>OOIN01000008.1:0-600000 GCA_900323505.1 Ustilago trichophora | reverse complement strand
GGGGAAAGAGTCACAGTGATGGCACCAAACAAAAAAAAACGCGGCGCCGTGTTGAGAGCTGCAGCGCTGTGGAGTAAATTGAAGCGAAAGGCTCTCTCGTGGAAAGGAAAGTGTTGGTCCGTAGCCAAACGGATTCGGTTTTCGATCTTCGGTTCATCAGCTCCACCATCATCTTCATCATCATCACCATTATTCGCCAAAGCGATACCTTTGAGATCAAACCTATTCTACTGCGAGGTGTCATCATCACGACGGTCACGATCGCTTCTGTTACCCTGAACTACGACCACCAACTCCGGCTGTTGATATCAAGTGCCGATTGTCTGGTTTCCATCGTCATCACTGCCATAACCTCTGGGTCTTTCAACGCGTTGCGTCACTGCCACACCGCCTTTCTTCCGTAAAGTAGCTTCAGCTCTGGCAGCATCGGTCACCGCCACCATCATCATCCTCGTCACGGACACGATCACCTTCGACACTCTGCACTTCCACGCTGAGCCGCTCCGCACAGAGTCACTCCGCCTCTTTTCCGTATTGGTGCTGTGCCGTGTCAACACGTAATTAGGCACGTGCTTCTCGACAGCCCTTCTTGATTTCACGCGTCCGTCTTCTTACACCACTCAGCATCGTCACCCTGTGCACAAGCAATAACGCACGCGCTTTACGACAGCTGTCTCTCAACCGCAAGCGCCCAATTTTGGTTGATCAGAGTGCGCATCCCTTATACACGCTCTAGGCCGTACATCCACGACCCTAAGCAAGTCTCGGTGCAAGCCTGCATTCGAACTGGTCTCCTCCCGAATTTCACACAACAATAAGTAGAGAAACAATGTCCTCCTCTTCACGAAGGACCCTAGACCAGGGCATCTCGGCGTCACGCGCAGGCGGCGCACAGAAACGACCGCCAGCGACGAGCAAACCACAATCGCCATCCAAACGACAACGCTCCAATGTTCGTCCCTCACCATCCGTCGGCTCGGCCTCGCGTCGCTCCGGAGACGACTCGACCACAGACTCTGGCTCAGTCGCCTCCAACGTGCGCCGACGAGCACGAGACTCTTCATCCATTGCCGCTCCCGACGAGCCCAAATGGGCGCGCTCCGATCGTGTTCTGCTGGACAGAACATTGCGACTGCACACCGTCTCCCCCCTCCACTTTTCATCTCTACCCGCTTCGATCCAGGAAGTATCGCGCCCGCTCTTCCAGATGCTCAAGACAGAGCTTCACCATTACATCAACCTGCGGCTTAGCGATGGGTTTGGGTTTCTCGAAGCTGCGGGTACTACAATCGACGCCCGCGATCCAGAGAGTGGCGATTTGCGCCCACCGGAACGCCGACGAAGGGCTGATGTAGATCGAGTGGGACACATCCGCATTGGGTTTCTGGACGATGCCGAGTTCACAGGGGCTTTGCAGCAGACGAACCGATCTGGAGAGGCAAGAGCGAAACCTTGGGCAATCGAAATTGAGCTAGGCAAACCTGCAGCGGAACAAGACACTTCGAAGAACAAAATCTCATCCCTGCGCTCCAAACAAGCACAGGAAGCAACACCGGCAGAGTTGTGCCATATTGTCTTTGTCCCCGCCTCTACAACCAAGGATGACCGATCGCAGACCTCGCGCCGATACCCTCTGATCGCTACAAAAGCGCCCTCTTCCACCTCGGCTGGCACAGACCCATTGCTGGGGCCAGCGATCAACGTCGGACCGATAGTGTTGGGCCACGCATTAGATTGGATCCAGAAACGATTCGACTGCCGTATTTCCTCGGCGAATGGTGCTGCCTCCATTGCATCCCAGCTAAGAGGGCCGCGGCTGGAAGCGTTGGCGGAGCTGATTGTGCGCCAGACAAGGACGGAGATGGGCATGGTGGACGGTGAGGAGCGGTCACAGGAGCAACGGATGGCTGATGCGGGGGTGAAGCCGGTAGAGCTTGTATTTGCGTTCCCGCTCAAGGTGAAATTGGCGGGTGCAGAGGGTGGTAGGATGGTGCAGCAAGGTCCTGCACCTGATTTGGCGAGTTTGACGTTGACGGTTCCGTGGGAGGTGTGTATGAGCTTGTTGGATGGGCTCGCTCTAGGTACGTTTCAGATCTCGCTTTTGCCCCCATTCTCCTCTCCTCTGCATATTTGCGATCTTCGCAGACAAGCTGACATTTCTCAAACGATCCTTGTGATTACACAGACGAGCCACTGCTCCCAGCACTCAACCACTACCTCTCCACGCACACCTCGATTCCGTTGGACGCGCTCGAGCTGACGCGTATCGGTGTAGCGGGGATCAGCGTTGGCTCGGGTCGAATCAAGATTTCCAAAGTGCCTGCCGGTGGAGATTCTGCCGCCAACGAGGCGAGGAAAAAGTCGCTGCTCAAACGATCTCAAGGCAAAGGAGGCAAAGAAGATGAAGGTGAGGCTAGTGACAGGAGACGGGCTGGTGCTGTGTTTGGATTTCTGAGGAGGGTTGTCGAGGGTGAGGATGGGGATGAGGATCAGAAGGAAGCTGCTTAAACACTTGGCGGACGGGGCGTTTGAGCGGTGAAAGATGTACTTGTACGTATGGTTCGTTTCCGGTGTAATGTATTGTATTCTGTATCAACACAGTCCTGTTCTTGTTGGCAGCTTGAGCAGCACAGAGATGGTGGGATGGTGAGATGCTGGCTGTCTTGCTCCCAAAAGAGTCTTGACATATGTTGAGTTGAGCTAAGAGGGTCTTGTGTTGATCTCAGGGAAAGAGTCTCAAAATAGGTAGGGCAGCAATTCAACTCTCCACACACAACACAACACGCACGTGCAGCAGCACTGGTCAAGTGCCGCCTCTTCCCCCCTGAAGAGCTCTTTGAATTTCACAAGCAGAGGGCGCGATCCCCCGGTGCTGTTTGTTGGTGCATGCAGCGTGTGTTGCGTGGCACACTTTGCTTACTCGCTCCTCCACCATCATCTTCTATCCTTTCCTTTGCTCAAAGGTAGTCTCCTACAAGATGCAGATCTACGGCTTGCTCATTCTCGCCAGTCCTCCTGGTGCCGGTGCAGTTCCTCTGACAACCGCATGGGAGTTGGGTTCCTTCTCATGGCTCCAGAGGGGGACTGTGCAGGATATGATGGGATTCATGGCTAGGGTAAGTTGTCGTTAACATACACGCACACACACACACAAATTACGACTCTCGTAGCCTTTGCTAGGCTCGATCGAGAATCTCATACTGACTGTGAAACACCACCACTTTGTTTCCGCTTGGCTTCTCTTCACTGCGGCGTATTACAGACGGTAGCAGAACGCACACAGCCAACACAACGTCAATCGGTCCAAGAAAACTCTTACGTAGCCCACGTCCACTCCCGCCCCGCATCCGACGGAATCGTAGGAGTCCTCATCACCGATACTGAATACCCCGTTCGAGTCGCTTTTTCCCTGCTCAACAAGACCCTGGATGAATTTGTTATCAAGGTACCCAAGAGTCAGTGGGAGTCCAAGGTCAACGCCATCACCACCGGTTCTGCCACCGCCCCACCAAAGGGAGAGGCACTACTGGGAATGAGCGCTTTCCCTCAGTCGGTGGATTACGTCAAGAGATACCAGGACCCACGACAGGCAGATACAATCATGAAGGTTCAGCAGGAGTTGGATGAGACAAAGATTGTTCTGGTAAGTCTCACTTTGGCCGATCCCGAAGCAGGGACAGAAGCATTTGCGATTTCCAAGAAGCGTTGTCTGCTGCAGAGCAAGATGTGGTCGCTGGATTATATGGACGATAGTGAAGATTACTGACAAAGTGGTGTTTCTCGTGAATGGCGGACGGACGATGAAACAGCACAAGACCATCGACTCGGTCCTTCAACGCGGAGAAGACCTGGACAAGCTCGTTGAGAAATCAGGAACCCTCAGCGAACAGAGCAAGATGTTTTACAAGACGGCCAAGAAGCAAAACTCGTGTTGCATTGTCATGTAACGAGTCCGCTGCATCGTGTCCTTCCCTTTTTTCGGCTCAGCCTTCCTCGACGACGGTGTTAGGGATTGTTGCTGCTCCTAAAAGCCGGTGTTGCGCTGCTCTACTCCTGTAACAGGTCGGCCGATTCTTTCACCTTCTGTCATCTTGTCGCTCCCTCTCTCTCTGTGTGTGGACGCGCGCGATATCTCACTCTCTTTGTACATAGCTTTTGCCTTTCTGATCTTTTTTCTTGTCTATGGACTCGACCTTCATTATGCCTTGACCTTCAAGCTCGACCTCTGTAAGAACCACATGTTGTGGATTCATCTTGCCAAGATTTGTGGCTCATGAGAAGGATGTGGTGAACAGTTGCTGAGAGACAGCTGCGCGGAAATCAAAGTCGAAAAGTACAACACCTTTAAATTTGGTTCCCGCTTACTCTTCTGGGCTGTGCAGGCGGCAAAAAAAGGGTCCTTTCTTTGCTCGGGCCGCCGCCGTTGTTTGTGTGTGTCGTCTTCAATTTCATGAGAGCTTCTATCTTTCCCATCACAATCGCTTTTGTTTCCTTTACGAGATCACATCCGAGCCAACGCTCTCCCGACTATCTTCTATCGGCAGGACCGAGACTTCCCCTGCGCAGGCGCACCATATCTGTTTCACAGCGCAAGCAGAGGCATTTCGATCGAGTATCGCTCTTCGGCTTGACGACATTGCAATTTGGCTACAGGATCGCCTTCTCTCTCCTTCTCTTTCCTTCGCTCAGATCTCGGCATAGTTTCCAGATCTGCCCTGGAAAGGCCGCTAGATCAGGCCGATAGCGATGGCTCACCCCGCTTCCCCAGCAAACAACCGCGTCAAGCCGTCACACCGTCCTCCTCTCCCACAGGATCCCGACGAGGGAGCCTATCCGTCCTCAGAGAGCGATGCTGAAGCGCCTGTTTCCGACTCACGCCCTCTCCTCGCTCCCACCAGCAACGCCAATGCACATCGCACAATACCACCACCGTCACCACCCTCTTTGGGTCGGAAACGACGCACACCTCTCAAAACAACCGAGATCATCTGGGTGACGCTCACCCTCACTCTAATCGCCATCCTCGGCTACACCTCTCAGCTGTGCATCATGCTTCCCTACTATCACAAGACTCCATCTTTCTCCCCTCAAGCTTTTGCGGCAGTATTGATACCCTTCAACCTGGGTTTGCTCGGGATATTCTACAACTACTATCTCTGCGTCAGCACCGACCCAGGTAGCGTGCCCCTTGGGTGGGAGCCCGAATGGTCTGCACTTGACCCTGTCGCCCCTCACGTCCATTCAAACCCAGAAGCAGCAGAGGTGCAACCCTCCTTAGAACTCAAGCAGGCCATCTATCGCCCTCGCTATTGCAAAACATGCCAAAACTTCAAACCTCCTCGCTCCCACCATTGCAAAACGTGCAATCGCTGCGTCCTTAGGATGGACCATCACTGTCCCTGGCTAGCCAACTGCGTCGGCCATTTCAACTACCCGCACTTCATCCGCTTCCTCTTCTACGTCGACATCACCTGCTTCTACCACCTCGTCATGATCTCCTGTCGAGTCTTGGATCGGTTCAACAGCTACAGCTACTGGAGGGAGCCCAGTGCACGCGAGCTGGTGTGGCTGGTGATCAACTATGCCCTCTGCATCCCGGTCATCGTGCTCGTCGGACTCTTTAGCGGATACCATTTCTACTGTACCGCCGTCAACCAGACTACGATTGAAAGTTGGGAAAAGGATCGTACGGCAACCATGGTTCGGCGTGGTAGGATTCGCAAGGTGAAATATCCGTACAATTTGGGCGTCTGGAGGAACTGTAAAGCTGTCCTTGGGGGGAATGTGGCGTTGTGGTGTCTTCCCAATGGCAAAGATGGGAGGATGATGGGAGACGGATTGAAGTATCCGGTAGCAGATGGGCTGGGTAAGTATTCAAGTTTCTCGTTGTGGCGAAGTATACAGTCGAGGCATTGGAGGGTGCAGACGATCATGCAGGATTCGACGGCGGGGGTCGACATGGTGCAGATGAGAGGCGGGGAAGAAGGAGACGAGGACGGGTACGTCGATGCCGAATTGGAAGCAAGTGTAATGCACCGCTTGCGATGGGATCACTGGCATAGACAAAAGGCTAGATGGGAGGCTTGGCATGAACAACAGGAGATTCAGCGGCGGAGATTTGACGACGATCAACAACAGCAGCATTGGCAGCCTGGCTGAAGAGTAGGCTCCTTTAGCACTGCATTTGGATCATGAATACAAGAGAGTATGGAAAGAGAGAGAGGGAGAGAGGGTAGGCATGGGAGGTCGATATACAAAAGTCAATATCAACCGCTGTACGTCCTTCTCTCTCCTCCCCTCTCCCATCTTGCAACCCTTTCCATGTTTCCCAGAGAGCCAGTTTATGCATCTCACCTCGCGATCCGATTCATCTTGTGCAAACACAACCGGAATCCATCAACTGACAACCCCAACCCCCTTATCCCTTCCTTGGACCCCGATCCGATGCACTCCCAGACGAAGAAGCACAGTACAGATGGCCTCCGAAAGATCCCTCCAAATCGCACACTTCACCCTATTCCACCGCCGCCGGATGGCGACCGGACGGCACACAAGCACCGGACCTTTTCCCTACCCCCTTCCCACCTGGCGCTGTCTCCGCCTCCCCTTTCACCTACGGAAATAGCGGATTCAATCCCAACCTACTCCCCACCAACTCCTCTTCTCTGCGATATCGCGGTCAACCACCTCCGCCTCCACATCGCCTACATTACCCAGGGAGAGCCGAGTCGGAGGAAGATGAGGGGACGAGCATTTCAACCGATTCAGACGACGACGACGAGATACAGCTGGATCCAGGATGCTATCCGAGAATCGTCGAAGCTAACTTTGCCCATCTTTCGCCAGTGGGATATCCTGTTCAGCAGCATCATCTCGATGCGTCTTTACATACTCACCAACCTTTGCAGGAAGGAGGATATTCCGAACACCAGCGCTACCAACAAGAACACGAGTATACACAGCAAGACACCGAGCAAGAAGATCAACATCGAAGGGTTTTCATTCGTCGTGGTTCCGAAGGGTATGAAGTTCGACCGCGCGGTTCTTGGGTTGTTTGATTTCCACCCTCAGGTTCACATGGTAGCTTCTTGTCGGCGGGGTAATACATGTTTAATCCTCTCTCTCTCTCTCTCCTCAATCTGTTCGTGATTCCCTCCTGTGTAGATTCCAATTGCTCAGTAACGTAAGTGTTGGGTTGAAACAAGCAAAAGCGTCCCTTCCAACCTAGGAGATCAACTCAGACTTGACCTGTCTCAATCATCTCACGTGTGACCAAGGTACACAAACCATCAGAGATCCTGATATTTTTTTTTTTGACAGATGCAATTTTTGGGATTGCGGGATTACAAACAAGCGCAGTGTTTTTGCGGACAATGCGAAATGTTCACGAAGGAAGAGGATGAAGGGGAAAGAAAATGTGTGATGAGATGAGCGCGTATGTGAGTGTGTGTGTGTATATGCGCGGGTGTGTTAAAAAGAAGCCATGTTGCAAGATGATACAAGAGAGAAAAAGAGCAAGAGTATGGGGCTCTGCTCCGTTTTCTGGGATGTAAACCGTCTATCGTTGCCTCACAGGCGTGACAACTCCAGACATCCCTTTTTTTTCGATGCTGATCGGGAAGAACGTGTTTTGTGAGAGAAGGCGAGAGAGGAAAAAAATTGGGTTTTGTTACGGAGAAAAAACAAAAACACCAATTTACGCCTTCTTACGGAAAGAGCAGCCCTCGGTCAAACGAGCCTTACCACCGGTAGGCTGCGAGAGGACCTGAGCGCAAGAGCCGCAAACAACAACGGTCTGGGCGTGCGAGAAGACGGTGGTGATGGCGAAGCAACCGGGGCACTTGACGTCCATGAAGAACGAGTTGGGGTTCTGCACAAGTCGCTTGAGCTTGTGGCAGCGAGCCTGCTGCTCGGCGGAGGGGTTAAGAAGGTCGACGGCGAGAGTCTATCGAGGTGGAGCGCAAGTTGGGAAATGGGCAGAGAGTCAGTACTTGGTCGCGAACACGGTTTGGGTTTGGGGGAAGCAACAAGTCTCGCAAAGCAGCGGTGCGTGTAGCTGTCAATCAGATGCGGCGGCGATCAAGCATTTAAGGCAGTTGGAAAGAGCGAGGTTGAAAGACGTTGTTGGTGAATGACAATAGGGCACCACCCGAAAGCTGTGAGAGCCATGTAGGAGGTGTGTCGATGCGGGTGCGAGCATGTCTTGTTTGAAAAGTCAAGGGACAACGAGCTAGCTCTGCTGAAGAGCCGATGTCCGACCAGCCAAAGTTGTCGTGTATCTCTGCCTGTGGCAATTGGCACGGCCACACACTCGTGACGGTCCCAACGAAACCATCCTGTAATCTAGCCACTGAGACGCGAGTGACCAGTGGGCGAAATTGCAGTGCCCGGCCAAGGTCGAATGCTGCGATACGGCCGTCTGCGCTGAGCGAGCTGCGCCGAGCTCGTGATGCAGTGTGGTCGAGCCCGTCAGTACCGTCAATTGGTCTGACAAAGCACCAAGCAGGTAGATGGTGGCGAACTCGATGACGGTGGTTGACTATGGCAGCGCTGGAGGGTGCCCGTTGATCATGTCTCTTCATACAGATGAACGAAGTGAATGCTAGCGTGAAGGAGAAAGCGTGGCATCTTGGCGACTCAGCCAGTTGCTAGTGGCGAGTGGCGAGTGGCGAGTGGTGTGTGGCGTAGAACAGTTGCTGAGCTTGTGGCGATGCTGAGATGCTCTCCTAGCAGCGTGTCTGTACTGGTAGCGATGTGATGGCTGCGTTTGCTGAACATGGTGAGGATGCTGATGGGAGGCGTGTCTGCATTGGTTTTGTCGTCGTCATCAAGGCGGGCGATGGTGTCTGTGTACCCTGACTTGATGCTCTGTCCTATCGTAGATTTATGGTGCGAGGTGGGTGTGCTGGGCTGACGAATTGAGACTGCTGCTTTGTGCGTATGCTGCTTTGCGAGACGTATGCTGACTGTGCTGGATATATGATCTTACCATCTTGAAGTATGAGGATATGTGAGTGAGTTACTGGAGAGGAGAGAAGGATGATGGCGAGTGGCGGATGTCGATGTTGGCCCTCGTCGCAATTGGCTGGCTTGGCTGGCTGGCGTAGACGGTTGTGCCTGTCTACAGCCTTAGTCTGGTCAGCTGAGCGCGCGCAAGAAAAAATCAAGGCAGCAGCTGAGTAAAACCTATCTCTGCCAACTTGCTCATCACAACGACTCAGCCCAAGTTGATGCCAAACAGACTGACCAGCAGCCGCATCGACTATCACTCCAAAATGCGAGGCAGCAGGGACAGTATCCCTGGTCTCTATGCCTACAGCAATACAAATCCACAAGGGTCGTCTTTTGACTCGCTTGGTCGACTGAAATCCAATTTCATACGGTTAGACAAGGCGCAATTTCAGAGACGCGCGCAAGAAAGCCTCTAAATTGGGTCATTCAAAGCCAGGCAGCCGATTCATTTTTGTGCAAGTACACGTGATGAACATAACTTCGGCCGAGGTTTGGTTGAATTGATTTCTTCGCGGTAAATTCACTCTGTTTTGTATTCGAGAATGAGTCTCTGTTTTGCAAAGCATGCCATTGAGGACGCAAGCACAACAAAGGCTCTCTACGCCATAAAGAATGGCGGGGCAGCGAGCAAAGCCAAATTTACTCAGACAGCAGATCTTGCTAGTCTCTTTTGTCCTTATTTTCTCTTTTCAGAGTTGCGCGCGCCAAAAGAGTGGTGAGCAAGCAGACAGTGAGATTGCTTCAATTGCGACGCAGCGCATCAGTCTTTGAAAAAGCTCAATGGATTGGATGAGCTGACTGGCACAGTGGCTGAGTAAAACTGAGGCTCGCAGCCCAGAGAGAGAGAGAGAGAGAGTCAGTCAGACTTTGAGGTTTCGTCGTCATCTCCCTTCCTCCTCTCGTCTCCATCATCCGACCTCCTCAAGTCCTATCAACGTAAGTGTTCCCATACAGCATTCACTTTGGTCAACACTCCTGCTACACTCGACAAAGAACCAAACATAAAAGGTACGACACAGCTATCACAAAGTATTTGCAGCAACCACACCCACGGCCACTTCAGCAACATCAAAACAACATATCATCAGCGTCTCCAGTCAACAACACTGTCGCATCGGCCAGCAGCAAGCTCAGATCCACCTTCGATTTCGCGCTGCCTCAGAGAAGCTTCTCTGCTCTCGACCATCATCTGCACAACTACATATCGCTCCGTTCAGTAGGCATCAGCATCGCATTTCATTTGGACTCGAACTTGGAGTTCAGACGCCTAGCCTGGTCCTCAGGATCACACTGTACACATCTACCTACAGCTACGGACCGTCTCCACATGTTCAAGCTGCTAGCATCTCGTTATCCAGCATGCTCGCTGCTGTCGCATCGTAGACAGAGGCAGGAGATCCCAGTGGCGTCTCACATGGGATTTTGGATGCAGTCACAAGGTTGCCAACAAGCACCGTATAGCGTCGGACAACGGAAGGTTCGGTATTGCAAGATAGACATTCCAGCGTACATCCACCAATCCGCTGCCTTGCTCCGCAGCATGATGCTGGCAACACGACATGCCGCTGCCGCACTTTATCCCACCAGCTCAATACAACTCCGCCAAGCAACCTGCGTCAGCCCTCAGCCTTTTCCAGCCTCGTTTCGACTCATTCAGCAGCAGGAGTGCGGCACTAGTGTTTCATTTTTGTAACGCAAGGGCTCGTCTCTGACTTTACTTTCTTCCATCTTCTTTGTCTCGCTCGCACATTCACAGTCATCAAGATGGTCAACCTTAGAACACAGAAGCGCCTCGCGGCCTCGGTCCTCGGATGCGGTAAGCGCAAGGTCTGGCTCGACCCCGCCGAGCAGAACGACATTGGCAACGCCAACTCGCGTGCCAACATCCGCAAGCTCATCCGTGATGGCCAGATCATCCGCAAGCCCGTTGTTGGCGGCTCGCGATCGCGTGCCCGTGCCACCGCCGCCGCCAAGCGTGCCGGCCGTGGTACCGGACAGGGTCACCGCAAGGGTTCCTCCGAGGCCCGCATGCCCACCAAGGTCATGTGGATGCGACGTCAGCGTGTCCTCCGCCGACTCCTCCGCAAGTACCGTGAGTCTGGCAAGATTGACAAGCACCTCTACCACGAGCTCTACCTCAAGTCCAAGGGTAACGTCTTCAAGAACAAGCGTGTCCTCATGGAGCACATCCACAAGGCCAAGGCCGAGGCTGCCCGATCCAAGCACCTTGCCGACCAGATGGAGGCCCGTCGTATGCGCAACAAGGCCATGCGCGAGCGCCGTGCTCAGCGTGTCCTCGAGAAGCGTGCTGCCATCATCGCTGTCGAGAACGAGGCCGAGGAGAAGAAGTAAGCGGGTCTCAGCATCTAAAATTGTTGTTTCCGTTGGCTTTTCTCTCTTTTCTCATCTTGTTTCTTTACTGTCGCGCACACTTTCTCCTCGTCACATCTGTACTACACCACAACAACGCACGTTCCGCGCGTTGGGAGCATGTTTTTGCTGTCATAGCAAAACAGCTCCGTGTCATCACCATCATCACGTTCGCTTATGCATTTGCCTCAATTCGCCGTCTTGATGGCGTTGGCGCATTTTTCATCTACATCCTCATCTACATCACATCCTCTTTTACCTTGGTGGTTGATTCCCATCAAAGGTATTCCACGGCTTCCCCCTTGCATGTACGATACTACCCTTTCCACCTCACATATCGGCTCGGGGCGTCGTTCCAAAAAAGCAATCAATCTGCACATTGACCCAGACATTTATGTCCACTTCGTATCGTTTGCATGAGTTGAAAATTGGAGAAGTGCAGTCCAGAATCGACTTGTGAAATTTGACGTGCGTGATGGCGTGGGCTGAGTGAACACCGTGTTGGCACTGTCGAGGGTGTTTGAGCTGTTCAGTACTGCATGAGTGAAACTGGTTTGCCTTTGGGAAGGTTGCTACTGTACTGACTGCAGAATGTGCTGAGCCTTGGCGGCATGACCTTAGCTCTAACTCATCCATGGTTGGGGGGTGGAGCCGTTTCCGCAGGACCAACGAATAAGCTCAAAAGCCGATGCATTGGCTGCAACACACGTTAATCTCACGCTTCCATCATCTTGTCAAGAACCGAGCAAGAACATTTCCTCATCCCCATTCCGGAAAATGCCATTTGCATACCTCCGCAAGCAACGCGAGAGCGAAGCTCGACGAACGCGTCTTGCTGGTCAAACTCTTTCACCTCCATCGTCCACCGGTTCCGCTTTGAGGGCGATCAAGATTGGTGTAATTGCGATACTTGTTGTGCCCGTGTTGCTCAATCTACCCTGGATGCATTCTGCGTTGGGTCCTGGTGGATTACCTGATATGTGGGTTCGACCGATCGATGGAGGGGGGGATGGAGATGTTGCACCGGACTGTGTGAATCTGAACGGTGGTGGAGAGGGGGAAAGGTTGAGATTCTGTGAGGACATGCATCGTATTCCCGGAGCGGAGAGGGATACAGTGATCATCAGTTGTGATGCAAACAGGGCAGGATGGAACACAGTCATGGGCCCACTTGAGGATGCAAAGCCTAGAGGTCAACTGTGGACGTTTGAATATCCCACTCAAGTCACTTCAAAGTTGGACGATATGGTTCCCCTACCAGTGGAGCTGGTAAACTTTCCCGAGGAGCAAACATTTCACCCTTTGGGAATGTCGATCTTTCACCAGGAGGGAAATGCAGGAGGTCAACTGTTCGTAGTCAACCACAGAGAACACTTTTCAAGCGTAGAACTCTTCCACCTGACCCCCGCATCTCGCGAGAAAGGTGCAGGATGGATTGCACAATGGCAGCGATCCATAGTGCATCCGATAGCAACGCATACACCCAACTCGATCCACGCCGTTTCAGAGAGCTCCTTTCTGATCACCAACGATCATCTTTTCGCCCGACGTCCCGGACCTTTGGCAGAGCACATGATTCCAATGCTCTCCCAACGATTCTTCAATCAAGATACATCAGCGCTGCAAGGAGGAGGACGAGGTGTACAGCAATGGGTGGTTTCAAAACTGGCACGGGTGCTAAGCAACCGTAAAGCAGCAGCGGCATTGGCACAGATAGAAACGTTGCTAGGGTTGCCATTAGGCTGGGTGACAATGGTACAATTCGACCCTCGTCAAGTTGTAGAGACGGATGGGGTGAAGGCCAAGATCGTAGCAACCAACATACCTTTTGCTAACGGTATCGCCGTTTCTCCCGATCAAAAAACGCTCATTGTCGCTGCTACAACCTATCCTGGCGTATTCATCTACGACATTATCCGCTCTCAACGCCCCAACTTTACCGGTGGAACGACAAACTGGCTCGAGATGAAGCTATCTACAAAACTCCACCTTCCCTTTCGAGTCGACAATCTAGCCTTCACATCCAACTCGATTTCCTGCAACCCCAACGATCGATTTTCAAACCACGCTCTTCTCGCAACCGGTCATCCATCGCCTCTCCAACTCATCTCTATGGCTCGCAATCCTCTCAACCAAACCAGCCCAAGTTGGTCCATCTCGATCACCCCCTACAAACCAACCCACCAATCCCCTGCCATCGAATCCGCTTTTCAACACGCCCAAGCTTGGGAAGACCAAGAAGCCCCTTTACCAACCCACCATTTCACGCTTTCCCACAACGGTGCTTGGTCCATTCGAACTTTGATGCAGTCCAACGGCGCAACAGTCGCATACGATGCAAATAGATCCGTCAGACTGGCTTCCAGTTCCAACTCCTTCTACCATCCCTATGACGACATGGTCGGTCAACATGGAAAGGTAGGGGGAACGTTGATGGTCTCAGGTCTGTATGATGGTGTGCTCTTGTGTACCGGTATCGGCAGTTGATACTGCGAGGAATTTGCTTTCAGGTGGGTTTGGATGTGCAATCAAGTGGGCTCGTCTGTCAATCATATGCAATTGAAATCATTCGCGCAGTCCGTAAGGTGTCACTCCCACACCTCAGGGAGAGCATCACATGACCACAACACAAAAACCCTCACAGCAAAAGATGAAGAAAGGAAACCATTACAACATCGAATCAAAGCAATCTGAAGAACAAGACAAAAACAAACCAACTGCGCGCGGTCATAACCATCGCGCTAGAGAAGACAAGACGAAACCAAGAGTGAAACGAAAGACAAAACGAGAGTGAGACAAAGCTATATCCGACTAGAAATCAGTCTGATGGAGAAGAAAAGGCAGGGAGAGAGAGAGAGAGAGGGAGCCATTGAGGATTGGAGGGGACGACAAGAACAAGCCTGCAGTTCTGCATCCCTCTACGCATCCTCCTTTCGAGGCTGAAGTGGGAGCCAATTAGAGAGCAACAAGAGCGACGACAGCAGAAGCGGCCAAAGTGGCAAGAGCAGCAACGCCGGACCTTGCGCCTGCGAAAGGAGCGCTGCTGACAACGGCGGCAAACTGGGTGGTGTTGGCAATCTTGTTGACCTGACCGACAAAGTCGAGACCGCAATCGGTCTTGGCAGCCTTGTAGATGTCACTCTGGGGAGCAAGGATCTCGGAAGTCCTAAGACCGATGGCGTAAGGGATGGAAGTCTCAAACTTGATGTAGGATGCGAGAATGTTCTGAGTGCATCGAGAGCAGAGGATCGACTTGGGGCTGGAGGACGAGATGAAGAGGAAGGCGGCGTTGGTGTTGGGCTTGGTTGTGGTGGTAGTCTCGTTGTAGAGACCGCCCAGATTTTGAATGTTGGTGGACTGACGCTTGGCGAGCTCGGCGACGGTTTCGTCAGCCTCATCTTGATCTTGATCCGCGTCCTCATCCTCGGCAAGGTGCCTGCGGGTCTTGGTGGCGGCGACGCGCGAAGAGCTGGCAGCAGCCTTGGCGATGGTCTTGAGGCAGTAGTCGTTCTTGTCGTCCTTGGAGCAGATCGAGTTGACGAGAGGAGTGATCATGTAGAGGTTGTCGTACATGGCCTGAACGACGGCGTTCTTGTTCTGAAGGTCGGTGTGGCAGTTTTGCCAGAACTGGTCCAAACGCTGACGAATAATGTTGGCGTCGCAACCAGTGTTGCTCGAGCAGAGGTCGGCAAGCGTCGAGTCGAGCTGAGCGGCCGAGTCGGTCGAGTTGGAAGAGTAGTACTTTGTAGCTGCGAGAAGAGGCTTTGTGCAGGCGTCGAGCTGTCTGTCCGAGTTGAGAGTGGAGAGGAAAGTCTGACAGGCGGCCGAGACGTCGGAAGGGATGGCCGAGACGTTGGCGGCAACGGACTGGGCAGCAACCGGTGCTACCGAAGAACCGACAAGAAGAAGCATGGCTGCCAAGGAGCCAGCGGCGGTGGAGAGGCTAAACGACTTCATTGTGTGTGTGTGTGTGTGTGTGTGTGTGTGTGTGTGTGTGTGTGTATGAGTGGTAGAGTAGAGGCAAGATGAATGCTGGACTGGTGTCGCGTTAATTGTGTGTGGACTGAGAGATGTACAAGCGTCAAGCTGTGAGGGCGAGTAGATTCCAGTAAAGGTCAAAAAGAGAGACAGAGGATGTGTGGCGTCAAGTTCAAATGGGGATTGGAGGGGATGCTGTCGAGCGAAAAGAAGGTGAAGGAGGAGGGACAGATCGCGAGGGGAGAGAAGATATGTTGAGAGATGGAGGAAAAGATGGTGGTCTAGACGGTGAAGGGCGACCAACAACTACAGTGAGTCGCAGTTGCAATTGCAGTCGCGCAGCTGAGTTGCGTTGTGGCAGCCAAGAGGTGTGGAATGGAATGGTTGGAGAGAGAGCAGCCAGCCAGGAACCGCACTACAGTACCTTGGACGGGCGCGCGCCCTCTCTTTTTTCTTTTCTTTTCTTTTCTTTGTTTCTGTTTATGTTTCTGTTTCTGTGTTGATTTCCAGTCAAAGTCGTGATGCCAGGCACTTGGACACAGGTGTCGATTCAAATTTCCAACTTTTTAGCGTCTTTTTGAATTTGTACTGTACTGTACTGTACTGTACTGTACTGTACTGCATTTCAACACTTGAATTCTCCAAGGGTCTGATGTGTGTCGATCCTTTGAAACAAGCAGCTTGAAATGCAATGCTCGGTGTCGATCCTCTTTCTCTTGGCTGCCCCCCTTTCATTTGTATTCAATCTGCAGTGGAAATGCACAACAAACTTGCTCGTTGCATGCCGAATCTCTCTTCTTCCACACTCGGCTTCGGCTTGAGACTTCTGTACCCCGCGCCTGACTCCTCTGTCAGGTTTTCCGCAAGCACGCACTTTCGGCCGGTAACGATTGCTCACCACCAGTGATGACATTCACCATGTCTACCAGCACAAGGCTCGTCCTCAATTACACTCATCGTGAGGCTGTCGACACTCTGTCAAAGCAAAGACGAGCTTACATTGTTGCTGGTTCAAGTACAATAAATGCAGCTGATGGGCGTTGCGGCAAGGTCAAGATGGTTCCTCGTGCTGATCCAATCTATGCGAGTGTAGTCAAGCATGGGCAATGAAAGTGACTCGGGACTTGGAGGGTTGTGTGCTTTACTCTGACACTTGACGGCGACGCAACAAGGCATCCTTCCTCCAGCGATTCCAACGAACGTGCTTGCTGTCTTGGTTCCGCAGGACAGAACACATGCCACCTTGAGCTGAGAGTTTGAAAGGTCACAGCTTCTGTGCCAGTGTTTCGAGAATTGATGGTAGAAAGATTAGCTAAATACCATTACGGTTGAAGCTGTGCTGTGACACTGGAGCAGCTTGTTGTGAAATTTAGTTCCAACTTGGGATACTGTTGCGATCAAGGGAGGATGGGAGCGCTCGGAAGTCTTGACGGCGGTCAATACCAAGAGGGTCGCCTTCCCCTTCCTTTGAATCCCAAGCCTCAGGCTACAATTTTATTCACAGCATCCGAGGAGAGCATAGCCCGGCGAATATCTTCGAGGCTGCCTGTTGGTGCTGATCTTACGGTTGCTGGGTCATTGCCGTTGCGCAAACGAAGATCTGGGTCTACCTCGAGAGACTAATGGACATCGACCGTAAGCTCCTTCTCGAGGATAAACTTCCCCTCCTTATACTTCTCCGCGGCCACGTATGCACGATCGTATTTCCAGCCAAGCGTAGTTTTGCACTTGAGGCAGGTGATATCCCGTACTGTGTGCAGGCCAGTGGTCATGTGTCGATCCTCAGGTTCGCCCAGAGTGATATTGGTGACTGAGTCGAAGAGATACGCTCGACCATGCTGACCGTTGAAAGCGCGGCTGACGAGACTCTCGATCGTGGTGAGGTGAGTCTTGCACTCTTTACAGCCAAAGATGCGCTGGCCGCACAGATACTGCTTGTGTGTCATGCCCATCTTGACGTTTCTTGAGTCAACTGGCTCTTTCAAAGTAACTGTAAAAGTCTGGATCGATGCCCAGGCGTGCTAGCTCAGATGCAGCAGCTCTGACGACAATTTGGGTCCATGCAACGATCGAGATGGCGGATTCTCCTGTGGCCTTTACGAATCAAGAAGCGAGGTCGAGGTGAGTTGAGGAGAGTAGAATGTGCGAGTCGAGCAAGAGGAGGCAAGTGGCCTTGCGAACGCGGTGGCGTGATTGCAAGTTGTCAACGAATGCGATGTATCCGAGCAGCCAATGGTGTCTAGTTGATTTGAGGGCAGCAGATGCTCAAGGATGGTGGTTGCGGAGAGGAGCGGACGACCTCGAAACGGCTGAGTATAATAGCACCGCCCACTGCTGCTGACCTATTTGGCTCAAATTTCAGAATACCAAGCTATCTCGGTTGCGTTGTTGACTTCAGCTCTCCCACTCGACTGCGATGTCGCCACACACGAGTCAAGTCTTGGTTACAGGTATGTCCAGATGATGAATTGCGATCCTACAGCATACAAACCTGTAATGCAACGATGGTAAAGAGGGTCATTTGCCTCCTTTGGGATAGATAAGGGCAGGCAGCAGCAGCAGCAGCAGCATTCGTTCAGGGTCCTCCTGCAGGTCAAGCGGGGAGGCCAGCTAAACGCAAACGTAGCCAACGCAGCAGCTCAGCCACGATTTAGGCGCTCAGACCACATGACAGCCCTGCCGCCCTTTCAAAGCTGACACTTTCAGAGAAAAGTGGAGAAAATATGCTCGCCTTTTCCTTTTTTTTCTTTTTCTTTGGTCTTTCCAAGCCGGCCGAATATCAGTGTTCTCGGCTTTCGGGCACAAAAGAAAGCTCTCTTCATCACCACAGAGTGCACAAATCACGACTTCTTCTCTTGCTCAGCAACACATAGTGTCGTCCCATCCCAACCCGATCCCATCATCTATCGAGTCAACCAACGAACTCACACACGGGCCAAGATAATATGGCTGCGACAACGCCATTGATGGCCTTGACGCCATCTCTACGACTGCTTGGTGGTGCAGTTTCTGTCCCGGTCGTGGTGTCGACTCGAGTCGTCAAGGCGCGAAATACCTTTCCATCGAATCGCCGCAGCTTCCACGCTTCGACAGCAAGGACGAACGACAAAGGCAAATCAGGCTCGACCAACCTCAAAGGCTCTAAGGCCGCTTTCACTCAACGGCAGATCCTGGACGAGCTTCGAGCATCTTCCTCCTCCTCCTCCTCCTCCTCTTCTTCGTCAGCCCTGTCAGAAGCGCAACCTCGACCGCGCTTCAACGCAACCGCCGAAGCTGCGCTCGATGCCGCCTCGAGCTCAAGAGGCGGACTCGGCATGGCAGGTCTTTCAGCAGGTGGAATCAGCTCCGGACCCACCATCATCGACAAAGCTATAGGCCAAGGCAAACCATGGTCCCAGCTAAAGACCGGACAGAAGGTCGCCCGTGCTACCGTGCAGTCTTCCCGAACGATGCTCATCCTAGGTGGAGGTGCATTGACCTTTGTGCTGGTCTATGCACTCAGCAGCGAGCTTTTCGCCAAAAACAGCCCGACCGTCATCTATGCCGATGCATGCAAGCGCGTCCAAAACAGCGCCGAGATCGCGAATCACCTCTTGACGCCCTACCGTTTCCGTACTTCCCCGACAGCAGAGAGTGGAACGAGCGATTTCTCTCCACTCAACCCGCCCTCGGTGAAAGATAGGAGACGGTCGAGGAGTGTTCCTTCCGTATCGTTCACCGACGAGCGAACAGGCGAGGAGAAGATGCTGCTCCGATTCTGGATCGGAGCAAGGGAGAAGGGCGAAGACTGGTCCATCTGGGATACAGCACGCTACGAGATCGTAGAGGCTGGCAAGTGGGTCGGTCGCAAAGTCACTGAAGGAGGCGAATGGTTGGGTGAGCAACTTGGTGTCGACCTTTCCTCCAGCGACGCTTTGGACCAGAACGCTGCAGCCCCATCCAACACCACCACCACCAGCACTTCGGACAGCTCTTCTTCCACCCCTACACCTGCTTCAGGAACATCAGACAACGTCCTGAGCCGAACTTGGAACTCAGCTCTCGGCGGCCTGACCAACGTAGTCCGAAGTTCGACAGAAGCCATCACCTCGAGCCTTACCTCTCCGTCGGCACCCAAATCGCGCCGTGGCTCTGAACCGGGAACTTGGTCGACGGGTGAAGTCCATGCCGAGCTGGTCAAGGATCAAGATGGTATCTTGCAGTATCGCACGCTGTTTGTCGATGTTCCCAACTCGCAGGCGTTTATGCGACAGCGGGTGTGGATTGTCAGAAAGCCAGGTGAGGTGCAGCGATGAACACACAGTCAGCTCTACCACCTATTTGGAATTGGAAGACGTTCAACATACATTGCATTGGCTCCAAAGTGTCTTGGCTTAGACTGGGTAATAGACTGTGTCAACGAAGGCCTGAGACCGATTGAAGGGTGAGAGATGACCTTGTCCTGTTTGCGAGATGTTTTGCGGGTCAATGGTCGGCGATCTGGCACAATGTTTGCTGTGGGAAAAAAATAAAAATTCTCTTGCAAAAAGTCGCTACAAAAATCACCGAAAAAAAAAAAAAGAAAGATCACACAGAAGCATGTTCCCTTCCGTTGGTCCCCTTTGAGCTCAATCATCCATCGAGTTGGGCCAAGCCTCCTATAACGTCTGCCGAACTTGTCTCGACGATCAAAGAGGACGAGAGAAGGTGTACCGAAGGCTCGGATCTGCACAAGTGCGGAAGGTTCAAGCGAGGACGATTACATAGATCGCCGAAAAAGCAACACGATAGATGATGATTGATGGTGGATCGACAAACGATCGCCTAAACATTTTGGTGCTTATGCGAGATGTGGCTGACGGATCACCTTGTGACATATGCCACTTTCCGTAATAGACCAGAATCTTCCCGTGTACGTAGCATGTAACCTACGCAAAAGCTCCAGAAAGCTCGGACGGAAGCCAGAAGAAACAGCACAAAGAGGAATTGATCCGCTTTGACCCTTGCGCTCATACACTAGAGCACTTCCAAGAAGAACCATCATCGTAGCGCACAAGATTGACGGTCTGGGAAGGGTGCACAGATCTCCCCACAACGTGACCTCCAAGCCGGCAAGCTACCCATCCCTATATGGGGCAGGTGCATGCCGAGTAGCGCCCCTCCCAGCGCCCGAACCTAACTCGCGCAACTCCGCCCTTCTTTCCCGCTCTCCACTCTTGAAAAGCCACATACTTATGCCCCGTTCCTGCCAGCGTGCTCCTCAGCGGGACCGTTTGCAAACCAACGTCTCGAGTGAGGTGTTGCGTGTTGGTTTCAGCTGGCACACACCAAAAAAAGAAAAAAAAATAGCCGAGGTTGACATGTCACGCACTCAGCAGCGCGTTGAGAAAAACGCCGGCGCATCCAAGGCGCAGTCAAAGTGCCCAAGTTGGCAACTTTTGATGTTGGCATGCACGTCAAATACGCGACCCACGCAACTGGTTGGAATGCATCCTCCCTTCCCCTTGTCATTGTCATTTCGAGTCTCATGGCAAGGCCACGGCGTCTTGGATGTAACCCCCTTTTTTCGGCAATGGTGTTTGTGGTGGATGGTGAATGCCAGACATGCCGGCGTGACTACTAGGAGAAGTGTATGCTGTAGGCTGGAGAGATGCCAGTCGGCTTCATCTTTGAAACATCGAATCGTCATCTTGCGCAGCGTGGACGGCCGTGCTTTGACCCTTCCCCTCCTCTCACAGGAGACTACTTTCGCAAGCTACATGCCTTTGCACCAGCGCTAGACGTCGACTCGCGCTTTGAGTACGGCCACTAGCTAGCTCGTCCGACGTGACCAACACCTAACCCCCCCACACACACATCCGCGCTAGACTGATAGCACCCTCGCTAGCCTGTACCGCATCTTCATTGTAGCGTCCAAGCGAAGTGCATCAGCCTCTCTCATCGTGTGATGTACCGTAACGATACCCAGACTTGTGCCCTTCTCTTCCCGAGATGTAGGCTATCATAGCGGCCGCAGACGCGATCGTCGCTACGGCACACTTTGACTCTCGCCTATTACTCATGCCGCCGACATGTTCCAATGCCGAAACATTGACCCCCATCCCACTTCCACTCAGTCTTGCGCTGCAGTAAAGATAGAGAGAAGGAGGGAGAGAGAGAGAGGGAGAGAGAGAGAGAGGGAGAGAGAGAGAGAGAGAGAGAGAGAGAGAGAGAGAGAGAGAGAGAGAGAGAGAGAGAGAGAGAGAGAGAGAGAGAGAGAGAGAGAGAAAGGGTGGCGTGAGGCGCGTTCTGTCGATCAGGCACCAAGCAAAGCACAACGGGATCGATGTTGCTGTGCTGTACTGTGTTTTTCCCGTGTCAACCGCCCAGAGGAGAGGCGCCTTGTGTTGAGCCGCCGTGTGCGTCTCCCGCCTGTCCCGCCTGTTGGTGGCATATCTCCGCCTCACGTTGCACATCTGCCACGCTTGCCGCAGGAATAGCCCCTCGTGTGGACGTGCAAGTATACATATCCCCCTCATCACTTTGTGACGGCTGCGACCTTCCTTCTCCACCACCACCACCATCTAATCCCCCTTCCTCTCCTCTCCCCAATTCTAGAATTCCTCTCCCCCTTTGTCTATCCCCCTTTCTCCACACCTTCACGACTACAATATTTGAGACCGACTACGCTCTTTGTTCCGGCTTCATTCACTGCACATATACATCCAGTCCAACGTTTTTGATTGCACTCGAGAGCAGCTTCTGTCGACAATATGGTTCGCATCACGCTCTTCAACGCGGTTCTCGCGACATTCGCTCTGCTCACCATTGGTGCTATCGCCGAGGAGACTCTTCCCTCTACCTCGTCCATCCCCGCTCTTCCCCAAGAGCTGGATGACGACGGCCAACCGCTCCAATTCATCAACTCGGTCGTCGGAGACGACGATGACGACGACTACACACCCGAACAGCTCGAACAGCGTTCTCTCATGCGTCGTACCAAACATCACCACAAACACTCGAAACACCACAAGTCCAAATCCACCTCCGCCGTCCAGCACTTCACCCTGGGCCCGGCCGAACAGGATGAACTCTGGTCTCCCGACGTCCAAATCACCTGGTACGCCTCTCACGACCTGCTCAACCCCCAGTGCGGCAACGGTGGAGGAAGCTGGCAACCCGTCAACAGCTGTCACATCGGAGCCGTCGTCAAACACTGGGATGACGGCCCACAGTGTGGAGAGTTTGTCAAGCTTTGCAACAAGCAAGCCGACAACCACTGCGTCGTGGTTAGAGTCATCGACAAGTGCGCCGGTTGCGCAAAGGATCACGTCGACTTGACCAAATCGGCATTCAAAAAGTTGAGCCCCAGTGGTACGTTGCAGGAGGGAAGGATCAAAGGGTTGAAGATGTACAAGACCAAGACACCAAACCCTTGGGATTTGGCATTGTTCGGTCCCAAGTTGCTCTCTGTTTGAGGATGAGCATGATAAAGGGGTGGTTGTGTTTGATGGAAGTTGTGATGTCGATGTTGTACACGCCATTATTTTTTTGCCACCTTTGTTCTAGCTTTTGGATTGCTCCTGATTGTATCCGCTTCGTTTCGTCGATAGAGTGCGCAAGCAGAGGGTTGGCTGGATATCCCCCCCTCAGAGAGCTTCTGCGGAGCCACCGCTGCGCCGTGACTTTTTCAGCATTTGTACTTCGTTGGCCTCCGAGAGATGGCCCTCTTTTTCTACAATGTCATTTTGGTTTCTCCTTCCCGTACTTTGCCAAGAGTGCAGCGTGGTACCGCAGTCGTGAGAGATTGAACTTGGACAATCTTGCTGTTGACGTCTTGCTGGTTGATCACGAAGGGCGAGAAAAGAAGAGGGGGAGAACGAGCGAAAGAAAGTGGATGCTGGATTGCGAGATACAAATACACTGATGACTGAAAAAAGACTGTTGACGGAAGAAAGGAGGACTGAATGCAAGGCGAAAAGAGGAGTTTGGGGGAAGGCATATATCATCTTCTCCACCACCATAAGAAGACCTGCCAACGCAAAGCAATGATCGAACAAAGGATGTCAGCAAATCTAGCTTGCATCGCAACCACATAAGGCCGACACTTACAAAGATCCACGTTACGAAAAGCAAGAAGAGCATCATATTGCAGAACCAACCTCCCTGACGTTTCGCCATCTTGTTCATCCTCTTAAACGTGCCTCCTAGGAAAGCGGAAGTGTTCTCAAACGCCTCTCCCAACACACCTAGGTCTTTTGTCGACTCCCTAACCTCTGTGCCAATGTTGAGCGTGATCTCCTTCAACATGGATACTCGGGCGGTGAGACCTTCGAGACGCTGATCGTTCTGCTCTTCGAGATCTTCTGCTGTGCGTGTTGCGGAATAGGCCGATGCAGCACGGCCGAAGATGCCATCTCCGTAGGATGAGGAGCTGTTGTTTGAGGTGGGAGGCTCCTTCTTGGGCGCGCCGATAAAGTCGGAGCTTTGATAGGGGGTGGAAGAGGAACCATTGGATGTGGAGGGGTATGGGTTCGAATCGTACGGTGAGGAGGAGCGATAGGCGGACAGGGAGGAGGAGGTGGGATAGGCTCCTCCTGCGAGAAGGGCGTGCCGGTCGGTGGCTCCTGCACGGCGGTTCATGATGTTGCACGACGGGTGCTGCACGAGGATGGAGTTCGGAGTCGTGCTCGAGAAATCAAACCGGCGACGCGATTGCTATGAGCTATTGGGTGGCAGCTTTGACAGCGTCTTCTTGCTGCACTGGGTCGCTACCCACACACGGATGGTTTTGTGAAGATGTGGTAGCCAAGACGAGGAAGAAGCTGTGCGAGTTGGACACCAACACTTCGGCACTCGGAGGATGAGTTACAGTCGACGTGTCCAAGGATGCATGCATGTCTGATCCGTGGGGGAATGACAAAGCGTGACATAATCTAGTTCATTTAATAAAGTGCGCTCTAACAAATGGCCTTCGAGTTTTCGGACGAACACGGAGCAAACTCTTTTTCTCTCATCCTCTTTAACGCCCCTTCACAATCCAGACGCACACACTCACACACACACTCTCTCAGGTGTCGCAGGCACGTCTAATGTGACGTAGCGAGGTCGATGGCCCGCAAAGGTCGGTATCCGGCAGAGATTGCTTGCCGGATTCCCCAGCATGCTTGTTGTGGAAGTGGAACAACACCGCGGCTTCGCGGATCTGTTCGGGCCCCGCATTTCTCAATTCCCCTCCTCCTCCTCCTCCTCCTTCGAACTACACTTGTAACAAGGACGAGCGCGGAGAAGTAGGTCCGAGCAATGTCAGACTTGCCAAGCTTCAGCATGCTGCTGCTAGCATGAATGCCAGCAGTCAAAGATCATCCGTGGATCCAGATCCAAAACACTTCTATCAAGCCTTGTGATGCTCTTAGTTGTTGCCTCACGATGGATCTGCCTGGTATCGCAACTACAACGATGCTTTGGGACAAGCTGGAAAGAGTCCAATTCGTGCTGGAACAAAAGCATCTGCGAGAAACAAGAAACAAAAGAGGAGCATGCAAACCGAACTTGAGCCGGTCTTCCATCGTCTTGCAAGAGCCGGTTGATCCGAAAAAGCAAAAAATATACGCATGAAAAATGAAAAAAAAAGAAAAGTACACGCTGCTCTGTGCTGTGCTGTGCTCTGCAGGGAGAGAGATTTTTGGGGCGGAGAGTTTTTTTTTTTTTTTTTTTTTTTTTTTTTTTTTTTTTTTTTTTTTTTTTTTTTTTTCTCAACAGCACACTTCTTGATCACAGTACTGAAGTCTGAAAGTTCCACCGGCGTGCTGATGGACAGGCCAGAACCGCGGATGATAGCACTTTGTATGATGTTCACAAAGAGTCACATTCAGGTTGAGCTCTGAAGATGTATTGATCTTGCATGCAGTTTTAGGAATGGTGATGGCGGGATCTTGAGTTTGCTCAAAGCTGGCATTTGATGTCGGCCGTACAACATCCATCTGGTGGGAGGCATCTCGGTCGATACTGATGAGAAAGAGAGAGCAACACTTTTTTGGTGGATACTTGTGAGAGAGAGCAACACAGTGTCAGAGAGGTGTGTTGTTGATGATGACCGAATTCGAGGCAGACTCGGGCGTGAAATCCGATAATCGATTCAGCAGAGCGGGTGAATTTACGCAGATCATCACGATCGGTCACTTTTTTGAATTCCTTTTCTTTTTCAACGGATTGATTGAGCAAAGAGCAGAAACAAAAGGTTCAGCAACCAGCACTATCTGCACAAAGTTGGATGTGATTCAATCATGAGGAAGAAGAAGAAGAAGAAGATGAGGAACAAAAGGGTGTTGGGGATCTCTGCCTGATTTATTTATTATTTATTTTTGATTCGCCAAAGACACGCTTTTCTTTTTTCACCGACTTGAAGGTTGGCTTGGGCGTGACAGCAGCCTCCACCGATCTGTGAGAGTGTGCCGCCTGCCGTTGTTTCCTGCTTTGGATTCTTCTTGAAAATCGGCTCCCGCCCTATTCCGCCTGTAGAGAGTCTCTCTCTCAAAAAAAAAAAAGGTCCTTTTCACCCGTCATCGTCAATCGCTTTGCTTGCTTGTCTACAGCTGGTGCTGCTTTGTGCCGCTCGGTCTCTCGCTCGCGTTGACCTTCCGGGTCGCTTTCTCTTTCTCTTTCTCTCTCTCTCTTTTTCGCCCGTTCGCTGATCGCTGCTTGATCGCTCGCTCATTCGCTCGGTCGATATTCTCTCACACTGACTCCCAAATTTTGGGCTTTCCTCTCCTCCCTCCACCACCATCACATCCCTTTTCCCTCCCTTTCTTCGTAAAAAGATGTTGTCGCTCACCGTCCCCCGCCTTGCTCTTCGGGCTGCTGCCCCCACCCGCCAGTTCGCCGCCGCTGCCGGCGCTGGTGCCGTCCGATTCGCCTCCACCAAGACCCTCAAGGATGCTGTCGCCGAGATCATCCCTGCCAAGCAGGAGCAGCTCAAGAAGCTCAAGGCTGAGCACGGCGAGTCCAAGCTCGGCGAGATCCAGCTTCAGCACCTCCTCGGTGGTATGCGTGGCCTCAAGGTCATGCTCTGGGAGGGTTCCGTTCTCGACTCCGAGACCGGTATCACCTTCCACGGCAAGTCCATCCCCGACTCCCAGAAGGTCCTCCCCACCGCCGCTGACCTTGGCCTCAACGGTAACGAGATCCGTAAGTACATCCATCTCTACGCTCTATTGTTTTCACAAGAAGCATTCAAATTTTTGCTCTCCTAATGGCTTGCAATCAACGCAGCGATGCCAAGATTGCTGTCGTTAGAGCATTTCGTTCGATTTGCAGCCGAAGCCGCGTTCCCACGTCTCTGTGCAGCTCCGTAGCAAAAGGAGGCACTTGCCAAAGTGCTTAACTTGCAAAGGCAGCTTTGCACACATACGTCGGAATTTGCTGCGAATCCTTCCGAGTAATGGCAGCAAAAAGGCCAAACGACGGCATAAACTGACGCTCATATTCCTCCTCGATGCTTCTTTTTAAAACAGTCCCCGAGTCCATGCTCTGGCTCCTTTTGACCGGCAACGTCCCCTCCAAGGCCGAGGTCAAGGGTCTCTCCGCTGAGCTCGCCGCCAAGGGTGCTCTCCCCGCCCACGTCGAGAAGATCATCGACTCTTTCCCCAAGACCCTCCACCCCATGACCCAGTTCGCCGCTGCCGTCGCTGCCCTCAACCACGACAGCAAGTTCGCCGCTGCCTACGCCAAGGGTATCAAGAAGACCGAGTACTGGGCCCCCGTCCTCGACGACTCGATCGACCTCATTGCCAAGCTCCCCGCTGTTGCCGCTCGTATCTACTACAACGTCTTCGGCCGTGGTGACGGCAAGCAGGCCATCGACTCGAACCTCGACTTGATCGGCAACTACTCCAACATGATTGGCTACGGTGACAACCAGGGTATGACCGACTACCTCCGTCTCTACATTGCCATCCACGGTGACCACGAGGGTGGTAACGTTTCCGCCCACACTGCCCACTTGGTCGGTTCGGCTCTCTCGGACCCTTACCTCTCCTACTCGGCTGCCCTTCTCGGTCTCGCCGGTCCCCTCCACGGTCTCGCCAACCAGGAGGTTCTCGGCTGGGCTCTTGCCATGCAGGAGGCCGTTGGCGAGAACGCCTCGGAGGAGCAGATCAAGGAGTACCTCTGGTCCACCCTCAAGTCGGGCCGTGTCGTCCCCGGTTACGGTCACGCCGTTCTCCGTCAGCCCGACCCGCGATTCACCGCGCTCAGCAAGTTCTGCGACACCCGCCCCGAGCTTCGTGACAGCTCGATCGTCCAGCTCGTCCAGAAGGTCAGCCAGGTCGCCCCCGGCGTCCTCAAGGAGCACGGAAAGACCAAGAACCCCTTCCCCAACGTCGACGCCGCTTCCGGTTGCGTTCTCTACCAGTACGGCCTTACCGAGTTCACCTACTACACCGTCATCTTCGGTATCTCGCGTGCCATTGGTGCCCTCCCCCAGCTCGTCGCCGACCGATACCTCGGCATGCCCATCGAGCGCCCCAAGTCCATGTCGATGGACTCGCTCGAGGCTTTCCTCAAGAAGTAAATTTTGCAGCTCCACCAAAGCGGATCATAGCTCGTCGGAATGGGCATCAAAGTTCCCTTAACACTCCATCTCCTCGTAGTAGATGTGATGGGGGACTTAAAGCTTAACCTCCTGTAGAAAAACGCCCCCCTTTAGTGTCGTTGCTTGTTTACTCTTATATCAATCTCCAAAAGATCTAATCCACCTCTTTCTCTCTGTGTGTATGTTGAGGTCTTGTGTGTGTGTGTGTGTGAACTTCCTGCTAAGGGAAGTTGTTGTAAGCTGGTTTAGGTTGAGACTGGTCAAGATGAGGATGCGGGTTCGTACTTGGCAGATGTGAGCAGAAAAGGATGCAGTTGGTGCAGGTCCTACTTTTACTTTCTCGCGCGTTAAGAAGAAAACGAATGGAAGCGTAAAGAGACGCGTCGAGTCCAACACTGCACAAAAAAAGCTGCCGTTTGTGCAACACACTCTAGGCAAGGGTTCATTCAACTCTTCCTATCTCCGAAAGCAGGCTGCTTGCGCTCGAATTGGTACTTTGCTACTAGAGTCTGTCGAACCTTGTTCTCGTTCCATCACCATCTTGACTCACGAAGACCAGCGCCTAAAGGAGGGATCAATCACGTTCAAACGGTACAATTAGGACGTCTGCTGCTCACCACCACGAGCACCGCGCCAAGTTCATTCTCAAGACCAACCGAATCTCAATCTGGGATTGAAGCCAACATGCAGACAACGAGCAACGCCACCCTCTTCCAGACCTCCTACTCGGAAGCCTTGGGAGCCTATCGATCACGCAAAGCCATTCACACATCCGGTCTCGTCTCGCTTTCTTCATCATCGTCACTGGACGAAGCCAAAGCACGATACGGATACCCAATCCACCTCCACCCTCGTTTCGAGGAGGCAGTCATCAAGAATGCCGAAGATCTCGCCGTCGAAGGATCCGGTGCGGATGGTGGACGATATCGCGTCCTCTCGCTTGAGGTGGACAACCAAGGAGGATCCATCTGGACTTCGGAATCTGGAGGCATTGTTCGTCAGGTAGATGGGGAAAGTGGAAAGACGGTGAACACGTATCGTGGGGCAAAAGCTCCCATTCCCACATTCGACTTTTTGACAACCACAGCGGGGGAGAAGCTTCTCGTGACAGGATCGTGGGATAAAGCTCTCCGCATCTACCGCGTCTCCAACAGCCCCAATGACAAGTCCACCGCCACACCGCTGTTGGAGGTACCCGATGCAATGGCGGACTTCATCAAGTCTGTCCACATCTTTCAATCCGCCAATACGACCTACATTGCAGCCGCAGGAAGCGATAAGAGCATAATGCTGTTCGATGCGACCCCCCTCCTCGCCCTAGCTGCTTCAGCAACTACAGTAGAGGGAAAGCTCAAGTGCATCCACCAGAACAAATCGCACACGCGACCAGTCAACGTTCTCGCTTCTTTTGTTGGATTGGACGGTATCACCCGTCTCTACTCTGCCGACTCGATGGGTCGGGTACTCGAATCAACGCTCAATCCGACCACTTTGCGGCTCGAGGTTCAGCGAGAAATTCAAGGATTCTCCACCGCCGTATACGACCTCAAAATAGGATGGAGACGCGTCGAGGTTGAGGGTGAACCTTCATCCCCCACCACTCGTCGAAATGATGCCTTCGTTAGTGAGGTGAAAGAAGACGAGGAAGGAGGAAGATATCAACTCGTTGCCGAGGTATGGGCCGCTTCGGGAGACAAATCCGCTGCAGGCTATCGACTCTCCCCCACCCTCCAACCATCCTCCAACAAAGGTTCATCTCGCACCACCACATCGACGACCAATACACCCCTCCTTGGCAACCAAGAACCTCTCTCGGTACCATATGTAAAAATCCCCCATCGAGATTTTGTGAAATCCGTCTTACCCCTTGCACTCCATCTCTCGCCATCTTCCTCCACTTCGCACTACTTCGACACGTTCAGTGAAGCAGTTCTTACCGCTGGAAGTGACGAACATCTGCGTCTACATACCTTGTCGGACGAAGAGATTATCGAAGTCGAGGGACATTGGCACGAAGTAACCTCTCTAGCACTTTGGTCTCGTTCCCCCGCAGCCTCGGCCTCGAGTTGCACTTCAACAGTTCTCCCCCTAGCAAAAAGCGAAGAGCTGTGGGTGGTTTCGGCAGGTCTAGACGGTTCCATCAGACGATGGAATCTAAACAGCATTGCGACATTGCCAAAGCCAGAGCTCAAGCCGGTGATGGAAGAAGAGAGGAAGCTCGGCGCTGATTGGGATCAAAATTCATTGCCTCCGATGACGGTAAAGAAGCAAGGGGAGAATGCGGTTGTGGGGGTACAGATGACTGCTGAAGAGGAGGCGGAGTTGGCTGAGCTTATGAGTGACCAAGACTAGCCACAATTGTCTTACTCGGAATCAATCAATCGAGTCCATCTCATGTCTGCAGCGGCTGGTTCGACATTTGAAGCCTCATCCCACAGAAAAAAAAAGGAACTGAGATCGAACAATGTCATATTGAGCACTTTGTGTCGTCTTGGAGAAAATGCGACGCTGAAAGAAGCTCTAAGACGTATTGCGATACTAAATTACAGATGTACACCTGCTTCGTATCAATCCCAGTATCAAATTTCGCCCCTAGCAGCAGCATCCTTGTAAATCTCCCATAGACGCTTGAAATCTCCCATGCTGTCATCGAGAGCGTCGATACACCCCGCAACCTTCTGAGCTTGCATGAACAAGCTCCTCAGAAGCGTGGTATTCAACTGTTGTTGAGGGAGAGGTGATCTCCCTGTTGTTGTTGTGTTTGTTGTTGTTGTCCGTCCTCGGTCCGATTTCGGACAGGAATTGACATATCGTGAAACTCGTGGGGCTCGAGTTTGAGGTCGGGGCCTTTGTAGTTACAGGTCGTTGCGAAGGATTTGAGCTGGACAAGGATCATCAGGATTACCGTATCAGAAGCGATGATCCCATCGACGGCATTCGTCTGCATCAGCTGCAGAGTTCGGCGTCTGACGAGGCATACTCGACACCGGGCTTTGACTCGAGGCACAATTGGCAAGTTCTGACGCCCAACGACATGCTTCCTGGCCAAAGCAGAAGAAAGAAGAGGTGAACAGGTGGATACACAGGAGAGGCCGAAACAAGATTTTGAGGTAGGCGAGTTGAGAAAGTTGACCGATGTGTGTCGATGGTGAAGAAGGGAAAAAAAAAAAAATGAAAGCACGAGCGCTTGCAACGTACATCTTATATCTCTGCTACCACCTACAATCCTCCTCTAGGAAGCAGCTGCGCAAGTATACATTGTAGCCCGGCTTTCTTCTACAACGCATTCCAAAAAAAAAAACGCCTCCTCCGCCCCGAAATTGGTACGAAGATCTTCAACATGCTTCCCGCGGCAGTCTAAAGTCAAACGTTTGTTCTGACTTGAGCTCAAGCCTGCGCCGCTCCTTCATCGCGGCTTGCTGTAATGTGTCAGGATGAGAATCGGTCGATCTTCGGCCAAGATGAAGATGATGGCGCCAAGAGATCATACCGGGTAACAGACCCTCTCCCTCTTCGAAAAGCAAAGCCCATCTTGATCGGCATAATTCAAGCTAGCCTATATATTTCACAGGCTCGTCTCCCATTGGTAGACCCGCACAGCCCATTTACCCCATCTCTGCATCCTCAACAGCACATGCTGTCGTGCTCTCAAACAAACCGTATAGCGCCAATGAAGCAACAACTTTGCCATGGCTGCAACGAGATGTGTTGGGAGAAAGATTTCCTACGTCAGGGGAGAAGGGCTCTGTTGGTCATGTTTTCTCCTTCGTCTGGCTCACGACCGAACCGAGAGTGTATGCTTGCAAGAACCCAGCAAGGAATTAAAGGTGTTTTGAGCGGGCAATGGTAGACGTGCAGGTTTTTATTCGTCAGCTTCGCACCGCGATGAATCCTGCACCTGCACCTGCCATTGCAACTGGAGGAGCTGGGATTCGAGCTGGAGCAAAGCGCCGAGCCTCTTCATTTCAAGACAGTGGTTAGAAACTACGCAGGTAAGATCAATACCAGCTCTTCTCCACTCATCGCTTTGCTTCCAAAGTATACGTCACTGGAAAAATTCCCCGGAGCACAACCGTCCTTCGTTTTGTCGCCAAAAAATCTCGCCTTCCATCACATCACCCTCGCAGATAAAACTCAACAGTCACCCCTTCGTCCTTTCTTTGAAAAGCAGAACTTTTTCGCACAGCCTTTTTCCAATGTATCATGTCACCTTGTGAACGATCAGACATGCAATTCACTTCCGGATGACTGCTAACGAGACTGAAATTGATGGATTGATTGATGGAAGCGCAAACTCATCAAAGAACGACTTTTGTGCGAGAGAAAAAATGTATAGCTACAACCCGCATGCATCAAGTTTTGACTTTGACATAAAACAAAACCAACTGCTTTGGGGAAAGTAGTTTTGATGCTAGACGAGCAGGATGAGACTTTCTCCCGCTGAATGCGTTGTGCAGAGGAGCTGAGAAGATGCAAGTTTGGAAGGGTGTCAGTGGCAAAGATCCAAGAATGAGCGATTGGAATCGATGCTTACCTCTTCTGTGTTGAGCTTTGGATCAGCCTACTCCCTGGAGGGGAGAGAGAACGGCTTCTGCACGCGGTGCAAAAACCCGCTGAGCGCAGCCAGAGCGTCGACAAGTTCCTTGACTGTTGTTGCTGAAGTCTTTGCCTCAGTCACTGAAGAGGGAGTGTGTGCGATGATCCAGTTTTTGATGACGTCTTCCAGCTCAACACGGCGCTTGTTGTAGCATTCGATACACGTATACTCGTAGGTATGGAAAAAGTGGTCTGCTTCGAGAGCCAGACGACAGATGGTGCATTTACGAGATCGATAGGGATCTGGGAAGAAGCAAGGCGTGGGCAGTTTAGACATGGTAAAGTGCTAACCTGATGAGGAGAGCGAGACTCTGAAATGTGGATGGTTGACGAGGCAATGTACAAATCAAAAAAAAGGCGACCTTTTATACCTTCACAAGATCCACAATGTCAACTTTGAGCTCCATCGCACGAGTTCCGATCTGATCCCCCCTTCATAATGCCTCCTTCCGTCAGCGCTCGTTGCGCAGTCCCATCTCGGAAGAAGCCACTCTCATCAATGGCGCCAAAACCTCTCAACAGTACTGTCCTGTTCCTGCCGGGAAGACTAATCTTATTTGATTCTTGCTGCGCAGTCTTCATCAGGGTCAAAACCTTCTGTCGAAATGGAACAACGTTTCATCTCTTCGTGCGCGGACAAGACGATTGAGGTATGTACCTGATTCAAGCCGGATCTGCCAGGCCCTCCCGTTGATTGATCCAAACAAGACACCCTTTTTCCCTTCATCGAACAGGACAGGAATTTTTTCTTTCACAGATCTTTGACCCAGATATGTCCGCTGTGCCGAACCCTCTTCCCCAACGCACTTTCCACCTCTAGCGCTTCGACCTCGCCCGAATCCTCCACATCCACACCGAGCACCCAGCGCAACCACGCCTCGGTGTAACCCTTTTCCAGATCTCTTGTCCACTGTCGTGTGTCGAAGAGCATGCTTTCCTTCTCCCTCGACAGGAAGAGTTTCCTTCTCAGATTTCCCAGTTCTGAGTCCGCTGTGAAACGACGGGTTACGGCACCGGGGAAAAGTGGCGAGGCGGGCAAGGGGATGTGGTGACGCGGGGGGATGGAGGCGAGGAGGGAAGGGTCGGTCGAGGTGGTAGTGTCGCGATGCTTGGCTGCTTCGGCGAGGGATACGCCGGTGGGAGCTGGAACGGGAGGCCCGGCGGGGATGATGCTTTGGGAACGGGCGCGTTTGGTAGACTTTGATTCGGTTCGAGCGGCGCTTGGATTTTCTTTCGAGCAGGACGCCGATCGAGAGATATCTTCCTGATCTGTGGCCGAACAACTCTTCGACGATCCATCCACACCACCACCACCACCACCAGCTGCAGACCCATGCGGCTGAGCAGCAACACTCGCCGGATCCGCCTCTAAATCACTCGCATATCTCACCTTCCCCTCCTCAAACATCGCATCCACAACCTCCCCCTTCTCATCATAGTACACATATCTGCACGATTCGACCAATCGCACCGCCCGGTCCTCGTACTCTTGTTCTCCATACACCGTCATCTCCTCCCCAAACCCGGTCGCGTGAACAATGGACGCAGCGACCCTAGAACACATCTTGTGCGCATGTCTCGGCCAGGTCAAGACGGGGGTTGCTGACCACAGGATATCTGCGGCGGTCGTATGGGCGTTGCACTCAGTCGTGTCCAAGAACAGATCTGCAATGCGGCCGCGGTGGATGTGAATGTGTTTCGGCGCAACATCGGTGAAAATGACACGCGATGCGACTTCGTCACCGGCATATCTGCGTGCCTCGCGCAAAAGATGATGCTCCCCCGCAGCTGGGAACCGCAAAAGCCACAGTATCGATTTGGGCACCCGTTGCAGGATCCGAAGCCACAATTTGAACAGCATCGGATCACATTTGTAGAGCTGGTTGAAATCTGCCAGTATGACATAGTCGTCGGGTAGGTTGGGAAAGAGTTCTCGTCGCATTGCGTAACGCTTCATCTCTTCACTGGCCCAGAGTTGGTCTTCTGTCAGCTGCGGTGATGTTGTGGTGGCGGTGCCAGCGTTTTGGGTGATGGTGGTGGCGGCGGCGAGCTGGACCGTCTCTGCGGCTGGGATGGGCTCGCGGAATCCCTGCTTGTGGTCGTTGACAAAGTACGAGTGGGGCATGTAGATGAATCGGTCAGGGTAGACCCATTCTTCCGAAGCCTCTTCGGGATCAATGTCTGCAAGCATGTCGGTCGGTCGCTGTTGGAGTTCTGTGCCGAATACAGCTGCTGCGTTCTTCTGATCTCGCCATCGGTCGACACACGTCATTTCGGGAGGGCACACGATGGGATCTGCTACGACCCAATCTGTCCAACGTGAGGCCATGCTTCCTGCGAATCCCATAAACTCCATCTGAACGGGACAGGGGCGAGCGGCAAAGATCTCGTTTCGTGCTCCCTTGGTGTAGCCGTTCAAGTTCATCAGCACGTGGACGTTGTCCATAACAATACGCTCTACCACCTGCTGATTTGACCATGCTGAAACATCGAGGAAGTGCTGTGCTTCTCGTTCGATCTTTTGGCGATAAGGACTGCCATCAGAGGGAGTCGTGGCGTAGAGGAAGACGTTGAATCGTGAAAGATCGTGGAAACCGAACACCGACTGCATCAGGTGGGCGAGCGGGTGGTTGTTGAAATCGGAAGAGACGTAGCCAATGTTGATCTTGGGTGCGGGTGGAGAGGGCGGAGGATATACAACATCGGGCACCCACATCTGCGTCAAGGTACTCTGTGAGATTCTGAGCGCGTTACGATGGCAGATGAGCCGAATCTGTCGTGGAGACAGAGGATAGGTGAATGTGTGAAACGGCAGCACTGTGGGGACCGCCGGAGTGACGAGGCAGGATGGCAGCTTGGGTCGTGCGTAGCTCGCAGCACTGGTCTGCGTTGCGGTCACCCTAGGAAGCTCGGTATTTGTCTGCAATAGCCCTGCACCGTATGCATCGATGTACCACCTGCGCTGTGATCGACGCATCATCCGCTCGATCAGTTGGATGAGATAGCCTCCTTCGCAGACCTGGTTTGCCATCCTGTCGAAACCGGGCTGGTAGAATGGCTGCAGACGCTGCGTCCAGATCTGCACGGCTGCTGGACGAGTGTCGCCCATGGCCGTGATGATGGCTTGGACCCAGTCTTCCAGCCGTCCAGCTGTCTGGAATGCACCAGCCCCGTACTGACAGCCGTCCCGCAGCTGCTTGGATACCAGTTCGGAGACGTTGACCATCCAGCCACCTGGAGCTGACGCAGAATTGCCGTTTGCTTTGCCTTCATCATTCTGACTGTTTTGATCGGTCGTTCGCTTATCCGTGTAGACCTCTGTCCAGTCGCACACTGCAAGCAACGCATTGACAAGCCCGCACAACGCTTCAGGAAAGTGTGGGTTGACCTGAACTGCGCGGCGATAGTACACCACCGAGTCCTGTGTCCTTCCTTGGTCCTTGATCGCGTTACCCAGGTTGGCAAGAGCAACGTCAAAGTTGGGGTTGCACTCGACCGCCTTCTGATACATCTTGATGGCTTCGTTGAGATGACCCAGATCCTTGAGAAGCGAGCCCAGGTTGGTGTAGATGTGTGGATGCTTGGGATCGAGCTGCAGACCCTGCGTGTAGTACTGCATTGCAAGCGCCTGCCCGTTCAGCTGCTGCGGTTGGCCTGCTGCGTTGATAACAGTGGTTACTACAGGTATAGAGGACAGCAAGATACCCAGATTGTTGCACGTCGAGGCAGATGCATGCATCGAAATCGACAAGTAGTACAGCGGTAGCAGCAACGAGATTGAGGGCGGGATCCCGCCGAGCGTCAATGGGCCGTGTGGACCAGCGATCGGACTGGCAGTGGCATCCTGGAAGAGTTTGGCAAGCGTCAGCAAGATGGTCGAAGTGGTCTGCGCAGCCTGCTTCTGCGCCTGCTGCAGCGTGGCCAGATTTTGAGGTTTCGAGCTGGCCGGCGACCGAGCCAGTGCAGGGAGACCGCCTGCCGTTTCAGCAAAGATGACCTTGCACAGCTGAGTAGCAGCTTCTGGCAGTAGCAACAGCATGGGAAGCTGTCCATTGCCGAGCCGGAGCAACGTGCTGACAATCACATCACCAGATAGCTTGACGAGGGCGAGAATGCCACCGGGACAAAAATGATGGAATGCTCCGCTTGCCAAATACGCAGCATGCTCCGGATTGGCAGGATTGATCCCCATCGCCACTGCCACCTCGAGAGCAGCAGCGGCAGCAGCAGTGCCGGGAAGCATGGCGCCCATGGAGAGCAGACCAACAGCACACGTGGCTACGACCAGATCACGAAGGCTGTACCGCCTCGCATCGTCTGGCGACAGCACCACTTCGACAGCCTTCTGATACTCTGCAGCAGCTGGTACTGCACCGAGCTCTGGCAGAACAAACTTGAGGTTACCTTTTGCGTAGAACAGATTCTGCAATCGAGGTGTCTGGGTCAATGGCAAGTTGGGTGGAAGAAAAAGCGGCAGCGCCGTTCCAAGCGCATTCTGCGGACCGACGACGTGCGATTCCACATGCTCGCACAGTTGAAGCGCCTCCTTGAATCGTGGCTGCGACGGCGGCTGCTCCTGTGTTCCATTGGTGGTCTTGCCTACCGCCGGTGGAGGATTGGCGGCGCACATGACACCCAGAAGATTTTCGTAGGCATCCCAATAGCCAGGTCGCAGACGGACAGCTCTCCACCACCAGCTCTCGGCTTCCCGATATCGACCCAACGCCCGCAGCGTAGTGCCAATATTGCTCATGCTCTCGACATAGTTGGGGTCGATGCGGAGGATGAGGTTGTTGTACCAGAGTGAGCCTGCGTAGTTGTCAGCAGCGTAGTATGCACACGACAGCAGGAGCAGAGTCGGGAGATGGTTAGGATGAAGCTTGTGAAGAGTATGCAGTAACGGTAGAAGTGTTGGATGCAGCTTGTCGGTGCCTTTAGCGGAAGCATCGGCTTGCGGAGGTCCCTGCGTGTAGAGACCATGAGCATACTGAAGCAACTGGTCGCGCACTTCGGGGGACGAGACGTCGTGGCCAGCTGCGTTGGAGGCGGCACTCAAGAGCTCGACTGGATCACGCGCTCCTGGACGCAAAGTGGGAGTGTGGACTGGAGGCTCCATACCTCCGAATCCTTCGACACTGTTCACGATGCCCTGCGCCGGCTTGGGTGTCGGAGTCTTGTGTGCATCCTGATCCGAAGAAGAACCTGTGGCGCCGAGGAGCTGGAGGACGTCTTCTCGATCGCTTGGGTCAGTATCAACACGACGCTCTTTGGCAGCAGGCTGTGCATAGTGCGCCTGGGCCAGGTTCTCGTTGTGCAGGCGAGTGTAGTAGCCTTCAGCGAGCGCTTGGAGCTGAGTGCGATAGTGACTAGCAAAGTCGGGTGGGAAGAAGCGAGCAGCCTCTTCGGGTCGACGGAGTTGACTGAAATCATCATCGGCAGCTTTCTGTTTGTCGCTATCTCGAGCTGTCGGCAGATCACGATGGATTGCTTGATTGATGAGGTGGATCTGACGTTCCTCCAGCGCCTTACGAGCTTCGGCTTGGGCATGCGGACCCTCGAGGCCGGCCCAAGCTCTGAGCTGATTGGCAATGGCTTCCTGTTCGGAGGCTGTGAGAGGTCGCCAAGAGCTCGATTGTGATGTGCCGCCTGGGGTTGAGGCGATGCTGGTAAGTGCTGCGGTGGCATACGCAGCAGCGGTCGCGAGAGTGGAGTACTCGTCTTTGGTAAAATCACGGTAGGTAGGCTGGAAGAGAAGCTGAGCTTCTTCATCATCGTCTGCATCTTCAGCTGCAGTGCTGCCTTCGGGGACGGACTCGAGCTTAGACACGTTGGGGAAGGCGAATGTGGAACTGGAGGATGGCTCGTCACCGATCTTTACGGCCTTGGCTCTCTTCTCCGGCGGTACCTCGGACACGGGCACCCACCATCCTGCTCTTGCGGTACCACCTGGTGTCTGCACCACCTGGAATGGGTATGGGAAGGGCGACATGACGTTGGGCTCAAAGTCGTTGCTGGTGTCGCCGGAGTCAGTGGAGCTGACCGAGGCACTGGAAGGATGACGAATCCAAGATCTACCTCGAGATTGCTTCCTGCGAAACGAAGGGGATGCGGGTGGCGGTAGCATTTGGAGGGGTGGATTGGGCATCAATGGCATGCTAGGGACTCCCGACAGGCTGAAGCCCATGTGTGGATTTGTGGCGTCCCAATAGCGGGAAGACGAGCTTTGAGCTCTTCCAAAGGATTGCTCGATGCCTTGCGATGGCATCTCGATGTGACTGAGGCCAAGATAGCGAAGGTATTCAGTGACAGACATGTCTGTTGTACTAGCTGCAGCGGTGTTCTGAGCGCTTGTTCCGTTCTGTGTGAGCGAGAATCCTGTTGATGGCTCAGAGGTCGAGACCGAGTTGCTTCTCGCTGAGGTTGCTTCTGCGGACGAGGTTGAAGCAGCCGGAACTGCAGAAGCAGCAGCCGCGCCGCCTTCTGCTGGTGCAACATCTGTGCGTGCCGAAGAGCGTAATGCGAGCTGTGTACGCCACTGCGAGTGTGCTTCACGTGCTGCAGCCTGAGCCGCGATGCGACCCATCTGCACTTCGGGATCGTGGGAGTCTGGCAAAGTAGCTTGTGGATCGATAGCGGCGCTGATGGGCGCGGCTGATTGTGGCAGCTGTGTTGCAGCAGGATGTGTTGGCTTGACTATCTGATTCTGGATGGTGGAGGCGATGTGTGCACTCATGGCAGCAGAGTATCCAGCCGAGTCAGACCAGTTGCGCGCCATGGGGGTGGACTGCGGATCGGCCGCATTGGTAGCAGCAGTGTCCTGCAACCCGAGTGCAGCCGCTGAAGCTTGAGCTTTTGCTTGATTGAGAAGAGCAGAGCTGACAGCTTGAAGACCTTGAGCTCCTGAGCTGGCCTGTGCAGCCATGGCGGATGCTGCTCTGAGCATATCATTGGCGCTTCCGGTGGGCATGACGTTGCCCAGAGATGCTCTGCGCAGCGAGATGGCATTCTGAGCTGCTGCGAAATGCGCAGTGGCGAGCTGCTCTGAGCCTCTTCGGTAGGAAGCTGAGCTAGAGGCGTCCGAGGCGAACGAGCTGGGTGGAAGATTGGGCATGGTGTGCGAGCGTTGCTGAAACAAACTGTGGCGTGGTCCGTGAGGGTGTTACTGTGTCATTGAATGCGTATCGAGGGGGGAAGAGCCAGCTTCTTGTGCAAGCGTGTGATGTCGATGTTCGGTCCCACTGAGTCGGGGAGGAAGATGGTAGTAATAGCCCAGAATAGGTGAACTGTCGACAGCGAACAAGAATCGACGTCAATCGAGCTGAAGTTGATGAGACGTGGTCGGCTGAATGATATGTACAGTACAGCGCTGAGTTGAGCTGTGGATGGTGGATAGGAAGCAGGATGCAGCTCAAGAAAGGAAGTGCGAAGAGGTTGGGGGCAGCGTAGAGAGTGACAGGGTCCACATCTGTCTTTGTTGATATGCAACTTAGCCGAAACTCTACTCGTCATCACACACACAGGCACACGCACACTGCATTCATTCTCTTTCTCTCTCTTGGTTTGACTTGTGTTCTTTGTGCTCAGTGATCTGCTCAGCATGTGGTTTATGTGGAAAGTTGGAGCCGAGCCTTGATCACGCGTGGTAATTTGCAGCTCAGAGCATGACATGTCAAGGATGATCTGAGCACAAGCGCTCTTCTCTCTTCGCACCTCTCAGTAGTGTCTTCTTACTCGCTCACGCCGTTCCGAAGCTTCATCACGATGCCACATTGTTCCTGAGAAAGCACTCTAGCCAAAGTTGGAGCTCTCGCAATCACATTTTCAAACAGTCGACAGTCGGTCTTTCTTTGTGTCATTCGTCAAAAAGAGAGCTACTGTAGCTGCTTTTCTATGTCTTTCTGTCTGCAGTAAAAATAAAATAAAATAAAATAAAATAAATTATAAGAAGGCGTGGCGACAGTGTGACGCTTTAAATTTACTGCCAATATTGCCGCAACGCATCGTTACGTAGTCGACAGCTGCGTTGCGGACACGAGATGCACGAACGACCCCTTTTTTCGAGCCAAGTTGCGGTACATTGTACGCTCTTGTCCGTGCCAGCGGTGAATAAGCAGCAGCAGCAGCAGCAGCAGCAGCAGCAGCAGCAGCGTGGCTACAGATGTGTGGCAGCTTTCACCTGCTTGCCGAGCTTTGTGCTGTGCCTGACTTGTGACGGTCAAGCGTCAGTGTATGCGTCGGCAGATTTAGTGAACAATTTCGGCTTGGCTTCAGCTGTCAGATTTTAAAATGTGTGACATTTGAAGATGGAAAATCGCCCGATTTCGTGCGTATGAGATACGCCAACAATTTTCGGAAAAGGAAGAAAGTGCTCTCTAACCGAATTCACCCTTTCCTGACTCGCTGAGCACATCAACTCCATCTCAACTTTGCACCCTTGCACATCATCCCCTATCTAGCCTCAACATCCTCCATCACAGAAGAGCAACACCACAACATCAACCATGATTGCAACAACAGCTGCTGCAACACGCACCATTGCCCGAGTGGCAACTTCCACCTCTTCCACCACCACCTCCTCCTCCACCATGCGAGTTTCTGCGATACGATACGCCTCGACCTCCTCTTCTCCAAGTCGCTGTGCAATCGCATCTTCATCAGCCTCTGCATCCAGGTCTTTGTCTACACCTTTCCGTCCCACCTCATCCCTCTTGTTCCAGCATACTGCACCTAACCCCATCGCTACACCCATCATGATCGGCGCTGGTCTCGTCACGGCAGGTCTCATCGCAAACCTCTTGCTCGGTTCCAAAAACGGCGCTGGTCCTTCCGGTGGCAAATGGATCAAAGGCGGATTCAACGCTAAAATGGACAAGAAGGAAGCTGCTCAAATCCTAGGTCTTAGAGAAACCGCTTTGACAAAGGCAAAAGTTAAAGACGCTCACAGAAGAATGATGATCGCAAATCACCCAGACAGAGGTGGAGCTCCTTACCTCGCTTCTAGTAAGTCTTGCTTCCCCCAACTGTAACGCTACGCTGATTCGTTTGTGACATCAACAAACAATCTTTTCGATACTGACAATCTTCTCGTGTCCTTTGATCGGTCCAAAATCGCAGAGATCAACGAAGCAAAAGACCTCCTCGACAAGGTCGTCACCCGTTAAACAAACCCCCCTCCAGAGCACAACCTAGTGCTTTCATTCGACCTTTCCCCACATGTACTTGTTCCACACCATTCACTGATAAACTTTCGTGAGATGCATTCTTCATACCAACACCAGTCTGCGATCAATCTCTTACCCACCGATTCCAACCATCTTTCGACTTTCACCCACAATCCACACACCCACGCCTGAGCGCTATACAAAACCAAAAAGCAGCAGAAACACAAAAGTAAAATTGAAATCAAAACAAAGCCCGAGTTTTACACAGCTTGCATCGCTGTCGACTCGCAACAAACGAAGTAGTAAGCGGGAATATGAGGGAAGGGGGAAGAACAACGAGGTTAGAGGAGGGAGTTTGAAAAGTTGGAGGTGGATGGAAGCATAAAACTTTCTCTCACCACCTGATATTGAGTGGTCGCTCTAGTTGGACGAAGCTCCGACAGCCAGTCTCTTGAGATGCTCCATGAACACCTGGAGCGAGACATCGTCGGTGAAGATGGCAGCGCCACTTGCACCCGCCGAACCGTACATGCCTCCGCTCATATGCGTAGTCGAAGGGTTGAGCTTGCTCAGCAAGAATCGAGCCTGCGAGCCGTTCTGGTCGCAAACAATGTATCGGGGAATCGGGAATCGGTCGGCCAACAAATCCTGCGCATCCGCCTTGGGATTTTCGAGCACCTCCTTGAAGTTCTCGTATCCCTCCTGATCCTGATACCCTGCCTTTCTCCACTGCGCCACCGTCTCTCCGTGGAATATGAGGATGTGGAAGAAGGTATCCAGCAATAGCACCACGTCGGGGCGGATCGAAACCGAATCAAGCAATACAGGTTGCGGTGGTCCTTCGAATCCATACGACATGAGCGTGGGTTGGATCATGATCAACGAGTTGTTGACGTCTTCCGTGTTGAGCACGTGACGATAGAAGGCAGTCTCGTCGGGCGAGTTGTTGAAGACTTGCAGGAACTGCGATCGACGCAGATGGAACATGAACTGCGGGTAGATGCTAAAGTTCTCTCCCAAACGGAACGAGGTAGGGTCGTCCTTGCGGTAATCGGCGAACTTTTGGCAGAGTCGGATGAGCATGCGGTCGAGCCAGCGAAGCACGTCCGGGCTGTCGTCGATCTCTGCCTTGAACACGGCGATTCGAGCCATGAGCACGGCAGCGGCTTCCTGGTCGAACGAGGCGGCAATCTGACCAGAGCCTCCCTCGGCAAAGTTGCGCGCAATGGTGGTGACGCGAAGTCGGTACTGACCCGAGGCGTGCTGGTAGTGCGTGACAAACTGGATGAGACCTCGCGAGCCAGGCTGCATGGGTTGTCCTGGAGGCGTGACCACCTCAAAGTAGATACCTGCCGAGGTACGTGGTGTGAGCGAGCACAACTTCCACGCCGAGGTCTGACCGATACCGATCTCGGTTTCTCCGACACAGCCGGACTTCTTGTTGGCCGAGACGGCGTGTCCGATGAGACCCGACACCTTGAGCTCCTTGGTGCACTGGACGTCGAGGGTGGCGTTGAAGCCCATCTGGAGGTGTCCCTGGTCGTCCTTGACAAAGATACGGTTGAAACTCTGCTTGAAGATACCCATCTGGAAACTATCGGCGAGGATCATGTGACCGTTGGTCAGGTTGGCGAGACCCTTCATCTCGAGCAGACCGACCTGGTCAAGACAACCGGCAAAGACGTCGATGGTGTGGCCGTTGCCTGCAGCACGCTTGGCCATGGCCTCGTAGAACTTGATGGCGCGCTTATAGTACTTGGCGTTGTCCTTGTCAATATCGTGGTGGGATCGGATGCGCTCACGGAGCTCGGTCGAGACAACCATACCGGGGCCTTCGGTGGCGGGACCACCGCAGAAGAGCATGACGCGAGCACCAGTGTTGGGGAAGGTGGTCTCGAGCATGCCGACGGCGACGCTGAGGGCGACGCCGGTGCAGCGCTGGCTACGCTTGTCGTTGGCGACGGGCCAAGGGTCCTTCTGAAGATTCTCGAGGATCTGGGTGAGCTGGAACTCGCACTGCGAGACGGGGAGGAGAAAGCGCGAAGCGCCCATCTGTGCGGTAGCGTTGGGTGGACGAGGAGGCTGCGAGGGACCACCGGGAGCACCAGGAGCGCCGGGTCCCATGGGACGAGCGCCAGGGTTGAGACCGAGCATGTCCTGGATGGCCTTGGGGGCATATTCCTTGGTGCCGCGGAAGACGTAGCTCTTAGGGCAAGCCTCGTAGCCGAGCTCGTGAACCTGGGCCATGGTACCGTAGGTGATGAGACCGACGAGAGCGTTGGGAGGGAGCAAGCTCAGGCTGACGACGAGGGATTCGCGCAAGGCCTTGAGGTCGTCGTCGTCCATGCAGGTGTCGACGACGTAGAGGAAGATGGGTGGGATCTGAGCAGGACGGCTGAGGGTATACTCGATAGTGGTGTACTTGGGAAGAAGCTCTGCGGGGAGGTTGGTGCTGCTAATGTCCTTGTAGTGAGGAGGGAATGCATTGCGCGAGAGACAGAAGGGGCAGATCCAGAGCTTTCCGCGTACGTCGATCTGGCTGGAGTATTGGTAGGAGAATTTTCGAATAGTAAGGTATGAGTGTTAGTGTCTGTGATTGCAGTATACAATAGCTTGAAGATGATCAGCTTACCAGTAAGGGTTGAGGACAGCTCGGCAAGGAGGCTTGCAAGTGACGGGCTCGTAGAGAACAGGAGGGAGATCCTCACGCTCCTTGAGTGGAGTGTAGAGAGCGGCGATGGGGACTACGGTCCTGGTGGCCTCGATCTTGGACGAAGGCCAAACGTTCCAGGAGAGGCGGACGCCATCGCGATCCTCGACATCATCGACGTTCATGGTGTAGGGCCTATCTCGTGTCGTGTGGAGATTGAAAACGAGAAGGATGTGTTTCTGGGAGTTGTGAGCGCGGGCCTCCTGCCTCGGATCGGATTGCGTGTGGATGGGTACTTGAAGGAGAAGAAAAGGAGGATGAGGGTAGACGAGGAGGAGGAGAAAGAGATGATGTCGCTGGCGTTAGAAGATCCCAATTGAGAGTACTGTATCAAATCAACGCAACGCACAACGCAACGCAGCCGCAACGCACGGCTCCGCGAATTCGAGTTGGTTGATTTTGGTGAGTGGGGAGAGAGTGTGAGATGTGAGCGGGAACACGTAGCAGCTCAGCAGCACTTCACTTGACTGCGCCAGCCGACATCCCAACCATTTTCATAAAGGTTAACGCGCCAGCTGAATCTCTTTTTCCAATTTCAACAGACACACACATACACATACACATTCACTGACATCTCGAATTGCTCCTTGCATTCACTACAGAATGATCGGCTCATTCGATTGTATAGTCATCAATCGGAGACAGTCCGAAAGAGCAACAAGGTGGGCTTTGGCTGATTGAGACAGAGTAGAGACAAGCAGCTTGGCTTGCTATGTGCTGATTGAATTTCGAATCTCTGGCTCTTTGTGCTGGCTGGCTGGCTCGTCGGCTGGCCTGTGCGATTTTGGCCACGTCGCTGCTTTTCAGCCAGACAGCTCTCTTCATTCTTCTTGAGACACGGAATAGCCGCTATAATCGGGACCATCGGGAGAAAAAATGCTTTGGGGGTTGATTCTGTCGTGCGAAATTACCACGCGATTGGAGGGAAAATAAAAAATAAAAAATAAGGGCTCAGCTGCAAGTTTGATATGAAGCTGCAGTGACTACCTGGCTGGAGAGTAAGCTTTGTGTGTGCGTGTCTCCACAAAATTGGGCTCAGCTTTTTTGGATTTCGCCTGCAGCAGAGCCTCCTCTTGTACTGTACAGTATACTACTGCTGTCTATGCTTTGTGCCAATTTCTCGGTGCAAGCCGCCGCGGCGTTAAGAGCAAACACCCTCTCTCACGCTTGACACTAACAGACACCAACCTCAAGAGAGCAGAAAAGGATTCGGCTATCAAATCCTGCTTCTGAGCTCAGTCTTTTGCTCGGTCGGTAACTCATCCGCTTCCTAGCGCCTTGCTTGCCTCAGCTCTTGTCGACATCAGCCAACATCAAGTACGGTAGATATACCTCGAGCTGAATCTCCTTTGGTCGAAAGTGACGCGCTTCTATACCCACGAATCCATATTTTATTCGCCATTCAGCTCATCGTCAATACAGCCGTGACTCAACGGAACGCAACGTTCACTCGCCCTCAACTTTCTCATATCGCAACACCCATCAGCACGAAGCAACGATGCGTTGAACATCCACCGCTCCACGTACTCGACGCCGCCACTGCTGCCCCGCGTCCCTCTCTTCAACATGCTTTCGCTACCATTGTCACCTGCACGCATCCGCAGCAGCAGGAATCCGCCACTTAAGTTGTAGCAAGACCTCCTCTCTAACCCATCGCTGTTTATAGAATCAAGCAATCACCTCTCTGACCGCTCCGTCAGCTTTCGGAACAATGTCCGACGAAACCATCCAGCAAAAGGCAGAGCGTCAGGCGCGTCTCTCTCATGCCATGGGCGTCATGTTTCTTCAGGACAAGGTCGATAAGCTCGAACGCGACGTTACCAAGATCACATACCCGCGCAGCATGCACAAGTCCAAGAGTGGTCCTGCTGCTGATCTCTCTTCCTCAAATCCTCGTCGCGATGTCTCACAGGGACGTCCAATACCACGAGCTCTCTCAGGTCCTGGTGTAGCCTCTACTGCCGACGCGCCAGCCGATCGCAGTTTCAATTCTACTGCTACCACAGCTGGCTCGATCCGACTTGTAGACGCCAGTGTGCTCATCTTCTCGTTGCGTAGCGTACACAACTGGAGCCGCGACCAGTCCAGCTGCGTCATTATTCCTCTCGAAGCCATCAACACGCTTGATCTCCTCAAGAAGGGCGACGAACCCATCAACCTTGCAGCTAGGAAGGCAACCCGCTGGCTCGAGGACAAGATTGCCGTATCTACCCAAGATGGCGATCTCATGCTCACCCAGCCCGCGCCTGGCATCTTTGCTCAGCGAGAGCACTTCCGCGCTGCCACCGCACAGATCGAAAAGGCAAGAGCTGCAGCTTTGGCACACGAATCCAGCAGCGAACACGCGACAGAGCTCGAAGTGACTTGCGCTGCTGCTTCCACATCATCGGCCAAAGACATGTTCTCTGCCGTTGAAGCACCTCGCTATCTACGCGAGCTTCTCAGCGTCTGTCTGTACTGTCACCAAGCAGCCTCAACCGCATCCAACTATGCCGTAGCCATCGCCTACCCACCCGCTCATCTGCAAGAAAAGATGATCGAGGCCCAACTCGCCGCCAACGACAAACCGAGTTATCTCAACCGCACCGATGGACGTGCCACCGAAGCCTGGCTGGACGCCTATCGCATCCCGTTTGAAGTGGTCCCTACGTCCAAGACGTGGACGGGCGAGAAGCCGTCTTCCCGCTTCAGGGGTGAGATCGCAGGCAGCCACAACGTCGGATCTTCCGATGACCTGCTTGGCTCTAAGCAAGAATACGGGTCGCAGCAGAGAAGAAAAGGTTCTCCTACACCATCCATTTCTTCGTCGACTGGTTCGTTCAGATCAGAGTTGAGCGGATTATCCATGCTCAGCAGCCACAAGAGTCCTCGACATCGTCACGATGCCCGCTTCACCAACACTGCTGCCCCACTACGGTCTGTTCGATGCATGTCTACCTGCACTGCCACCTCTGCAACCACCGATGATACCGAATCCAGAGACGATGGTTCGGACGACGAAGGCCCAATTATCGCCCGCCCTTCTTCCGCCGCTTCGTCGCATACCTCGTTTGTCTCTTCCCTGACCACTTCGACTCAAGATGACTGGTCATCCCAAACCTCGGCCTCGTTCTCATCCCACTGTGGAACGCGCATCACCCGACATGCACCTTCTCCTGCCCCACCGACGGCAACAATGACATCCGCAATCGACCACCAAGGTCCGATGTCGACCACCGCTTGCGAACCTGGAGCAAGCTCTACCGCAACAGCTACACCAAGCTCATCCTGCGTTCCGAGGCTAACCAGTCGTACGCTGCACAAGACCAAATCGGGCGCAGAAAAAATGGAGGAGTATCTCAGAAGACTCGATGCAGGTGCTGCTAGTGGTACGACAGGAGGAGGAGGGGCGGCGGATAGGAGGACTGCTGCAACGCCCACTCCGGGTAATAGGCATAGTTGAGTGGGAGATTTTATTCTTCGCAGCATTTGTATGGCTTTTACTGTGACGGTGATTAACTTACTCAGATGTTGGTGTGCGTGTGTGTGCTTGCTGTGGACGAGGAGCCTTTTGTGAATCACGGATGTGGGGCTTTTCAGAACATGCTGCTTTTGACTTGATCACAAATCTGAAACTGGACTTGGTTCGGAACGATAAGAGATCCGTAATGTACAAAATATATGTGTGTGTGTTTGAAGAAAGTCTTTTGGATGGAAAAAAGGCGATGATCATGCTCTTACTACCAGCCTTCATACGTTCTTCTCCGCCGAACCTTGCGCACCTGCACCCAGTTGTGCGATCAGTCTATTCTGTCTCAACTTCAACGCCAGAACATCTCTCAGACCTCTTCCCCATTCGCCCAGCTTTTCACCTCTTGTCTTTGCCAGATATTGATCCAAACCTCCCAGCTTGTCCATGGTTCTTAAGGCGCTAGTGCTGACTCTGGCTTTGACGAACGTGTCCAAGGTTTCGGACCAGAGACGCTTGTGTTGGATGTTGGGGGCCCAAGTTCGGGCAGTTTTTTGGCGAGATTTGGGGACGTTGTGTCCGGATTGGATCATTTTGCCATCGTAGAGGCCGCGTTGGGATCGTTTGAAGATGGTACCGGTCTCCACGGCGGTAGCGGCAGCATTGCGAGATTTAGGGGAGGAATACGAGGTGGTTCGGGCGGATGCACCTGCTCCAGATCCTCGAGAGCCTCGATAGGTTGTTCGAGATCCGAAACGGATGGCGGTTGAGAACATTTTGTTTTTGGATGAAAAGAGGAGAAAGAAAACAAGTTGTACGGTGTGAAGGTGTTGGGATGCGCCAATTAAACGGTCAAAGTGCAGCCCTGCCGATCGATCTGTTGGAAGCAATCGTCCGTGAAAAGAAAAAACAAGTCGCCGTTCTCTACTCCAGAGCAATCGTGCTGTAAAAGAGGTTGCGTGTGATGTGTGACCAACGACAAAGGTGCAATGATATGGTAATGGTTGTTCAACCAGAAGAATTGCAAGTGCCAATCAATTCAAATGCTTGACCCTCTTTCTTTACTTTTTGCTCCGACTCTTCTCCCAATATGCGATTTGTCAGAATTCTTCAGCACCACTCTCTTTGGTTCTAATTTCACGGGTCTCGGATCTGGGGGGGTTGATTTTTTTTCGAGCGTGTGTGTGTGTTTCCATTTCAGCAAAATTTCCCTTTTGCGCCCACAACTCTCCACCATACATCCTCTCGACACCATCATCTGCACTTTCGCATCCCATATTCATCCAGACAAGATCGCAGATCAGCCTACCATACACATACATAAAATACCGCGCACTTGCATCTCTCCGACCGCGTAACAATTCGTATCACGCCTAATCGCCTACCCATCAGCCGTATTGCAACTCTACCCCCAACTCGCTTTCGTCCATCATGCTTCGTCGACAGACGAGAGAACGTCGCGAGTACATCTACAAAAAGGCGCTCGAATCGAAAGAGAAACAGATCTACGAACGGAAGCAACAGATTCGAGAAGCACTCGCGTCCGGAAAACCGTTACCGCCCTCTCTAGCTGGTAAAGAAGCTGCGGAGCTCGGGAAGGATTTAAATCTGGATGCTGCGCAAGAGGCACCTGGGAGCAGTATCGATGATGAATATTCGAAAGCGGGGACGTATGATCCTAGGGTGTTGGTGACGACTTCACGAGATCCTTCATCGCGATTGACGCAGTTTGCCAAAGAGGTTCGGTTGCTTTTTCCCAACTCTACACGGCTCAATAGGGGTGGATATACGGTATCTGACCTAGCGGCCGCTGCTCGTAGCAATGGAATTACAGATATGGTCGTTCTTCACGAACATAGAGGTGTACCCGATGCTATGGTCGTTTCCCACTTCCCCCACGGTCCTACACTCCTATTCACCCTCCACAACGTCGTTCTTCGTCACGAAGTCAACGCACACTCCTCTTCCACCGTCTCGGAACAATACCCCCATCTCATCTTCGAAAACTTCAACTCCAAACTTGGAACCCGTGTTCAATCAGCTCTCAAATTCCTCTTCCCCGTTCCCAAACAAGACAGCAAAAGAACAATGTCGTTCATCAACCAAAACGACTTTATCTCCTTCCGTCATCACGTCTTCCTCAAAACTAGCCACAGAGAAGTTCAACTCGCAGAAGTAGGCCCAAGATTCGAAGCAAGGGTCTACGAGATCAAACAGGGCACCCTCGATCAGGAGGCGGATACCGAATGGGTTTTGAGACCTTATATGAATTCGGCGAAGAAACGAAATCAACTTTAGATTCAAGTATGTATCTGTAGTTTTAAGGTTGTTTTTTTTTTTTTTTTTTTTTTTTTTTTTTTTTTAGCAAACATGCTGTAATTCAGAAAGGTTTTGCAAAATGTCGATCGACTCTCTTCTTAAAGGCTGGATGTCAAGGATGGAGGTTGAGGAAGACTTTTTCACGGTCGCAGTCAGATCAACAATCAGGAGAGAGAGAGAGAGAGAACAAACGTCTTTTATATTGAAAAGCTCAAGCAGAAAGAAAGACACCAAAAAAAAATTCAAGAAAGAAAAGTAAAAACAAAGAAATACAGTCGCGTCCAAAACTGTCCCATAATTTTGTTCTGAGCCGAATATCAATGAGGCTCCACACCAGTCATTTTTACAAATCTAAGCCTCCTCACAAGAATGATCACCACCATAATGTCAATATTTTGCTAGCTCATATCAAACACCTGGATGTGATAGATGCTATCCATAGCTACAACTTCCTCACCAACGAAAAAAATAGTTTAGTCTTGGTTATTGAATGGGAACAGCATCAAGATAGCCTTAAATTGGGGTCAAAAATTTTGTGAAATTCAACTGCACAGTGCAGTATTGCGAAAAAACACCCCCCTTCACAAGAATGGAAATCACACTATAATCAATGTTGCAGCTCACTTTCCCCATTCATGGTGTGCGTAGCTGGTATGTATAGCTACAACTTTCTCACCAACATATAGGCAAGTGTCTGCTGACATTGAGGAGAAAAAGGCAGTATAAGGAAGGGTATCTTCAAATTTTCGAATTGAAATTTCCAGAGACTGATAAAGTGCACAAATGCGCAAATTTTGTACTCAGATTTCCAAAAAAAGAGAGCCAATTCTGCTACAGCACAATAACTAAGACTAAACTCTTTTTTCTGTTGGTGAGTAAGTTGTAGCTATGGATAGCATCTATCACATCCAGGTGTTAGATATGATCTAGTAAAATATTGACATTAAGGTGGTGATCATTCTTGTGTGATGTGGTGTTTCAGAGCTAATTGTGTGCTGTGCTGTTGGAAATTTTCAGAATTTGCAACTCAAATTTGGTAAGATACGGGGCAGTATTGGACGCGACTGTATGATAGATGTCGACGATGCAAGGGTCAACCCGAAAACGGCGAAAGAAAGGAGGAGAACGATTTGTGAAGAGCGACAAACAAATCCTAGACTTTGTAGAGAATCATCACGACCACCCCACATCAACGTCCCCACCAAACCAGAGAGAAACAAACATGCACAACTTGGACAATCTCGACATGTGAAGCTCCTTCTTTATTTTCACTCGTCATCGACCAGCTTACCATCGTCCTTGTTGTTGTCCCTAGTATCCTTGTTACCCGGCTTGGCTTCCTCGTGCTCCTGCTTCTTGGCGCGCCTACTGTAGTACTCTTTGATGATCTTTGGCGAGATTCGGTTGAGTTGTTCCTTGGGGAAAATCCTCAACAGATCCCAACCAATGTCGAGACTGTCAAAGATGTGTCTGTTCTCGTAGGCTCCCTGTTTGATGAATTTGCCTTCAAAGTTCTCCATGAATTCAATGGCCAATTTGTCTTCGGGACTGAGAGCCTCTTCACCAACGACGGCCTTCATGGCTGCAGCATCGCGACCTGTGGCATAGGCGGCATACATCTGGTTGGATACATCCGAATGGTCCGCCCTGGTATGCTTGGCTCCAATCGCAGATTTCATGAGTCGAGACAGAGAAGGTAGCACGTTGATGGGTGGGTAGATCTGACGATTGTGCAGTTGACGATCGACGTAGATCTGACCTTCGGTGATGTAGCCGGTCAAATCGGGGATGGGGTGGGTCATGTCTTCGTTGGGCATGGTCAAGATAGGGATTTGGGTGATGGATCCGTTGCGACCAGCCACGCGACCGGCACGTTCGTAGATGGTGGACAAATCGGTATACATGTAACCGGGGTAACCTCGTCGACCAGGTACCTCTTCACGTGCAGCCGAGACCTCCCGCAGCGCATCGGCGTACGACGTCATATCGGTCAAGACGACGAGGACGTGCTTTTCGAGCTGGTAGGCATAGTACTCGGCGGTGGTGAGAGCCAGACGAGGAGTGATGATACGCTCGATGGTGGGATCGTTGGCAAGGTTGAGGAAGAGCGTTACACGGTCCAAGGAGCCATTCTCCTCGAAATCCTGCTTGAAGAATCGCGCCGTCTCCATGTTGACACCCATGGCACCGAACACGATGGAGAAGTTGTCCTCGTGATCGTCGTGAACGCCCTTTCCGGCACCGGGACGCTTGACGAGACCGGCCTGTCGACAGATCTGGGCGGCGATCTCGTTGTGCGGCAGACCGGCGGCGGAGAAGATGGGAATCTTCTGTCCACGAGCGATCGAGTTCATGGTGTCGATGGTCGAGATACCGGTCTGAATCATCTCCTCTGGATAGACACGGGAGAAAGGGTTGATGGGGGAACCGTTGATATCGAGGTAATCTTCGGCAAACACACGAGGACCCTTGTCGATTGGTGCACCGGAACCGTTGAAGATGCGACCCTGCATATCCTCGGATACGGGCAACTTCATCGACGAACCGGTAAACTCGATATGGGTATCCCTAACATCGATACCCGAAGTTCCTTCAAAGACCTGAACGATGGCCTTGTTACCCGAAACTTCGAGCACCTGTCCACCACGACGGGAACCATCGGGCAGAGTGAGCGAGACGATCTCGTTGTACGAAGGGAACTTGACATTCTCGAGAACGACGAGGGGACCGTTGATGGCGGATACGGTACGATAGTCGAGTCGAGGATCAACGCTGTAGTTCTTCACGGCGGCTTGAGCGTTGATCTCAAAGAGCTCCTTGTCGCTCATGCGAGGATCCGACATGGTTGCGGAGTGTTATCGCACAAGTCGGATGGAGCTAGGTTGTGTGAAGGATATGAGAGTGTCTATGCTGGCTCTCTCGACTGAATAGCTGGCTGGCTGCTAATTGGTAGGAAGCAGGGGGAGGAGAAGGAGAAATGTCGTGCTGTAGAGATGAGGGGAGAGAGAGAGAGAGAGAGGGTGTGTGTGGAAGAACGAAGCGATGTAGAACAAGAAAGTGGAGAGTGCAAGCAGCGGAGACTATCTTTCTGTCTCTGTCTCTGTCTCTGTCTCTGTCGACACGCAAGTAGCAGCCAAGTAGAGCAGCAGCAGTTGTTTGAGTGTGTGTGATCCAAGCGCTGCCAAGCTCGTCTCCAATTTGGCCCATGCACCATTTTTTGAAATTTCGCCTTTTTCTGCTATGCTGCTACGCTGCTGCGATGGACAGGGGCATTCCACACATGTCATTTCTCATATTCTCATATACACACACTTACGGCCGATACAATCACAGTTACACAACCTCAACGCACACACTCTCTCTCTTGACAGCTCCCTCCGCCATCCTCAACACGCACAACAACAACAACAACAACATCTGATACACTCTCTTGGATACATTTTCCGAAATCCCTTCAACAGGGAGGTTATACAGATAATTTAAGCAAGGTTCCGATTCATTGTTTGGTCGTTTACCATCCTCCACCACTCTTCTCAACAGGAATGGTACGGCTGGCATCCCTCCTCTCCGACTTTTCCTTGGCAGCAGGTCCCACAGGATCATGCGACGGAGGCTGAAGACCTTGCGAGTCCATCTCGCTCAAAATGTGCGTGAAAGCGTTCTCCAATCTAGCATCCTTGAGAGCCGCAAAGACGTCCAAAAAGTCCTCAAAGTGAAGCGCACCCGTCTTGGTGAAGTCCACCTCGCTCACGATCCCGCGCAGCGTCGAATCGTCAACGTCCGAGTAGCCAATGCGCTCCAGCACTTCTTTGAGATCCTTCGAGTCCAGCTTGCCGTCCTTGTTGACATCGAGAAGCTTGAATTTGGCACGCAGCTCCTCCATCTCCTCGGAGCTGAACGAGGCGCGTGCAGAGATGGCGAGAGCATCCTTCTCGTCCAGAGACGCATTGCCCAGCGAAGAAATCTTGAGCGCCTTTTGCTGGTTCTCACGGATCTTGCGCATCTGGTCCAGCGACGTCTCCTTGAGCTGCTCGACGCGCGCGGGCTGCAGACCCATGCTACCCATGAACTCGACTCCATCCATCCACTCCTGCTTCTTGCGCTTCTCATCCCAACCCAGCTCCTCACCCATCACGTCGATCACACGTGGCAGTGCATCGATGGTAGCCTCGGCGTTGAGGAACGAAAGTCGTGTACGACGTGCGATAAAGTCCTGTGCGGTAGCCGCGTACTCACTTCGGCATGCGTAGCGGATCTCGGCTTCAATGTAAGGGTACAGCTGGTCGATACGCTTGCCGTGCACCGGCCACCTCTGACCAGTGGGCTCGGCGATCGAGCAGACGCTCCATGCTCGGTCACCATACGTGTTGGACAGGTGACGCGCAACGTCGGTCTCGAGTCCGAAGCGCTGCAGGAGCTTGACGTACATGGTCTTGGTCCAGCCGTGGCTGCCGAGTAGTCTTGTGCTCTTGGTGACGCATCCACGCTGAGGCTTGAGCCCAAATTCCTGGATGGCACGGTCCACCGTCTGCTCGGCCATCTCACGGTACGTGGTCCACTTACCACCAGCAATGGTAAGCAAACCAGACTCGGAGACGTTGATCATGTGGTTCCGCACCAGCGACTGGGTGTCGGTGGCAGCGGGGTCCTTGACCAAGGGTCGAAGACCCGACCAGGCACTGAGCACATCACCACGTCGCACCTTGATGTCTGGGCTGAGGTAGTTGCGCACTTCGTCGAGAATCCACTGGATCTCCTCCTCCTTGGGACGAGGGTGCGCCTCGACGGGAGCAGCAGTGTCGGTGGTACCGGCGATGGTGTTGCCCTGCCACGGCAGGAAGAAGATGACACGGCCGTCCGAGGTCTGGGGGTCGATCAAGCCCATGTCTCGAGGCGAGAAGTAGCCGGGCAGCGTGATGTGGACACCCGAAGAAGCGGCAACAATCTCCTGAGCAGTAGGGGCGTCGAGCTTTCGCAGAGTGTCGGAGAAGGGACCAGTGGCGTTGATGAGGCACTTGCACTTGACATCCCACTCGTCACCGGTGAGGACATCGCGTACACGAGCACCGCAGATCTGATCCGGCTTGCCCGCGACGGGCTTCTTGTGAATGGCAACCACCTCGGTGTGGTTGGCGACAACGGCACCGTGGTGGACAGCGGTCATGGCGAGGGCGACGTTCATGCGGGTATCGTTGTGCTGACCGTCGTAGTAAACAACGGCACCGGCAAGACCAGCCGACTTGAGCATGGGGAAGGCCTCGAGCGCCTTGCCCTTGCCAAGCACGTAGGAGCTCTCCATGTTTTCAGAACCGGCAAGAATGTCGTACATCTTGGTACCAGCCCAGTAGTAAGGGATCTGCCACCACTTGTAGACGGGAAGCATGATGGGGAGGTGATCCGAGAGGTAAGGAGCGATATGGAGGAAAGTCTTTCGCTCGTGAAGGGCCTCGCGCACCATCTTGTACTGTTCGTAATCGAGCTCGAAAACGGCCTTCTGGAGGTATCGGACACCACCGTGAACGAGCTTGGTCGACTTGGAAGAAGTTCCGGCACCAAAGTCGTCGCGCTCGACCATAGCTACGCTGAGACCACGAGTGGCTGCGTCAACAGCTACACCTGCACCAGTGGCACCACCTCCGACGACGAGAATGTCGAAACCTTGGCCATCTTCGTCTCCGCTTCGGGAAGCGGCAGCACCACCCGACTGCTCCGAGGCAGCAGGGCTTGGGCTGCTGGAGCGAGAATCCTTGGCGAGAGGGAGAAGGCTCGAGTTGTCGGCCTTGCCTCGCGAAGCGTTGGGTCGGAGGCTCTTTGCCGAAGACTGCTTGAGGGCCTCGAGCATCTGAGCGCGGGTAGGAGGCGACCAGAGAGGGTGTGGGCGGGTATCGCCGGGGACTGTGTCGGGAGCGTCGGCATACACGCTGGGCTTGGTGAGAGTGTAGGTGGCCGCAGCACCACCAGCGAGGGCGACCGCTACGAGCATCGATCGGTTGGCGAGCAGGCGTCGCTGAGCGGCCGAGGAAGACGAGGTAGAGGAGGTGGAGGCGAATCGCACGCCCGCGCGGGGTGCGACGGTGAGAGGTCTACGGAACATGATGTTTGAGGTAGCAGAGCTACGCCAGCTCGAGTCGAGATAGTGCGAGTCCGAGGGATGTGTCTTGCGAGCAAGTAAATGCTAGCACACGAAAGGGAAGGAGGGAACACCTACAACAAGCACCGGGATGGTGATGGTGGTGGTGGTGATGATGATGATGATGGTGGTGGCAGTAGGGGTCCTTTGAGCAACAAACCTCTGAAAGGGAGTGATGTTGTCGATGGGAACGGGGCGAAGGATAAGGTTGAGAAGATAGTTAGGAACAGCCGAGTGTGACACAAGATGAAATGAATCGCAAGGGACCGAAAAAAGGTTGAGTAGACTTGGTTAGGTGACGCAACGCCTTCAATAGCTCGAAACGGTTGTCTGTCACACACACAGGCCACACAGAGCTCGAGCAGCAGGCAAAGAGAGAGCAAGTCACAATGCTTACTGGTAGCCCAAGTGCATCCTCTTTTCGGATCGGACCCAGGCCAAAGCATCGGATTTGGGAAAGAGAGGGCTTGAGCAAAGCAGAGCGAAGCAAAGGTGAGAGCGCTTGGGCACGAGCGCTTTTGCTTGAAAGCAAAAGGAAGTGCTGTGCGGGTGCTGTGCGGGTGATGCAGCTGAGGAAGGAAAAAAAAAAATCGACGTATGGCGGCCCAGGCACGGTCCGGTTTCAAGTCCAAGTTGGGCAGGTTGACCGTATGACGGCACCAGCCAACCATCCAACATCAGTCTCGTCTCATCTCGTCTCGTCACATCGCCGTCACAAAGGGGTGCGAGCCACGGTTGATTCAACTCTGCAAATTGAGCCGGTCACACAAAATCCAAATTTTAAGCCTTGAATTTTATTTCGTCCTTAAGAAAAATATATTCCAATTTCCTATGCTTTGACACCAAAGTTTTGTGGTACGGTAGGCCGACTACCGAGTGTCCGCCTCGCACGATGAGCACGTTTTCGCACTGTATCTCGGAACGTCTTCCGATCAGGCTCATGTCCACTAGGCACAACGTATGAGCTCAGCTGAGCAATTTGTCACTTGGCATGCGTCTGGTAACTATCACAACAAAAAGGCCATACAGTAGAGACACGCGCTGATGGTTGGATAAGCAGATGCACGCACATGTGCAAACAAGGGTGCTCTTCAAGTCGGCTGAATTTCGAGGGCCTCACTATTCTCGCTTGTTGGTCCGGCTCTTTTGGCGTGCCGAAAGCCACACACCATACTCCTTCTTCTTGTTCTCTCTCTCTCTCTCTCTCTCTCTCTCTCTCTCTCTCTCTCTCTTTGTGCAAGGCATCTTGACGCAAGATCCGTCAAAGGCCGATCTTCGTATCGAGCTACTGTATTGGTGAGAAGCGACCAAAAAAGTGCCCATGTGACGACTCTAGTGTATTTGCCAGAAGAGATTACTCGAGCAAATCTTGAATGCCAAGCTCTTGGATCAGATGAAACCTCATCGTGTATGACAACTGCCCTTTTGATACGCCCCGCTCATCGCTGTTCCTCGACTCTCTTGCAATGAAGACCTGCTGATACCCTTTCGGGACGACCAAAAAGGGCGAAAACAGCGAAAAAAAAAATCAAAAAATCTCCGAATCCCATGCGCCTCGCTTGGCTCTGCTATCCTTTTGGCCCAATAATCAATAGATCTGTAGACACCGTCGCTTTTTTCATGCTCGGCGAAACGATTTCGCAGCTGATTGTGGCTGAGGTGCATATCCAACGCAGCAAAGCACAGAAGTCCGTTCACTGCGGGTATCATTACCGTCGCCATTCTGCAAGCAAAAAATTTCGGAAGATCCAGTGCGGCCTTGGCAGTTTAAGCAGATGACGTTGATCGTGCAGCTGGCAAAAGCGCAAAACTTGTCAACCAGCCATTTGACGCTTTCCGCGCTTGCCAAGTGTCGACTTTGTTGAAGAAGCGCTTCTTCAACATACACGTACGAGATTCAAAGATAGTTCACGTACCGGCGGTCCATGTGCTTGCTGCCTCGACCCTGCAGCATGGCTATCTGACAAGAGGATAGAAACATGTTCAATAGTTAGGGTATATACAGGCACAGAGATGATCAAGGATTGCCACCTGACTGAGGGCTAGACTTTTTGGGATCGATCGTCAGGATGGACGTGATCTCAGGGTCAGTTTCAGGCTTTCGCTGCAGCAGCGGCCGCAGCAGCTTTCTCCTCTTTAGCCTTGAGCGCAGCCTTTTGCTTCTCCTCCTTAGCCTTCTGTTTCTCGGCAGCAGCATCCGCCTTCTTTTTGGCCTCCTCCTCCTTCTTAGCGGTCCTCACCGCAGCGTCTTCTTCGGCTTTCAGCACGGCGGCCTTCTTCCTTGCCGCCTTGACCTCCTTGCGCTGCTCCCTTCCTTCTTTAGTGAACACACTCGAGAGGACTTGCTTCCCGCCCACCGTCGCAAGTGTAGTGTTGGTGGCGACCAGGTTCGTGTTGGTGGCGCCGTACGTGTAGAAGGATCGATCGGGTCGCTCGGACCAAGGCACTCGATAGCAGCAGCTGATGGCCGCCAGCAGATCGCAGAGGCTGACCACGATGCCGATCACTGCCCTAACGAGCACGGCGCCGATCTCGCCAATGGCAAGGAAGACGTTCTCGAGGAATTCGCCGAGGTAGATAAAGGTCGATGCTAGGCAGGAGAAGACAGAGCCCATGATTGCGATTGGTAACGATCTTGTTGGAAGAGTAAGAGTGGATACGAGGAGAAGAATGCGAGATGTTGCTGGGGGCGTTAAAGGTCGTTTGAGTTCGTGACGAGATATGCTTATATAGGTCAGGACAGGTCAGGACAGGTCAGAAAGAGATCAAAAGAGACCAAAAGGTGAGTTGGTATGACGAGGAGAAGAGGTGGGCGATGGGCTACTTCATATATGTGCTGGCAACATCTTTTACGACATTCTCTGCAGACGGCATCTATTTTCAGCATCTCTCATTTCAGCCGTTGAGTGGGGTTCACCATGTGGGACGCCGAAGCAAGCTACAGCAGCACACTCAAAACACCTTGAGCTTTGCACGCTTCAAGTGTTGGTCTCAGAGCATCTTAGGCTCAAAACAGCCAAGAGCTTGGACCGCCCCCTATTCGCCGTTCGAGCTCTCATGCCATGCAACTTGCTCAGGGGCTTCGGGACGCGATTCTCTGCAGTATCTCACAGTCTTCGGCAACGCTTCAGGATGCCGCTCTCTTCTGGTTCAGCTTGGCTCACAGGAGTCTTTTTTTTGAGTATGCCGCTCCTCCAGCTTGAATATGTGCTTCCTTGGCATCCCCATCTTCAGCTCAACCATGATGGTGAATGATGCCGAAAGAGAAGGTCAAAAAAATGCAAAGTTGGACTGACCAGGTGTATACTTTTTCAGGGTCCGAAGCGTCGTGTCTGTGCTTGGCCGAAGCCCCTTTCTCCAAAAAAAAAAAAAAAAGAAAAAAAAACCACCTCCAAGATTGGCAGGACACGGTCCAACTGCCAGTACATCGTGGTTGATGGGGAATGACCCTATCTTGATGCCGATCGGCACATGGTATGGGCCGTACCTAGACTAATAGAAGCCTCGACTTGGCCTTGTTGCAAGGCTCTTGACTGGGATGCTGCCACGTTTTCGTTGTTAGAGCGCAAGGTTAGCGGCTGAAAACCCCTGCAAGTGGAGGCTTAAAGGACGCGACTTTTTTAGAGCTTCAACAGACCTTTCTAGAAGAACAACACCCAACACTTCTTCTTCCTCTCCAACATCCCAACGCATCCCAACGCATTATCCACCCTTTGCCAATATGGACACCCAATACCCACCAGACAAGATCAAAGCGCAAGCAGCAAAGCAACAAGGCAACGAAGCATTTGGCAATAAACAGTACGCCGAGGCCATCGGCTTCTACTCCGCGGCACACATCGCTGACCCTACAGAGCCAACGTATCCGCTGAACCGTGCCATGGCGTACATCAAACTGGACAAGTTCGTCGATGCTGAACGCGACTGTACCACTGCGCTGTCTCTATCGCCGAACAACGTCAAGGCTCTGTATCGAAGGGCGACGGCCAAGGTCGGTGCGGATGAACTCGAGTCAGCAATTGGCGACTATGAAGCGGTATTGCGTCTGGATACTGGGAATGCAGAGGCCAAGGCAGGACTGGCAAAGGCTAGGCAGGCTCTCGAGTCGCAGAAGCCGAGGAGGACCGATCCGATCGATTTGGGAAAGCTCAGTAAAGCGTCGAACACTGCGGAAGGATCGAACGCTCAAGTCGGCGTACCGAAATGGAAACAAGACACGCCGGCCAATGGTTCGAGCAGCTCAGTTGAGGCGGCGAGAAAATTCCTGCAACAAGTCGGTATGTCTGATACCGATGAGGAAGACAAGATGGCAGCCAGCTCGAAACCTTCCACCAGCGCATTACCAGCCAAGTTCCCCGGCGAGACAGGTGGATTCCTTCGCGAAGTGACCACCCGCAAGACAACATTCAAGCCTACATCGCAGCCGGTTTCGCTCTCATCTGTTCCTTCCGATAAAACGTCCACAGAGCAGACATCTCCAAAATCCACATCAGCATCGGCACAACCAACTGTCAAGCCTGCCACCAGCACTACTGCTAAAAAGACCGCCTCGGCACTCAACTTTGGCGCCTCGTCCTCGCCAGCCCTGGCGCCAGCACCCACACCTCAAGCAAGGACGCAAACACGAACATTTCCAGGCAAGATGTCAGCAATAGAATTCCACCGACGATGGAAGTCCAAGTCGGACCGATTGGAGCTGCTTTCGTCCATCGATCCCGATTCAATACCGAGCATGATCGACACCATGCTGGAGCCGGAGCTCGTAGCCGAAATCCTGCAGACATTGGCGAAAGGCCAGCGCGTCTCATCGGAGGATGAAGATCTCACAAAGTTGACGACAGGTGTTCTGGAGGCTCTGCCAAGATGCAAGCGCTTCGGCATGGCCGTGTCGATGCTCGATGCTACGGAAAAGGGAGACGCTGCGTTTTGCATTGATGCTGTCGGAAGGCAGGAGTTGCGGTCAATCTGGGAGGTGTGATTGTCATCCTGATTGGACGAGTGTGACTATATCTTCACAACACAGCTAAGCAGTCGAGTGTATTGTGTGACTTGAATCAAAAAAAGAAAGTTGCCAAGGTGCGCAGCGAAAGTGATGCTGAGTTGTCCAAACATTTGATACGCGTGTCGCGCGTGACGCCGACGAAAATATGAAGCCGCTCAAGATGCCGTGGTATTCACAATTCGCACGGACAGTTTCGACATCAGCCCCGGCGTCTATCTTCCCCGCAACCACCATACCGTACCCTCCCGTCTTTGCTTGCGTCAACACTCTTTTCGATCTTTCAGCTTATGCGGACCTCGCTCGTCCGTCCGCTTATATCGACTGTAGCCACAAGATCACTCCGCCCCAGCTCCAACCCTTTCCGAGCATCGAGATCCATCATGTCTTCATCGTCATCGGCGCCGAGCTACGACTTCAATCCCAACCTCCACGTCCACACCATCGACCCGCCGGTGCAGATCGGCGCAAGATGGGCGCAGTCTTACCCGTCAAGCTCTTCTCCGTTGGCAGGAGCTGATGTGCTGCCACATTTCCCTCTGCTCAATCTAGCTCAGGGCGTTCCTGGTCATCCGCCCACATCGGCACTGCTCGATCGGATTCAGTTCGAAGCTCAGCCTGAAAACGCTTCTTCTCCAGCAGGACATACCCATGGCTACGGACCCGTCTTTGGAGATGCCAAGCTCCGTCAAGCTGTCGCTAGAGACATCAACCGGGTCTACAGAACTCCTGGCAAGGGAGAAAAGAACCAAGTTACCGAGGACAATGTTGGCATCACTGCCGGCTGTAATCTTGCTTTCACCACTGTGGCCACCGCAATCGCCGCTCCAGGAGATGCGCTCATCGTGTGCGATCCCTGGTACTTCAACCATCAAATGACCATGACAGCGTTCGGGATTCAGATCGCTTCGGTTCACACAAAGCCGCCAGAGTACTTTCCAGACATTCAAATGATCCGCGCCTTGCTGACAAGCGACAGCCGATCGGGTAAGAAGATCATCAAAGGCGTAGTGCTCGTGACACCCAACAATCCGACTGGAGCCATCTATCCGCCCGAACTCATCCGCGACATTGCTGTGCTCTGCAGAGAGTATCGAGTTGCACTCATTCTTGACGAAACGTAAGTTGACATTGCGCTCCATGTATTCTTCCGCGAAACACAACAGCCTAAACAGCTCCAAAAGCAAGAGCTTAATTGATCGCTGGAATCGATTCTCGCTGACCATCCTTGCAAATCCTAATATACTCTAACCTTGCTCTCCCCACTCTGATCTTCCCTACAGCTACCGAGACTTTTTGCTGACTGGCAGCGACCTCGACGAAGCATCTCAGCCCACTGCATCGGCCTCCATCCCTTTGCTGCCTCACAACTTTGCGCGCCCCCACGATCTGTTCGAAGATGCCCCCGCGGGCCTAGCAGAGGCGAGTTGGGACCCCGATTGGGATTGGCGTAGCACCATCATCCACCTGTTCAGTTTCTCCAAGAGCTATGCCATCCCCGGGCATCGTTTGGGCGGATTTGTCGCGCACTCTGCTTTCCTTCAGCAGAAGCTTAAGGACGCTTCGGGATCAGAAAAGCTCATCTTTGGCCCCACAGCTAAAGCTTTGGACAACTTTCAAGTCTCACCACCTCGTACCGACACCCAACGTGCCATAGCGTGGGCAATCGAAGACCCGCAGCAGCTCGAATGGCGTGGGCAAGTCGCTGGCGAACTTCGCATTCGTCGACGAGCATTCGTCGAGGGTCTTTCGCGAGCCGTACCTCCCTTCCTCAACCAAGACGCAAGCGCCCTTGCTGGACCCTCCTCGGCAGATTCGAGCCTGGCCAAGTCACCCAAGGAGTGGGGGTGGCAAGTCGAGTCAGCAGGCGCGTACTATGTGTTTCTGCGTCATCCGTTTGCTTCCGTTCCGTCGGACAAGGTGGCACAGGCGCTTGCCGAGCTTGTGGGCGTTGTGGTGCTTCCCGGCGCGTTTTTTATGCCGACGCAGGCCGACAGTACGGGAGAGTCGAGCGGCTCTAGATTGCGTGTCTCGGTTGCCAACGTCTCCACCGAGAAACTTGCCAAGCTTCCAGAGAGACTGGCCATCCTCAGCGAGCTGTGGGATAAAAAGGGCGCCGGTTGGGGCGTTGCTGCAACCCAGTAGCTCTACACGAGAAAGAGAGATCCGAGCGTCGGTTGTCATACACCAAGGTGCAAAGTATCATGTAACCAAGTACTGTATCGGCCAAGTATGCTGTAGAACCCACATTGACGAGTTCGTGCTGTGCCCTCAAACGGGGGAAAGAAAGGGTTGCACTGACTGACTGAAGGTGAAGGAAGGAATTCACCGGCGGAGGGTGAGCGAGCGCCTCTTTTTCATCTGCAGCTGCAACGGCTTTCTCTGCTCTGGAGAAATTGAGGATTGGACGGAAGTTGTATGATGTAACTGATTTTGCTTCTTCCGATCCGACTGCCATTCGCAGCAGCTGCAGTAACACAGACGACAAAGGGAGGAGCTCTGTTGCCGGTGGGGCAGCCGAGTGCCTCATTTGACCCGGTGCCGCACAGCAGCTTCATATTGTCACAGAAAGGGTGCGTGCGGGACTGAGTTCGGGCAGCTGTGTCCATGTCCTCATCTCATCACTCTTTGTGTCCGAGCACGAGAAAGAAAAACAACAACAACAAGGTGCTTTGGAATGAGTAACCCGTCTGTTGTCGTGCTAAACCCAACATTCAGGAAGGGATGACGAGCGTGGACGCAAGGTTGAAAAGGGAAAAGTGTGAGCTTCTAGTCAAAACGGGGGGAACGCCATTTTTGAGAGAGGAACGGAGAGAGAGAGAGCTTGAGGTCTTTTTGCCAAGCTTTCGACCAAAGATACTACAACGGAGTAAGGTTGGGCCAAACGGGCCGGACACTCGGTCTTCGATGGGACACACGATGAAGTCGGGCTCGTGGCAGCGGTTCGAAAAAGGGTGTGAGCGTTTGTTACAACGGATAGAGAGTATCTCTTTTGGTTCGAGATGGACGACCCACCAAAGACAAAGACTCCGATCCCCACCCTTTGAACATACAAAGGTTCACGACTCCCTGAGCCGCACTTGAACCCTCCCTCCCTCTCTTCTCTTCCCTCTTCCCCCCTTCCCTCCCTACCGACCATCGTCATCAACCACCAGCGCCACCTCGGACATCACCGACAAAAACAATAAACACCAAATGACTGACAAACCCAACAACACTCTGGCACTCGTCATCGATACGAGTCGCCAATGCTGCTCCCGACTTCTCGACACCAACGAGCTCAACGGATCCCCACCCGATCTTTTGCGCTCTCCTGGCACATCTAGTTCCAACACCACCATCCTTTGGTCCTCCTCCTTCGCCAGTGCCTCGAACAACACTCCATCTACGGGACTCACTAGCGCATCTTCGCATTACGACCACTGTTTCACTCGAACCCCGCGTAATGGATCCACAGTGGCCGATCCAGAATGGCTAATCTCTCAAATCGACGAGTATCTTGCCGACCTGGATGGTGCACCATTCGCGGCGCAGTCGGGCGGATCTCTCCGCCGACGTTCGCTCAAGATCGAGATCAATCCAGAGGTGCTAGCTTCGGTGGAGAGGGCTTTACCTTCTTCGCCGGATGCGTTGAGAATGTCGCACATCCGAATTCCGGCACCTCTGCTTCCGAGCGCAATGACTCGCAGAGTCTCAATGCCTTCTTCCCCATCGGAATTCGACGAAGGCTTCGCATCGCCGCTCTTCTACCGCGCTTTTCAGCGTCCAGATGGAGGCATCGCTCCAGCCGATGACGCAGCTCCTTTCCCTTACAGCCCTTGCAGAGAGAGCGTCAGTCTGGAACCGGGTTACTTTGCAAGTAGCATTCTAGGTAGGATCGGTGATAATGGAGGCAGAAGGCCAAGCTTGTTGGATGATATTCTGGAGAGAAAGGAGACAGAAGTGGAGGCCGAGGCGAAGGGAAGTGATGGTGAATGGTCGTCAAAATGCGCCGGAACACAGGAGGAGGAAGTGGAAGAGGGAGCGGAGGGTAAGGATGTTCCCAGCATTCGACTTGAAGCAGCAGCCGAAGACAACGATGTCTACCCTTCCATGGACGAGGCTACATCATCTCGATCTTCGCCTTCAAGCGCTATCACTCCCGTTTCTTCTTGCGAAGGAGCTAGAAGCCACAAGGACGATGTGCAATCACGACCCAGCACAGGCTCTGCATCCGATGCTGCTGCGGCAATGATGGCCGGTTCTAGATCGTCAAATTCCACACCCGCAGAAAACGGTGGCGACAGACCTCACTGGAGGGACCATCGGCAATACCAACCCACCGAGCCCTCACCTAGTTCAGCAGCATCGCTACACGTCCCCATGTTGACACCACCACCTCTTCGGGCACGAACAGTGCCACTGATCCCACCTCCTACCATCCCAGCCAGGCGTGGTCTATCTCGTTCTGCCTCAGCCGGCAACCTTCCTCGATACGAGCCTCATCCTCATCATCACCATCCGGCGACTAAAAGCAAGCCCACCATCGCTCAAACCAACCCCGAGAGCGTCTTTACCACCATCAAAGGGTTTATTGGCGAACCTGGGCTCAAGAAAGACCTCACGCCTTCTCCTCCTTCTTTGGCTCCGTCAAAGGCGAAAGCATCGTCGAGCAACGTATCGCCGACGAGCACCCAGATCGTTGAAGGAGTACGAAAGATGAACAAGTTGAAAAAGATACTTGGGGAGGAAGTTGGATCGCATATTCCCCACCCTACTGCTGGGTGGGGTGCTGCTGTGACGCCACTTTCACGCACCTCGCTCGATCCTGCTCACCGTCCCACCACGAAAAGCGCTGGCACTACCAACAAACCCCTCCCCTGTCTACCCGCTTTCCCACCACGCACCAACACCGCCCCAATGCACAAACCACATCCGTCCCACAAAACAAAATGCTGCACATCCACCAACGGCCGTCCCTCCACCGCAAGAGAATCTCGTTGCCGATGTGCAAATTGCACCAGTCTCGAACTCGGCAAAACTACATCTTCAGCTTCCCAACAAAGACAGCTCTCCTCCGCCCTCGTCGGTACAAGTCTGAGACTACCTGCTGCTCATGCAAGTAGACCCAGTACTGCTTCTTCGCTAAAGAGCAGATCGGCTGCGTCGGTTAGGAAAGGTAGCTTTTTCGATATGGATGATTGATCGTTCGACCTTCTGCTGCCAGCTTCAAAGATAGAGACCTTGTAGATTGTGGATATATTTGTATAGAGAAAGATAGAGAAGAGATGCGATTTGCTGCCAAAAGGGGGGGGGGGGGGGGTGTGAAATGTTGAGACGTGCAAGAGGGTATACTGGTATGCATTAGAGAATGTGAGATGTATTGTGGTTTGTGATAGCGAGTGATTCTTGGGATGATGGTGCGTGTGATGGTGGGGGAGGATAGGGCGGTTGAACGAGGCCTGTGGTAGGCGGTAAATCCAACTCTGGCGGTATGGGTCTTTGCATGCTTTTGGGTATGGGGAGCACCAATCGGAACGAGTCCTTTCCTGTCGTCAGTCGGCAGAGAACAAAAAACAGAATGTATGCATGGATCAGAAACCTCTCATTTGATTTGTCTACGACGGAAGGTTGCAGGTGCTTACCGTTGAGATAAAACCTATGCAGCCGTTTCTCCCTGATAAATCCCAACCTCTCGTACAGTGCCAGCGCTGCAACGTTATCCGCTTCCGTTTCGAGCACCACCTCCTGCGCTCCGTTACCAACCATCTCTTCCAAAGCTCTCTTCACCAGTCTTTTAGCCAACCCTTGACCGCGCCTTGAATGCTTGACGGAGATCATGGCGATGTACCCGCGAAACAGGCGGGATCCCTTCAAGTGGCGATCTAGTTTGCATACTACCACCCCGACTGCCTCCCTCTCTCCCTCAGCAGCAGCAGCAGCAGCAGCGTTGAATGTGGAGGAGGCAGGATCGGAGTAGGCGAGAAAGCATAAAGAAGGCCATTGGTTGACAAAGTATCGATAGGTATAGACGATATATGGTTCGGAGAGTTCTTTTTCGATCAGAGAGGTGATGTCTTGCATCTGATGCTCGCCTGTGTACGGTTCGAGAACGATGGGGTCGAGGGTGGAGCGGGAGCTCTCACCCGGTTTGGTTGTCACTGTGCCGGTAGGAGGGTCCGACATCGTAGCGAAGCTTTGACTCAATCGACGGCTGGTACGTCGCTGGAATAGGTGGGCAAGAGGCAAGGATCAGGGTCCAAGCAATCCTTCTTGCACACAGTTGACATCCGAATTCCGAGCACAACGTGGTTCTGGAAATACGGTCTAACACGTTAAAGGGAATGAAAAAGCGAGAAAATTGTACGAGGATCGACGCTCACTCATCATCCCTCGTCGGTCGGCAAGACACCATCCGCTTGTTCCTCTTGATCATGACATAGTGAGCAGACACTGTAAGAGGTGGCTTTCGCCTGAAATTGTCGCTGATGATTGATCGCAGAAGCCTACGCCACATGCTCACCGCCTTCGCCTCTCACCTTGGAAGGGTTTGCTTGTGTGACCTTCCCGCACATGGTCCAGAGTAAGCCGCTTTTATCTTTCTTCTTTTTCTTTCTTTGTGTCTGTAAGAAAGAACAAGCGAGAAGGAAAAGCGGGGCATGACCTTACGAGGAAATACCATGACAATCTGGGGGTCGATGGGGTCAATTCCGCGTTCGGCTAAGAGAAGAAAAGGTGGTGGTAAAGTGAGACTGGTACGGCACTCGTCGGCAAAAAAAAGAGGTGAAAAACACAACATCGTCATCGTCATGGCATGCAAGTCAATTTGTGCCTCCGCTGCTTGTGTCCAATGATGCACGGATCAACCTCCACCTCTTTTCCTCTTCGCTCTGGCTTTGGGTTTGAGCTTTGGCTTTCCGCTTTTCCATCTTTGCATGTGCTATGTATTGTTTTGAGCTCTAGCTTAGCTTGACATAGCTTGCTCTAGTGCTAAAGCGGGTGTAAGTGAAAGAAAAAAGGATGAGCTTGTGATAGGGAGCACAGGCAAACGTGAGGTAGGGCAGAGATGGTGTTCAAAGCGTGGATGGCAAGATGCCGAAAATAGTACAGAGTACAGTACAGTACTGTACAGTACCTGTACAAAATGCCCGCTTAGCTTTTGGCGAGCTTCCTCCTCGTTCGCTTCCAAAAACCCTGCCCAGCACCCTTTTGGTTTCTTTCTTTTTGGCGATGACGATGTCTGTGCATGTGTGTGAGCTCTTTGTTCGCAAACCCTTGACTCAGACTCACACTTACACTGACCTAGTGCCAGGCTCAGTTCTACCAACACGGTGTCAAGCATCAAACAAAAGAGGATTTCCCACTGCCGCGATCGCCCCCGCAATCCAGACTTTTCAGACCCTGGCATCCAACGTGGTTCGTGATTGCTTGCGCGCTTGCGCTATATGACACTGTGACACCGGTGACGCTTTCCTACGTGAATTGCTCGTTGATTCGGTCACAGCGATGCCCCGACTCCGCTAGCTTTGCTGCTGAATGTGGCTCAAGTATGAATGGCTCGCTCCATCTGACTGTGCCCTGCCATCGAGGTCCCTTCTTTTTTGCCCGCTGTGGCCCGCCTGCGCTTGCTCGCTCGCTGGTATCTGTAATCATAGAGCAATGTGCAATGGATGCGTGGGAAAGGCTTTCTTGAGCCAAATACATAAAAGACCTCCATCGCTCTCCCTCTCTCTCTGCAACATAAACCTCTCTCTCCTCCCCACCTAACTCCTCCTCCTCCTCTTCCTCCAAACGCGCTGCACACTTGCTCCTCTCCATCGTCGCACCTGTTCTCCCTCTCTCTCGAACAGCGCTTCTGCCTTCTTGCAAGCCGTCCTAATCCGTACATCTTTTGCAGCTCTCCGTCTATTCTCATTGGCACTGTAGCCAAACCATTTTTGTTGAGCTTGACACTCTTTTCCGCATCCCCTTTCCTAAACAACCGCATCCAAAGTTCTTAGTCCACCCATGTCATCCGAACGCGAGCCTCTTCTCCCCACTCACGCCGGTCAGGCTCGCCAGCGCGTCGAAGAGTACGGCAACAAGGCTGCCCGCGATGCCAAGGCCACTGCCCGCCACTATGGCGTTGACCCCGAGAACATCGGCGAACAAGCCCGTCAGGTCGCCCCTTCGCGCCAGACCCTTGCCCGCATCGCCCAGATGATCGGCGCCGTCAAGGCCGGCAAACTCCCCAGCCAGAAGCAGCTCAACTCGTTTATCGAGGCCGTCATGTCGAGCCCCGTCCTCGACGAGCGATCCGTTGCTGGATCCACCAGGCTCAGCCAGCAGGGTGCCAAGGTGATCCAGGACGTCAAGGGCATCCTTGCCTGCATCGAGCGCATCGGTGAGAGCAAGAACGGCGATGACAAGATCCAGAAGTTCCTCTACCAGACTTCGCAGGCCTCCATCAATGTCACTGACCAAGGCGGAATCTCGGCTAGCCTCCCCACTGCCTCTTCGGTCGGTGCAGACGGTTTGCTCGACGAGGCAAAGAAGGACGTCGGCGAGGCACTTGGCGATGTCCAGCAGATGGGTCGGCTGCTCCTCACTTCCAAGGCTTTCCGTGATCTGCTCGCTGATATTCAGTTCCTCCTGCGAGACTTGACCGCCGATGCCGCTGCTACTGCTGCCAAGAAGGCTGGTGGCGCCGAGAGCAAGCTTCGTCCTAGCGACGAGGAGCGCAAGAAGCGCGGCGATGCCATCGAGGTTCGTGCCCCCTCCAAGAAGGATCTCGAGAGCGCCAAGGAGTCGGCCAAGCGCGGTGCCAAGCAGGCTCAGGACGACCTCAAGGGCTCCGCCCAAGAGGCTGCCAAGTGGCTCGACGAGCAGACGCCCGACGACGTCAAGGACGAGTTCCTCGAGCGTGTCAAGCAGATCGTCGACAGCGTCGAGCGCGACCCTGACTTTAAGCGTGCCCTCAACGGTATCTACAGCATCGCCAACAAGTGGTCCGACATTGTCCAGGACGTTGCTGCCAAGGCCAAGGAGCAGACCGACATCGAGATCGACACTGCCGAGGCCGAGGCCAACCAGAACCTCCGTGAAGCCTTCCAGCAGCTCAAGCAGATCCTCGAGACGTTTGCCGGTCGCTCGCTCGAGCCCGTCGAGAAGTCGGTGAGCAGTCTCCTCGAACATGCCAAGCAGATTTATGACGACGAGGCCTCCAAGGAGAGCAAGGAGCTCCGCGAATTCATCGACGATGTCAAGTCGTTCATCCACCGTGCCCTCAACGAGGACGGCTTCATCCAGACCAACCGATCCAACCGCATGGCTTCCGACCTCTACGACCGCGCCCAGCGTCTCTTCAACGCCACTGGCAAGGAGGCCAACAAGCAGCTCTCCAAGCTCCGCGGCGACTTTGACGACAGCCTCGACGAGATCTCGACTTTTGTCCAGGGTCTCGAGGAAGATGCGGAGCTGCGCGAGCTCGCGCAGCGCTTTGAGAAGCTCGGCAGCGACATCAACTTTATCGACTTCCAGCGCGTCTTTGGAAGCGGTGCTCAGGGATTCGTTCACCTCTTTACCGATCTTCGCGACTCGGCTGGTGGACTGGTGCGCGACGCTGTCGAGGTGATTGTTCCTCGTCTGATCAGCGAGATCAAGTCGATTCCGTTCCCTCGAATCGAGTTTATCTCGCGCGAGGCTGATGTTGTGATTGACGATCTCTCGCTCACCGCCTCCACCGCCTCGTTTGTGCCCGATCGTGTCCGCATCATCAACCGAAACGATCTCACCCTCGACCAGCGCCGCTCGTCGTTTGGCAGCAACTTTGACGCCAGCCTCTACCTCGAAATCGAAGGTCTCCGCGTCAAAGCCGCCGACGTGGCCTACTACATCAACAAGAAGACCGGCTGGATCGGTTGGGAGGACTATGGATTCCTCGACCTCGACCTCGGTGGAAGCGACGGTGCCAGCTTTGTCGTCAAGCTCGAAAACGCCGACGAGGACGACGCCGAGACGTTCTACAAGGTCAAGCGCGTCAGTGTCGACATGTCTTCGTTCAAAGTCAGGGTTCGAAGGACCAAGCACTGGTTCCTCAACTTTTTCATCATGCCCTTTGTCCGCCCCGTGCTGAGAAAGGTCTTCCAACAGCTGTTGGAGGAACAGATCAAGTCGTGGCTCCAGAAACAGGATCGTTCGCTCTGGGCCGCCCAACAGCGCGCCAAGGTCATCAACAGTTACAGCAAGACTGCCATCCAAAATGGTCAGGGAATCTCGACAAAGGCCTATCTCAAGGCCATCTTTGCTCCCGATTCCGACGCCTTTGAGCCGTACGGTCGCAAGTCTGTCCAGCCCAGGACCGACGTCGGTCTCGCCGAGGGTTTCCGGGTTCAGGGTCCCAACGACGAGTTTAAGCTGGCCATTGGTGCATCGTACAGCAAGCAGCTGCTTCCTGGTAAAGGTGGACCCTTCCGCTACGCCAAGGTCAAGATGGAGGAGTACCGCTCGATTGAAGAGAGCGTCAAGCAAGGAGTCCGCGACATCCGCGAAGGTGCCCAGGAGCTTCGCCAAGGCGCAAAGGACGCCGTCGAGGAGGTCAGACAGGGCGTCAAGGGCCTCGAGGACGATGCCAAGGGCAAAGCCGGAAAAGCCAAGCAGGAGTTGAACCAGCTTAGCAACGAGGCCAAGAAACAGGAGCGCCAAGAGAGGAGGGAGTCGGGATGGCGCTCCAACGTCTTTGACTTTGACATTGACCTCTGATCCCACGGCAAATCACAATCTCGCCCCTCGAAAAGGTGAAGAACCGAATCGTAACTCGATCCTCATGTTGGTTTTTTTGCATCCGTTTGTATGTATCTTCTCGCTTTTACGCTCGCAATTTGTTCAGTGTACGTGCTATCTCAACGAGGCTTGGGTGATGGAGATCTGGTGAAAGAGATGCTTCTTTGTTGGTGAGTTTCGTTGTTCGTCTCTCTGTCTTTTCGTCCTTTGAGCGAATTTGAGGAGATAATGAAATGCGTTCTTGTACAAATGGAGCTTTTGAGATGGAGAATAGTTGTACAAAGGTGAGAGTTTCCAACGCTGGCATGTTGTGTCCATAACATAGCAAGAACTTTTGTTTTAATCTAAGACAGTAACGAGACGAGCATCTTGGGCCTCGCACAAGCGTATCTATAAAAGAGAGCAGTCTTTTGTCTGGTTTGTGTTGGGTTGCTTCTCCTCTTTGTTTGGTCGATCAGGCATTGTCGTCGTTCTTGACCGCAGGTGAACGAACACGTTGAACTGGAGATTTGGTTCTGGCCAACAAGGCGGCTGCATCCCTCTTTCTCTTTTCCTCTTCTGCTGACGAGCCTGCGATATCGCCATCTGCGGCTGAAGAGGCAGAGTCGTCGATGGAAAAGATGACCTCGGGTGCGGGGTTGGAAGATTTCTTCTGGGATTCAACATCGCCATTGATACCGCCTTGAGATGTGATGTAGGGTGCACCACCGTTGCTTCGAATTGTATCGAGGGCGATGGAGGATTCTAGCGTGGAGCTCGCTATGGATGCGAAGGCTTGATCGGGACGATTGCTCGGTGGTGCTGCGCTGGTAGGAGCAGCAGCAGAGTTGCGATAGGGATAACGTTGTTCCATAGCTTCGCGGATGGGGTCGGTGAGGAAAAAGTAAAAGCAAAACGTTGCCAAAGAAGCGCCTGCCACCAGATCGATCAGATAATGATGCATCAAATACATGGTGCTCCAGTAGAGGACAAAGCAATAGGTCCAGTAGAGAACCCTGGCGTCCAATCTCAACCGACCGATCTTGACAACGACGGGGAAAAAGTAGCTGCAAAACAGAGCTTTCATGGTGGCATTCCCTGCATGGAGCGATGGGAAAGCACCAAAGACCATAGGTGCGCCGGTGAAGGTGAGCGTATATCCGTGCGAGTGGAACAAGGCGTCGATTCGGGCCAGACCAGCGGGCGATCCTCGCATACCATAGTTGGCAGGTGTGAGACCCTCGCGCAATTCGTACCAAGGTGGTGCACATGGAAATACGATCTGAATCATGACCCCGGTCAGCATCATGAATCCAAAAGCCTGTGCAAACACCTTTACCGATCCGGGAGGTGCAAAGACAAACAGGAAAGCAGCGACAAAGAACGGCGCTGCAAAGTGCAGTACACCATATGGCAACCAAGCCAGTATATCCAGCACTGGGTGACCGAACTGTGTCAAGATATCGCTGATGTTTGCGCCATACCAGATGGTTTCGAGCGTCGGTAGCACCGAGACCCAGATATGCGGTCGCAAGTTGGCGGGGATAAACTTGCACGAGTAGAAGAGGATCAACCAGGCGAAGATGGGAGCGGCTGGAAGGAAGAATTGCGAAGTGATGGGGAAGAGGAGGGTGGTAGTGTAGAGTGCGGGGATGATGAGTTTGTAAGGAAACGCGGGGGATTCCATGACAAAGAGGGAGAAGCAGGCGATAAAGAGGAGGAAAGAGTGTTTGAAGCGTTCTCCTTTGCTCGGCGACCATGCACGGAAACGATCGAGGTTTTCTCGTATGGAAGTGGAGAAGTTGAGACGGGTTGCAGCGGCAAGGATGCGAGAGAGGAGGTAGTGGAGCCAGGAGGGGAGGTAGAGTCTGGCTTTGTGGGGTAGTTGGAAGACGGCATGTTGAGGATGATTGGCATTTGGTGCACCTGGTGCGAGGCGCGGGCCTGATGAGCCGGCCATACTGTGTGCGTGAGAGGTTGGTTGAGCGCAGACTGCTTAGAAGGAAAGAAAAAGGAAAGGACAGGAAACGAGGGAAGGCTTTAGGATGGTGTTGGTGTTGGAGAGATGCCCTCGCACAAAAACAAAAACAAGCTCGGCACAATTCATATATCGGGGTTGCACAAGCACATATCGGGTGGCAAACCGCCGATGCTGCCCGCATTGATCAATCAAGTAGTAGCTCAACTTGTAGTTATGCTTAGGCTTTCTCGCTGTTCTCTATTGTCACACCATTCCTCCAAATCAGCAGAGACCGAACGGTACAAAGGCCGAAGGACAAGCTTCCTATCTCCGCTGCAGAAGTGCAGGACAACCCAAGATCCGAGGCTGTGTTTCTGGCAAAGTGGCTCAATTCGGTAGGGTCCCGCTGTATGCGCTTCATTCAACGCAACCACCATCATCACCATCCTTTCTTTCTACTGTATCGATATGCTAGGCTCCAACACAACCATCACCACGCTCGGCTGAAAACGTCGTAGCTTGAATCAAAAGCCTGCCGACATCTCACCCTACCTTCTGCTCAGCTGGGCCATAGCCGCGTATATGCTACCGCCACAATGGCACCTCAATACCCTTCCAGCAGCAGGGCGACTTCGCTCAGCGTAGACCGCTTTAGCAGCACCAGCGATCGTCGCCATTCCTCCTCCTCATCTACACGCCAACAACGTCCTCAGATCAACGACCGTCCTATCACACTATGGACCCACGACCCACCCAACTTTTCCCGCAACGAAGTCGTCCTCAACCCCGAATACTCTCTCCCCCGCGTCACCGAAGCCGAGCTTCTCCAGCTCACCTTACCCGTAGGATCCAGATTGCCACACAACAACATCAAGTTTGGCCCCAAGGACCGTATCCGCAAGTTCTCGACAAAGGCCACATTCGTCTTTCGTGCGGCCCAAGCCACCGCCGATGCCGACTTTATCGCCCGTCAGCCCCAACTCCAGATCAGCGTCTCGAAAAACATCGCCAACAACTATGGCTTTTACAATCGTGCCGAAGCTGTCCTCTCGCGCGTCTCCAAGGATGACTTTACCATCGATCATGTCGAGCTCTACTTTCGAGATCAGTACGTGGGTAGGGCAGAGATGTGGAGAGTCTTCCAGAACCTGGAGGATACCTGCGTCTACTGCGGTCAGAAGGTGACGCTGGCGGGTAGTGTCAGGGCTACGATAGGTCGCATCTTTATCAAGGAGAAAAAGGTGACGAGTGGATATGTCTCTGCTTCGACAAAAGCTATCTTTCGTTCCGAATCGGCAAAGTACAACCTCTTCATTCAGCTATCCAGGGAGATGTGGGAGTTTGACGAAGATGGAGAAATCTACTACGAGAAGGCGCTGCAGGGATTCATCCCTGAGCTTTTGCGCCGATGGAAGTCCGTACCCACGAATCACATTCTTACGGTGATACTGTTTGCGAGGGTCCACTACGACGAAGCAGAGCTGCACATGCTCGAAGGCCCCATTCGCCAGGATTGGAGGGGCAGATACTATATCGACTACTACAAGGTCGTCGTCGATCTCGAATCCAACTGCAACTGGGATGCAGTCATGACTACGCTCAAGGAAGAGTTCTTCCGCTTCCAGCACGATATCCTGTTGCTGCGTAGACCTATCTCGGGTCCAGCAGCTTCGCACGAGGAGCTTCACGCCGAGTTGATTCGAGAACGCGTTCACATGGCCGGACGACTTTCGTACTCCTACGAAGGCAATCTCCTCGAAGCTATCAATTTGGCGCTCAACCCCTTCGACGAGCATTACATCGATCGAGATCTGAACCGCACCGGTCTATCGATGGTCTTCGTCACTGCAGGCACGGGTCACTTCGATGTCGACAAGAAGCTGCTGCGTATCACAACGGAGCGCATGATCGAGAATGGTACAGGCTTGGATTTGGTCTGCCTGACCAAGATGCCGCTGCACTCGGTGCCTCTTTTCCATTTCAAGTCGCATTATCCCGATCCGAGCGAGCTCAAGAAAAGTCAGGCAGGCAACAATCGCTCCCAGCGTAGACCTGCTCCTGGTGCAGGGCCGGGGATGACGGTGCACAGGCCTGGTCAGCCGCCTTTGCTTTCGCGACATTCATCGTCGCGTCTGGCTGCGTCGAGTGCGGCGGCTGCCAACCCGCCAGATCCGCTTTACTTTGACTCCAAGAAGCCCATCGAAGAGGAAGAAGATTTCTACTCGATGCCACACTGGATCGATTGCAGCTTCTACAATTTGCAACAGGACAAGCCTTTCCGCGCTGACCGTTTCGTGCCTCGTTGCAAGATGTACGAGGTGCAGATGATGGGTATCATGGAGAACCAGATCTCGGATATCGCTATTCCGTATCTCGATCTCAAGCCGGTGAACAAGGCGTCTTCGATGCAGTCCTCGTTCTATCTGCCGCGGTACATCGGGCCTTCTAGCTCAGGGTTCTTGTCCGAGCCTCGAAATAGCGAAATGTCGGATCTGGCGCTCGTTGGGCTGTCACCAAAGCAGCAGAGACGTATCGCAAGGGAGCGCTTCGATCACGATGTCTTTAGAGACGTCGCGCCCCATGTCAAGCCTCCGGCTGTCAAGCTGCTGACGTCGGGCGCAAGCGCCAGCGCCACCATCGATAGCCCGGCTACGAGTGATATGCACAGGCCGTTCGACAGGCCTGGTCTGCGTCGTAATCCCAGCTCTGGCTACGGCACAGCACCGATTACGAATGCGAACTCGGCAGCTTCTTCTGTCTCGCCTGGCAAGGTCAGTGCTGTCAGACCGGCTGGTCTTCCAACTCGGGCTTCGAGGTTGGGCCGAGAGGCGTCTTTCCGTGAAGAAGAGCCGGAGAGAGATGGGTCGGCGCCACCTTCTCCGACAAAGCCGCGTTTCACCGTGCTGGAAGAAACGGTTTCGAGGCCACCGCTAGCCAGGCCGGTGTCGCAAATCGTCACCTCGACCAGCTCCAAGCCCAAGTCGCGGGCCGGGTCGATTCGCTCGGTCAATACCTTTTCACGTGGATTCTTGCCCTTGGAACCAATCGGGAAAGCCAAAGCGCTGGTGGCGTCGACTGATGCAGTGCTGTCGGCGACTTCGCATGCATTCGACGAGGATGCGCTGGATGAGGTGGCGAGTAAGCGGAGCGAGGCAGATGACAGCGTCAGCTCGCTCAGGTCTCCACTGCAGTCCAAACCGAAAGGATACAGCTGGTTGTGGAAGACGTTGACTGGCGCGACGCCGTCACGAGCCGCAGCAGCAGAGCGATCGGGCGATGCTGAGGATGACGAGGGCGCCAAGGACTTTTCAACGCCCGCAACGCGCAGCATGCAGGAGGTGTTGAGCGCACAACTGCGGCAACAGGCCGGTGGATCCGGTAAGGACAAGAGTCCAGTTCGCAAGCAACAGACGCCAGGTCGCTTGACACGCACCTCGTCGTTGCTATCCGTGCACGAGTCGTCGAGTCCGGCTCCCATCAAGATTCCTGCACAGGCTACGCCACGAACAAGGCAAGAACAGGAGGCTGAAGAGAAGATCCTCCGCGATCAGGAAGCGTACGAACAGCAGCTCGAAGAGGAAGAAGCTCGACAAAAGTATGCTCAGCGGGCACAGGTCGAGAAGCAGACGCTGGTCAATCCGTCCAATCCGAGCAAGAATCTGAAGAACAGCACATCGCAGTTGCTCCGATGGCAGCATCTCTTCCCGAGGAGGTTGAATCATCATGCGGTCAAGTGGCGGTCGATGACGACTCCTGCGTGTCTGCCGTTGACTACGTTGTATCTGCCAACGGAGAGCGATCTGGCCGCGATGTGGAGCGAGCATCCTCATACGACATCGATTTCGGCAGAGACGGCTTCGTTCTTGCTGAAGAAGTCGAGCTCGACACATCCAGCTCTGGCTGTGCTTAGAGAGATGGCATATCACAGGTTGGCTCAGGGTTATCAGTTTATCGTGCCAGCTAGCAAACAGACGCGTGCTGTGTCGAGTCGCAAACTCGTCGATCCAAAACACTTTACGCTACGATGGCCGTCAGAGCTGCTCCAGCCAGGGAACCTTGCGACGGGCAATCCGATCTTCCTCAGCGTTACCAACCAGATCCATCGCATCTCTTATGACAGGTCGACGTCGGCGATCAACGTCAAGCGGTATGTGCGCAATACGGATTACTCGACGGATCCGATCGACTACGAGTGCTGTATCTGGCCGCGACACTTGCCTGGATATCAGACGGTCAAGGCGCGCTTCAACTATCCCGATTCAGCGAGTTACAACTGGACCTATCTGGACTCGCTGATCGCTGGGTATGTGGATGAAAAGTTTGTCGAGTCGCTGAGGTACTGGCGCACGCGGTTTGTGCTGGTGCCTTCAGAGGGGTCTCCTCCGCCGATGAAGGCGCCAACGGGCGAAGATCTGGATGATGAAGAGATTCGACTGATTGGAACGGATAAGTTGGCAGAGCTGTTCCACCGAGCGAGATTCGTGCGTAGCAAAGAGGAGCGAGATCAGACGCACGTTCAGCGATTCTTGCCGACATCTCTGGACCCAGCCATGTCGCTGCAAGACGAAGACTTCATGAAGCAGCTTGCTGAAGAGAATGCCAAGCAGCGCGCGCAGTCGGCATCGTCCAAGAAGCGTCTCCACAAGGCGCTCTCGGGACGTGCGCTGGATGCTGTCGCCAAAGACATGCGTTCGGGTGGACTGGTGATCAACGATAGGATCTGGCATAGGATGCTGTACTCGGACACGTTCACCGGTGCAGACATGGTGACGTGGATGTGTAGCGAGTATACCGATGTGCGATCGAGGGAGGATGCGGTTGAATGGGGTATACGATTGATGGAGGACGGACTGTTCGAACATGTCCACAAGGCGCATGGATTCTTGGATGGTCATTACTTTTATAGGCTCAGGAGCGAGTATGCTGGTACGCGAGGGCCGAAAGGATGGTTCAGGGGATCGGAAAGTCAGAGAGGGTCTTTTGCGGAGAAAGAGACGCCCATCAGGCCGCTCGTTCATTCGAGTAGTCACCATTCGGGCTTGAACTCGGCAGAGGGACGAAGGACTTCTTCAAACGAAGCTGCTGGTGAGAAGGGAGGCAGTTCCGGTGGGAATACTACTGCTGCACCGACCAGTTCTCGATCTTCGGCAGGTGGACACTCTCGCAATTCTTCGGCGCATTACCCGCATCCATCCTCGCTCACCATGTCTTCGGCGGGCATCGCAAAGAAGAAGAAGAAAGTGCAGCTCTCCCGCAGCATCGTTATCGATGTTGATCCCGGTCGTCGCTCCGACCGTGCCGAAGTAGCATTCCTCCATCACGACATTGCGCACAACCCAGCCAACGGCTTCAACTTTCAAATCCACTGGCTATCCACCTCCGCCCGATTCATCGAGGATACCGTCCAATCATGGACGCGCACGCTCGAGCGCTACGGCCTGCGCCTTATCGAAGCGCCCATCGGCCAAATCAAAGACGTATCGCTGCATAACCCGTTCCAAGCCCCGGTGCAGATTGAGCTGGCTTTGCCTCCGCCGAGTCCCGAGATGTATCGTGGCAGATTGCCGCGGGGTACGCTGGGCGAGTTGTGGTTCGAATATGCGCTGCTGCGCAAGTTTGGGTTTGTTCTGGATCAGGAGGCGAGCGGAAGGTATCCGAAGGAGGTGGAGATTACGTACAGTAGCCGGCCGAACGAGTTTGAGTATTCCCAGTTTGTTCATAGGAGCGGTGTAGCGTTTGTGCAGGTTTTAGGAGGCTTGGATGGGTTTTTGTGGCTCAACAATCGGTTGTTCAACAGTCATAGTCATCACGGTGGATCCGGCGGTACCGGCGGTAGACCCCATCCTCCTCCCTCTAGAGCCCAGCAACTGCAAGATACTCCGGCCGATGCCGATAAGCTTCGGCTCGAACTAACCACGTTCTGCTCCGACAGGGAAGAGCTGGAAAGATTCTACAGAAAGGTATTGGCCCAGCTGCTTCAGGTGGAAAAGGAGGAGATGGAACGGGAAGAGTTGGCAAAGGAGTATGTGAGGGGGATGATGGTTCATCATCAGCAACACGGGGATAATGGAGGTGGTGCGGGTAGGGGGAAGAGTAGACAGGGTAGTCAACATTCAAGTGCAGGTGGATCAGCGATGGCAAGAGAAGGGGTGATCGCGGCTTTGACCATGGCGATGGCTCCATTGGAGAGGAAGGACTGAGTGAAACAAGGAGGGTGAGCAACGATTCTCACATTGTTGGTTTGTTGTCGTATCTCATGTTTAGCAAGGTTGATGAAACAAGAACATCAGACAGTATGTCGTTTAAGGAAGCTAAACTTGTGTATTGTACGACTTCTTATTGCGCTCAACAAGAATTTTGCCTCCTCATTACCGACGGTTTAGAGTCTGTCCCCCTTTCATTGACGGATAACCCCTTACAGTGAAGAATCGCCATCACCCCCGAAGCTACAGTAAAACAACCTCTCCAACCACCACAACATCACTCTCCCCTCAAATCATGGCTTCAACACCAACAACATTCATCCATTCCCTTCCTGCAGCAACCGACCGCATCTTTCAACCCCGAGAAAACCTCTACCCTCCTCTCCTCTAAACACCTGCTTACAACGGACAAGTTGTCATCCTTGTACACCCAGTGAGCAACTTCGATACTGTACACTCTAAGAGTAAGCTGCGTTTTTTTTGCACAGCTACATCCACGACCAAAGAGTCTATTTGCACTTTCTTATCCACATCTCCTTGCAAATCGACTTGTAGTGACAGCCCTTCACCAAGCGCAGAGTTGTGCTGCGGAAAAGATTTGTACACACCAACGACAAGCGATGATATTGTCTCTGGAAGATTTCGATATGTGCTGTAAAAACGATGTGAATCGAGGGGTCTGGTAGGGCATGTGTGTGAAGTGTTGACTTTTTCAGCACTCGAAAATGCGTGCTGTACTGACATTGATCCTCGACCACTTGTTCCGCCTCACCACCAGCTGCCACAGCAACAGTTGGGGCCACTGCAAATGGTACAGTGCGAAAAAGGGCCACGGGTCATCTTTGGCAAAACTCGGATCTGTGAATGGTGGTAAAGGGGCAGGTGCAGCCAGGTCGAATGCTGTACTTTCCGAAAGGGTTTTGGGGATGGTGATGATCTGTCCAACTGCCGTACCCTCCGCATGCTTGACCCACAGAGGATGGATCAGGCACATCAGACGTTGGATCCAGTAAGAAGACAGTAACGAGGCAGTGGGTAGCAAGCGAGCCGGCAAATCGTGCCCAATCCAACTCTGCGGTAGAGCAGTATCGGTCGAAGTATACGCTCGAGAGAGCAACGATTTGGCATGGTAGAATCGGATCCTGCCAGAAGCCCATGTTGGGGGTAATTGAGTCAGTGCCGCTAGATCGGTTTGTGTGCCCACCTGGGATTCGGGGGGAGACTCCATAACGGGTAGGGAGAGGGAGGAGAGGTAGGACATTTCGTCCATCTCTGCTACTTTTTCCGCATTCGATCCGTTGCCCCAGACCGGACCATTGCGGGAGAGAGAGGCGGGGACGAGAGCTTCTCCGAGAGCTGGATTGCCGACGAGTAGGCAGATGGCGGTATGGACGCGTGGATTGCATTCGATAGCAACCAGACGCTCAGACTGCTGCCCATCCGATGTAGCGGGTTGGTAGATAAAGTCCATACTAAACTGACCGGTGATTCCCGCTTCTGCAGGAGCGTAGCGCCCAACCAGGGTATCGCGACTCCACTGCATATCGCGCGTTAACGGGCTCGTGGGGATGGAAGACTCGCTGCCGGTCTGTCCGAGCTTCTCCAATCGGTACAGAAAAGTCGATGTCCACCTCAGCGCCAATTCACCAACAATGGTATGTGAGGCAGGATAGTACGTCATCAACATGTCGTTACTCGGGCAGCAGACGAACGCTGTCAATTTGCCATCTACTACCGTTGCGTGGGTACACCATTCCGAGGCTTTCGACAGCTTGCTGCTTTGATGGGCCGGTTGGGATTTATCGATTCGATCACCGATGAATTCTTGCAGGATGTAAGGTGTACGTGCGCAAAGTGGGATGGAGAGGTTGGAAAGTCGTTTGCGCGTGCGTTCCCAATCGGGTTCGTCGGTGGATGGATCGAGAAGAGGGTAGAGAGTCATATCGGCCCTTCCGATGTCGTCCAATTCGGCAGCGCATTTGAGGATCGAGCGTGGATATCCGTCACTCTTCAGCTTGGACATGGCTTCGTCGACGGAGAAGACGATCTCGCTGCGTGGTGCGGCCATCTCGAGACGCTGTAACAGCGAGATGAATCGATCCTTTTCGTGGAGAGCCTCGACGAGTTCGGGGGTTTGAATCATGCTGCGTACGCGACCGTGGGTTCGTTCGAGAAGGATTTGGCCCGCGATGGCGTCTTGCCCCGTACTACCAGCTCCAGAACAGGGGAAGAAGAGATCGACTTTTTCTTTCAACGCGATCTGGACAAGTGCTTCGATGTAGGGTGTAACTTGACGCCCACCTTTCTCGGACAGCGAAGTCTTGCTAGCGGGGAGGGATGAGGAGGGGAGCAGTTGAAACTTGGAAACCGAATTGGAAAAGCGAGTTGCTGCAAGATTGCCCCAACCTTGCTCTTCTACGAGTATGACACGCCAGCCATTGCGGGCAAAAGTTCGGCAGATGGCGAGCGACTTTTGCATTCGTGCTCCATTCACCAGAACCGTGCGCTGAATGGCGGACGACGCTGCTGAAGAGTGTCCATTCAGAGCAGCCGATGGCAGACGATGAGCATGCTGCTTCTTGGCACCGGCGTGTGTCAACGAGAAGAAGAGCGAAATGGCAAAGGACACGGGTGCCAAAAAGGCCGACAGGGCCAAAAGCAGCAGTGTTGAGAGCGTCGACTGCACTCTGGAAGGCAGTTGCTGCGCCATCGTGACGATGCAAACGCGAGCGATCGGAACGGCCGGATGCTGCCTCTTTAGTCTATGAGGCGTGGGTAATCAGGGGAGGAAGCTCGGTCCCGTCTTTGGTTGATTGGGTCAGTGGATGGTGGTGGTCAGATGGGAAGAGATGAGGTTCTGTTCTCATCCCGCTTGCCTCTTGATACAATCTGATCACGTCCAGTTCCACAATCAAGGATTGGGAAGATGCATCCATGAATCAGCGAACCACATCTCCAACCTGTCAAAAACAGAAAAAGGACATGTCCGGATGACCAAGCGATTCTTCGAACCACCACGCACAGTCCACATCGTACATACTGTTTACTCTTCTCAGGGTCCTCAAGCTGCAGCCATGGCGTAAGACCACACCCGAGAAGTGGCTTGCTATCCTTTGGCCCTTGTCACAGGAGTGTCATTTTTGAACAGATTGACAGCTGCAGGAAAAAATGTGGAGCAATTTCTGGTGGATCTCAGCGTCTAAGCTTGTGTGTCGACTTTCGGCATCAGAGCGTGCAGCAAAAGGGCACGGACAGTTTGCACAGTCGGAGCTGCTCCGATTCTCGCTTGCGGCACAACGACGCTCTTGCCCGATCCAGATTGGACCCTGTCAAGCTGCATCCTTAGCTCACACTCCTCCTCAACACACACACTCCCAGCGAGTTGTCTTCTACTCGTTTTGTACGATCACCCGAGCAGATGTTGCGTACACGGAAATTGAAGGCATGGTTGCCGGTTCTCTCGATGAGGCAGTGTTGCTGGAGTTGGTCACGACCGGCTGTGTGGTGGGACACCAAGTGTAGCCAACCCTACTCGCATTTTGGCACTTCGGCGTGTCATTGCCCTCTCCTGTCACAACAATGCTGTAAAGAATGCTCACGCGTCGATTTCGTTGGCTGCAGTCCACTTCGGCGTTAGGTTACTTTTTGCACCTCTGACCGTCGGCTTTGCATTTAGAAGCAAAGCAAAACCATTTGGACCGGACTCTCGGTCGGGCGGAGTGTTCCGTGCAACAATGCTTCTATCACTATACTAGCTCGTGATCGATGCAGCTATGCTTCTGAACCCTTTTCTCCATTTCGTGCATTTGGCTCTCACCAAGACACTTAAATCTAGCGTTTCCATGGGAAACGATCATCCTCGGATGTCGCGTGTGTTTTCCAGACGTGTCCGGCATTTGTTCCTGCAACAGCACTGACCGCGAAAAAAGATGAGCTGATCTGTTCTCAACTCCAAATCTTGAAAGCAGAAAGCGAGAGGTTGTTTTCGAGCTTAATTAGGCCTGTTGTGTAGCTTTTTGACCCACCACTCTTTTGTTGCGTCAGTCAAGTTCCTCGATACACGAGTGGATATGCGGGTTGTATAGGAGCATATCGCAGGTGCCACACTGTGGGAAGGAAGAGTCCCTCAAGAAGCCACGCAAGACCCACTCTTTTTAGGTGATTTGCAAGGGCGATACTCCGACTAAGGTGTGTGTGTCGTGCCTCAAATCACATTTCGGATCATAGCCGAATCTCGAAAGAGAGTGGGAGACAGAGAAAAAGTGTGACAATCCTCCACCTCTTCAGCCAAAGGGGAAAAAAAGTGACAATACGCTGAGTTTCAACATCGGCGACTTCCATTCAAGATTGGACAAGTTCTCGACCCATGCACGCAAGCAAGCAAGAACAGACAGACAGACAAGTAGACAAACAATGCCTTGCTGACCCCCTTTTCAACCATATAGTACAGCAGAGTTGCAACTGTGTAGTCATTCGGCAGCGTTGCTCCGACCCAAACTCATTTGAGCCACACCTACCGTACTTCTCGTGCCGACTCTGCTTGTTGTCAAACATCCATCCGCCTCTCCCACCCTGAGACATTCCCAGCTTCCGTCCTGACCATATATTACACCTCGACACGCTTCGCATGAAGCCTTCTACTTCCTCGCTACTCGCTACCAACCTTCCTAGCTTCTCGCATTCACTCTACCACGCACAACCTAGCAGCGTCAGCCGCATCGCATCCAACAGCGCTCGTCTTCATCCTCGCGTTTGCTACCTCAAATCTTCGAATCCGCTTCTCGAAGAGAGACTCTACTCTACCAAGTGCTGCAGCATCGACACCATGTCTACCTCCACCAAGCCAGGTCCCTCGGGTCAGGAGCCCAAGACTCCCGTCTACATTCAGGAGGTGACCCCTGAAATCACCACTTTCGACTACCCCTTCAGCCGTTTCGGCGTCTTGCCCATCGGTGGTCGTAGCATCGCCGTCAAGATGCGTGACGGTCGCCTGTGGGTGGTTCCAAGCACGCCTCTGGACCAGCCCACCAGGGCCAAGATCGATGCCATGGGTGAGGTAGCCTACCTCGTTGCTCCTGACAACGTCCACCACCTTTTCCTCAAGGACTTCCACCAGGCCTACCCAGCCGCCAAGGTCGTCGGCACCGAGGGTCACGAGGAGAAGCGACCCGACGTCAAGTTCAGTGGAATCTACGGCAAGGACCCAGCAGACACCAAGTATGGCTACGAGGAGGAGTTTGTTCCGCAGTACTTCCCCACCTTTGCCAACAGGGACGTCGCCTTCCTACACAAGGACAGCAAGACGCTCATCACAGCCGATCTGCTGTTCAACTTGCCCTGCAACCAGCAGTACCGCAACACGCCATCAGGCAAAGCCACCTCTTGGATCCCAGGAGTTATCTGGTTCTCAAAGCTCTTCAACCCCTACACGTCTTTCCACAAAACCTTCCTTGGGTCGGCGGGTGTAGCCAACACGATCCCTGGTGTGGCCAAGGGTGGCTCGTCGGAAGAGAGGAAAAAGAACTTTGCCGAGGCAGCCTCGACGGTGGCCAAGTGGGACTTCCGTCGCATCATTATGCTTCACGGCGATATCATTGAGAACCATGGTCAAGAGGCATGGAGAGCTGCGTTCAGCAAGTACATTGATGCCGAGGGCAACTCCAAGTTCAAGTCTTCGTGAGCAGATTTGCTCCTAGCAGCAGCATGGCCTTTTATTTGCATTCGATAATTCGTTCTAGCTATCTCACTCATTCAAGCATACCTTTGTTCAGTTTCCAATCTTCAGCATGCTCGGTGTGTGTGTGTGTGTGTGTGTGTGTCTTTGTGTGCGTTGGTCTTGTTCCAAGTGGGATGGCGATGTCGTGTGTCAAGTCGCAGAATCGCGATTGGCAAGCTGAGAAGAATCGGGCTGGATACTTTCACGTTCCAGTCGTTGTGTGTCTGCGTCACACGGCAGGCTGGGTCTGAAGTGGGAACGAGTGTAGTGTGGTGTGTGAACGCGTGGCTCGGGCCAACTTCAAGTCTCTGGTATGATGCCAGAACAAGGCCAACCACAGCAAGAAGAACAAGAAGAGGGACTTGGGCGGCGGCTGCTGTGGCCTGATTCCAACTTTTTGAGTCGTCATTGCATACGAAAGACGGTAAGCGAGGGCGTATTCGAATTCCTTTTCTTTTTTCCACCACACAACACACAGCCATCCACTTTGAATTGCTTGGTGGAGGCGAAAACACGGTCAAAAACCTATTCCCTTCTGATTTCAACATGTCCACTTTCAACCTTTTCAAGTCCTAACGCACTGAGCCTTGCTGCTTGCACCTCCACGCCGTTTTGTATTTGGGCTGAATACAAATTTGGTGAGACACTTCCTTGAAGCAGGGCACAGAAAGCGGCTCACACAAGAATATTGGCAGCGGCGGCTCTCTCTCTGTGTGTGCTGTGAACCGGTTCACAGGCACACGGCCCAGCTCTCACAATTTCTCATGATTGCAGCCCATGTGTGACAGACACAAAGAGAGTGGTGAATGTCCGTCCCAATTCTACTACAGTACAGTACTGCTTGGCTTGACTACGCCCAACGACTGAATCTCTCTCTCTCTCTCCTTTCTCTCGCTCTCTCTTTCTCTCATCGCAAGTTGAAGCCTTCCCCGCACTCGCCTCTCGCTCGTCATTCTTCCCTTCACTCTCCTCCTCAACAACTTCCTTCGCTTGCCACTACGAAAACTCCCATTGTCTTCTCTCGCAACATTTCCGCTTCGTACCATCCTTGATCGCCGCCCTCCAGTCAAGCACTCGTATCAAACCACGCACCCCTTTGGCTATCACTGCCTGCTCAATTGTCGGCTCGTACGGTGGTAACCTCGAAGACCGAGCACCTCTCCGGCTTTCCTTTCGTGTCACACGAATCGCATCGTATCGAAGGATCTCGAGCCAACCTCGAGCCAACTCGTTCGAAGTGGCATTGAATCAATCTTTGGCCAAGTCCCCTCAAACATCGATATCCCCGAAAGGTTCCAGTCGCCCACCATGTCTGTCGAGTGCGTACAAGCCCGCCTTTTAATCCCAGAAACAAGCTCAGGCTCACGGCGCCTTGAGCGAGCATCGCAGCGAGGCAATCATCGGAATGCAGGCTACCCAGCAATGCAAGCTTTCCACATTGCTGCCTCCGGATATGCTCTTTCCTTGGCTGCCAGAGTCTTGTCTGCGCTCGCAGAATAGCCATCTTGCAGAAGAATGCCGATTTGCTGACAATCTGACTTCTCTCCATCTCCGTTGACGGCCACTTTTCACTTCTCTCGAAACAGACTTAGCCCCCACGTCCAGCTGGGCTTCCCTCGTAAGTGCCCTCACGCAGCTTTGGTTCTTTCTGTTTCTCATGCAGCTTTCTGACCTTGCTTGTGACTGCTTCTGCTTCCGCTCATAGGCCCTCTCACCCAGCTTGTTAAGCGAACTTTGACCGTTTCCAACCCCAACAACCAGCCCGTTGCCTTCAAGGTCAAGACCACCGCCCCCAAGCAGTACTGTGTCCGTCCCAACTCGGGCCGCATCGAGCCCGGCGAGAAGGTCGAGGTCCAGGTACTCCTCCAGCCCATGAAGGAGGAGCCCCCTTCCTCGGCCAAGTGCCGAGACAAGTTCCTCGTCCAGTCCACCATCATCACTCCCGACTTTGAGACCGCCTCGCTTCAGGAAATCTGGCCTGTCATTGAAAAGGAGAACAAGTCGGCGATTCACGAGCAAAAGATCCGATGTGCCTACCTTCCTGCCACCACCGCCCCGCTCGCCGAGGAGGATGAGGGCAACACCAGCCACATCAACGGCGACGAGCGATACACTACCGTTCGTGGCGCACCAAGCAAGTTCAACGGTGACGAGAGCTACTCTTCCGGAACATACAACCCCATCGCTGCTGCTCAGAACGCTTCGGCCAACACGGACGGCTCGTCTGCGCAAAAAGCCAAGGAGGCCGCTTACGCTGCTGGAGGTGCCGTTGCTGCTGGTGCAGGTGCCGCTGCTGTCGCTGCACGAAATGCTGGTTCTGGTGCTGTCAACGGCGCCTCGGCTGCCAACAAGGACACTTCGAACCTCTCCAGCTCCGAGTTGCAAGCCGAAGTCGCCAGGCTCAGGAAGGAGCTCGACCAGGCCAAGCGTTCCGGTTCCGGCAACGTCCAGACTGCATCCGCCGAGGGCGTCCCCATCCACATTGTCGCCGCTATCGCCTTTGCCGTCTTTGCCATTACCTACGTCATGTTCTAATACGGTTTTGTCCAACTGATGGAGGCTCGAATCGGAGGAAGCCAAAGCTCGTTCAGTAGCTTGCATTCGACGTTATTTTCGGTCACTCCGTGGAAAATCGCCAGCTTCAACGTCAGCGGCTCCTCCGATCTCGTCAAAAGCAACCCCCCAATACCTCGTTCTTTTCTTGCTTCTTCCTCTCTTGTCTATCTTTACTCTTTTGCTACTCTCCATTGAATGCGACGCTGTGAAAATACATGTTAGCAATGGCTTCGAGCCCAAGATTTCCTGTGCTTCCAGATTCTCAAAGAATCAACTGAAACAAACATCACATCGAAATCAGCCTCTCGTCGGAAAGCTCGCCATTCTGAGCCATCAGTCCGCTGTGCACACCCAAACTCAAGGAACCTGTCGCATCTTGCAGCGACTAAGCTCTCTGCTGGCGGCAAGCAGTCACTGCTGAGTGTCTCAGCGAGCAACATTTCACCCGACCGAATATTTCCGGACTAGAAGACGACAAAGTCATATACAACACAATAGAATGAATGCAATGTGAACGAGGAGTATCTACAAAAAAACCAATCAAAATGGCAGGAGCGAATGACCGGGTAGTTATGCGAGGATTCTTTGTCAGCCGGTAAAAGGAAGTGGGAGGAGGGAGGAGGGGGGGGAATTTGGGATTTTACTTTGTCTTTCTGGCGCTTCTACTGACGGTGGAAGCGATTTTTTTCGGTGTTGCCGTGGAAGCGTTTTTGACGGGGGTTGAGATGGAAGATTCATCCATGAGTCCAGCTTTGACTTTTGCAGCTGCTGCGCGAGTTTTGCGAGGGGAAGGTTTTTTAGGTGTGTCTGCATCTGCTTGTTGAACCTTTTTGATTGCTGGCGAAGAGGATGCGATTGCTGCAGCAGTTTTTTTGGGAGTGGAGGCCTTTTTCTTGCTGGGTGTCTCTACGTGGTTATCCTCCTCGGTTTCCAGAGCTCGCTTCGCAGATGCAGTGAGCTTCTTAGGAGTCGATTCGGCACTGGTGGTGAGTGCTGAGGGAGAAGCACTGACGTGAGTCTTAACTCCAAGCTTCCGATTCCAAACCGGAAGAGCAGCACTATTTCCCGTCTTAACATCGATATTGTGAACATTCTCCCAACCTCCTTTGACCCTACTCAACACCGCTGGCAATGCAGCCATGAGATTCTCGGTCAGTTCCTCCGCCGAATGCTTGGCAATATAACCGATCTTGATACTATGACAACTGCCCTTATTCTGCACAAAGGTCGTAGCCTTGATAGCAGATTCGAGTTCCTTCTTCAACGACTCGCCATTCTGCTTGTTGATAGAGACGGTGATGGGATTCTTCTTTGCATCGAAAAACACTTTACCGCAGAGATTCGGAAGAGTAGGCACAATCCTATCATCAGCAAGGAACAAATCGTGATCCTGAACCAACGACCTTCGTGCTTCAAAAGGTTTGAATTTGCCTTTGAGCTTGGTGACTCCAACCACGCGCGAAATGCACTTGATGCCATGTTGAACCAACAGATCCTTGTACTCCCTCTGAGGATCCTTGACCAACAGACAGGTGGAAACTTCTCCAGGGGTGTGTAGAGCGTGCGGAAGGTTGATTCGAACCGGTTTGACGTGCGAGGTGGGCGAAAGGGTGTTGATGGAAACTTGAAGATAGACGGTATTCGACGGATCGCGAAGGTTACCAGAAGGACCATCGAGGGGGAGGGAAGAGTCGTTGGAAGAGGCGGTGTTGTTACGACGAGCAATGTGCGCAGAAAGTGCTTTGAAAGCCTTCAACACTTGGGATTGGTCAAGGTTGCTGTTGGAAACGCCGATTTGCGACGAGGAAGGAGTGGCGATGATGGGTTTCTCCGCAGCCACCGCGGGGGAGGCGGTTTTGGTGGTGGTCTTGGCTGGCATATCGTACAGAATGTTATCCGAACGTTGCTGCTGGATGAAGAAGCCTTGAGCAGGTAAGGTGAGGGTGTGGAGTGAGAAACGAATCAAGACAAGGGTTAGAGGATGGCGAGTAACGGACACACGCTTGAGAAGAAAAGTTGAACAAGGGTTTCTCGTGGGGTTGCCAAACACTTGAATTTTTTTTTTTTTTTTTTGCTCTGCTCTGCTCTACTTTGCTCTGCTGTTTCTCGAAAGAAAAAATTCCTGCCAAAAAATTCCCTCTTGCATATTTCAGCCTTCTGTCATGCTTACCTAATCCTCCACCTCAGGCTCAGGAAAGAAAAGTGTCACTTTCCTCCTTTCCTTGGTTTCGTTCTTTCGCATCTTCCTCGTGTCATCTGCACACATCCACACCAGCAGAATCACAATCAATGGACGCCCTCACAACAGCAACCGGATCAGTAGCGGCCGAATTCGAACCGTTGTTCGCCGAACTCGAAGCCGAGAGAGAGCTGTCGGATGCCATTCGCGAGAAGAGCAAGGAGTTGGATCGATGCTACCGGGCGTTATCTTCGCTTTTGAATAGCGTCCATTCGACAAAGGGGGAACAATTTGATGGTATTGTGGAGAGGACAAAACCAATTTTTGCACAGACTAGAACCAAGATTAGGGAATTGGGAGATTTGGTTCCTGCTGATCAGTACTATCGTGTAAGTTTCCCTTCTCCTCTTCCTCTTTTTTTTGTCCTAAAAGACGGCGTTGCTGACCTGTTCTGGATTTCCTTTCGAATTGCTTGGTTGGAGGCAGTGGTGCGATGACTTCTCCTACCCGCTCAAAAACCTCACCTCCAGCATCGCCCTCATCGTCCTCCTTCGTACCGGAAACCTCGTCACCAAACCGCAAGCTTCCTCCATCCTCGGCCTCGACACCATCCCATCTCACAAAGTCCAACTTTCCACAGAAGACTACCTCCACTCCCTCATCAACGCCATCAACGAACTCCCCCGTCTGGCGGTCAACAGCGTCACCCTCGGCGATTTCAGAACCCCAGTACGACTGGCAACTTTCGTCAAACATTTGCATGCCGGATTCCAACTGTTGAACTTGAAAAACGATAGCTTGAGAAAACGGTTCGATGGGATCAAGGTAAGCAACAAAAAAAAAAAAAAAAAAAAACAAGCCACACAATTAACCAGGATAAATTCACTCATCAACAAGCGCTTTTTTTTTTTGGCATTTGTGCTGTCCGCCGCACGGGTGTGAAGTACGACGTGAAAAAGATCGAAGAAATCGTTTACGATATCTCTCTAAGAGGTCTCATCAAGGGTCAAGATCAAGGGGAGGACGGTCTGGCTTTTCCAGTGGGCGAAGAGAGACAGTTGCAGCTTGTCCAATCGCTCGCACAGGATCCCGTCACTGTAACCTAGCCCATAACAAAGAGCCCAGGAAGAATCATTCCGCAATCCGGTCCGTCCTAACTCATCTTCTCATGCAGCACAACTGTGGTTTCTCGACTTTGGGTCAATGTTTGGATATCTAGAGACGAATTGCAGTTAGGTATATACAACCATCTACACTCTTTTGGGGGAGTTTTTCGAGGCACTTTTCTTAAATCGTCTTGACACGTTCATCTTTACCCTCGGCCGCCTGCTGAATGAGTTGCATCTGATCCTGGGTCAAGCTGGCGGTGATCTTGGCCCATACCTCGGGACGTTGAGTCTGGTAGCTCGACAACAACTGTCTAAACTGTTCAAACACGGGTACTGCGTCCATGGGGGATTCGTAACTCAGCTCGTCCTCTTCTTCATCTTCGAAATCGTCCTCTTCATCGTCGTCGTCGTCGTCGTCGAACTCTTCGCCGTTGGCACGGGCTCGCAGCTTGGCACGTTCGCGTGCAAACATCTCGAGATACTCGTTATCCTCGTCCACCACGTCTCGGTCGTCGTCGACGTCTTCAAATCCGGATGGGTCGACGTTGATCCCACCGGAAGACATGGCGAAGGATGTCTCGTCTTCGTCGTCGTCTTCTTCGTCGTTCTCGAACGCTTCGAGCATCTCGTTGCGCTTCCTGATCGCTTCGGGAAGGCCGTCGAGTTGGGTAGCGAGGGCGACGAGGAAGGGGGCGAGGTTGCTCTGGAGTGCAGCGGGGAGAGAGGAGGGCTCGAGAGCGAGAAGCTGGATGATGGCGGAAGAGGCGACCTTCTTCTCGTGAACTCGGGTCATCTTGGGAAGCAACGAAGTAATGGCGCCAAACAGGGGCATAGTGGCATTGGCCGCTTCGAGAACTTGCAAGGTGGCAGCGGCGTTGTAAACGAGCGCATCCAGGACGACAATGACCGACCACTTGCGAACGTCGGCCTTGATCTTCTCCTCGTCGACAGTGTGGGGCAGAACGGCGTTGACAATCTGCGGCAGAGCCTCGTCGACACCTCCGCGGAGAAGAAGAAGAATAACATCGGCGAGCTTGCACGCAGCCACCTGATCCGTCAGACCCAACTGATCCGAAGTCATGGCAGTGAGGAAGATATCCACCAGCATCGACTTGTACTCTGCTGATCCCTGAACCACCTCTACACCGTACGAAACGCAATTGTCGATCGTCGGCAGCATCTCTGACAGGTAATCGATACCGGCACCCTTGAAACTCTTGTAGATGAGCGTAAAAATGTGCCACATACCCTGGCTGACCTTCTTCTGGTAGTACGTCAGCGTGTCGGTCAACTCGAGACAGTCGTCAAACAGTTCAACGCAGTCCTTTTCCAGGGTGAAGGCGACGACGGGGAGAACGACGGTTTCGAGCTTTTCGAGGATCTCGGGTTTGGACTCGGCCGAAGCGATGATCTGGAAGATGGTGTTGAGGCATCCCATGGCGGCAAAGAGCTTGTCGTCCTCGTGGTTGTCGAGGTTGAGCTCCATGGTGCCGTCAGGGTCGCGGTCGGCAGTTTCGAGGTTCTCGTTGACGAGACGCATGTACGACTCGGCCATCTGCTCGGTGAGCTGGATCGAGAAGGGCAGCAACTCCTCGCCAAAGTTGGCGACAACCTTGGATTTGGTGGGCGAGAGAATGTCAAGGTCGGTCTCATCAGACAGTTTCAGAAGCTCCTGCATGAGACGAGCTGCGTTGGGTGCCATGGCGGCGTGGACTTCATCGTGGTCGATGAGCGATCCGATAGCCTCGGCGGCGACCACACGAACGGGAAGCTCGGGATCGGCAATGCAGTCCATGACGCCTCGGAAAGCCGCTTCGAGAGTCGAGTTGTTGCTCCACTGCATACCGTTGTGGTCGAACGCCTTGACCAAGTCACAGGCACGGTAACGGAGGAACTTGTGCTCGCTCTTCATCTCGGGGATGACGTGCTGGGCAAAGAACGAGTCGAGCATGCCCGAGACCTTTTCGTGGTTGACCATGGTCAGATCCATGGCGCGGCAGAGGTGGAAGGCACCATCCTTCTCCTTGGCGCTTCGCTGAGCTGGGTAGGCGTTGACGACCGAGGTGACAAACTCGAGCAAGGGCATGAAGGCGCTCTTGGTACGCTTAGAGGCGACGGTCTGGACAAAAGTAGCGGCGGATCCAGATGCAGAGCCAATCTCCTCGAAGGGGTCAAGGTTGGCACGGACGAAATCGACGGCGTCGAGCTCCCACAGCTCGTCATCCTCCTCGCTAAAGCAGAGGCGCGGGAAGATGAACGACTGGGTGAGTTGAAGAACGTGAGGCTTGAGGAGCGCCCAGGTGGACTTGGGCTTGACGCACTCGGTGAAGAACATGCAGAGGAAGTAGAAAGCCTTCTTGGAGATCCACATGGAGCCCTGGCTGTTGGCATCGGCGATGCGGAGGTAGACCTTGAGAATCTCGGGAGCAAAAGTCTGGACAAAGTTCTCGGCAAAAGGCTTGTAGTTCTTCATGTCCGAGGGAAGCTGGGAAGGGTTACCGTAGCGGGAGAAGAGCTTGTTGAGCGAGTGGAAAGCCCACTTCTTGGCCTTCCACCACGGGGCGACCTCCTTTGCGTCATCGTCTGAGGGAAGCTGCGAAGGGTCGATCTCCTTTTGAACGACATTGAGCAAAAAGGTTCCCCAGGGGACGATGGACTCGTGCGACTGCTGGTGCTTGGTGAGCTCGGTGTGCATCGAAGTCTTGTAGACCTTGAGGATGACGTAGAGGATCTCGCCGACTTCTGCCGAGGAAGCGTTGTCCGAGTTGAGCAGGTTGTTACCGGTCTGGAGAATGTGAGGGAGAGTAGCAGGTGCGAGCTGCTCCATCATCTTGACGCCGTTGTTCCACCTGTAGGCCCTGACGACCTCAAGAAGGGCACGGAGACCACCGTACACCTGCTGAGGGTCCTGGCTCTGCAGCAATTGACCGATCTGGTCCATGAGGTTGGGCCACTGTTCGGGGAAGTCGCATCTCGCAATGGTACCGAGCGCACTTGCGACGTGAACACGGATCTGAGCGGGAGCCTCGACGAGGGTCTGGAGAATGATGGCCTTGATCGAGTCCCTGTCGCCCTGAGGAATAACGACAATGGCGGTACCACCACGGACAGGCGTAGCATCCCAGTGCCTACGAACACGGTTCTTAAAGTAGATCGCAGCCGCCTGCCTCACTGCCAGATCGACTTGAGCGGAAGCGACAATCTGGAAGACGGACGAGAGCATACCATCCTGAGATTCGACCTTCTTGAGTTCGAGCTCGGCAGCTTTGCGTGCGTTAGGGTTGGGATCCAACGAGTGGGTAAAGACTTGGACGAGTGCGTCCATTTTGAACAAACCTCTTGACAGTGACAAGGACTGTGTTGAGAAGAGGTGTAAGGGTATAGAGAGAAAGGGATGGTGATGGAGAGTTAGGAAGGACCAACCAGTCAACGTGGCGAACAGCCTTGTGAAGCGTGTGCACACGCAGAGAGAGTGGGAGTGGGGAACAAAAAAAAAAAAAAAAGAAAAAAAAAAATCGGAAATTTAGAGCTCTGAGATTTTGGGAAATTGGTCCGAGCTTCCCTTTGGTGGCTGACCAAAAATTTGGAAAAGTGCGGTGTGCTGCCTTGAATTTTTAAATTATTTATTTTCTTCTTGCCCCTGTGAGAGAACGAAGAAAAGAAAATTTTTGGAAATCAAAAAGAGTTAACCCAGAGAACAACACTTGAGAGCGCGTTCCAAACCAACACTCTTTCTCACACGGCCGACTCGGCCTGTTTGTGCTTAAATTACTCCACTTTTCGCCTTTCGGCTATATTTTCAACAAGTGTCAGACCAACACCTTGCACGATAAACTACAGTACTGTACTGTACTGTACTGTACTGTACTCAGCCACTCTTCTTGCTACAGTACCATCATATCCACTGAGGTCAGTGCAACGTTGGACGGCGCCAATCAGCGTCAGTGCCATCTGATCGCTCGGTAAGGCACACCAGTCAACATGCCTCCGAAGCAGACCAGGTCCTTCTCTCGCACCCTCTCCAACAACTCGACCGCTTCCACCTCTTCTTCGTCCAAAGCCAAACTCAAGCAGAACAAGCTCGACTTTTCCTTTCATTCCACTTCATCTTCGACAAGACCATTTGGATCCAGGCCACTCAGCAGCACACCTTCTTTTGGCTTACCCGAAACAGCACTCGCACCGCCACCGCTACCGGCCCTCGAAAAGGGAAAGCAGAAGCAGCAGCAAGAATCCGTTAGCAGTAAGACCGACAGGGTTGATACCCAGGACGACAACGAGGATGGTGCAAGCTTGTGGTCAGAGAGACTGGCTCCAAAGAGTAGCGAGGAGCTGGCGATACATCCCAAGAAAATAGCCCAGGTCAAAGCATGGCTGGCGGAAGCATTCTCTTCCCAGCCTGCGCTAGCAAGGCATCGCAAAGTACTCGCTTTGACCGGCCCCACGGGAGCAGGTAAATCAGCAACAATACGTGCATTGACAGCAGCCGCTGACCTCGACTTTGATATCCTCGACTGGCACAACGATCAGCCCACCTTTGATCCCTCCGCCCCTGGCCCTTCCTTTATCGAACGCTTCACCGACTTTCTCTCCAAGGCTGCCAAATTCCCCACTTTGGACTTGGAGCCCACTGGCAACGATGCCTTTAGCTCGCTCCTCACGCTTGACTCTGCTCCTCTCACCAAACGCAACCGGATAATCCTGCTTGAAGATCTGCCCAACTTGCATCATCTGCCAACCAAGCAGCTCTTTCAAGCATCTCTGGAACAGTACATCCAGCAATCCGTCCAGCTATCATCTCGAGGATTCCCAAACGTTCCCATCGTGTTGATCGTCACCGAAAGCACCCCCAGGGAAGATGAGGATCGATGGGCTGCAGATTCGTCTGGCAACACATGGCGAGAAAGGATCGCATCCATCATGGATACCAGGACCGCTCTGGGCGAGAATATTCGAAAGAATCCAGCATACACCGAAGTGCGCTTCAACCCTGTCGCGCCAACCATCATCATGAAGGGCCTCAAACGGGCGATGGAGTGGGCTTTTTCGGCAACTGGAAAGGCCAATTCGAAAGCGCTGTTGGAACTGCTACAGGCCGTGGCGGAAGACTCGAATGGAGATCTACGAGCCGCGGTCAACTGTCTTCAGTTTGTGGGAGCCAACACTAAGCAATTCGGGGTTGCAGCTCGGCAGAAAGGAGGCAAGAAGGGTGAGGAGGGCAGGAAAGCAATGCGAAGATTGATTCCGCTGGTATCAGGTAGGGAGAATTCTCTGGCGCTATTTCACGCACTCGGCAAAGTCTTGTATAACAAGAGGGAAGGCGATCCTGGCGATGAACCTCCAACTGCCCAAGCGCGCCCGATGGACCAAGACGATAGCGATCAAGACGAGGATGATGACGATATCGTCGAGCTCAGACGAAGGTTGAAGACTGCCATGCGCTCCATCGTCCAATCTCCATCGGCCGACGACTCCCTCCACCAGCTACCGGATCACATGTCAGAACTCCACCGTCGACCCTCCCGCGTTGCAGTGGACCAGCTCTGGGCAGACCTCCCCGTCGACTCTTCCGTCTTCCAGCTCTATCTCCACCAAAACTTTCCGCAGTTCTGCACCGAAGTCGAACAGTGTGAGAGCACCCTGGAGGGCTTCAGCTCTGCCGATGCGCTGACACCTTTGCACGAACAGTACCGACATTCCTCCCTCCTGTCGTACTACTCTTTCCTCATCGCCACACGCGTTACTCTACTACATCTACCCAGTCCAGTCCCACGGAATGGCCAGAAGCTCGGCAAAGCTACGTGGTGGGACGTTCAAAAGAAGCTCAGAGTCATCTTGCAAGACGTGGAGGATCTCAAAGCATCCAGCCAATCAAGCGGCCCAGGCCCGGGCAGGATCGACAGAGAAGATGCAGAAGGCGGAAGATTCAAACGGACCAAATTCAGCCATCCCTCCTTCGAATCAACATCTTTAAGCAATTCAGTCGACAGAATGGATGCCGGGCTCAGAGACGATCCCCACTCGATCATGCACCGAAGCAACCCAATCACCCTCGTCACCGAGGTCCTACCATTGCTGGCCAAAATACGTCCAACGGGAACGGACAGTAAAGTGTACGAGCTAGCAAGGATGCGATTCGAATATGCCGGTGTAGCCGATCTCGCATCTCGAACGCTCGACGAGCACGAAACTGCCATTGACGCCGACGACCAAGATGAAACTGTGCAGGATGCAGAACTGCAACAGCAGCAGGGTAAGAGAAAACGTACAGAGAAGGGACAACAGCATCAGCAACGTACGGAAAGCGAAGAACAACTGTTTCTGTCCGACGACGATATTGCCGAATTCTAGCGTCGCTATTCCTTCCTGTCAATGTGACGCTCTTTCTTGCAAATGTGCTGTGTTTGCTGATTCGCTTGCGGCATCCACAGAATGTAGATCTGCCTGAGGGGAATGCCACACGAGTAGCATGTACAGAGTAACCCGACCAGTGACCGCTTGAGAAATTGGCGCCAAGAAGGTGTTCTTTTGATGATGGCAGAGGGACGTGGAAAGTAATTGAATGCATCTCCAGATGTGATATTCTGCTTCAGGATATGCCTCCATCTTCTGCAAGAGATCCTTACACAAGTTTGGTGTTTGTGCGCTTTCAGAGAGGATCGTACTGTCATTCTAACGAGAGATAAAAAGGGTTGCAGAAAATCGAAAGACAAATTGCGACATCAAAATGCGATCAAAAATGTACTGTATACTGCACCAATGCCACCCCTTCTCGGGCGAATGTAGAGTCTCGTTGCTTGTCAAGTGGACCAATCTGGTAGGTTTGCTTGTCGGGTTCACCTGTATTACGGTGCCCAGTGATGATGAACCAGTGTTAGCACCGTTCCGTTTGCCTTGATCTTTTCGTTTCAGGGTCCAAGGTAACTCAACAAGAAGAGATTGAGACAAAAAAAAAAAAAAAACATCTTTTGAAAAGCGCGTCGTTTAGGACGCGGCGAATGGCTGCTGATTCCGATGGTGACCTGCATGAGGCGTTTTAGCAGCAAACGAGCCGATTGCAGATCTCCCCCGACTCCGCCTTGGACCGTCCCCTGCATATGTCTCAATTCTGATCATGTTGGTGCAGGCTCCAACCGTTCCGTGCTTCAACCTAGGTGCGGGGTCCGGTGTCCATCCAACGGGACAAACGCATGGAAGATCTCCAAGTTGGCAGCTGGTCCACTGGATGTCACCACTTATTTCGCTGTGATATGTTTGCGTCCAAATGGCGAGCCTGTGTCTCCGCTTTTGTATCAGCGGTCGCTGATCTTGGGCTCACAACTCGAGAGATGGGCGATCTCGAACAGGGTTATTGTTGGAGAAGGATTGCCGCTGACCGTCCGAGTAGGCAGGGTAACAAGAAAGGCCGGTGCGAGTTTGGAGGGAAAAATAAAAATAAAAATCAGAGACCGGAAAACGTGGGGTCCGGCTGTCAATTTCTGCATGCTTTCCTAATCCAGATCGTGGGCACCTCTGCAGTACAGTTTCAGCACAAGGGTCTCTTTTTTGGGCGCAGACTGATGTCGCCTGCCTTCCGTTTCGCTTCTGTTGTTGGGAAGTCGGATCTCGTGGAAGCAGTACAGCCGTGCCTCGCGTCTATCCTCGCTACACCATTTGGATACTGCAGGATGAGTAACAATGTGAATCGCTGGCGTTTGGTGCAAGAAATTGTCCGTGCGTCGACCTCAGCCGCTGCACCTACTGGTCTCTCTTTGAGTGGGCAGATCAATGCGCCATGTCGAGCCGCTGGATGATGGTTTTTTTTTTTCATTTGGTGAGAGATGCAGTCCGGATGCAACTGAATGCAGGGACTCTCGTCAAAGCAGATCGAATCTGCACTGTCGACGTTACGGCCTTGCACCGTGTCACAGACTTGTTGGTGTTCTGCTGTCAACGTTTGTGTAGGATCGGGTTGACACCTCCCGCTAAGTACTGCGGTCGAAGAGCAGGAGGTGAGCACTGTGGCGTACATCAGGATGCATGGCTGCTAAAGGCGTGCTTGTGCGAAAGCAGCTGGCGATCCTGCTGCCTCGAACTTCTTGCCGGTGAATGAAGTGCAAAACCTTGTCGACGGACGAGAGGGGTTGTATGTAGAGGAAGCTGAAACCGAATCGAACGGGCGCACGGGCCTTGTTTCTACATCAGTTCTTTTGGTTTGTGTGCCAGAAAATCCCCGCCGTTTATGTCGATACTCATTTGTTGTAAGCGGGTGGCTAGATGATGTCGTGAGGTAGGCAAAGGAAAGGAAGGCAGAGTCGGGACCGGAGAACCAGATGAGACTCGATGCTGCTCGATGATGCACTCTGCACCGAATGTGCATGCTGCATGCACCCAGTGTGGACCCTGACTTGGCTCGTCTTCCTCCACTTGCCTTTCCTTCCTTCTCTTTACTATTCGTTTTCTCTTTCATCTTGTTGAACCGGCAGCAAGCTCTACACTTCTGGGGAAGATTACCAGAATGAGCGTATACATCGAGAAGAAGAGCTCCTTGATGCTGCAAGAGTCGTTTGAAAAAACTCCTTTCTCGAGGCGGCGGAAGGACCGCTGCAGAGGATTTAGGTTTGAATCGGTCACGACATATCACGACGCCGACAAGCCGTCCGTGGATTGTATTTACTCACAACTCTCGTCTTGGCACCTCCTCAAGCTGCGGTCACAAGCAAAGCATTGTATGACTTGAACTCAGCTGAGCACACCTGCACGCTGATTTGGAGCTTCACGACCTTTGAATCAGATTCATCGATCGAAGACTTACTTTCTGATCAAATAGAAGCTCTAAATAGAAACCAAATCATTTCCAACTCATGCTTCAACTTATGCCTCCTAAAAGTGTCGCCTAGCTCCTCAACATCAACAAGACCCCCATGTATGGTCCCACCCAAGGCAGCTGAACTACGTCTTGTGGCTGTGAGTGTGACTTCGGTATGAAATGTGACTGTGTATGAGGGTCTGCTCGTCTCTCTTGGCTGAACAGCAAGGACAGGGAAGAGTTCGCTGAAATCCTTCACGTCCAAAATTGCAACGCCAAAATGAATTTAAATGAATTAAAAAAAGGGGACTGACTGACGTCGAAGCGGGCAACAGAAGTGTGTCGGATTTGCTTGCGTGAGCCAACTGCAAGCGTGGATCGCTGCTGCCATTTGGCTTATATGCTCACTACGCCTGTGTGGCTATTCTCTCTCGCACTCACACACAGAGGTGTGTCGTCTGTCACTCTACTGCCGTCTCATTCTACACTGACCACTTGCCTGTCGTTCTCTACACTCTCCGACATTGCCTTCTGCGGGCCAAAGGTGCCTTAGCAGCGAAGTGGCTTTTTCGGGCAACAAGACCATTGTCTCAATCCATTGCAAAGATGACTGACCGCACAAGCTGCGGCCAAATGTCGAATGGCAACCCTACGTCCACGTATTGGTCCTCAACAGTTCTTCCTCTCTGCTTTCATGTGGATCGCTACGAGGAGCCTGAATCGGCTGCCGCCCTTACTAATGAGCTGCTACCATTACAGTTGCCGAGAACTGGCCTTGGATCGCAAGGTACGCCCCCCTCTCATCAGTCTCCACTTACCATAGCAGCTCTTGCTTCATCGACCTCGTCTGTGTCGCCTCTAAGTTTGCTGAATGTAGTCGGGTTCCTTTTTGAGCCAGGTGAGAAGAACAGCGGCCAGTCATGGCTAAATTGGCTGAGCAATGAGCGAGACTGCTTGGGGCGGGCGGGCGAGGGCGAGGCCAGCACAAACAGGCACAATGTCGGGGCGTCGAATTTGACATGTGCATTCACTCGTTGACACGAGACGAGGTGCACAGGATCGCGGCTTGGGGTAAGCACTGCATCTCAGATCTCTACCCGCAACTGCTCGCATTGCCCTTTCTATTGCCTAAATCTCTCTCTCTCTCTCCGTTGCCCGTTTGACAACAGATCTACAGTGGCTTGCCTCTCCAGTACCGCTCCAGTGCACGACTTGGCAAGCAAGAAGAATCTCCTCCAGGAGTCAGGGTCCTATCCAGTGCACGGTCCTTGCACTCGTCCTTCCGCTTTCTCCAGAACTTCGTATTCGCCATCAGATCCGATCCACTCCACTCACATTTCACCTCGACTTTCCACCTTCCTCTGATCATGTGCTCTTCATCCTTCTTTGCACTTACAATGCTGAGCGCCCTACTTCCTCGAGTTGCCTTCCACCGACTCCTGCAGAACTCCCGTCAATACTTGTGCTCATGTGCCTGCCCTCTCTCTATGTGCCGTCTCCTTCTTCCTAGTTCCCGATGCCCTTTCGCATTGTGCCCAGTCTTGCAAGCAGAGAGCGTGCAATGCTTCTCCGAACGTGCCAGTATACAGCTGGCCTGCGAGGGGGCGCTCGACCTACGCGAACACCGGCTTACACATCCCAGTCAGTGCTAGGAAGCCACACTGCCCAAGTGCCATGTCTTACGCTTGCTTCCGGTGGGTATACTGTACTCTGCAACGAGTGGCAGCCTCCACCTCTTCCGTTCCCGACCGGGGGCCAAATGTTGCAAACAGCCCGTATGAGTTGAGCTCTCCATCCCCTCAGCCTATAAAGTCCAGCTCATAGACTCGCCTTCCCGTCCTCTTGCTCCCCCACCATCCAGTCACTCACTTCCCCCGAGCTTCAACTCTCTCTGTCTTCATCGACTACTCTTGTGTCTTTACTTGCACATCCGCTCAACCGCATCCCCTTTCTGTCTCTTTAGCTTCTTCTTTAACCCCCCCACTCATATCTTGTCAAAATGGCTTGCTGCGGAGGCAACATTTCTTCTGACATGCGGGCTACCGTCACCGAGGTGCCTGCCACCCAGAACGCCACTGGCCCCGGCTACAGCATTCAGGGTTACGAGGACCTCAAGTACACCTACTCGTTCGTTGACAACGTCTTCGACCAGCAGAAGGAGGATCTCGCCGCCTACTACCAGAAGTGGGGTCGTGTCCTCTGTGTCCTTGACGAAAACCTCAACGAGCTCTACGGCCCTGCGATCAAGGCTTGTAAGTTTTCTTTTCCAGCTTCCTCCCCTGACTGTCTCACTGTAGAGGCTGTCAGCTGTCAACGACCTGCAGATAACCAGCCTGTCCGTCTTCACTGCTTAGTCGATCAGGCCTCTTTGCGGCTAGCGTTGCCTTACATTGTCTCTCACAGAGTACACGACACTGACTCTTTCTGCCTCCTCCGTGTTCGCAACAACAGACTTTGGCGCCCACAACATCAAGCCCACCCTCCACGTCTTCAAGGGCGGCGAGCTCCACAAGACCATGGACACCATGCTCGGCTTTGTCGATGCCATGGACAAGTTCGGTCTTATCCGAAAGGAGCCGGTCCTGGTTGTCGGTGGTGGTCTCGCCTCGGATGTTCTCGGCTACGCATGTGCCTCGTACCGCCGAAGCACCAACTACATCCGCGTCGGTACCACCCTCATTGCCTTGATCGACGCTGCCATCTCGATCAAGGTCGGCATCAACCACAAGAAGCTCAAGAACCGTCTCGGTGCCTACCACGCACCCATGCACACCTTCCTCGACTTTGACTTCCTCAAGACGCTCCCCATTGGCCAGACCCGTAACGGTACCGCTGAGCTCATCAAGATTCTCCACTGCACTGACAAGTACACCTGGGGCTTGCTCGTCAAGTACGGTGAGGACCTCGTCAACACCGCCTACGGCCGTAACGCCACCGGCCCTGGCGCCAAGGAGCTCAAGGAGGCTGCCGACACCATCTGCCGCAACGCTATCAAGGGCATGCTCGACCTTGAGTCGCCCAACCTCCACGAGATTGGTCTTGACCGAGTCATCGCCAACGGTCACTCGATCTCGCCCACGCTTGAGCTTGCTCCCTTCCCCCCTCTCCGCCACGGTCACGCCGTCACCATCGACATGGCCTGGTCCATCACCTTGGCACACATGCGCGGCTACATCAACGACCAGGACCGTGACGAGTTCTTCCGTCTCGCCGGCCAGGTCGGTCTCTCGGTCGACCACCCTTTGCTTACTGACGAGCTCATCCTTGAGGGTAACGAGGCCATCAAGAAGACTCGTGACGGTCTTCAGCGATTCGTCCTTGCCAAGCCTCTCGGCAAGTGCGTCTTTGCCAACGACATCTCGGAGGACGAGTTCATCAAGTCGCTCGCTGTCCACAAGGCCTACGTCAAGAAAATCGGCCGTGGTGACGGTGTTGGTCTCGATGCCTACGCTGACGCCGGTGACCTTGGTGCCGACCCCGAGGCCATGCTCAAGGAGCGCAAGGCTGAGGCTGCGCGTCTCAACGGCGTCCACCAGTCCGAGGTCATCGCCAGCAAGGTCACCCCTCAGGCTGCTGCTGCCACTGTTGCTGCCTAAGCAGACATGTTTCGATGATGTGTTGTCCCTCTCATGTTTCCAGTCCTCTTGTCTCTGAACAATACACAGCAAGCAAATTCGAACGATGTTGAAGAAGAAGCAGAGGTCCGCAATGAGGCCTCCTTCTACCCAGATCACGTTTCATGTATAACTAGCCGCTACTCGAAGAGGTCGTCATCACCAGATGGCCATGGCACGATGAATCCAAATTACATATGCAAAGTCCCTTTTTGACGCCTGTGACATGAGACGGGCAGCTTTGCACAAGCCCCGAGCTGTTGAGTGATGACGTTGAATACTTTTTGGTTGTTCGAAGGGTAGCCCATCATGCACCTCAGCCACTATGGGCCCTCATCTGCGGCGTGTATGTACGATGTGGAACACATGCTATGGCACATGTTTGGCGTCGCACTGCCAAATTGGAAGGATGATGAGAAGCTCAAGCACAGCGGACAAGTCAGTCGCGCGAGAAATTGGACACAAAGTGTTAGGATAGGCCAACGCGCACTGACCGTGTCCGGGTTGTGCATTTTGTTCACCTCTTCCAAAGCTTCTCAACGTCCTCAATCCGACACCAACACCAATCGCAACCTCGTCAAGGAGCTCGTTCTTCTTCACCAGCACTAGCACAGGCAAATACAGACGTCACGATGTCAAAGACTCAACAGAAGCCACTCTCGGCATTCCGAGTCAACTATGCCGGCTCATCAAAGTGAGTCCCAACACGACACCACGCTGCACCGAGCTCAACTCAGAGTCCAAGGATAGACAAACTGACCAGACTGCTCTATCTGCAACCTATCTCACTGCTCTTCGGACAGATCGAAAGCGCAAGATCTTCCCGACCCAATCGGCTTCACCGACCCGGACGCGGTTAGCAAGGTAAGCTTGTACTCGCACCCCTGATTGATGAAGTTACAGCCACACTCACTCTTCGTTTCGCCGCTTTACCTTCCATGAACCGCCCGACCGTCGCCCGATACAGAAGCATTCCAAATCGAAATCCGCATCAGCAGTAGCACAGCAGCGAGCAGACCCAGCAGCACTCAAGATGGCAAAGGCGTGGGAACTCGCCTACTCACCAGCCAAGTCGTTGCCCATGAACGCCATCATGCTCTACATGAGCGGTTCCGGCGTCCAGATCTTCAGTATGATGGCCGTGGGAATGCTCATTACCGGCCCCTTGAGGGGTATTTCGACTATGAACAGCGGTAAGCATCCTACAACCTCCCTGGTGAAGGGCTGTCCTCTTCATTCTTTCGCGCACAATGTCTGACATTGCTACGTTTCTCTCTTTTTCTCCGAATCTGACCGGTGGGCAAACTTCGCATCAACGCAGCTTTCGACCGCCTCTCATCGCCAGGACAAAGTTTGCTGCTGCCCAAGGTGCTCTTCATCCTATGCCAATTGGCGGGTATTGTGTTGGGATTGTACAAGTGTTGGAGCATGGGACTTTTGCCTACAGAGACAAGCGATTGGCTTGCATGGAGGCAGCCACGGACAGTAAGTTGCGTTCCTGCCATTCCCTTCGCAAATCTTTTTGCGACTTTGATGTCCGCAAGCTTCCTTCACTATCTTGCTGATCTGCTGACCACCCTGCCCCAACTTTTGCCTTTTCTTCATGCACGCCAACCTTGCAGCCGCTCGAGTTCTCACCCATCCACTGAGACACAAGCTCGAACTCAAGCTTCTGGATTTGACTCTGAATGATGCGGCTGTCGACTCTTGTTTTGGAATTATATTCATACCCTGCAACCTTGCGACGACGTAGTGCCTACTGAGATTGAGCATGTCGCTGCGAAGATCTCTGGAAGCGTGAGATTCTGCACGTAGCAAAAAAAAGGTCTAACACTATTCGGATTTCAATTTCCTCCCCCACACTGAAGACGGCGACCGACCGAATTGCATCTTTTGCTGCAAGAGAAGCATGTCGGCTATCTGAGGCCAACTGTCGGCAGAAACAGCAGAAAGTTGCAGCATGCCAGCGCGGTTCCCATCCGCATAACAGCCTCTTGTTTGCATGGACCGGACCAACTTTCTGTGCCTCCCAAACCCATACGTTTCTTCGGAGTTTAGTTGATCCTTCCTCGTCAGCCACCAGAAAAAGGATACACCTTTGCTGTTTATCTTTCCTACAAGGTGCTCCTTCCATCATGTCCACCACCCAGACCCAGACTCGAAACTCTAATCCGGACGACGCGCTCCCCAGCCACGAGCAGCTCTCCGCCGCCAACGCAGCCTACGTCTTTGACAGTCAGGGCAACCGCGTCGACTTTTCCTCACTCCTCGACCAAGCCAAGACCAACAAGATTCCACTTCTGCTCGTCTTCACTCGCCACTTTCACTGTGGCATGTGCAAGGAGTTCAACAAGGCTCTCTCGGAATCCCGCATCCTCACCGACGCCTCGCGTGTCTCGGTCATCATCGTCGGCCCCGGTCAAGCAGCTGGGCTCGAACACTATCAGCAGCAGGTGGACAATCCTCCATTCCAGTTCTACGCCGATCCAGACCTCAGGCTCTACCACGCACTTGGTGTGACAAGGAGGAATTTGGATCTCGGTGACGCATCGAAGGACAAGATCGGATCGCACCACAAGGAAGGCGTCACGCAGACGTTCCTTAGTAGCGTTGCTGAGATCGTCAAATCCGGTTCGCTGGCTCTCAAGGGTGGAGACTTCAAACAGTTGGGTGGAGAATTCGTGTGGAACAAGGAAGGTGAGCCAGTGTTGGCACATCGTATGCGACACACGAGGGATCACTCGGAAGTATCGGAACTGGAACAGGCTTTGACTCGAGTCTCTCCAGCAACTACAGCATCGACTTGATTCGAAATATCGATATGAGCTCGAACAACGCAACGGCGTCCAATCCGGGGATTGCGGGATCCAACCTGCTCCCCGGAAAGATCGTCGCTATCACGGGTGCATCTCGTGGCATTGGGCGTGCTTGTGCACTCGCATGTGCGGCACATGGAGCCAAAGGTGTCATTGTACACTACTTTGGTGATGCAGTCACAAAGGCCGAAGCAGAAACCCTGCAAGACGAACTGGCAAAGCTCGGCGCCAAAGGTATTCTCGTCCCTGGTGACATTGCCAACGCTGAGGTCGGGCAGAGCATCGCCGATGCAGCCGAGAAGGAATTTGGCCGACTCGACGTGTTTGTTTCCAACGCGGGTATCTGTCCCTTTATGGGCTTCCTCGAGATGGAAGTCGACACCTGGCGCAAGGTTCAGGAAGTCAATCTCAACGGCGCCTTCTTCGCCACTCAGGCAGCTGCCCGCCTGATGGCGCGTCAAACCCCACGTGGAGGAAGCCTCATCGCCATCGCCTCCATCTCTGCATTGGTCGGAGGCGAGTTCCAGAGCCACTACACGCCCACCAAGGCAGGGTTGAAATCCATGATGGAGTCGGCTGCCATCGGCCTAGGCCCGCTGGGTATCAGATGCAACAGCGTGCTTCCAGGCACCATCGCAACTGCGATCAATGAAGACGATCTCAAAGACACGGCAAAGAGGGAAAAAATGATCGCAAGGCATCCATTGAGGAGGTTGGGCACGCCAGAAGATATCGCTGGTCCCGTAGTGTTTTTGGCTTCGGATCTGGCACAGTTCATGACGGGTAGCTCTATGCTGGTGGATGGTGGATGTTTTGTCAATCTTCAGTAGTTTGCACAGCTCGCAATGGAATCAGTCAGTCAGAGTGATAGCGACTTGAATTGAATGGATAGTGTACTGTATGGGAAGCAAGTGATATCTCGGAAATCGGACTCTAAGTGTGACGCGTTGAAGAGACATTCTCTCTCCTCTCTCTCTCTTTCTCCTCTGAAAAGTCACACTTGAACTGAAACTGAGTTTCGTGTCAGTGCGCGGCGGAACACTCCGACCAACACACACACAGACACACACGCGAGCACACAAAGTCACGCTCCAACCAACACTTTTTGTCACACAATCCCATTTCACCTTTCTTCTTGTCACATCTCATCTCTCGTATACAACTGCCACCACCAGCCAGAAAAGATACACAGCATACGGCATAACTCAGCTCACCAGGCATCACACTCAGCATACTTCCTTTGATCGACACTACCGGGCACAACCGCTTAGCCGCCGTATCTCGGGGCCACCACTGCTTCGCGACTTTTAGACATGCCAGGCAACGAATTCGATGATGTCCTCACCAACCAGCCCGTCGTGATTGACAACGGTTCTGGGTCGATCAAAGCCGGTTTCGCTGGTCAAGATGCGCCCAAGTGTTTCTTCCCTAGCTTTGTCGGTCGACCAAAACACCCGCGTGTCATGGCAGGCGCCATCGAAGGTGATCTGTTTATCGGTCGCAAAGCGCAAGAGCTACGTGGATTGCTCAAGATCAAATATCCCATGGAACACGGCATTGTCACAGATTGGGAGGATATGGAACGAATCTGGAATCACGTCTACAGCGATGAACTCGAAACACTGTCCGAAGAGCATCCCGTCCTGTTAACCGAAGCGCCGCTCAACCCGAGGAGCAACCGAGATATGGCAGCACAGATCTTTTTCGAGACCTTCAACGTTCCAGCGCTCTTTACATCCATCCAGGCCGTGTTGAGTCTCTACTCTTCCGGTAGGACAACGGGGATTGTTCTCGATTCGGGCGATGGAGTCACCCATGCGGTACCCGTCTATGAAGGTTTCTCCATGCCCAACGCGATACGTCGAGTCGACGTTGCCGGGCGCGATGTGACCGAAAACCTTCAAACTCACCTACGTAAAGCTGGCTACCATCTCCACACCTCTGCCGAAAAGGAACTCGTCCGCATCATCAAAGAAAAAACATGCTACGTTGCCCTCAACCCTTCCAAAGAGGAAAAGGACATCAAGGAACACGAAGAGTTTAAACTTCCCGATGGCAACACGCTTCGGTTAGGTCCCGAACGTTTCCGTGCTCCCGAGATCCTCTTCAATCCCGAACTCATCGGTCATGAATTCCCCGGAATCCATCAGGTCATCGTTGATTCCATCAATAGAACCGATCTCGACTTGAGGAAGAACCTCTTCAGCAACATCGTCCTGTCCGGTGGAACAACACTGACGAAAGGGTTTGGTGATAGGATGCTGGCAGAAGTGAAAAGGTTGGCGGTTAGAGAGATGAAGATCAAGATCTTCGCCCCACCAGAGAGGAAGTATGCCACTTGGATCGGGGGAAGCATCTTGGCTGGATTGAGCACGTTTAAGCGCATGTGGGTCAGCGCAGAGGAGTACAATGAGGATCCGGATATCATTCATAAAAAGGTAAGTGTTTCACCTCCAAACGCAGTCGACTCCATACACATACGAGACAAAGAGAACATGATGAATTCGAAACTGACTTGCATTGCTTTTGCTTTCATATGGCTTTGCTCTGGAATCTGGCGCCATGCAGACATTCTGAAGCTCTTTTTGCTCAATTCGAAATCCACAGATACCCCCACCATACGAGTGTCCCAGCAAATGTGTGTGTGTGTGTAAAGCTGGGCGACTTGGGCGGCATCTTTCCTTTCAACCGCGTTCATTCGAGCTGGTTGTGCGAAGCTTCGCTGTTTTGAAGCGGCAGAAAGATGGCGCTTGACAGTCATTGCAGACTGCTTGGCTTTCACGCTTTCATTTCTTCGGAACGGTCACCGATCGATCCTACTGCCGCTGAGCCGAACCCTCTCCAGGCAGCATAGTGTGTTCTTCGCCGTGCAGGCTTCGCAGAGCGCTCTTCAGAATCGTGCGGACTGTCCGATGCCATGATTGGTAGACAACGACAACATATCAGCATCCCCTACATGCGAACCCTCACATCGAGCGGAAAAGGAAAGCTTACAGCGATACTGGATTGAGCTACTGCTTCGACCGGTAGCCTGCTGAATAATGCCCATGTCAAACGAATTAAGCAAGCTGGGGCCGGAAAGATAGTACATACTTTCGGTCAAAAAAAAAAAATATCTTTCCACTTCACAAAAAGACAACCCTAATCAGAGAGGAGCTACGTACTGTTCGATGATTACAGTGTCTTCTTGCAGTGTCCAGTGGTTATACGTTCTCTGTGTTTAAGAATGTAGAACAAAGTGAGTGGAAGCGTACGTTGATGCAGACATCCAAAAAGGCTACCAAATGGGACTTCTTACCTTCTTGGATGGCGACGAAGGTGCAACTTTCTTCTTGTTCTTGATTGCGGCAGTTTCGAGCTCTTCGCTGGCGAATCGTTGCTCATAAGCACCTCTCTCCGCTTTCTTGATTCGCTTCTGTTTTTTTCCCGGTGTGTCGTGCTCTGTAATGTCGGTTTCTGTCGCAACGTCGGCCTCGGTGGCAGTGATGCGCGTTCGCTTTTTCCCAGGGGAAGGTGTCTTGCAAGGACCACTCTTGCTAGGAGTGGAAGGTGTGCGGGGCGTAGTGGCCTTAGAGGAGGCTGCAACTTTGGTAGGGGATGCATGAATCTCGCTGACAAAGGTGATTTCATCGTCGTCGATAGCCATACGAGTCTCCTCTGTGGGCGGGGTGAGCGAGGTCGACCTCATCTTGATTGCAGTCGACTTTGGCTGAGTGGCGGTTCAAGAGGGAGAAGGTAGAGGTGGTGCAGAAGAGGGATGGATCGGAGTGAGTTGAAAAAACGAGGTGGAGTGAGATGATGTGACTGGTGTTTCAGTATGGATTCGATGGTGTGTAAAATGGTGTGTGGTGTTGTAGAGGGGAGTTATTTCACTCGGAGCTATATAGCTTTGTGCGGGGCGCGGAGACGAACTTCGTTCCTCCTCAGTCTGTCTTTCCCGCTTCATCGAGCACATACAAAGCCCACAGTGCGGAGCTATCTGTTCACAACCCTGCGATGTGCGGGAGCAGAAATCCCGCCATTCACTGAGCTCTATCGAGCTGTCCGCGTTTATCAACGGAACAAGCTGCGGAAAGCAAAACATCACCTCATTTCGAGTCAAAGCTTATTCCGTCTTTGCACATCTTTTGTTCAAGGTTGTCCATCGTACATCTATGCGCACCAGAGCGAATGCTCCTCTTCTCTGCTGTTGCTCAACATTGGCTCTGCCCACTTGTCTCGCCCTTCTCATCTCAAGATACAGAAGAGACGAAAGACGATCCTCGATGTGCGCCCCCACCACCACCACCACCAAGATCGGCTCACTCACAATCCTCAACGACGACGACAATCAGCTGTTGCGCATTCTTCTACGCTCCGTACCATCGGCTCAGTATAGGCCTGATCTCAATCCTGACTTTGAAGTCATGGAGGACGAACTGCTACTCCTCCCGAAGCCACCGCCGCACAGAGGCAATGTCGACGTTTCTGCTGCAAAAGCAGTGGGTGTTGAAGTCAAGACAGAAAGTGAAGTCGGGAAATCGGTTCCGGGGGTGCTGGCAAGACTTGGAGCTCTGTTCAGCCGGCTCGCTGCCGTAAAGGTCGAGGACAAAGCCGCCTTACCCAGCACAAAGACCGTAGACCCCACGTTGTGTAGAGACATGATTGTCAACACGACCGGACCAGAACACACCAGAATGCAGAGCGACAGAACAGCGTCCGAGAAGGACGAAGATGACGAGATGGAAGTAGAGTACATGATTCTTGCTGAAAAGTGTGTCGCTATCCCCACCATGAGCAATTCCACTGCAAAACGGCGTAGAAAGCGCTCCACTCGACGTGGGAAGACCTCGCAAGATCCCGATTCTCCTTCACGGAAGAGGAGGAGCAAGTCCAACACCCCATGCCCCCCTTCCACCCCTCCATCTATCGAGCGCCGGCGGCAGCAGCTAACAGGCCTGAATCCAGCAAAGGGTCCATCGCCGCGAAAGAAGAAGAAAAGCGTTCCAGGGTTCATGTGAGCAAGACGACCTGTAACGACGGTGCGCGAGAAAGTTGAACGGGGTTGGTGCGGAAAAACGCACCAAAAAAAATTAAGCAAAAATAAGCGCAACACCTCCGCGTGGCAAAGAAAAAGCACAAAAATCTCAAATCTGCCAAACCACTTCGGCTATTCATTCCGGCATCTTTTTGACCGGATCCCCCACACTTGCTCTCCCCGGACTAGGAAGACCTCGCACAAACCATCCTTTCGAGGAGACATCCACAACGAACAACACCATCATCTCCCTCCTTCCCTACCTCTCTCACCTCCTCTCACTCAACCTTCACTACCACTTTACCGTTTACAGATTGTGTCAAAAGCCAAAATCAACGATGTCGACAAAATTCACCAGCCAACCTCCCCTCAGCCCTTCCTCGGCACCCGTTGCACTCTCCTTCCCGCCCAACTGCGACAATCGCGTTGCCGTCATCACGCTCAACGCACCGGAGAAGCTCAATGCTCTCGGATGGGCCGACTATAAGTCCATCACCCGCTGTCTCGAGTGGATCGCCCTACAACCCGACATCCTTGTCACCATCTTCACCGGCAAGGGACGCTACTTTTCCGCCGGAGCCAACGTCAAAGACCCTTCTCGCGAGCTTCCCCCTGATGTCCAAAAAGCCGACCCCAACACCGACTCTGGCAAAGCCATCATCTCGGACTACTACGCCGGTCGAGCACACGCCGGTCAAGGCAAGCTTGCATTGGCACTACGAAACCATCCCAAGGTCATGATCGCAGCTCTCAACGGTCCTGCTGTCGGATTGAGCGCTGCTATCTTGAGCCACTGCGATTTGGTCTATGCCTACGATGATTTTTTCTTCTTCACACCCTTCATGTCTCTCGCTCTTGTCGCGGAGGGCTTGACCTCGGTAACTTTCATTAAAAAAATGGGCCTCGGAAGGGCCACAGAAGCCCTGCTTGAGGGACGCAAGATGACAGCCGCAGATTTGAAGGAGAGCGGATTCATCACTAGAATCTACACAAAGCCTCCCGGATTCAACGGAAAAGATAAGCTCGCAACACCTCCCATTTTCGATGATGTCTTGGCCCACGTCAAGGAGAAATTCCTCCCACCCACCATCAGCCCATTCTCACTGCTGTATACAAAGAAGCTGCTCAACGACGCTGCTTACGCTTACTCCGGTGTAGATGGCGTCAACCAGGCAGAGCTCGTAAGTACCATGTTCCCTCACGACCATGTTGAAAAGAGATGAAATATGGATGCTGACAAGATGATCCCCATCATTCTTGGTGTCGCAGCGAGGAGCAGAGGCAGTCTTTGCATCGGGTGCCCCCCAGAAAAAGTTTGCAAACATCGCCGGTGGTGCTCGTCACAAGCTCTAAAATCGTCGCAATCCTCTCAATTCTCTCATCGATCTCCGTTTTGCTTTGATACACTCTCTGTTCACATGACGCACACAATGAGAAGCTGCTTTTCAATGCCAAAAGACTAAAATTTCGAGTTGATGCCCTCTCTCGCTTCATCTCATCGTCGATTCCTCGAATCTACACCAGTGCTACCAGCACCGATACCACCAACCTTGTTAACCGCGGCCTCCTTCTCATCCAAGCCTGCTTCGGCACGAATTCTCTCGATCTCCTCCAAGATGGGTTTATACTCCTGATACTGCTGGTCGGCAAGTGCAAAGCCACGTTTGCGCATTTCTTTGCCTCGCAATCGACCTTCGCTCTCGATGAGTGCGGTTGACGCCCAGTGCTGTTTTGTGCGTTCGTAGAAGCTGCGTAGATTTTCGCCGGGTTGTGGGGTTGATAGGATCTCTTGCTCTGTGCGGGCGGTGTCGGATGCAACTCCCATGAATGCTTGTGCTTTGGCGCGCAACGCTTCCTTTTCGGCCGCAGACATTTTGGCACGACGTGCTTCCTCGTCGTCCGAATTCGCTTCGTCGAATTCGAACCCTTCAGGGATCTCGTCTCCTTCTTCACCTTCGCTCTCGGATTCTTCTTCGGATTCCGAGTCGGAACCAGAGTCGGAGCCGGAATCATCCTCAGACTCGGACTCGTCCCACTCAAGCGCATCGATGGGACAGTCTTTGAGACAGGTGAATCGCTCCAATTTGGAGAGGTCGAGGGTGTAGAAATCGTCCAAGGTGTATTCGCGGTTGCCGGCTTCAAAGATGCCGCCATAGACGTAGAGAATGTTGCGCTGCACGGCAAGCATGACATTGTACCGCTCGAGGGGGATGGTTTTAAGTGGGTCGTCGGGGTCGTCTTCCTCTTCATCGTCTGCGGGAGGCGGTGGTGGTGTTTGTTGCTGCTGCTGCTGGAGTTGGAGCTTCTCTGTTGACTCGGCGAGGTCTTCGCCTTCGCCACCATCGTGCTCGTCGTCAGTGTTGTAGCGCTCATCGTCAGAGTCGTCGCCGTTCCTGCGTTGCTGCTGCTGCTGTTGCTGTGCATTGGTGGCCTTCTTCTTGCGCCTGCCTCCACCGCCCTTCTTCTTAGGCCGTTTGAGGTTGAGACTGATCCACCTGCCTGTCCCTGGCAATTGATAGCCGTACAAGTCCTTGTGGAAGGTACTCTCCATAGTCTCCTCGTCAGCCTCTGTATCCGTGACACCGCCAAACAGAATCCCCATGCTCTTGGACTGCCACAGAGCCATAGTGCATCCACTGCGCACCGGGTTGGGCGCATAGCCAACTTTCCTCCTCTTGACCCAGTCCAACTTGGTCAGATCCTCATCCATCTTGAGGAACCACGTATCTTCCAATGCGACACCCTGCGTGCGTTGACCCTTGACGTACTTTTTACAGTATCCGCCGTGGAGGACAATACCCTCGGGCGAAGAGAGGAAGGAGAATCCGGAGCGCGGTGGTGGTCGACGGAGGTCATTCTGCTTGATTTCAGTCCATTTGAAGGTGTTTTGGGTGTCAAAGATCCACAGATCGTTGAGGTACTGTGTTTTGACTCCGGTGTCGATGAATCCGCCAAAGAGGACGAGGTAGTGCTTCCAAAAGGTCATGCGATGGCCACTGCGTGCGCTGGGGCGGAGTTTGGTATCGATGCGCTCCCAGGCTTTGGACTCGACACTGAAGGCCCAGAGATCGCGGTAGTGGTGGAAGGCGTTCTGTCTGGCACCCGAGAATTCGCCGCCAAAGAGCCAGAGCATGTCGCCCTGCGCTGGGGTCGCTGCAACTTGGTGTGCGGATCGAGGACCAGGTTGATTCTTGGAGGCATAGGTTCGCCATTCGTTCTTCTCTGGGATGTAGCGATACATGTCCTGGTAGAAGGCTACTCGCTCGCCGTTGAAGTACTCTCCTCCAAAGAGGTACAGATCATTGCCGAGGGGACACGGGGTGAAAGTAGCGTTGGCTCGACGAGAGGGAGGTCCACCTACCTTCTCCTCCGACACAGCGTGCTCTTGCTCCCATTGCTCCCTATACCTCGCTAGCAATGCATCGAGATCCTCGTCGTCGTCATCAATGGCTGCAGCACCCTTCTTGCCGTTCTGCTTGTTGCTTCCGGAAGAAGTAGCATTTGACTGACCTTTCTGCTTTGCGACTTGCTTTGTTAGCTTGCTGGTAGCCTTCTTCTCGGCCTTTTCCTTCTTGGCTGCTTTGGCGGCTGCCTTTCCGGCTGATGGTTTTCCTTTCTTTCCCATCTTGGTGAAAAGTTGGGGCGGAAGGGTTGGTGTTTTGGCGAAGTGGCTGAGAAGAAAGGACAGAGTGGACAAAAAATGTTGCAAGTTGCGATTACCGACTGCCGAGGTTTCACGTCAATTTCTTTTGAGAGTGGGCGCGCTGTAGCCTTTTTTTTTCTTCCAATTTCTGAGTGTGGAGGAAAAAGAAAGCGGGAAATTTTGAGCTCAGCCTCGGCAACAAACAGGACAAGGTCGTGTGGGTCATTGTGGGCCGCGTTGTCAGGACGTTGCCGAGGTGGATCATTTAGCGGGAACTCAGGCTTCACATTTGGGAAACGAGTGGATGCAGCTGCGTTGCTGGGCAGGCTTCGTCAAACTTGACGTGTGTAGGGAGATGAAGAGTACAGTGCCGAGATGCTTCTATGCTACATGACTGAAGTTGAAAAGGAGCATGGCGATCAAGGATACAGCTAGGCTAAGCATGGGGTTACTTGCAAGTGTGTCACCATTGTTGCTGTTGGTGTTGCCGTTGCTGTTGCTAGCTGTTGGCGAAGCTGTGGCTGCGCTTGATGTGGTATTGGTGGTGGCACTGTTAGAGGGTGCAGTGGAAGACTGGAGCACCCAACCAATACCACCGGCGATGTGACCGCGGAAGAGGTCGAGTTCCCATGTTGAGTTGTCGTGACCCAAGCTTGTGTACCATGACCTGCCCGATCCTCCCGAAGCCTGAATGTTGGCTCCACCAACGCCCATGACACTTGCGTCAGTAGATGAGTTGGTATCGAGCAATCTTGCTTCCCTCCACCAAGCCAGAGGATGAGGTGCTGGACCGTTGGTGCCATTCCTAAAGCCTTGCTGGTTGATTCCCGGGTCTTGGTAGGTGGACGCGTTTGTGACTAGCACATGTGCTGGGGAGGGCAAGTCTCTTGGATCGGAGCGGAAATTGTACATTTCTTCGTAGATCCTTACTCCGTCTGCTGGCCATCTTGATGTTGAGGGATGCGATGTGGTTACGGCCTTGACGGTGACATTTTGGATCTGAGGGTGGTAGTCGAAGAAGGCGCCGACAAGTCGACCGTAGAAGGGAGCACCAAAGAGAGTGGCGGATGCAGAATGGACGCCAAAGTAGCCGCCGCCCTGCTGGATGTAGCGGGCAAAGTTGCGCATTCCTTGGTCATCGAGTACGGTGCCAGCGCCAGGAGGGTCGACGTCGGTTGTGCTGACGAAACCGATGGCATCGTACTGCGAGAGATAGGTCAAGTTATGGAATCGTGTCTGATCTTCGGTGTTGTCGGTGGACCAGCGAAGAGAAGAGATGGAAGGGTCGATGGCGGAGCTAGGGAGCGAGAGGGAACCGTTTCCGAGCGAGGTGATGGTGCGGATGGCGGTGGGGATCGAATCGTGTCGGAAGCCTGCAGTTTTGGTGTAGAGGAGAATGCGAGGACGTGCTGTTGCGCGAGCAGCAAGCGCTACGAGAGCAAGCAACAAGCAGAAGCGAATGCTCATCTTGGGGCGAGTAGGATGATGTTGGTGATGGATGAGGAGAGACGGTGTCGAAGACATGATGATCTAGGAAAGAACATTCCGCCAACGCGCAACAAGGGACGACTGCAAGACAAACATGGCTTCTTGGCACTCGGTCAAATCGCAAAGTTGTGTCGTGTGGAGCTGCGGGATGTCATTTCACTGGATCCGTGATTGTCATTTCAATGCACAGAATGCTTGCTTGCCGATGCAAAATGTCTCGTGTCTGGACCCGCGCATAATTCCGCTCCAACTGTCATCAGCTACAGTACAGTACACTCTGCAACTTAAGCACAAGACCAAAGCCGACCGATGTTCTTCTACACAGACATACGCTCAACGCCACGACGCATCGGATCGCATCTCGTCGAATCTGCGTTGCGAGTCAAAAAAAAGAAAGAGAAATTCGGCAGTGAACCGGCAGAGTAATTTACCGTGAGGTTCATAGTGTTAGGTTTTGTAGTTTTGAGAAGGCTGACTACACGTACACGTACGAGAGAGTCCGAAGTAAGAAATCCGACTCCCGAAAGAGTGAGAAAAGAGTGGGGCCTGGGCTCCAATGGAAATTTTTGAGGTTGAGCGAGGGATGTGCGCGTTTTGGATGGAAACGCTCAAAACTGCTGCAAAACTTTGGCGTCCTGCAGGAGAAATTGGCCTATCTGATACAGAGTAGGCAGCATGGCGGCTAAAAAAAGTTTGAAATTCGTCACAAAATTCATCCACACACAACCGCTTCCTTGAGTGGAGTTTTTCTTTCTCTTTTTTTTCTTTGTTCGGTCGCAGCAGATCGGGCTAAAGAAAAAAAAAAAAAAAGTTCAAACAAACCGTTCATCTCTCTCTCTGTGTCCCTCTCTTTCTTTCTCATCGTCTGCCTCGAATAGGGTCCTTCCATCATTGTCATCATCATCTGATCCCACATCATTCATCTTCAATCGACAACAACAACAACCATAACCATTCGTCAACCATCTTCAGCAAAGCAACGTGGTATCACTGCGTCGCCAATCGTCGAGTGCCATCCTGCATCTCGACCCAACACTTTCAACACCGTTTTGGTGTCTCTCGCTTTCAAACGCCCATAGGGTGTCATTCTAGGTTCTACTCGCAAAGGCAATGAGCACACAAGTGTATTCATAATCATCACCATAATCATCGTCATTCACCCAAGGTATTCCGCCGATTCACGATCTTTTCCATACGGGCTTTACACTTCTTCTCATACCCACACTTTACCTTCCATCATGCAGTCCTACTCTCATCTCTACGAGCCCATCAGCCACCCCTCGGCATCCAGCTCGCCTCATCCCACATCTCCTGGCGGCATCAACATCCCTTACACCGGATCGCCATCGGCTAGTCATCTTGGCGCCGGTACGCCAGGATCGAGCAACATGGCCCAGAATCCTTTGTCATTTGGCGCATTCTACATCCAACATCCCACCTCATCACAACCCAACCAGCCACCATCTGGCGGCACCCATCATCATCACCATCTCGACTCGTATGCCAGCTCTGCCAACACCCCGCATCAGCATCTCTCGCCGGGCGCAGACCACCATTCCTCTTCCAGCGCTTCCGTCGCGGCTTTCTCCAATAGCGGTCGTCTCAGTTGGGCAAACTCGCCGGCCGACTCCTATCATGGTGTGACGTCCAATGCAACCACCCACAGTAGTGGGGCCGACAGCCATTCCAGCTACACCAACCACAAATACCCCTGGGACATCAACCCGGCCTCCATGCGCTCCGAAGGTGGTCACATCGGTTCGCCTTACTCTGCCTCTGACTTGCTGCATCCTGCCACAGCCAGTGCATTAGGTCTCGACGACGATTCCGGATCTGGTGGAAACGTTCGTCCTCGTGCCCGCAAGCGTACACGAGCTGAAGAGGAGCCACGCTCTCGCCTCTCGTCTTCCAGTCGCAGCCGCACCCGCCCGCGCATCCCCAGTGCTCTCTCCAACGCCAACAGCCCCGCTAGCGACTTTCACCACAGCATCTCTTCCTACCACGCTGATCCAGAAGAAACCGACATCACCGCTTGGATCAACGCTGGAGACGCAGAAGATTTCGCTTCCTCACATGTCGGCGCTGCCGACCACTCACGGCTTTGGTCTTCATTCGGGCCCGGTATCCCCACCGACGCCAGTCACGCAAGCCCCTATCAGAATTCCGCCACCGCTCCAGCTCTGCCTTCTCTCTCCAACTCTCGCGCTCAGTCTGTCGTTGGCTCCGACGATTTCGGTTACCACCCAAACACCGCTCTCCACTCTGGCCCATCCAACCTCGGTCTCAGTGTCTCGGTCCACCATGACGACTCCATCGACTCGAAATCTGAAACTGTGCAGGCTGCTGAAGAGGAAGCCGCACCGGCTGAGGACGAGCCTCTCTACGTCAATGCCAAGCAGTACCAGCGCATCCTCAAGAGGCGAGCTACCAGAGCAAGAATCGAGGAGCAGAGGAAGAAGGATTTCCTCGCCTACATGCAGACTCGCGAAAAGGCCGGCAAGGACGGCGACGGTCTCGACGAGGAAGGCAAGAAACCATACCTCCACGAGAGCAGGCACAGGCATGCCGTCAGGAGACCAAGAGGTCCTGGAGGTCGATTCTTGACCAAGGCAGAAATGTCTCAATCTGCTGCAACTGCTTCATGATCCTCCAACGACCAGATCAGAATGCATCTGTTCGAATTCCCCACTTCCGGCTCTATACATGTTGTACACTACTCCCATTCGCACATTACCCTCAAAAAGGAAGGTTAAAAAGGACACCTCTCCAACCATCTTCACCTGGTCTATCCTTGTTCACTCCTCTCTACATCTCCACTCTCCTCTATTCCCTACCCGCACGTCGTGTCTCTTCTGTTTCTCGCCCCTAGCCATTTCTGGAAGGAGCTGTTGTATTTCGCTACCATCCGCCTTTTATTGGTTTCCATCCTATACACACCATCCCCCAAACGATGGATTCATCTCTTGCTTCCACATTGCAAAAGCTAATCATACCGATATCCTCTTCCACAGATTCTCGCGAGCATTTCGTGTCGTAGCCCATACGTGAGAGAAAGTGTGACACGGACAAGAGGTCGCCCATGACGATGCTGCACTGAGATGGTGGAGTCCTCTTGTTTGAGCGTCTCGTTTGGCACTCATAGTGCCAAATTCACGACAAGCCGCACACTTTTGAGGCTAACGTTAATATGAATGTGATTTTGAAGCGTACAAGTACAATGATGGCAGATGGCATGCGAACAAATGCGAGAACAAGAAGGCATGAGAAAGTATATGGAGCGTGTTTTTACTCTCGCTGGGAAAGAATGGCCTCCTTTCGGGCAGCTTTAGGCTTCTTGTCTCCAGCCTTGGAATGCTTTCTCCTGTTCTCCTCCTTGTTCTTCCTTGCGTCGATCATGGTCTTCTTGAGTCTCTGCGCCTGCTTGATCGCCTTAGGCACGTGCCTCTGCTTCTCGATCTTGGAAACGTCGCCCACGCCACTCCATTTCTTGCGCAGGTTCTCCGAGTACTCGCGATGGGCCATCTCCCTTCCACTGAGCAGTCCAAGCTTCTCGCTCGCCTTGGCCTTCCAGATACGCAGATTGCCATCGTCGGAACCACTGAGCACGAAACGAGCGTCCATCGAGAATGACGTGGAAAAGATGCGCTGCATACGCTTGGTATGGTAGACATCGCGCGAGTGGTTGCCCTTGCCGTAGTCCCATATGCGCAGAGTACGATCGTACGAACCAGTGACGAGCTCGGTACCGGTCGGGGAGAAGTCGACCGACATGACGGCGGCAACGTGATCCTTGTAGACCTGGGTTGCGGAGTTGAGGTGTCGCATGCTATGAAAGGGGAGGAGAGATATAGGATACCGGTCAGCCTCGATCGAGATCCGAACTGCAGTACTACTGGGGCGAACTTACTCAAATGTGTAAACATTGTGATCCTCGCTTGCCACTGCGAAGACGGTGGGTTCTGTAGGATTCCATGCAATGTCGTTGGCTCGCATCTGAAAACAAAAAAGGGGATCGTCGAAAAAATGGAGAGAAAAATTGTCAGCTTTTGAGAGACTCGTATGATGCAAAGCATGGTCGTCGCTATTCACCTGCATGATCATCTTGGTCAAAGGCTTGCCGCTGCGCAAATCGTAGAGCACGATACCTCGGTCGCTGCCTGCACTGGCCAGTACCTCGCGCTCGCTGAGATTGAAGCGCACAACGTTGATGGCATCAGGACCCCAAGTCATGGAAAGCAATGGATCGGACGATCCGCCACGCTCCAAATCCCAAGTCTGAATCGACGACGATGCCGAAGCGAACACAGCGTTCGAGGCGTGATGCGTGAGAGAGTTGAAGGCCGTCTTGCCACTGTATACTGTCAATGGCTCGCTTGGCGGCACATCCTTGTCTCGAGTGCTGAGCAACCCTCCTCTCCTCAAGCTGCCGCCAGTGGTCATATCGGCATCCATGTCGTCCTCGTCATCATCGTCATCCATTGCATTGAAGCTGGTCTGTCCAAGACCGTCGGGTCGCGGATCCGCGTCCCAAACTTTTACGGTTCGATCTGTGGAACATGAGAGCATTCTCCGTCCAACGGATGAGTTGCCGGTGGGAGACATGAAGGTCAAAGGAGAAATGCAGATCGACTGGATGATGCCGGAATGGGCCCTAGGATACACGTAGATTGGCTTTTGGCGGGCCAAATCCCAAAGTCGGATTTCTAGAAGAGTAAAGATGCAAGGTACAAGAGAAAGTCAGGAGATGTGATTTGGCTGGTGGCAAAAGATTGTCGGGGTTGACCAGAACTTACCTCCATCGCCACTTCCGGAAGCGACAACATTGAGTCTGTTGAAGTCCTTGGCAATCGAGTAAATACCATCGATGTGGCCCTCGAGAGCTCCAACGAAAGGCTTTGCGAAGAGTCGGTCGAGCTTGGCGGCATTAAGAGCTCGGGTGTACTCTCTGGGCTTGTCGAAGGGATGCAATGCTGGGTCAAGGTTGCAAGACAGAGGAGCGGGGTCACCCTGTCGAGCAGGTGCATGCACGTCAAGAGACCTGGATAGCGCTTTGATTTTCTGTGGTCGGTGAAAGCATATGTGTAAAGGAACGAGTAAGTAAGTACTACCAACGGTAACCTGGCAGGAGAGCTATGGCAATGGTGTGATTGTGCAGATGTGTGCTCACCATCTTGGTTTGTGGGCGACCACGGCCGCAAGTGTGTGTGGTCAAGAGGAGTTGAAGTGTTAGTCCAGAGACGAATCGGAGCTCTGAGGGCGTGGTTTGAGGATCACTGAGACCCTGGCGAGATTTAGAGTGAGATGCAAGAGTCCGGGATGGTAGGAGAGGTAGTTGCACAGAAGATGAGGAAGAACAAATCGAATTGGTGGAGGCTCGAATGTGCTTCGGCCAATAAATTTCGGAAGAGGGTCCACTGCACCTCTGCACCACCCACAAGGGGGAAAAAAAAAGAAAAGTTGAAATTGCCAACTTTTTGTGGAAATTTTTGGCTGGAAATATGTGCTTATGTAAGCGAGCTGTACACTTTCTTCTCGACTTTTCAAGCATTTCAGCATGCTTGTCTACAGTAGGCCGGTCGACGTTTACAAACTCTCCTTACCATACTCACGAGAATCTCTGACGCTCCAACATCTGCAGAGAACCCTTGCGGTCCCTCAATCGTACCGAACGCTTGAGTGGAAGCCTCGTTGCAGGACCCAGAGCTCTTGATGCAGGTAACATCAACGTAGGCATATTCGTTTTCGAACGCAGAGTCCCTCAACATGCGGATTCTCAAAGCGCGCGCTGCGCTGTTGAGCGATTTTGAGGTGCTCAAGGTGCTCAAGGAGATGGAGGCAGAGCAGAAGACTCGGGTCAAGAGCGCACCACAGATTACCGAAACCAACGAAGAGTCGGATGTTCAAGGTCAAAACGCACACATAGCAAAAGGCGAAGAGGACGATGTTTGGCTCTCGAACGTGCCTGAGAACTTGCGAACCATCCAGTACGAGGTAAGTAGCCACACTGAAGCGAATCATAGCCTTGCCTCCGGCGCTATTCGAGCAAGTATGGAGAGCATTGCATACTGACCTCCTCACTTATTCGACGCTCGTGATTACCGCAGACCATCTCGTCGCTCAGTCAGACATCAAGACCCTGTGCTCACCAAGAAGCGGAAAACATCGCTGCGTTCCTCGACGAGCTCAAGGCGCGCGGCTACTCGATCAACGACTCGGAAGCCAGAAGAGGCGCGCTAGGACTCAATCGATCCGAAAGGCTTCAGATTGTCAATCATGCTCCGCAGAGCGTCGTCGAGCTCCACACTCTTGTCGAAGAGCTTGAAGAGCGCTTCCACCCACACCAGATCGAAGAGCTGATTTCCCTTGTGCAGACGTACCTGCCCATTCACTCGACGAGCGACGTCAATGAATATGCAGCGGAAGGAGCTCAGGACGATCCAGCAGCCATCAATAGAGCAGCTCACGACGCGGCTGCAGACGGAACAACGCAGATCAGTCAATTCACGGGCCAAGTGGCTGCCGCGGCTGATTTGGGCGAATCAGGCAGTGGCGGATTGGCGCAGGTTCCAGAATTGGATGCGGAACGGGAAGCGGCGGATTTGGACTACGAAGAGGATCCAGACGTTGAGATGGATGAAGACGACTTTGTTCATGAAGGCCTCGGCGGAGGCGGAGTTGAAGAAGCTGACCCTGATGACTAGTCACAGGCAAGCAATGCAGCAACTTAGATGGTTCATGTAATTGTATTTGTAATTTCGTTTCAACGCAAGCATTCGGGCAACCTTCCAGCATGTTGGTATGAGACGCAATCACTGGTCGTCCATGTCGTCGCTCTGTGAAATTATCGTTTGATGCATACAGAAATGTAGAAGTACGAGTCAGAGCTGGAATAAGATTGCTCGCGAATGGAACTCGTGCGGAGCTTGGATCTTGAAGCTTGGAGCTGTCTCACTTACATGGAACTCTGCATCGTCCTCCTCTTGCTCGGCTGCGGCCGCTGCCGAGTTGAGGCCTGCTTTGTTGAGAGCCTCCTCGGAGCTGTAGTCGAGGGGAGCATTGCGTCTGCGCCCGGTCCAGACGATGTTGGAAGTGTCGATCTCTGCGAGTTCCTCTTCGTCCTCAATCAGTTCGGCAAGCTGTGTAGAAAGAGCATAAAGGCGGTAGATTTAGTACTGAGAATGCGAGTGATGCGTGCGAATTCTGCGCTGTCATTTCATCCCATGCATGCCTTACCTCATCGTCATCAATGTTGAAGTCGTCTTCATCTTCTTCTTCGTCGTCGTCGTCCTCTCCATCATCCTCATCCTCTTCTTCCACCTCTTTTGTTATCGAAAAGCAGAATCTGGTCAGCACTGGCCTTGACAGATACACACCAAAATGAGACGGGCGGCTCGGAAAACAGCAAACTTACCTGGCTCAACCGCCTTTGCCTTGCCTTTGCCCTTGTCCAGAGACGGAGGCTGCTGGTAGTCGACGGCGTCTTCAGTGGAGGTTGGCTGGGTGACGTTGCTGTTGCAGGCAGACACGCATTATCAGGAGTCAGCAGGGGTCGATGCAAAGAGAGAGCGGGCAGCAATACTCACTTTGTGTCGTTCATGATGCTTGATGGTAGAGGAAGACGTTGTTGGTTGTGAAGCGGGAGTGTGTCAAGAGCAGATTGAGAATGTATGTACTGTACAGTACAGTAAATATCGGGCTGAGGGTTGGAAGAAGAAAAAGGGTCTTTGTTTGATGCCTTCCAAGGACGCGTCGTGAGATGAGGAGCAGATCAACACTTTCTGCAAAAATAGTTGCATTTTCAGCTTTTTTTGAAGAGGAGTCTGGTGTCTATTAAAGTGTTGGTCTCAGACAATTACTCATTCATCGTTGATCTCTTCTTCTTATCATCACCATCATCATCATCATCACCACCTCCATCTGCTTTTGAAATTGACCAAAAGAGGCTGGACATCCACCTCTGCTGCCAACTCGCCACCACTCACAGCAACAAGCATCGATGACATGACCGCCGCCTCATCGCCTCTTTTCAGCCTCCGGGTTGCAACTGCGCCCAACCTTTAATCTCAAGAACAACAACGCAGAACTTCATGGCCTCGTCTCTGCTCACGGGATGCAAAGCCTCTCTTCTCGGACCCTGTCGGACAGCGATGTAGTAAAGCTTTACGAGTGGGCTGAGCGCAGTCCCTCCGCTGTGCTCAAGTGCACCTGCCGACATGTGCGTCATATCAAAACGATCCCGTCACTCTCACATGCTCTTGGAGGTAAGTCTTGGTATATCGGCACTACCGCCCGTTCCTTCTCGGTCGTGACTACTACTAACATCACATGATTCAATCCCCATACCTATATCTCAGGCCACAACCTCTTTCTTCATCACGAGACACCGGGTCTCGTTGCCGAGGTCTGCGGTATGATTGTCGGGGTGACACCAAAAGAAGATCAGGTGACCTACGAAGGTACGTTCCTCCAAAGTATGCTCGCATGTTCCTGCCCGCAAAGCTGACCTTTGCGACTCCCCTTCCATCTGAACACAGTGGACGATGGGACATCCGTACTGCGTGTCTTGGAAACTCGCAAGTCGCTTCGCCAATCCGAGTCACGTCCTCTTCAGACTCGACCCAATGTGTCAAACCCATGCGGTGTGCCCGAATGCTACATCATGCCGCCTCAGCCCAAAGGTTCGACGTCCTCAGGCCGTCAAGACAGCGGAGCATCTTACTCCTTTTTGCCACCGCTCCACCCACGCTTCGAGGTGGCGGACCTCGTCAGATGTGCTGGAAAGATTCAGATCGATCGCGGTGGTGACAGGTTTCTGCTCGTCCAGCAAATGAGTGAGTACAGTGTTCGATGGCCTCTGTCACCTCAATCGCTCTAGTCTGTTCTGACACTAGCTGCCACCTCTCTTTCGCTTCTAGTTTTGTGCGAAGATGTAAACATGGAGTGTCATCATCAAATCGACGTTATCAAACTCGAGAACGAGCTTTACCGACACCCTTTCGATTGGAAACGCCTCGATTCAGTCAAGGCAGCTGCTAAACAGGAGTCTGGACTCCAACCATCTTCCTTGAGACTATCAGCGCGTCGACTTCTGTCCGATTCGTCACAAGACGAGAAAGCCATGTCGGCACCAATGGTCAATCCCGATGTAGGCAAGCAGGAGGTTACAGACAGACAACGCCTCTCGCGAGACGAGGCGCGCAGATTGCTCTCCAGCGACGTTCCGGCCCCGTGGTCCTCAGCGCAATCGACATCAATGCCGCACGGCAATTCGCCTCAAGGCAGCGAGCGTTCCCGTTCCTCCCAGGCCAACGCTCGACAGCTTCGCACCCATGACAAGATCTCTGATCACAAGTTGACCGAATCCTACTTTCAGCTGCAATTGCAGCAGCACATCAGTCATTGCTACCCCCTTCAATCGTTTGCGATCTCGGATCTCTGGTCTGATACTGCCCTCTTCTCTCTCGCCCGTCGCCTTGTCCGCGTTCGTTTGCAGCATCGTCTAGCTTCTCGCTATGCCGACTCTTCGCGTCGCATTCCCAAGGACAAGGACACTTCCGAGCAGCACGCAGAGAAAGCGCGACGGCTATTTGAATGGGCTATCCGCAAGATGATGCAGGACGGCTTCGTCACTCTGGCCGAAGCAGATCAGTCCGAGTCCGAGTTCCCCAAATCCTCGGAAACGGATGTAGCAAGCAGTGCTGATCGGTATTGTCTTGTCACACCAGAGTACCTTCTCAAGCCTCTGCATAAGCTGCTTGGCAGCAGCAAAGCAGTGGTGTCGCCACAGAATGCTGCATCCAATGATGTTGACGACCTCATTGCTCGACTCCGCATCTTTGACGATCGTTTTCGCTACATCAACCGTTCTCTTGTTCAAGACAGTCTCTCTTTGTATTATGCACGTTGTACTCCCATTGTAATCGATTGACAGCCATGGCTCTTCCACATGTTCAACGCCTGCGCGTCTGTACTTCTCTATCATGAAGAACGGAAAGGTACGTGTGGGACCCCCGCAGCCACTCGGGGTGGTTCCTGTGAGCACCCACCCTCGGGTGGTTGCTTAGGTGGGCTCCCGGACGTAAGTCTCCGTTCTTTACAACGACGAATATGATTGACACTGTGGTCTGCGAAGCCCCGCTGGGTCTTGGCGAGCAGCAAGCCTTCCTCCATCTGCATCTGTGATTAGACAGAATCACGAATCGATCCAGCTAGTCTGAGTGCGACGCAAGATGCTTGTGCTCCATCACAGGCTTGGCACTGGGACGGTGCGGTGCCTACCTTGAATGCTCCAGGAACGCTTCGAAGGAGGGATCCTCGTGTCCTGAGCCTCACCTTGCTTCAACAGCGAACGTTAGATCCTGTTTGGCTTGTCGGAAGAATTCAAGAGTCTCGACTAGCGTTCGAGCTTACGCATTCACACAACCACTTGTTCGTCACCGACCAGCTCCGCCTGCGATTGTGTCAAAGCGGCATGCCTTGCCTTTCTTAAGTATGAACGTTACGACTACCCGATCAGAGGGTTTGGGCGTTCTATCATAAATTTGTCAGGAAGATATTGTTGTCAATCATGAATGAATGTCATCATCAGTTTCACATCCTGAAAGAGGAAGAATCCGTCATGAAGCCACCTCCGAATTGGCTGGCTTCGCACTGTAGCCATCTCAGGTGGCTTCAAGAATGGCTTCGCCGACGGATTCATGATTCTTTTTATTTTCTGTTTTGATTCTGTTAGAACGGCCCATAAGCATCTGCCGATTACGGAGCTACGAATTTCTTCCATCATGAACGTACGGGAGTGGCACATAACAGAATCAGGCCCATTAAAAAATCATAAATACAATTTTTCCCCAAAGTGTTCATAAAATCTCAAGTAGGAATACAAAAGTGTGCATATTTTGTATTGCTGATTCTTTAATGGGCCTGACTCTGTTATGGGCCACTCCCGTTAAAGTAACTTAACAGTTGACTTACAGCATTTGATGATCTTCGAGCACCCGCTCGTCAAGAAGAAAAAAAAAATCACATCGTGAAAAAAGGAAAAATCCGTCACGAAGCCACCCTTGAAGCCATCCCCGATCAGCTGGCTTATTCACAGATTGTGAAGCCACCCTAGGTGGCTACCAAACCCACCCGGGGTGGCTTTGCAGGAAGCCAGCCAATTGGGGTTGGCTTCAAGGGTAGCTTCATGACGAATTTTTCCTTTTTTTACGATGTGATTCACAATAGTCGCTCGCAATGTCTGTCTGATGTCGAAACCACATGACTTTCTTTAAGGCCGCGAAGAAAGCCGAAGCTCGCATTGTAAAGAAAGAGAAATACGGGACCATCTGGTAATCATGAATTTCGACAGGTTGGTAGTTCCCTTCTCCATATCCTTTGACTGGGACAGAAGACTGAAAAGACTACCTACGCTGTGCGTGACGGGCCATACTGGGAGTGGCCCATAACAGAGTCAGACCCATCAAAGAATCACAAATAACGTGACTGGCCCATTAGTGGGTCACCTATACAATTTTTGCGAGAAGCATTCCAAACACCTGAAAATGAAGTCCAAAAGCTCCTAAAAATTGTTATTGGTGGGTCACCAATGGGCCTGACTCTTTAATGGGCCAGTCACGTTAACTTAACGGGAGTGGCCCATAACAGAGTCAGGCCCATTAAAGAATCAGCAATACAAAATATGCACACTTTTGTTGTATTCCTACTTGAAATTTTATGAACACTTTGGGGGAAAAATTGTATTTGTGATTCCTTGATGGGCCTGACTCTGTTATGGGCCACTCACGTTACCAAATATTTTCCACAACACGTTGACTCTGTACTGATTTAGTCACATCGTAAGAAGAGGAAAAGCTGGACCCTGAAAGCACCCTGGCAATCACCCAGAGCAAGCACCTAGATCGGGGGTGCTTGCGGAATGGCTCCCCAGTAGCAATCACCCAGGCATGAGGGTGGGTGGTTGCTCCGGTGGCTCTGGGGTCCAACTTTTACTTTTTTAGGATGTGATCGTGCACAGGAGTTTGATCGTCTTTGTCACGTTTTATGCACACCGCATTTATTCGGGAGCAACAAGTGTAACTTATTTATTTCAATTATTTACACACTTGACGTGGATTTTTCGTGTTGCGAATCATTTCCCGGGAAAGTGGGATATCGTAACTTAGTCACACTCGAAGCCACCTCCGATCAGCTGGCTTTCTGTCAAGCCACCCAAGGTGGCTAACGAATTCACTCACGAGCCCACACCCCTCTGCAAGAAGCCAGCAAATTGGGGTTGGCTTCGAGGGTGGCTTCGAGACTGATTTCCCTTTTTACGATATGATCGCGTTGACTGATTCTTAGCTTTTTTTGTCATTCTCATTATGAACATCGTGACTGGCCCATAAACGGGTCAGGTCGATTACTGCACCAATACAATTTTGAGGAGCTTTTCAACTTCAAGTTTTTTTTTGAAAAGCTTTTCGCAAAAATTGTTCATGCCTGTTGACCCACAAACGGGCCTGACCCATTAATGGGCCAGTCCCGTTTGCTTAAGTGTCTTCGGGTTCGATGTTTCCCTTTTTGGGAAATCAGTCCACGCATTCAGTCATCCTGAACACTTTCGCAAGAGATGTAACGGGAGTGGCCCATAACAGAGTCAGGCCCATTAAAGAAACACAACTTTCCCCCAAAGAGTTCAAAAAATCCAAATAGGAATACAAAAGCGTGCATGTTTTTGTAACGCTGATTCTTTGATGGGCCTGACTCTATTATGGGCCACTCACGTTAACTAAGTCATTTTTATTTAACTTTTTACAAAACATGGTTTTGACACGGAGAGCTCTGATCATTCCCTAAATAGTCACTTCCTGAATAAATGAAAAAATCCGTCACAAAGCCACCCATGAAGCCACCCGGGGTGGCTACACTGAGAAGCCAGCTGCAAAGCCACCCGGGGTGGCTAAAGCGAAAACCCACCTTCGAAGCCAGCCAGATCGGGGGTGCCTTCAAGGGTGGCTTCGGTGATGTAGCCACCCGGGGTGGCTTCGAGGGTGGCTTCATGACGGATTTTTACTTTTTTTACGATGTGAGTGATGGCGATGCGCCAGATTTGCGGCGAGTTTGCTTGCGAGTGGGCGAAAAGTTGTCCAAGGTCATGAGTCGGCTGCTTTCCCGGATAGGAAGCAGCATTTTTTGCGGATTTCTTACGGCGCTCAAACACTACAGAACTAGTAACGGGAGTCGTGATAACAGAGTCAGGCCCATTAAAGAATCACAAATACAATTTTTCCCAAAGTGTTCAAAAAATTTCAAGTAGGAATACAACAAAAGTGTGCATATTTTGTGTTGCTGATTCTTTAATGGGCCTGACTCTGTTATGGGCCACTCCCGTTATAGGAAGATCCATGTCTGGAAAGCAGCCATGAGTAAGGTCTTCGTCACAAATGTCTCGTTTCTTCAAGACAGCAAGCAACCAGTTGACGGTTGCGCAGTAAGTTATACGGGTGAGTGCAAATTTACGGAAACGAGCAATTTAGCCTCGAAATCTTTGTGAAATGGCCAATAATTTGTGATTCTGTTCCACAGTCTTGTCAGGACCAAAAAAAACCATCAATTTTGAAAACACTGTACGCGATTCGCATTCCGCGTCTCGCTGCGTCGGGGGGAAAAAAAAAAAGAAGGGTCCGACTCAAAGACGCGTCCCGGCCATGCCTCCACAATCGGCCGCGCTTGGGCCTTCCGTCTCGAGACTGTGCACAGCCATCACAAACAAACACCATCACTGTGCTGATCACCATCCGTCGATCGCCCTGCTCCCTTCATCACTCCAGCTCTCGCCTGCAGCCACAACGAAACGCTGCCGAATAGAGACTCGCCTCGTGGCAAGGACGCCAAGATGGCCAACAGCGCAGCCAAGGCACGTCCGCTGGGACGCTGCCACATGAAAGGCAACTGCGGCAAGAAGAGCGTCTTCAGCCCCGACTTGCCATGTTCAGTTGACGAAAAGGCATCTATGCCAAAGGAAGATGGCTTCCGAGAGCTACTCGTGGCTATTTGCGGCTCTGATTTTGCTGAAGGACCGGTCTGCTGCACGCAAGCACAGGTCGACAGCCTTTCTGCCAACTTGCAGCAAGCAGAGCCATTGATCTCCTCTTGCCCCGCCTGTCGCAACAACTTTCGGTCCCTGTTCTGCTCGTTTACCTGCTCACCTAATCAGGCTCAATTTGTAGATGTCGTCGAGACACAACAAGTGACTGGAAGCGATGGTAAACCATCCGAAGCTGTCAAAACAGTTGAGTACTACATCGATACGGATTGGAAGCAAAAATTCTTTGACAGCTGCAAGAACGTCAAGTTTGGAGCCAGCAACGGATTCGCAATGGAGCTGATCGGTGGCGGTGCCAAAGAACCAGACGCTTTTCTCAAATTTCTCGGTGACGAGAAGCCGTTGCTGGGCAGTCCTTTCCAGATCAACTTCCCCAGCCAGGCCTCGGACAGTGTCTTGGAGCTGAGCTACGCGACCTCAGCTCGACTTCGAAACGACTCGCATTGGCCGCCAATTCCTTTCAACGAAAACCCCAGACAGTGCAGTGATCCCGACCTCTTGTCGCGATGTGCTTGCGTTGACTGTCCCGACACCTGCACAGCTCTGCCAGAGCTGCCGCCATCAAACACCCACGGCAGCACCTGCTCAATTGGCTCCATCTCCTGCTTCACCTTCTCCGCCGTCCTCCTCTACTCGCTTCTAGTCCTGCTAGCATGGTTCTGGCAACCTCTTCAGAGGCTCTTTCGAGGTCGTCGAGGAGCTATCGCGTTACCGCACCGCACTAGTGGTCTCAGTCTCTTCAGCCAGTCTAGCGGCTTCGAACGGGTCCGGATGGATTCGGAGGACTCGCTGGACGGCGTCGAGAGCAGACCGCAGGCCAGTCAATCTTACGCCGGTGGCCCTGTTAGGGCACGTAGTGCAGGTCACCTGGGCGAAGAGAGCTCTGCCAGCTCTGCTCCGGACGGCACCTATCGCGGGATCGGGCTGGAACGTAACGATAACCTTTCGGCGTTGGGTGCACTACAACCACGCAAGTACGCCCTCAATCAGCTCTTGACTCGGTCCTTCTACCGGCTTGGTCTTTTCTGCGCTAGTCACCCTTGGCTTACCTTCATGATAGCTGCAGTCTTTGTCGGGCTTGCCAACATTGGCTGGAAAGACTTTGAGGTGGAAGTGGATCCCGTCCGTCTCTGGGTGGCACCGAGCTCGACAGCCAAGGTGCAGAAGGAGATCTTCGACCAAGAGTTTGGACCCTTCTATCGTCCGCAGCAGATCTTCCTCATGGACCGACGTTCGTACCAGGACATGTCGTCGTTGCGCCACAACTCGTCATCTGCGGCATTGGAAGCTCTGCCGCCAGCCCTGTCTTGGGAACGCCTTCTGTGGCTGGCCGATCTCGAGAAAGAAGTGCGTGAACTCAAGTCGCCGTCGGGAATCACCTTGCAAGACGTCTGTTTGGCCCCTGCAGGTCCAGGCACGCCATGTGTGGTGCAGAGCATCCTCGGCTACTTCCAAGACGACCCTAGCGGCTACGGACTTGATGCAAACAATTGGGATCAAGCCCTCGATCAGTGCGGCAGCAACCCAGCCGAATGTCTCCCTTTGTTTGGTCAACCGCTCAAGCCGAACATTATCCTTGGTGGTCTGCCCGACGACGCTGAGCCGAGTCAGGCTCGGTCTGCAGTTGTGACGTACGTCCTCAACAACAGTCTGAACAGCACACTCCTCAAAGCCGCTGAGGATTGGGAGCGACAATTGCTTGGACTTCTCGAACAAGTCGCTGCGGACCCTACGAGCGACTCGAAAGCCAAGGACGTTGCTGTGGAAGCTCACCCGCTGTCAGTGCGACGTCAAGAGTTGGGCATCCAGATCGCCTTCAGCACCGGCGTCAGCCTCGAGACCGAGATTGGAAGCAGCAGCAACACGGATGTAGGCATCGTTGTGCTCTCCTACCTGACCATGTTCATCTACGTGGCGCTCACCCTCGGAGGGCGGAGCAACATCTCACCTGGACCAGTGGATGGCGAGGAAGACGGCTCGCCTATCGCAGAGCCAGGATCTTACCCACGAATGAGCGCAGCAACCCCGCGAAGAGCTGCATCTGGGGGCGTGGCCCTGTTCTTGCAGACGGCCCTTCGTCGATCTCGAACTCTCATCAATACGTACTGCATATCGTCCAAGTTCACCTTGGGTCTGTTTGGCATCATCATCGTGCTAGGCTCCGTCTCTTGTGCTGTCGGCATCTTCAGTGCTATGGGTGTCAAGGTCACCCTCATCATTGCCGAGGTCATCCCCTTCATGCTGCTAGCTGTGGGTGTCGATAACATTTTTCTGCTCTGCAACGAGATGGACCGGCAGGCGCTTCAACAGATCTCTGCTGGTGCGGGCATCCCTCAGTCTGATTCGCTCACAGCCGGGTCAGGCGGTCCTTCCATGGGACCCTCTGGACACCCAACGCTTTCACCAACGGATGAGATCGAGTCGCGCGGTGACCTCTACATGGACGCGCATATCTCAGCGAGTCAGCCTGCGCGTATGTCGGTAGAAGAGCGCGCAGCGCGCTGCCTGGCTCGCGTCGGTCCTTCTATCCTCCTCAGTGCTACGACACAGATTGTTGCATTCCTACTCGGTGCGGTGGTGCCCATGCCTGCCGTTAGGAATTTTGCCCTCTACGCTGCCGGAAGCATGTTAATTGTCGCAGTGCTACACTGTACTGTGTTCATCGCTGCAATGACGCTCGACGCTCGCCGAGTCGAAAGTGGGCGCATCGACTGCCTTCCGTGTCTCAAGGCACCACCTCGTCAATCGCAAATCCAGCTGCCCACCGATGCTTCGACTGCAACCAAGGAAGGGTCGCTCGACTCTTTCATACGATATCGATTTGCGCCGACTCTGCTGCGCCCCGGCGTCAAGCGACTGGTCGTGGCGGCATTCGGTGCTCTTGCTGTGTTCAGCTCGATTGGTGTCCGAAGAATCGAGATGGGTCTGGACCAACGTCTTGCGCTTCCATCAAAGTCGTACTTAAGGCCCTACTTTGATGCCATCGATGTTTTCCTAGACGTCGGTCCACCTGTGTACTTTGTTGCCTCGGGCGAAGAAGTCTCTGAGCGCCAAGGACAGAGAGGTCTCTGTGGAAGATTCACCACATGCGAACCCTTGTCGTTGGCTAACACTTTGGAGGGCGAACGTCAGAGAGCTGAAGTTTCGTGGATCGCCGAACCTGCCAGCAGCTGGATCGACGACTTTCTGCAATGGCTCAACCCCATCCTTGACGGCTGCTGTCGTGTCAAGATCTCGGACCCTAGCGTTTTCTGTGGTCCACGCGATAGTCCCTTCTCCTGTCAGCCTTGCTTCGAGGGCCGAGACCCTCCCTGGAATATCACGATGGACGGCCTCCCTGAAGGCGAGGAGTTCTATCGATACCTCAGGACATGGCTCGAGAGTCCAACAGATCAGGAATGCCCGCTGGGGGGACAAGCAGCTTACTCCTCTGCGCTCAGTATCGTGATGGACCCCAACACCGGAAAGGAGAGCGTTCGCTCTTCGCACTTCCGAACTTACTTTTCTCCACTGAGGTCGCAGTCGGACTTCATCGGTGCACTGGAACAATCGCAGCGAATCTCGAGCGATATCTCCGAACGAGTAGGCTATCGAGTTTTCCCCTACAGTCTCTTCTTCATCTTCTTCGAGCAGTACACATACCTGCTATCCATGGCCGTGCAGGTGCTTGGGTCGGCGGCAGTCGCCATCTTTGCCATCAACACGGTGCTGCTCGGCAGCTGGCGCACGGGTGCGGTGGTGACGCTGAGTGTAGCAAGTGCCGTCTTCCTCGTTGCCGGATCGATGGGCTTCTGGGGAATTCAATTCAATGCGCTGACGCTGGTCAATCTGAGCGTCTGCGCAGCGATTGGTGTCGAATTTTGCGCTCACATTGCTCGCGCCTTCATGCGTGCACCTGGAGCTTTGCCACGTTCGCATCCCATGTCGCAGAAGGAACGGGACGAGAGAGCTTGGTTGGCGCTTACTGATGTTGGTGGCGCTGTGGTCAACGGTATTTTTTCGACGAAACTGATCGGCGTTGGCGTGCTGATCTTCACCAAGTCGGATCTGCTCAAGCTATACTATGCCAAGACGTGGATGTGTCTGATCATTGGTGGCCTTCTTCATGGCTTAATCCTGCTGCCAGTGCTGCTGAGTTGGCTTGGAGGCCGAGGATGGTCCGGAGGCGAAGACGAATCGGATGTCAAGCGTCGATTGAATCGAGCTGGGTCCGAGTATCGGCCCATGATGGCGTCGGAGCCTGGTGCTAGTGATGACGAGGAGGATCTGTAGCGACTCGATGAACCGTCCTTTCTTCCTCAAATCATGAATAGATTTTCCATCATGCAATCATATAGGATTGGAAGCGAGAGCTTGCATCTGCCAGGACATTCATCTGGACGTGCTTCCGCACAGACTGTGCCTGTAAACGAGACGAGACAGTCATATCCTGAAAAATGGAAATATTCCCCTCGAAGCCAACCCCCGTAGCCACCCCAGGTGGCTGCAAGGTGGCTTCAGTGGGTGGCTCTAGGAGGTGGCTCTGAGGTGGATGTTTCCTTTTTTTAGGACATGAGTCACGGCCAACCTCATATTTGTCGGCCTTTTGAAATCATGAGCATGGAAGCATCTCACACGACACGTCACGGCCACGTCGCCTTAAGCGGACAAGAGACGTTGTGAAGTCACGGCAGGTGTCAAATGACGATGGCGTTTGCACAAAAAAACGAGTCCCGAAAGATAACGAGTCCGAAAATCAACGTTGCTTGGACTGCTAGGACATGTTTACTTGACGGGGAAAGATACTATGTGACGTTCATCTTGCGCCTCTCTCCTTGCAGCTGTCAAGTCGACCACCAAACCCAGAGAGACAAGCTTAATACGTCAGTACAGTGCCGAGACGAGGTGAAGTTGTGTGCATGGAGCCAGCTACTTACGACTTTGGTTACGCGCTGCCAGCTGTTTGCTTTTGACTGTGCGCCTTCTGGAACGGGAGCGGTGTTGGTACCGTCGATAAAAGATTGAAGCTGCTCTTGTGTGTAGCCAGGGACGTTGGTGGAAGCTGGATCGTAACCAGGGCCAGATATGACGACCTCCTCCATAACGATGATGTGCGACTCGTGCCATCGACAGGGCAAGCTAGACCCAGCAAGAAGAACACTTTCGTCAGATGCCCTGCTAGTTTACTTCAAATCAGAATGAAATTGTGATGGTGGAACTTACGTTTTGCTGAGTGCGTCGAAGACTTGTTGTCCGAGCTGTGATACGTCCTTTCCGGTTCGCGCGACTTTGGTGAGACTCTGCTTGACGGCATCAGCCTCTCTCGATTGAGCAGCTTTGAGCGAGACAGGGTGAATTGGCGTGAGACTGTCGGCTGGTGACTTAGCTGCAGAGCCATTGGCTGGTTCGGATGACTGCTGAAATTCGATCTTCTTGATCTCGGAGACTTTGACAATGGTGAAACCAGCGGCAGTAGTAGGCTGGGCGAAGCGGTTGCGTGACGTCTGCGAAGCCTGAGCGACTGAGGCTGCAGCTGCAGGAGCCGAAGAGAGGTGGAGTGGCAGTGATGCAGGTTCGCATTCTAGCCCAACAACACCGAGGCTGGGATCGTAGGCCCAGAGCTTGCCAGAGAGCGTCCGAGTCTGCTTGTCGCCGACAGTGAAAGTGACGTGGGAACCGAGCAGTTTTGCGATGTTGGCGAGCTGATTGGCGGGAGTGGCAGCGCTACCTCGGCCAGCCGAGGAGGCGGAGTTGTTTGCGATCTGTGCTGCCATGACTCTGTATGGAGGATGATGAAGAGAAAAAGAGATGTACTGTACAGTACTGTACAGTCTATGTCATGGAAGATGAGAAGATGGCAATGACAAGATGCGCGGCAGATCCGATTTCGACTTGATTCAATCTCGGCCATACTGTACACTGTCCGAATGCCGACGCGATTTTTGGCTGTTGCCGCTCCACTTTGGCCAGAAATTTCAACTGAGCAAGTGCTTTCCACACCATCTTTCCTTCTCGTCATCCTTTCATCTTCCATCATCTTCCACCACTACGCTGGCCGCCGTCGCTGCTCGAGCCGAGTCGCAATGCCGTCTTCATCGCGGTCGCATCACGATCGGGCAGGACCGAGCTCCTCACGCGATGACCACGATTCCGCAGATCACAAGCGACGTCACGCAGACGACCACCATCGAAGCCGAGACAGGGACCGCTCACCCGATCGCCGCAAGCGACATCGCGAAGACGACCAAGGCAGAAGGGCACACAGCTCTCGATCTCACCGCGACGAGGATAGCCGGGACAGGTCGGATCGCGAACACCGTCACAGGGACAGGGATCGTGACTACGCTGGTTCGAGTCGCTCTAGGCATGACCGCGACAGAGAGCATCGCAGCGATCGCGATCGATCCTCCAAACGACGTGAGTCGTCCGAGGAGCGCCGTATCCGAAAAGCTGCTAAGCGCTCCGAAAAACTCAAGCAGCTCGAGGAGGGTTTCCTCGATGAGGAAGAAGGTGCCGCCCAGCGCACTGCTGTTGCCGAGCTTATGATGTATTCTGCCGAGGACAACCCTTTCAATGATGCAAATCTTGGCCAAAAGTTCAAATGGGGAAAGAAGGAGGAGAAGGAACGCAAACAGGGCATGACTCGTGAAGAAGCCGAAAAGCGTGACGCACAACGCAGACAGGAGGCCATTGCCGAGATCGAGAAGCTCAACGCCAAACGAGCCGAGCGTGAGAGGCTGGCGGCAGAGCGCGAAGAGGAAGAAGCGAGGATGGCTCGACTCGCAGAGTCAGCTCAGATGGCCAGCTGGGTCGCCAAGGAGGACGACTTCCACCTCGAGCAGGCACAACGTCGAGCCGTGATCCGAGTCAAGGAGAATCGCGCCAAACCCATCGATCTGCTCAGCATCAACCTCAAGTGGGCCGACCCCAACATCATTGCCGAGCAAGAACAGAAGCAGGACGATGATGATGACGAAGCCGGTCTCGAAATCGACCTCGACGAACCCTACACCATCTTCGTAGACCTGACGCTCGAAGAGACAGAAGAGCTCCATCAGGATATTCAGATGTATCTGCAGCTCGAGAAGAACGACTCTCATCTCGACTTTTGGAGATCCATGCTCATTGTATGCGACGACAAGCTGGAAGAGCTCAAGGAAGAGCAAGACAATGCTTCTGGTGCTGCCACTGCCGTCAATGCGCGTCAGGATCCAGAAGAACGCGGTAGGATCAACAATATGCTGTCCTCCAAGTCGACAGACGAGCTGCAGCAGCTCCAGGGTCAAGTGCGCGCCAAGTTAGCTTCCGACGAACCGGTGGATGTCGAGTATTGGGAGAGAGTGCTCAAGTCGATCGTGGTGTGGCGGGCCAAGGCGCGCTTACGTGACATGCACGAAGCTGTGCTATCCAACCGACTCGAGTACCTACGACGCAAACAGCGCGATGAAGCCGCACGACAGCAGCAAGAGCTTTTGCAGCAGACCGGCGAGGACTCTGAAGACGAAGCGCCTCAAGTTGAGGATGAAGAAGATGCCGTCAAGGCTGCCGCCGATGCGGAAGAAGCAGCCCTTGACGCGCTGTACGATGCTGAAGAGATGGAGCCTGCCCGCATTGATCCATCCCAATTCAGCTACGAAGACCGCCGTCTGCCCATCAAATCTCTTCGCGAAGACCTTGAAGAGCTCGTTGCAGCCCGCCGTCGTGTCACCGGACAACTCTTCATCCCCAAGACGCGCAACGTTACCGATCTCGAAGGCTCCGACAACCCTGCCGATCGCATGTTCATTCAGGAAGCATCGAAAGCTCTCGACGTCGCCGAAGAAGTCATGCCTGGTGATGAAGCACTCACCCATCAAACCTATCAGTGGGAGGACAAGTACCGTCCTCGCAAACCTCGCTTCTTCAACCGTGTCCACACCGGATTCGATTGGAACAAGTACAACCAGACCCACTATGACTCGGACAATCCACCGCCCAAGACGGTGCAGGGTTACAAGTTCAACATCTTCTACCCGGATCTCATCGATAAGAACGTCGCACCGACGTACAAGGTGGTCAAGGAGAAAGGAGAGGAGGATACGGTGTTGTTGAGGTTCAGTGCGGGTCCGCCGTACGAGGATATCGCGTTTAGGATCGTCAACAGGGAGTGGGAGTACAGCCACAAGAGAGGATTTAGGAATAGCTTTGATAGAGGAGTGCTGCAGTTGCATTTCAACTTTAAGAGGTTGAGGTATCGCAAGTGAGAAGATCCTCACGTTTCCTTGTCTGATGCGCAATGCAATTTTAGACAGCTGTTCCTTGTTCAGAAAAGACGAAAACACACAGTCCAGGCTTTTTGTGTGAGTGCGTAAGTGCTCTGAAACGGAAAGTTCGGGTTTCTGCGATTGATGTCAGTGATACTTCCACAGCGAGATCTTGCCATCCCTCCCACCAGCTGCGAGGATCAACTCTGCCGGCTTTGCATCGTCGTCTTTGTCCTCATCCGAAGAGGTTTCGTCTTCTTGATCTCCAGTTTTGGCATAGGCAAAAGCTAGACACTCGACAGTATCTCTGTGATAGCTCAACTGACCCAATTCTGTCATATCGCCTGTCGAGTATATGCGTATTCTGCGTGTCGCCCGCCGTCCGATCAAAGGAACCACATTAGCGTTGAATCGATCCATCAGTGAAAAGACCCGAGGGTGGGGGTTGATACTTACGATCCGTCCCAGCCGCCGACAGCAAAAGTTTTGCCGTTGGGGGCAATCGCCGTGCTTGCTTTACCTGGCGTTTTGGTCTGAGCCAACTTTGTCTTGCCGGAATCCAAGTCGAAGTGGGCTATTCTGTCATCTGCGCCGACGGAGATGCCAAAGCTGTCTTCTTTGTGAAGGGCGATGTTCATTACTGACTCAGAGTGACATTTGACTTGCCACAGTAGGTCACCTTCCAGACTCCATTTTTTGATCTGACCATCTTCGTATCCGGCAATCACCTCTTCGTCGGATAGATGCAGGGACATTACAATGGGCAATCGGTTTCCAGCGCTAGGTTTGATATCCGGTCGTCCGATTGCCTCGTGTGAGCGAACGCCGGTGGTTAGATCGAGAATGTCTATGTAGGCCGCATCGAGGGCGTTGGGAACAGCGATCTTTCCCGAGGAGGAGTTGTAGGAGCAACGGGAAAAGTTGAGTGCGTTTACCCCGATGCTTCGAACCAGGTCTGGAGTTGCGGTTTCTGTGGCGCTGTTACCAACACCAAGGGATGGTGGGATGTTGGGGAGATGCCATAGCTTGAGCTCGTTATCTCTTCCATGCGTGACCACTTGATTCTGGGCGATGACAAGGACGGTCAAGATAGAGTCTTTGTGTGCTGTCCATTTGGACACTGGTCTCAACGAACGCAGGTCGACAAGGGATACCGTACCACCATCGTCCCCTACCGCTAGTAGGTGGTGAGAAAAGTGCAACGATCGGATAGAAGAAGACGCATGATGGCGTAGAATCCAGTATGGATTCATGGCATCGTTTCGAAAAGAAAGGGAAGGGTATATGCTGTTGGTGTTGGTCTCGATAGAGAAAGTTCTTCGGTAAAAAATGGCTAAATGAGGGAGGAAGAAGAAGACCCTGCGCACAGACGAAACGTTAAAAAAAGGTTTCCGAAAGCCGAAGCATTTTTTTTATTTTATTGTATTTTTTTGGACGAGGCCTCCACAACATGACTAAAAAAGGAGCGGCGGTAAATGGCAGCGGTAAACGGCCGTTCTCCTCGGACAACAGGAGAAAGACGCCGAGATTGACGTTGGTTTGCTTCATGCTTTCAGGGTCCTTTGGGCAGCAGTGACGGTGGGTGGTATTGGTCATAAGGCAAGTTGTGCTTCCTTTCGGACCAACATTGCTACCAACTTCATACTGAAGATTTTGCAGGACCGTCCAAACTACTGGCTCCAACGACGACGACGACGACGACGACGACGACGACGACGACAATAAGAAGTTTAATTCCCGGACGTCCCCTACAAAGCCCAAACCTAAAGCTTATACCCAGCCCCACTTGACCGTGTCGAACGATATGGTCCTCCGTCCAAAGCTAGTCCAATCCAACCTGAGCGAGGCTCAAGCTCGGGCCGTATTGCATACCGTTGCCTTTCCCGGATTCGAGGATGAACAGGTAGGTCAAACCAAACCTTTTCACACCGTTACTTGGCTAAACTGACTCCAAACCTCATTTCTATCTCTCAAAAAACCAGGCGTCAACCAGCGCACCCCTCCCCAAACCCACTCTATCAACCCTCAGCCGCCTACACATCCACTTCCTGCTAGCTTTTCCCTTCGAAGCGCTCTCGATGAACTACGAACCTGCTGCGTGTATGGCTGCTACGCTATCACACACCTACGATCGGTTTATCGGCAACCGTTTGGGTGGAGGTTACTGTCTTCAAGTCAACCTGCTCTACAGAGAGATGCTCTCCTTTCTAGGATATCGCTACATCGGTGTTCTGGGAAGAGTCTACTCTCCCATCTCGCAAGATTGGTCGGGGCTTACGCACACCGCTAGCCTGGTATACCTCCCTTCGCACTTACCAGAAGATCAAGGAAACAAAGTCTACTACCTCTCCGATGTAGGATTCGGGAGCAGTCCGCACAGGCCGATCCTATTCAGACATGGACGGGAGGAATACGGTCGAGGAAGTGACAAATATCGTCTTGTAAAGAGCCAATTCCAACCGCGTTCGACGCTAGAAGACGACGACGAAGAGGAAGCGGAACAAGTAGATGAACAAGTAGAAGCGATCGCAGCAAGCCAAACCTGTTGGATATTGCAAAATCTGAAAAAAGGCAAAGAAGAATGGGAGGACTGTTACTCGTTCAGCACGTTTGAATGCTTCTATCCAGACTATCAGGCTTCGAACAAGGCCACTTCTCACCATGCGTCGGTGCCGTTTGCAACGATGATTCTGGTGGTTAGGTATCTGTTGAATCCCGATCTTCTACCGGAATCGACCAAGAAGGTGGAAAGCGATGGATTGCATCCTGATCTGTATCCGTACCATCCGAGCGTGGTGGAACAGAGAATGGTCGTGGGCGACAAGCATATTGTCAAGATCGGGGACGAGCAGACCGTGTTCAAAGCGATACAGTCGGAAAGGCAGAGGGTCGAGTTGCTGAAGACCGATTTCGGGTTGTTGAAGCATGTAGATACGGAGACTGCATTGGAGGTTATTGCGGGGAAGCCATCGGCGTTGAAAGGTGAGGGAGAGAAGGTCAAGCCGAACGGGAATGGGAACGGAATCGCACACTGACCAAGCAACACATTGGAAATGCTATTCTATCTTAGACTGTAGCTCATGGAATCAATCCGGAAGGAAGAAGGATGCAGCTTGATATCTCACGACTGAGTGTGATTCTCTCAGCCTTGATAAGACGCTTCGTGGCATTGAAGGAAAAGATGCGATTCCGAAGCGATGCAACATCGAGCCTAATCCGATCAAGGAACCCTTTAGATGCCCAAGCAAATTGCTGAAAGCGACTGCCACCCTTGGCGAGGGCTCAAGGATCCAGTGCTAGGTCACCGGCTGTGACGGAATCTGAAGGACAAAAAGCATGCTTCGCAATCCCCACACAACCAGTCAATTCTCAGCAGACAGCGCTGACCCCTAACCCAGCTCCCCAACCCCCATCATCACCTTACGTTACACCATGCGCAACATCCACAGATCAACAATCCTCCAGAATTCGACTGTCCAAGGGTCAAATCGATCAGAAGAGCTGGACAACATCGCTATGCTGACTTTCTATGTTTCCACAAACAAAAACCCAAAAGAAACAAGCGTTGCACAGGATTCAATCAATCCAAGCCAAAAAAAAAAAAAAAAAAAAAAAAAAAAAAAAGCGGATTCTTGGCTTTTATGTCCCTTGTGAGCCGATACACACACACCCACACACACCCACACACACAGATACAACTCTGCGCAAAAGCTGCATGGATGAAAAGCAAGTGATTTGTCCCCCGAGATGATACGAATGATAATGCTTGTGACATGTATCCACAAATCTTGCGAGGTGTCAGAGAGTGGATGTTGAGAAGAAAGATCGCATGGTGGACATGACTCCTCTTGAGCGAAATCTTACTTCCAACCAGCGCCCCCAACTCTAGCACCACCTCTACTCATAACCGGCAACAGGCCCATACTTCTGGCCCTTCTGACGGCCTTACCTACCGCTCTTTGACTTTTTCTTGTCAGACCGGTTGAGCTTCGGCCCAGAATTTTGCCCATTTCCGAGACGTAATTGGCGAGAATGGCTGCGTTTTTGTAGCTATCGTCGTGCAAGCTTGGTTTTCCTGGTTTGAGCCCGTTGATGTGGATAAGGTCCTGTTGGACCGCTTCTTTTTTCGTTGGTCCGAGGAGAGGTCGGGCGAGACGCGCGGGTCGAGAGGTGATGGAATCGTACGACAAGGTGGTAGGATTGTAATAGTGACCGTTCATGAAGGCTCGACCGGAGACGGTTTGACGTTGGGTTACGGATGAGGTGGTGGAACGCGGATTGTGAACGGTTCCAGAGGGAGATGGTGCAGAAGATGATGATGGGGCTGATGGGGAGGTGGGGGAGGAACGAGCACGGGCGAGTTTTTCAATACTCGAAGAAAGGTCGTCCAACGCCGATTTGGTAGAGACGCTGCTGGTAAAGTTGCGAATACCAGCACTGACACGTCGGCTCGAAGACGCAGTAGCGGTAGCAGAAAAAGTGCCCAGGATCGATGTCGCTGCTCTCATCGTGAATGTGCGCTACGAGGGATGGTAAAAGATGATGAAGAGGAAGGAAGAGTGGAAAAAAGGTGGAGAGATGCAGGATAAAAGTGCAATCTTCTCGACACAAAATTGTCGCGTCACGTGCCATTTCCGCTTCTCAATAGTTTTCGTACGAAAGTTTCGCACTCGCACCTCTCTGAAATCACTTGCTACTACAGCACACCTTTCGTTGACAACCACCAGGAGACATTGTGCATTCTTCGTATGTACAGGCAAAGTATTAAAGAATCCAAGCATTAGCAACAACGTATGAACGAATCCCAAGAAAAAGTAAAAAAATAAAAAGAGCGTGTGTATACGTTATATATATACATGTATATCTTTAATCCTGCTTGTCTACGTCTTTACTTTCCACTACCGTCGATAGCATTCAGCGCGCCATTCGCCCTCAAATGGACCATATTCTGCAAACTATACTTGCCCTTACCCCTGTTTCCTTTATCCTCGAGCGCCTTCTGGCTCAGCACCAAATTCAACTGCTCCTTAGCCTCGCCAATCCTACCCACACCCGCATACAATCTACCCAGCTCGTAGTGGGCAAAATACACCAGCCAGTGGTCCAACTTCAACTGATGTCCATGCTCCAACACCGTCTTGAAGCTGATCTCGGCCTGTTCGGCCGCCTCGTTCTCGGGGATGGGCGATTCGCGCGGACGAACTTTGGAATGTTTTTCGGGTACCGCGATGAATTTGAGACAGACTCCGCGGAGGAAGTGGGCGAGGCAGAGATCGTCGTAGTACTCTTCACCCGAGTGGTATTGGGAAGGATCCTCGACGTCGTGCAGATCCGCCAGGGCTTCACTGACCATGACGAGCGCCTCGTCGCACAGGATGTACCGAGGCGCGTTGGACAAGCAGTGGTAGACGTAGGCGAATTCCAAGCCGGGAAGAAGCAACCGGTTGTAAGTGGTGAATTTTTTACTCTTCCTCGCAACAAACTTTTCCATGGGGATGGATTTGCCCGCAATCTTTTGCGTCAACCCAGGAACTCTACCGAAGATCTCGGCAGCCTCCTTCATCGCAGAAGCCGCCGTCTCGCGGTCGTTGGACTGCACCGCGTGTTCGTACAGGTTGGAAGCACGTCCATAGTTGTAGACGGCTTTGGACCAGTTGTTCTCCTCGGCGAGAATGGTAAATTGATCGTGCGCCTCTTTCCATTTGGTGAGAGACATGTTGCAGAGCGAGAGATCCCACATGCAAATGTGTTTGAGTTGAACATACTCCTTCTGAATGTCGCGCGCCGTTTCGAATTGCGCAATGGCTTTCTCGGCCAGAGCTTGGGTCGAGTAAAGACGACCGGAAAAGTAGAGGAAGAATACTCCTTCAGGGTAACGCTTGAGATTGTAGTGGAGAACCTTGTCGGCGAATTCAATGTCGACTCCGTTGACCGGGATAAAGGTGGAAATGACGAGATGGTAGGCGAGCATCGACATGTCGCAGATCTGGCGACGGACACCTTCCTCTTTCACGGCCATGCCAGGTTTGGTCTGGCGAGGGTCGGCAGACCACTGACCTGCCTTGGAGAGCGTCTTCATCGCCCACGCCGTGTCGCCAGTGTATCCGAACACCTCCATAATCTTGAGCACTTTACCAGGTACCAGACCCAAGATCATACTGATCATACCGTTACCCAGGTAGACGCCGGATTTGAAATCCTCATCCAGATGCTCGCCCTTCTCCTCGCTCCACTCTACGTACTTTTGCAGCGACCTGTAGATACCGTAGGCGTTTCTCATGTTGAGCGCCTCGCTGACAAACGCGAAAAAGTCACCCGCATACGCGATACCCAGCACCGCTTTCAACAGCACCGCTTCGGCATACACCAACTCTGCATGGGTCTGCACCTCGTCCATCTGAGCCAACGCGGTCGGGCTCTGACCTGTACCCCTAACGAATCGTCCAAAGTTGCTGACGGCGCTCGAAGGCTTCCTGAGCAAGTTGGCGATGGTCAGTGCGTCCTTGCAGAGCGAAATGGCGATGGCCAAATCGGCGGGTTCAAAAGTCATGAATCCCTTGATGGTGGCAATGAGCGCATAGCCGAGGGCGTAGTAGAGACGGCGGTCGGCGTACTCTTCAATGATGCGTTCGGCTTCGATCATGCGAGAGTTGAGGAAGAGGTTGAGGGCATTTCGTGCCACTTCGATGTCTTGGCGTAACTCGGCGGGGGTGATGCGGACGTCGGAGGCGGTGAGTTTGGCAACGCGAGCGGCTTTGGCTTGAACGGCGGCGGTGGTGTCGGTGCGAGCGCGGGTGTCGGTGGCGGATGGGGCTGGACCGGCACGACGAGAGGCTCCGGCTGTGCCCTTGGGCTTGTAGGAGTCGCCTCCACTGCCTTTGGGGAGGCTGCGGCCAGAGGAGCCGGATTTGTTGCGACGGTGTCGGGCGGCGGCACCAGCTCCACCGGCAAGGGCAGCCGCACCAGCTCCAGCAGCTGCACCACCTCGGCCGTAGTGGTGGTGCTCTTCGTCCTCCTCTTCACCTTCGGAAATGTCGGCGAGGGGTGCGTCGAAGAAATCGTCCTCCGAGCTGTAATCGGAATCGACTTGCGACGATTCAGACTCACTGTCGCTAGCAGCAGCAGCAGCAGCAGCAGCAGCAGCAGGGGCGACAGCAGCACCGTTGCGACCTCCCTTGACAGGTCGAGCGTTGCGTCGAGGCACACGCTCTTCCTCTTCCTCTTCTTCCTCCTCCTCATCGCTGGGCTCTTCCTCACTAGCAGACTGGGCAGCAGCAGCAGCCATTCCGTTGGGCTTGGCCGGCGCACTCTCCTCTTGCCCATCGCCACCCCTCAGGCTGCGCGACGACTTTCTACGGGCCAATCCACCAAACAGCGCCCCTGCACCTGCACCTGCACCAGCCATCTTAGCCGTAGTGCTCGAGAGGAAGCCCTTCTTGGCGCCACCCTGCTCGGACGTGGTGGATACTGGAGGCTCCGAACTGCCCCTTGCGCGGCCTGGGCCAGCAGGAGAGCTCCTCTTGCTTCTGGCTCTGGCGAGCAGACCATCTGCTTTGGCGTACGGGTCAGCCGCATCAGCAGCGCGATTCTGACCATCAGCAGTGGCATTGACCGCAGCGACCGCCTCGTCAGTGGGAGTAGCTGCACTCTGACTTGCACTCCTGCTAAACTTTCTCGCCCTAGCGCCACCGATGCTGCCGTTGGCAGAGACACCGATGGACTTGTACCCTTCTACACTTGGGCGAGAGTTGGTCGGATAAGCCGCAGGAAGCGACGGCACGGGTGGGACGGGGGAAAGCTGTTCGGGCTCATCGTACAAGTTGCTCCTGATGGAAGCCGAAGAAGAGCGGTTGCCGAGGGAAGGCATCTTGAGCGACATTTTGCGACTGGCAGAGCTGAATCTACGCAGCCTTGCACCGGAACCACCGCTGGTGGAGAAAGCAGCCGAAGTATCTGCGGGTTCTGGGGTAGTGAGGTTGGTCTGGGAAGAAGTGCGACTGCGGTTACGGACCATGTTGATAAAGCTGTTTGCAGAGGAGCCTAGTCTAGAGTCGACGGAACGAGCGTCGGATTGGGAGAGGTTCGAGTTGCTCTTCTTGAGACCCAGGCTGGCAGCTGAGAAGCCTCTGGATCGGCCGCCTGCTCCTGGGATGGCGGGAGCGAGGTAGCCATCGTCGGCGTTGGAGGTGGGCAAAGAGTAGCTGGCGCCGTTGATGGATTTGGAGGGGGAGGCTTGCTTACGAGAAGCAATGCTGGCACTGCGCGAGGCGCGGCCTTTGAGGCTAGTTGCGCGTAGACTTGGCGTGTCCGTACCACCACCGCCACCACCACCGCCATTGCGAGAACGGAGCAAAGCATCGGTGTTGGAGATGGGGATGGGATGGGCATGGTCTGAAGAAGCATCGTCGAGGAGGATGCTACCATCGGCTGGGTTGGATGAAGGAGTGTACTTGACACTGTTCATGCCAGCCAGGATGGATTTGCGACTGCCCGAGAGGGAGAAGCGAGAAGAGGGGATTTCGGGGGTTGAAGCGGTATTCATCCTGAGGACGGCGGCGCTGGTCATGTCGACCCAGGGGGCAAAAGCAAACGGATTGAATGTGAGCGTGGATGTATGCGATTGGGTGAAGGACGTATGTTGAAAAAGTATTTGTCGATGGGGAAGAAAGTGGTGGATGATATCGAGAAGGATGATGAGGAGAATAGAAGGAGGAGACGAAGGAGGAGGAGAAGGAAGAGCAAGAAGGTGGGGAATCTGGGGGATCTTTCTAGCGTCAAACAACAGCAGCCAGCAGCAGCCAGCAGCAGCAGCTCAATTCACAATTGGGGATCCGTCCAACAGCGGAGAACGGAGAAAAATGACGGAAGAGGCTTTACCACACTCGATTTTGACACTGGTGGAGTGCCGTAACAAGATGGATAATTTCCAATCCTTGTCATGTATGTACTGTACAGATGCACACACACACACACTCTCTCTCTGTGGTGCTGCTGTGCCGTGTAACCAATTGTTTGACACGCGCGACGCCAACGTCGGGTTGCATCCATTTCCCACTCCGCCACTGTCTCTCACTGTTTTTGAAAGGGTTCCGTGCGTCACCCCTCCATCCTACAATCACGCTTCCTCTTCCTCTTTCGCGTTCTCATTCTACCTTGAAAAGCGGGCCGAGTACACATACACTTTCCGAGCCTTATACTCCATTCTTCACCTTGGTAAAGTGAATACTGAATGGGAGGGGTTTGTGCGTCCGGGGTTGGGAGCAGGGAAATGTTTCGCGTAAAGTGCCACGCAAATTTATTATTTGGGCAAAATGTGGGCGGTGGAAACCAATCAGCCCATCCGCAAACTTTTTTTTTTCGCTTAACTTTTACGGGCTGTTGCACTCTACTGTATGTTGCGTTGCGGGTTTTGCATCCGCCGCCTCCGCCCACACACACACACACACTTGAACTATACAGCGGCGCAAAAACAGCATCCAACCTCTCTCACCGCAAACAGCACAGAGAACTGACGCCGTAACAAAGGGCGTACAGTAGTAGCCCGCAAAAACAAAATACAAACAACAAGCCATCCGTTCAACGTTGCACAGTACGAGACCGAGGTAGGCTGCCAACGAGGGCGTTACAAAATCAATAATAAGAAAAAAAAAAAAAAAAAAAAAAGGAAAAAAAAAGCCAAGAGCTGTCATCCCAAACTGTAAATTACCCCGCTCTCTTCAGACCACACTGAGCAAGTTGGTGTGTGTGTGGTGCGGCTAAGAAAAGTGTAGAGTATGCGGAGTAAAAACCAAAAAAAAAAATCCCCCGCAAATTGATGAGACAGGTACATGGGATTTTGCTTCTGAAAGCTCGGTCATCAAACCTCGGATCCGAACACTCGCACCAATATTCGCCCCCTGTTCACCGCCTCTTCTCCTTCCTTTCCGTAAGATACATATCGATGATGCGAAACTATCATGCAGATCTGTATCGTACACCAAAGCCTGCCGTCGTCAAATGTACCTCGCCATCTCCTTTTACCCCCGCATTTCACTACCCCCAAACATATCTCCCTCTTTGACATCATCTACAAATCCCGCAACTCCTTGTTCGCCAAAATTGTGAAACAACCCTCTCATACAGAGACCCAACCACCGAGCCCTTCAAACCGCTTCCTTGCTCGCCAGCCCCCCCTCTTTAGCTCTCTGTTGTACCGCAACAATTTGCAAAACTTCCTCCTTCGCAGCCTCATCGGCCATATCTTGCATTTCACACTGCATGCACATCAATCACAATCTCTCTCTCTCTCTCTTTTTCTTTCTTTTTGTTGTTGTGCAGCACCAAATCTCGCTTTTTTGGATGCAGTACGTCGAGAGTGGTCCGTGTGGGGGTATACATGTTCTGGAAACCTTGTTTTGGAACGCTATACGGCAGGCGTGCCCAAATCGAATCCCAAAATATCCTGCCAGTAGGTCAAGTCTCTTGTATTCAGACAGGCTGCAAGGCCTTCGATCGAGTTTCTGCCGATATCGGCTGCCAGTGGTGCCACGTTGGCCAGTTTGGCTTCTCCGTTGTTCTGCGGAGGAGGAGGAGGAGGTAGACCGGAGGGTGGTACGGGGATGGTGCTCAGATCTGTGGCTTGAAAATGATGATGAGTAGGAGCGATGCCGCTGAGCGTGGGGATGGCGGTGGTGCTGGTGGACCATGAAGGAGTGATCGAGGAGGAGGAGGAGGTGGTGGTAGTAGGCGTGCCAGACCAACCTGAAGAAATCGTAGCAGCCAGAGAAGAGTTGTTGAGGTTGGTACTTCCCGCAGGACCTGGAGAGGCGAGGTAAGCTGGATGTGGAGCGACAGGATTGTTGGATGCGGTAAAGGTGTTGTTGGTGTTGGAGGTGGAGGATGTGGAAGGGGGAGCGGCCATAGTGTCGAACATGGTTGGAGAGGTGTGTGTCTTGTCCGATGAAGACACGCTTGCACGTTCGTACGAAGTAGCCGCCGTGCCAGAAGCAGCACCAGGAGCAGCACCCGAAGGCGAATGCCCAGTAGCTGCAGAGATCCGATTCAACGACAGTTCCGATCGACCTCTGTTCAACGATGGTGCTGTCGAGTAGCGCGCGGTTGCCGAAGCCACATCACGATAGGGAGGACTGCCACCGATCGCATTCGACCCCATCGCCGCCGTTCCAGCTGCACCACCACCCTGATACGACGAATGACTGCCAGCCCAGGTCGGCCTACGCATACTCGCCGAACCAACATTCCCACCCTGCCCTCCTGAACCACCTTCACTTCCTCTGTGACTTGTCCCATGCTCATCTGCATTTCTACCACCACCACCACCACCACTCGACAAAGCCCTGTCCCTCCCCGTCGCCGTATGATGACCATACTGATCCGCACTACCCCAATAATTCGGCCGCGATCTGAAATGATCCACATTCGCCGCCAACCTCGTCTTTGCCTTTTCATACGTCTGGTTCAACCCGGCATCGAAAATCGCCCCGATAAACCTCAACAGATATCCAGGAGCTTCTCTTTCCGTATCCACCACTTCGCCTGAAGCCAACCTCTGCGGTTGCGACAGTTCTCTCAGGGTCGCACGTAGATACTCGACCCCCGCTACCACCGTTGCTGCATCCAGATGGTCTCGATAGAGGTAGAACCATTTGGTAACTTCACTCGCCGTAATCACCAGATAGTCGTGACCAACCCGAACGTAGCCCGGTTTGCAAAGATCCTCGGCAAACAGCCTGAGACATCGCATCGCCGTATCGACGGTCTGGGCGAACCAAAACGCCGAGCGGGAGGAATTCTGCTGTTGGGCCAGATCGCTACATCTCCGTTGGGTAGTGGCGACCTTGGCAGCCCAGTGCCAGGTGGATTGGCAAATGAAAAAGTCTCTGAATCCGTCGACGTAAGGTAGTTCGGCCACGGCAGATGTGTCCATGGGGAAGCGCGGATGGAAGACGCCGTTGCGAACGTCAAAGTAGCGCTTTCGGAGCATGTCGAGTCGGCCTCGATAGCGGTCGAAGAAGCTGCCAAAGGTAGAGGCTTCTTCGGAGCGATTGATGAGGTCCAGGAAGGGCTCGCATTCGAGCGTGAGGATCGACATGTCGAGCGACCAGGCGAGTCGAGAGTCGACCGAGAGAAGAACATCGCCTCCGGCTTTGATCCAGATGTAAGGATCGGGATAGTCTTCCAAAGGGATGATGCGGGCACGAGGTTTCGAGTTGCGATCATCTCGTCGGACCAGTTCGTGGACAAGGCAGAGGACGATCCAGGTTCGCTGACGATCGCGTTCCAGTCTACGTTTGTACCTGTGCGAGTAGCTGTCGGATCGAGCCCTGTTGCCATCACCACCGCCGACGCGGCCATCGGTCGAATCAGCCGTGTCGAGGTTCTCAAAGCTGGTATGAAGGCCCAACTCGTAAGCGTAGCCTATAGCCCGAATTGCTTTTCTCAGAATCGTCCTGTCTCCCGGGTCCTTCCAAGTAATGACCAGAATCAGAGCCTGGATGTGATCCGTGGTGCAGATCTCTTCCGCAGCTGCAAGGTTCAAAACCGACTTTGCGATGCGATGGCATTGCCGATGCAACTGTGGCTGAAAGAACCTCGACGCCACCGAGACAATCGTCGAGAACAAGATGGGAGCATTCTGACGACAATACTCAACCGTATGCAGGGAGCTGTCAAGGAGCGCAAGGGGAGGATTGAGCTCGGCGAAATAGTAGTCAAAGAGCTCGTGGGCTTGGTCGAGGCTGATGACGTGCTGACGAACGACGTCGTCGCGTAGACCGGTCGCCATGGTCTGTGGAGGTGCTGCTGATGCCGCTGATGATGATGTGGAAGGATGGACGCGCTGTATGGTGGACTGTGCGGAGCTCCAGGCAGAAGTGCGATCCCAGGGCGCGTGATCGTTGGGGCTGAGACCGTTGCGGTTGGAGGATTGTGCGGAAGGGACCGAGAGCGGAGGAAGCTCGCGACTGCGATCGTGGTGGTATGAAGAGGAATGTGAAGGTTGATGGTGCTGGCTCTGTTGTTGTTGTTGTTGTTGTTGTTGTTGTTGTTGTTGTTGTTGTTGTTGTTGTTGCTGGTGAGGAGAGTGGTCGTTGTGTTGCTGTTGCTGCTGGAGATGTGCAACGGGTGAATGTGAAGGATGCTTTCGAGGAAACAACGAATCCTCAAACGAAGGAATAGGTTGTAAGTAAGGGCCGAACCATCTTCCATGAACACTTCCCTTGGGGCTAGGCAACTTTGGTGCGGGTTCTCCTGCCTCGTAACGACCTGACTCGCTCCTTTTGTACGTATGCTGGTGATGCTGGTGGTGGTGGTGATGATGTTGTTGTTGATGTGAACTTGGTGGGGTGGGCGGTGGAGGCGATCTCGATAGCTCCTTCGCCTTAACCCGAACCGGAGAGGAGGTCGCTTTGCCCGAAAAAGAAGCTGCCTCCATCTCATCGTCTTCCAACTGATCTTCCTCATCGGCTCCGGTACTGTCGGCCTCGCTTCTCGGCCTCTTTTTGGGTTTCCTACCGCGATGATGTTCCTTGAACTCGCAAACGAGGTCGAGGCGATTGCAGCGTTTGCAGCGTTCATCTTCGACATTGGCACGAGAGCATTTGACCTTGATGGCGCGGCACTTGAGACAGGCGAGGTTGGAACCGCGCTTCTCGGGTTTCTCCGAGTCGAGCAAGGCACGACGGACGGCTGGGGTGTCACCGCCGCCGCCGCCGTTCTTGATCATATCTGCTGAGGAAGGGCTTGGTTGAGAGGTTGGAGAGGTCGATGCATCGGCTTCTTCTCTGGTGTTAGCGTGAGATTGATCTGGAGGGAAGCTGGTGGGGTGGAAAAGGGAGGTGGAGGAGGTTGAGGAAGAGGAAGGGAGGGGATCGGATGTGGAAGCAGCAGGATGTGCAGATGCAGATGTAGAAGTAGAGGCGGAGGGAGTGACACTAGTAGCAGAGGCAGCAGCAACAGCCGCCGCAGCTTGAGCCGCGGCATCGGCCAAGCTGTTCATTTTTGGCGGGGAGGAGAAGGAGGCTGTTGTGGTCTCGACTGTGGGTCGGTTATCAGTCTAGGTTGAAGGATTGCGGTGGAAAGAAGATGCATGAACTGAGGTCGCTTTGCGCGGCTGTGTCGGCGTGGTGGTGGCGGTGATCCAAGATGAAGAGCGGTAAGATTGCGCATCAACGGCTTGTAGCTGTGCCGGTACGGGATGCAGATAGTGAGGGACGATTGCCGAATCAGTGGGAGAGGTATACCGGCCTTGTGCGCAACCGCTGACAACGGCGATTTCGGATACTGGAGCTTCTGAGATGGGATGGCCGGCCGGCGGTGAACCTTTTCTTTCTTTTTTTTTTTTTTTTTTTTTTTTTTTTTTTTTTTTTTTGGATGCGGGTGGGAAGGTGGGATGTGGTGGTGGTCGTGTGGTCCACTTTTTTGAGGTCGGGGAGAGAGAGTGTGTGTGTGGGTACGTGAGAGGTGTACCAAAGCCGAAACAAAACCTAAAAGAGGCTTTGTGGTTGTTGTCGAGGTTGATTGTGAAATGTGTGAGATAGATATATACGAGATGAATGCGTCTTGCTTCGACGGCGGTCAACGGTGTGTCTGTGAAACAGGGGAAAGCAAGGGTTGATGTTACAGCCAACTAGGAAGATGCAAACTCTGTTCTGATGGTGATGAAAGTGGAAGCAAGAGTGGGATGCCGAGTGGGAGCGGGATCGGATGAAGTTGGAAAATTGGCCGAGAGCAAGGTGTTATGAGGCGTGAGAAGATGGTGGATAATTATCGAAGGCAAATGAAGTTGGATGGCAAGATGGTCGAGATTGGGGTTGTGGATGGACGAGAGAAGCGATCTCGAGAGGGGCGAGCAGCAACCGAAGCAAGGAGGATGAAAGATGATGGAGGAGGAGAAGAGAGAGGGGGGAAGGCGATGTTGAGAGAAGAAGAGAAGGACCAAAAAATAAAAATAAAAAATAAAATAAAATAAAATACAAAAGAGGAGCGGATATGCTGGGCCAAAGCCGCGAAAACAGGGTTTATCGGCAACTTTCCGAGGAATGGAAGTGCTCATGTCGGTTCTGGCGGTTACAGTAGCGGTAGCGGTAGCAATGCCCATCCGAGTAATCAGAATGGCTTTTAACCGGTTACGAGGCATCCACGCACCGACACAGAGATGTGGAAGAGGGGAAGTGCACAACTACTGTGTGAACTCTCACTCAGCAGCAAGACCGTCGCGCTTTCTCTGACGCACAACCCACATTTGTGAGGGATCGGTCAAGATGACGGCAACAACAGGATATCGTCGTGCCCTGTCGATAGGAAACGCGGGGGACACAAATCACATTTCACACTACTTTACAGTATTGTACCGCAAAGTGACCGGTCAAGAACCATCCGGACAGCAGCCGAAAAGGGTTTTTACTTTTGTCTTTCTTTTATAAAATATTAAATTTTGACCGGTATCAGACGAGTGTCTTTCACTACTGCACGATTACACGGTGTATCGGTGTATTTTTGTGAATGACCGGCAGCGAGCGAGAGAAGAGCCAATTCGGGCTAACCGGTCTTGAATTTAGTCCCGTTTCTGCTTTCCCCACATTCACACTCACACCACTCACTGCACATCACTGCACACCACTGCACACCACTGCACAGAAAACTTTGTCGAGAGAGAGAGAGTGTGTAATTTAAGGAAAGCGAGTTGAGTTACACGTGTGAATCGTACATATATGCACTCTGCTCTGTCAGAACAAGCCACGTTACACCATGCATGCAGCAAAGAAAAAAAAAAAAAAAGAAAAAAGAAAAAGAAAAAAAGGTGGTGATGGTGGAACAAGAAGAAATGAATTGCAGCTGAAAAAAGAAAATCCAATTGCACAGAGTGTGACTGTAACTTGGTGAGTCGGCCACGCGATCGGTCATTCGGGATTTTGAGTGAGGCGGTAACCGGTACCAATTTTTTTTCCTTTCACCAGAGCATCTGGAATTTTGCTTTTTCCTTTTCGTTCGATCCGCTTACTGTACTCCTTAGTGTCGATCGATAGGTGCGGGTGAAACCTTGCTTGGGCTGGATCGAGACTGGCTTGGCCATGTGCTCACATGGGATGTTTTGACAAGAACAAACAAGCATCACGAAAAAAAAAGGCACACCAACCTTCCTCACCCTGTCCTCACCCTGTCCCCCCTGGCTTCTTGTCCCTGATCCTGACCCTGCAGCAACTTTTTTCGCGCCCTTTTCAACGCTCGCTTTCATCGTTACGTACAGACAGACCCTTGAAAAAGAAAATGCCGGCCTATTACCCACCCTTCCCCCCCCCCCCCCCCCCTCATCCCAAGTTGGCGATACTCTTTTCATGTGCGAAGGTTGAGGAAAAAAGTGACCGGCCTTGGCACAAAAAACAAACCAACACCGCGTGGTTGTGGTGGTGTGGAAAGAAGAAGGAAGTAACGGCACGTTTCCGCCATTTCCCTCTCTTGCTCTCCTGTCAGTGTCAAAGCCGCTCACCTCCGCCCTCAAACCCCCGTCTCACACGACATCGTACTCGCATCTCGCCATGGGCTGAAACGAAAAAAAAAAAACGGCAATCAAAAATTGTCCATATAACAAGAAACAAATCGAAACATACCATGCTAAAGTCATACCAATGCGCAATGAAAATAATACTAAGAGTTGTACGCCTGAGCAGCATCCCACACCCCTTGTTGCTGTCTCCTCTCCACCAGAACAGATGGTGAAGGTCGATCAAAGTTGATCGCTGCCTCATTCACCCTCCCCTCCGCATCGAACAATCCGCCTCCTTGGTTGTCCAAGCCCAGCATCGGCCCGGTGTTGGAAGCAACCGCAGGAGGAGTCTCTCCTTCGGAAGACGATTCGATATTAACCACTTCGGCCTGCATCGGTTCGGCAATCTTGCCTTTCGAGGAAGAGGTGGATACTTGTTGACGCGAATCTCTCGTTTCGGAACCCGAGAGCGCCGCCGCCATCATGCGGGAGGAAGAGGTCGACGCTGGACGCGAGACGTGCGATGTAGGGCGTGAGGTCGAGACCCAAAACATTTCCTCGTCGAGTTTGGTTGGTTTGCTATGGGTGGTCGAGTTGGTGGGCAAGTTGCTGCTGGATGTGGGACGGTTGGTAGTGTTGGAGGTCGTGGCTGTGGCTGTGGGGGTGGTCCGGAAGGGTAGGAGTAGTGCCTGTTGCGCAGCGCCGGGTGGCAGGGTGCCTGAGGACGGGTCAAAGTCATCATAACCTGCATTGTGATGATGCGCCTCGTAAGCTGGGGTAGAGTACGCATCGGCAGCAGAAGACAAACCTCTGCCAGCACTACCGCTCCTCATCGGCATCGCATCGGTACTATTCAGCGTCTGAACAGCCGTAGGCGTCGGCGACGGCTGAACCTGCTGCGCACTCGCCGCAGCCAACGCTGTCGAATCTAACGCTCTCTCCGCCGCCGCCGAGCTGCGTCTTGGTCTCTGCGGTCTCACCACTTCAAATCCACCACCACCTTGCCTTGGGCCAGATCCATCCACGTCCGACGTGGGAGGCTCAAGGCTAGTATTCGCATCCTCCTCTACACCCGCCTTACCAGTATTCCCACCCAGACGCGCGGCCAAACTGCTCATCGCGGCACTCATCTTGTTCAACCCTCTCCATCCACCACGAGACCTGAATGGCGCAGTGCCATATCCACCACCTCCTCCATAACCGTCATCATCGTCGTCGTCGCTGTCAGAGTCACTGCGTGCTCCGCTACCGCCGCGCTTCCAGAACTTGCCCTTTTGCTTCTTGTTGGCGCGCTGGATGGGCTGGCCTTCTTCGTCGACCGCCATCATACCGGCGATGGACTGGGAGGCGCGCAGCTGGGCGCCTTGGGAATAGCGTCGGATGGTGGCGTTGCGTGCGGCGGCTTCGGTGCTAGAGAGACCGATGGTGGTCGAGTCATTGTTGTTGTCGGTGGGTGGCATGGATCGGCGACGCTGCTGGTCAAAGTAGGATTCGACGGCTGCGCTTTGCGATTGGGGTCGTACGCGGCGTTGAGGGGGTAGGTTTTGATACTGCTGTGTCGGAGACATGCGCTCCACGCTGCCACTGCTGAGCGGTCGAGGGAGCTGACCGGCTGCGCCGTGAAGAGCTTGGTAAGGTGCCGAGTCGGTTGCGCGTCCACCGCCCATTCGAACGAATCCGGATTGGGTGGCTGGTGGTGGAGACTGTCTCCCACTCCACTGATGCAGCTGTGGCGGTGGAGATACCGGCCTACCGTTAGCAACCGTCGGCGGCAGTGCAGCCATGATATACCCTTCATCGTGCGGATCGCCCCTCAGATACGTCGAGTACGGCCCGTTCCCATCAGCCAGCATATCCGCGGGCGATCTCCTACCCTGGAACTGACTATCCAGATACGAAGCGTACGAAGCCTGGCGAGAATGCATCGGCATGCGACCCATCGACATGGTCGAAGGCAACGAGGTGCTGAGCTTTCGTGGAGAAGATGGAGCCGCGGGTGTGTTTTCGCCTGTCGAACTCTCCTTGCCCAAACTGGCAAGCATGAGCGTCTGGGTGTTGGTGCTGGTGGAGCGGTTGAGTGGCCTCGTCTGTGATGGTTTGACCTTTTTGTTGAGCTGCAGCTTACGTTCCTTCCTCTTCTTGATCTTGCGAATTGCACCACCGAGACCGGATAGACGGGGGGAAGCACGCTCGTCAAACGACGCCCGACCCACCAATCGAACCAAGCCTTCCACCATCTTGACGACCAAGATGAGCGCGGCGCAGACGTACAGAATCGCCTGGATGAGCAGAATGACATAGGTGAACCATCCATTTGGCTCCCTTCCAAAGTCGACCAAGGGGCTGAGCAACAGCAGCAGTACAGCCGTGATGATACGCAGCACATTGGCCACAAAGCTGACGGGACCCATCATGGCTCCCTCGCCCCAAGGCAGCCAGAGACTGCAAGCGAGGGCAAACATGATCTCAAAGACGAGTATGATGATCGCCTGTGCACTGCCGCTTTGCTGGCCTGCGCCGATGACGACACCGAGCACAAAGGTGCGTGCGAAATCGACGGCGCAGAAGAGTTGCGAGCCTGGGCTGTAGTTGTTGTAAACGGGTCCGAAAGCTGCGAGTGTTCCGATGGAGTCGTAGAGTTTGGCGGTGGGTGCGCGACTGATGCAAAAGATGGCGTAGACGGGAGCGAGGACGGAGAGGAATGCAAAAGCTAAACCGGCCAGGCCGACGGATGTAGCGGAGAAGATGTCGGCGTTCGCCATCTGGTATGTGGTGAAGATGGTGATGGGAAGGTGGAAGAGGAAGATGGCGCGCAAGAAGTTGCCGTGGAGCATGCGGAAGTGGAAAGTATTGTTGCTGGATCCAAAGAGTCGTTTGCTACCGGTGCCGATGAAGCGATAGCCTCCTCGTCGGCTGAGGGAGGAACGGGGTTGATCGTCATCGGCCTCGACCATCTCTTTTGTTTCAACTGCCGCGCTTCCATCGCCCACATTGAGGTTGAAGCCGTCCTCCCTGCGTTTCTGCAGCCGCAAGAAGGTGTCGTGGAAAGAGTCTACGATCCACACCAGCAACGAGATACCGACGATGGCTGCAACGATCAAGAACCAAATCGAGAGACAGGTTCCAAAGAGATCGCGGGTCCTCAACCCGACGGCGTGTGCATATGCATCCATGCCAGGACTGGCGCCATCGAGATTCATCAACCTGTTGGCTGCCTGATCGTTCATGTAGAGTGGCGAGGTGCGATTGCTAAATTGCGAGCTGATATCGCCCGACGGCAATGTTGCGTTGGTCGAAACGAGATTGAACTGGCTATCCAATTCCGTTGGGCGAATGATGGTGACGTTGCCGGTCAAGGTCGACCAAGCGGCCTGTTTGAAGAATCCGTACGAGAACTCGGGCCATCGCACCGCCACCATTGAGATGGCGGCTACGAACTGGGTGTGGAGGATGATATCCCAGCAACCGGGTGTAGCGAAACGAAGGAGTGCGGCGCTGAGGGCGAGCTTTTGGCCCGTGATCGAGGAGACGAGGGTGGGAGCGATGGTGTCTTTGATAATGTTGGGCTGGCTTCCTTCTCTGGCCTTGTGCTTGAAGGCTCGAGCGCGCGAGGTGAGGGCGCAAAAGATGCGACCGAGGGCGATGATGACAAAGTAGCCGATGGTGAGGGCGACGGGGAACCAAAAGATGAGATCCCAGTACCATTTGGAGTCATCGTAAGGGCTGGCGTAGATTTCGATGCAGGCAATGTCGAGAGGTGGGGAAGAGGTGTCGCTGAGTCGGATGCGAGTCCACAGCGTTCCCAGAGTGTAGGTGTCGTTCAAAGGGATGCCTACACCGAGAGACACCTGACCTGGACCATACAGACAGCCTGCGGGTTGAATCACAACCCCGTTGATGACGGTGCCATTCGGATCGGGTGCGACGGGATAGAGACTATCGCAGAGATACGAGTCATTTCGAAAGACGCTGAAAGTGAGAAACTGCGTTTCCACCGACAGGGTGCTGAGCAATTGTGGCGTGACATTGGTGTTAACCGTCCTGCCCTGTGAATCGGTAGCGCCGACGGCGGTGATACGGAGCACGCCCGAGTCGTAGCTGTTTTGTTCGGAAAGGATGCGACTGCTGCCGAGATCGGGATCGAACTGGGTATACACGGCAGAGATGTTGATGCGAAGTGCAGGATCGACGTAGTTGACCTGATCTGCTGGGCAACCTGTGAAGTAGACATCCTTCATACGAGAGGCGACTTTGCGCGTAAGATCGTCATACTGAGCAGGGATGGGTTTTTGGAGCAAGAAGGGTACTTGAGGACCGGTGAGTTGGAGCTCGGGGATGGTGGTGCTGGTGACTTGGGCTTGGGTGCGTGTGGCGGTGGCATTGGCTGCTGGAGCTGCGGTTCTGGTGGGAGTGTTGAGAGAGGCTGAGCCCGTAGTGAAGGTGACGATCTCTGTGACGGTTTGTGCCGAGCTCAAAGTGACGCAGAAGCAAAGCAGTGCCAAGAGCGCCAATCGGAGAGATGCCGATGGGCGATTCCGGCCCAAACCCATCATGACGTTGGAGGACATGTCGGGACAATCAAGAATCGAGGTGAGAGTGGATTAGAGCATCTAGGATGAGGACACGTGCAACGCCATGTCGTTGTCGTCTTGAAGCAGATGATAGAGGTAGAGGACGAGGAGAAGGAGTTGCGCACACTGATCGTGCTGTACAGAACGAAGCGCCACTCCCAATATCCGCGCAACAACAAGTAATGAAGAGTGGCAGAGGAACAAAGGGTGAAGATGGCAGAGAAGATGATGGTATCGGCAACAACGAAACGAAAGGAATTGCTTCTCGAATCACGAATATCGCTACTGTAGTCACCTTGAGGACAGAGTTGGTGACAGTTATGCAAGGTGAGAGAGAAGCGGCAGCTGAATATTTCTCTCTCTCTCTCTCTCTCTCTCTCTCTCTCTCACACACACACAGAGTGGGTTTTTTTTTTCTTTTCGTTTGGTGGGTTGATCGATCGGCGTTGCAATTTTCTCGCCCTTGCAGCGCTTACCTCTCAACAAAGAATCGTGAGACACACACAGACACGAAGCCGGTTCCATTATTATTATTATTATTTTAAAATAAAATCGTTGCTTGTCCACGGCGCACTTTCACTTCTGTCACATTATGCAGGTGCTGCGTGCAGTGAAAAAAACGGAGAATTTTGCATTCGACCTGTTACGGTATCTGACAACCATTCTTTGTAAGTTGCTTCCTCGCTATCCGCAGAGATGAAAAGCAACCAAGAAGCCAAGAGAAGAGGATCATCTGATCAAGTCGAGATGCCGAATTTAGCACGACTTGCTTGGCACGGGAAACGCCTCTTTTCCAATGCCTCGCATCCACGCGCGCCTCAAAACCAAATGTAAATATGGAAAAGGTGGATCTCGATTTGTGTGTATGGGGACCGTGTGAGCCAGATGGTGGTAGTGTCAGAAGCGAGCGCTGTCTCAACGCTCAAAAAAAAAAAAAAGTCGGGAACGGCTTTCCGACACGCTCAGCACAGCACCATACAGTAATGCGAGCAGAGACATTTTGGAAAGATTTCACATTTTCATGCGTGCGCAAAGTGCGGCTTGTTGAACCATCCTCTTGTTCTTCCTTGGCATTCTGCTTGGGCTGTATAGCTTTGGGGGTTGAAGGGATGATAGTGAGCTCGGCGCGCCAGCCAGACCTTTTTGCTTCCTTCGCTTGACTTTCGGGACCAGATTGCGCAGCAAACGCAAGGATATATGATATTTATGTTGGCACCAACTGGTCGCCGGGCATCCGACACGACGAGCAGCTGTCATGGCTCACACGCAGGCACGCTCGCCTGTTTCGTTTCCCCCTTGCCGAGCGTGGATTCGGTTCCGACTCGCAATGCTCCCATCATCGACATGCATGTACTACACTATCGACCGTGGGACCCTTTGACCGGCGGAGAGGAAACCATGCAACACGTTGGTTCCTGGATTGATCTATTTGATTGACTATGCTTCTGGTACGGTGCTTTGCTTTGACGTTATTTCACATCAACGAGAATCGCTCGCGGCTACAGTATACATCCTATCCGAGCAAGCCCATCACTTGATGAACGGCAAACCACTCCCCGTCCTCTTCTTATACCTTTTATATTCATCACCAAAGAATTCCACCAGTGCCTTCTCCTCTGCTCTGATCCTCCTACTGAAGAACAACCACAGCGTACCCGTGAAACCCACCAACGCCACCTTATTCCCCAGCAGCACCTGCGTCCCCAACGCCCAATAGCTAAATCCAACGTAGCTCGGATGTCTCGTATAACCATACACGCCCGTAGTGACCAATCTGTGATCGGAGCGTTTCTGAAACGCCAACAGGTGCGAAAAGTTGTTACTCGCATGGATCATCGCCAGACTTCTCAATGTCTGGCCGAAGAGGATGAGAGCCAATCCTAGGTAAGTGAAGATGGAGGGGGTTTTGAGGTGAGGAAAGAAATGGGCGGTTAAGGCGAATTCGAGGAGCGAGAAGAGATGGGCGATGTGGTAGTGGATTCCGTTGTTGAGCAGGAACGAATCGGAAAAGAGCCGGGTGGGGTTGTAGGATGCCGTGACGGTGAATTCGAGCATGTGGAAGATCACCCAGCTACAGAGGTAGATGGAGAGTTGCGGGAAGGTCCACCATGCTCCTTGTGCTGCGGGGTTGCTGGTTGAGAGTGTCAAGGTGTGGTAGAGGAAGGTGAGCGTCCGCGGTAGGACGAGGCCGAAGAGGAGGCCGAGGGGGAAGACGGTATTGCTGATCTGCAGGGCGGCGGGGGCGTAAGCGGTAGGGATGACGTATTGGATCGTGTACTTGTCCGAAAGCCACTGGAGCCAGGATTGGGATGATGGCGAGGTGGAGAATGCAGGATTGCGGCCGTGTTTGGTCGTTGGCATGCCTGCGGTAGGCGTGTGGGAGTCGAGGCTGCTCGCCACAGAGGACGAGGTAGAAGTCGTAGGCGACGACGGCATGCTGCCAGAGTTCAGACTAGAGTCGATCGAGGAGGGTTCTGTGGTATCTACCATATTCGCAACGATTCGTAATGGCAACGAGGAAGAGAGATAAAAAAGGGGGAGAAAGAACAAACGGATCAGCAAGAGCCTTAAGTAACCCCCCATTCCTTCCTCAGTATCCAGCGCAAAGCACTTACTGTACACTTGAGTGGCTTGTCAGTCCTAATGCGGAATTTGAAAAGGGCGCACAACAATGAAAAACACCTCAAATGTCCCTTTGATGATGTCGAGATGTCCCTTTCTTCCGGGATGACAAAGGGAAAGAGCGTGTGAGCGAAAGCGAGAAGCAAGCAAGAAGGCAAACAAAGGGAATGTTTGAACAGGAAGAATTCAGGGTCCAAGCTGGAAAAGTGCGCGCTGGCCCTAATGTTCGGAAATCGGGACATCTCGCAGACTTTTACTCCACCCAAACCGCGCTGCTTTCTCTTCCCCACAACAGCATTCTCACGATCATCATCATCATCATAATCGCTATCAGCACTGGCACAACGGCATCCTAACATCCCAGTGTCACTCTTTCATATATCCTTCAGTACCACACACACTCTTGAACGAATCTCCATCCACAGTCCCATACACACACTGTGTGACATTCAAGCACACAACACTGCCAAAGTCTCGTCATACACACTCAAACCTCCAACCCCCTTTTTCTTCTTCTTCTGTATTACACAAGACACATGTGCACCAAAAATGGACGTTCTAACGCAACTAGACAGCGCCCTAGACCTACTACTATCGATCATGTCCTCCTCTATCGCCTACACGTCTCGCAAAGCCATCCACGCTACACTACCCTCTTCGACTATACCTTTGACGATACTGGGCAAGACGGAGGCGATATCGCCGACCGAGATGGACGAAGCGATTTCCGAACTTGTCTCTGACCTTGTCGAGAAGGCGGAGAGTATTCGATCCATCATTCTACACCTGCCTACCACAGAAGCGTTAGGGAATGAGGATGAGTTGGGTCAAGAGTTGGATAGGTTGCAGAGAGAGATGAGTGAGGTTAATAAGGAGTATAGGAGGGTGGTGGAGGAGGTGAAGGGGTTAAGGGGGGAAGTGGAGCAGTTGGCAAGGGCTTTGGGTGACAAGTTGAGGGATGGGAGAGGTTGGTTGGTTAGGGAGCTGGAGGAGGTGAGCGGATGATATACGAGAATTTGTATTTGTACCACTTATAAAAGCCTTTTCACGAACCCTTCAAACATAACGTCTCTCTCTTTCACGCACGCCACTCGATATCATCTCGATTCGAAGGACCAGACATCTTCCTCTTCGTAGCGAACAAAAAAAAAAAAGAAGAAAAAAATGGACATGAATCAAGACTGCACAAGTTGGCTTCAACGTTTCTCTTCGCCGATCAACCATCCAACTCCACGACTGAAGCTGAATCCACCTAGACCTCCTGCACTCTGTGCACTTTCGTCTTGGTCTCGTTGACCTTTCCAACCGAGGAAGTCTCTCGCAGCTCTGGCGGCTCTTACTGCACGGTCTTTTGGATCGATGTGATTTGTGGAGGAGGCGCCGGAGAGGTTGTCAAAGTCGAAGAGTTTCGCCGTTCTCTCGTCTACGCCTTTGCCCGATTCAGCGCGGCTGTTCTTGGTGTTCGGGGTAGATGCATTAAAGTAGCTAAGGGGGGAGAAGCTGAGAGGGAGCAAATTCGCCGCACTCCCTACCAATCCTGCCGCTGCTGCAGTTTGCGAAGTTAACAATTCTCCCATTCCTCCTCCTCCCCAATTACCCGCACCCACACCATTGCCACCCCCCTTTCGAGACGATCCCTCGTCAAACACTTTCCCACTCTCCAACTCTGCCTCGAGCTGCAACTGCAACTGCTCCCACAACCTCAGCATGCCATAAAGCTGTTGGGCCGGACACATGGCCATAGCGTGACCTAGCGTCGAAATGCGTCCTGGAGTATCGGTCCAATTCGGATGTTTTGCCAACTGCAGACTTGTCTTCCAGCCCAATTCCACCACTTTCTCTTCCATCTTCTTCTGACGACACTTTGCCACCAAACGTTGAACAAAGCCAGAAGCATCTTGGAACTTGTCTGCGGCAATAGCGCTCTCGGCCAACATGGCCAACGTCCTCGCCTCCACCAACCCCTTCTCCTCCACCGACAGAGGCGCCAGGCAACACAACCGCATAGCCAGGTCGAGTACAAGTTCCGGCGACTTGAACGCATCCTCTTGACTCGCGAGGAGGAGCGAGATCAGGTTCATCTTGTCCGGTGTAGCGCGAATTTCGGACGGAGTCAGAGGTAACGTAGGATGCAAGGGGGAGCGGATCTTGAAGGAGGATAGACGACAGGCTGCCTCGATGAAGTTCTTCTGGGCTGAAGCTCGGGTGGAGGTGGCGGGTAAGCAGGATAGGATCGAGAGAGAGAGTCGGATGTCTTTGGATCGGGTGGAAGCGACGGATGCCTGGTCAAAGAGCGAGGTGGATACGTCGAGAACCAGATCTTCCAGTTCTGAAGCGGATAAGGTTGTAGTCGAAGAAGAGTTTAGGGAATCGAAGAGGTCTACATCTCCAGTGCGGAGAATCTGCGCCAGCAACAGACGAATAGTGTCGTCCTGCGGGATCAATGCAAACGCACCCAAAGGCGTACACAGCTCGAGTGTGCGGTGGAAGAACGAGTCCCACGCCGCTCTGAAGCGCAGTGTGGAGGTGTCTGCTGTACTGGGGCGGTCTGCGGGGCGACCAGAGAGGGAGGACGGGGTTGGGTGGGCGGTGGCGAACGAGGTTAGGAGAGTGTCGAGGACTGATTTTTGCTGATTCTCTGCCTCCGCTTTGCTGTCCGGGGGATGACGGGCAGCACCGCCAAACGCAGCAATCCAGCACAGATCTACCATCTCTGGCTTGTCGTTCTGCCCCTCTACCAGCGCTGTGATCTCGCGTAGCCATTCGACATGCTGCTGTGCAGCATCTAGCAAACCCTCAGCGTCATCACTGGACAGCAGTGCCAGCAACTGACAGCTGGGTACGACGCTCTTCTGATCCACATTGAGCGCGTTCCTCAGCGCATTTCCTAGCTTCGAAACCCTCTGTCCTCCGGCCTCTCGCCCTTTCACCTGCTGGGCAAGCACGGCCTCAGCCTCGTCCAACAGCGTCTTTGGAGTATCCAAATCCACACGGAATCCTCCCACGGCCGGTCTGGCGTACAGCACTGCCGCCGTCAAACGTGCCATCTCTTCGGACGGAGTCGCTTCGCGCACAACTGCAAGCGCAAAACTGCGCACTGTCGCGCTGTCATACGTGTCGACGAGCTGAGATAGCTGTCTGGCGATGGAAGAAGAGTTGGAGACAAGAAGCTGTTTGGCGAGTTGGGTGCGTGCTTCTCTGTTTGTGTCGGTGGTGGTGGAAATTTGGTTGTGTAGGGTCTTGATCGAGGAGAGATCGAATCGTGGTTGGGTTGCCGAGGCGGTGGGCTGTTGTTGTCGAGCACCAGGGGTGGAAGGGATGGCGTTTTGGAGTTGGGCTAGAGCGGGTTGCGCATCAGAGCCCTGCCATTCTTTTGATAAAAACTCGAGCAGGGCATTTGCTTCGGCGTCAGATTTGGTCTGTCGCAAGCTCTCCAGCAGGCCACTGTAGAACTCGACCAGCTGTTGCAGTGTAAGTTTGGGCACATCTTGCGCAGATTGCCAAATGCTAGCCTCTTTTCCATCCTTCCAGCCGATGAGAAGTCCCGCAGCAGCGAGTGCGGCGTACTCCTCTCTCCCACTAGCACCTGCAGTCAGCAGCTGTGACACGATTGCCAGTCTCGCATCCGCCGACTCTTCCACAAGCCAAGGATACCCTTTCAGCAGCGGTTCGACCAGCTTTGTCCCCTGAGACAGGCTCGCCAGACACAGCAAGAGCGTGCTACTCTGTTCATCTAGCACCAGTGCCAGAGGCAGCGTTGGCAGTGCCAGCGACTCTGTGATCCCACGCAGTCGCTCTGCCACCGACAGCCTTTTCGAACATTGCTCGAATTGGTCCATCGTCTTCTGCACCGCCTCAAATCGAGAGGATTCTCCATTATGCTCCTTCAGACTGCGAAGGTATGGTGTGGCTACAGAGTGTATCGCCAACTGCAGCAGCTGTTGTCCCAACTGTTCTACTCTCGATCGCTCCTCCCAATCTTCCGCCTCCGATCGTCCACTTTCGGGAAAGAGAACAGCATGGATGCCGAGCTGGAAAGCGTCCAACAGCCATATTTTATCCTTGATGGTGCGACAGAGCGTTTGTGCGTGTTGAGAGATCTCTTCAACTAGTTGATCGCGCGATGCTGTTCCAAAGGGTTGCGTAGAGATAGAGGAGGTGGAGGAGTGCCAGTCGTCGATGAGCTGGATCCATCGCCTTTGGATTTGTCGGTCTGCTTGAGTGCGATTGTGTTTGTGGGGGGAAGAGGTGATGGTGGTGGTGGTGGTGGTGCTGGGACCAGCTGGTGTGGCGGCCATAATGTGCGCTGCTGTTCAGCCTGAAATGCGGTGCGAGACGATGGCCGAATGGTGTTGGTCGACAAGACCAAGGGCAGAAGACAGACGAACAATGGAAAGTGATCGTCGGAAGCCACGTGCGGCCGACCCAAGCTTTGAAGGTGACCAGAGTAGAATGACCACAACAATCTGTGCGCGGCCGAGATCGAAGGTGTTGTACTGTCTGGCGAGTAGAAGGCAAGAAAGGAGATAGTTGAAGCCAGTGAGTGAGTGGGAGGGTGTGGATAGGTGGAGTAGAAACTCAAAGCGCCAGCTCACAATCGAGAGTCTCTCAAAGGCCGATTTCCGATATTTTTGCTCATTTTCTTCCCACTTTGTCGCACAGACCTGTTGCTTGTCTTGCGCTTACACCACCTTCACAATGTTTACAATCTTAATCTTGACCTTTTCCACACGTCATTGCTCAACAACCACAACCACCAGATAGTTCCGAATCCTCGATTACAAAGCATAACTGATTTGATTGGTATACGAAGAAAAAATAAACACGTTACAACTGGTGACCCATCGAACAAAAAAGAAAGAGAATAATAAAAGTACACTGAATCACATAGCGACGGCGTTCAAAGCTGCGCCAAAAAACCAAGAACAAAACAGATTTGCGATTCGTTTCTCAACCAGAAGCGCTCGAAATAGACTGAAGAAAAGTGATGATAGAGTTGTCGTCGTAAGTATCCCAATTCATAGGATACGCCGGAGGCACCAAACTTTCAGAGAGATATTGAACCGTAGAGTTGTTCATCCCCCCACCTCCTCCTCCTCCTCCTCCTCCTCCTGATGCATGGTGGTGATGATAATGGTTGTGATGGCTGTGACCGTTGTGGAACATCATAGAGCCTTCGTTGGCTCCTCCTCCACCACTACCGCCGCCGCTACTTCCGTAGTGATGACCTCCTCCATGCGTGTTTTGCGGAGATGAAGTGGAGAGGAGAGAAGGGGAGCCAGAGGCTTGGCTTCCCGTGCTACCGCCACCGCCGCCGCCAGGGTTGTGATAGAGACTGTGCTGGTTATGGCTGCTACTGCCGTTGTGATGATGGCCGTATTTCTGCATTGGCATCCCGCCGCTGTTGTTGCGAGGAGAGGCAGAGGGCACGTAAGGCGAGCGGAACGAGGGCCCTGCTGAAGGCGGTGCGTTACCCACCGCGTTCGAAAGCTGCGTAAAAGGGTTCAACCCCATAGCCCATTTGGCGTCGTCCGAGATGACGAGATCCTCCGCATTGACGGGCGAATTCTCGTTGATCGAGATGGTAGAAGGCAGTTTCTTGCAGCAGAACCGCAGAAACCGGGCTAGATACGATCCTTGCTCCAGGTGATTCTCCAACGAAGGCGAAGTGGCATCCGCAGCCTGCCTGATGGCCGAGCAAGCCTGGATGGCGAGCTCCTGCGGCATGGCACGCCAGTTGTCGCAGATCCACACCGCCGCCACCGCCAAGTTGAGAATGACAATGTCGTGGACATATCGATAGTAGCCCGCCTGACCGTAAGGACCGTTGAGCAGCTCAAACAGCTGAACCGAAAGCTCGGAACACTTTTGGAACGCCGTCTGCCTGTCATGCGCAAACGAGGGACCAGACAGCAGCGGTGAGCTGTAGATCGAGTAAAGCGCGCGGTGATAGTTGAAGAGAGTGTTGGTGTCGTGGAAGAGCAAGCAGGGTCGTCCGGAATGCTGGCAAGGGATTTCGCTGGCAGGAGGATTCATCCAGACCGAGCTGGAACACGTCTGTGCAGTGATGCCCATCTTGACAAGCCTTGCGTTGCGCAGGCAGGTGGCACGGCTGATCTGGGACGGATTGGGACTCCTGGCGTTGGACTGCTTGAGCGAAGTGATGAGATCGCGCTTGATGTTGGCATTCTCGCGCGAAGCAGCTAGACGCACGTCGATGTCCTGCACCATGTCACCGAGCGAATCGATCCACTCGCGTGGGTCGGGAAGTAGACTTGGATCGATAGCAGGCGGAAGATGACGCTGGTCACGGTAGCCATCTTCAAAGCAGGAAAGCTGCAAGATGGTACGCTGCGATTGGATGAAGGATCGAGATGGACCGTGCTTGGAGCGCTTCTGGGGGCCAAAGAGCTCGTGCAAGCCAAGCTCGAACGCCTGGGTGATGGCGAGCCTGACTTTACGCCAACTGCTTCCGTCCTTGGGATGCTTCCACATGGCGAGGATGGAGAGCGACTGAATGATTTCGAGCTGGGGTGGGATGTCATCTGCTGCGATGCGAGACAGGGCGGGCTTGAGAAACTCGAGCGAATCCAGGTAGTGGTCGACCTTGATAAACTTGGACGAGACGGTGCAAATGGCAGCGAGCAAGATGCGATAGTCGGGGTTGGCCTTGAGCGCCTTGAGGTTGTAGATATGGCAGTCGAGGAGTGCGATGATGGGGTTGAGTCGATCGTAGTAGAAGCGGACGAGCTCAGCGACTTCGTCCTCGTCAAAGAGACCTGCTGAGATGACGGATTCGATGAGCGGGCGGCCGACGGTGGATGTGGAGAGCTTGACAGCTGGCTCCTCCTGGATGTGGGAATGCAGGGTGGACGAGAGAAGCGCCTTGGAAGCGGTACGTTCGGACGAGGTGGTGTCGAGGAGGCTTTGGACGGAGAACGGGTTGACTGAAGCGGAAGTGGACGCATCAGAGACATCGTTGGGACTTGGACTGGCGGATTCGCGCGATTGGCTCTTTGAACGCTGCTTGACGGGTGTTGCGGAAGGAGGTTTGGTACGTTGACCTTCGAGCTTGACGCCTCGGTGATGCGATGGCACTACACATTCAATGCTGAGGCGAAGGCATCGTGTGCAGCTGTTGGAGTCGTCTGGGAAGATGCAGCGTGACTATGAGGCGTGAGTGAAAAGAGAAAAGAAGGGGAGAAAAAAAACAAAGATGGTCAGCAAACAGTGAAGTGGAAGTGGAGCTAAGATGTGAAGCAGGAGGAATGCTCGTGCATGAGAGCGTCGTTAAGATCAAGAGAGAGAGAGCACTTACCTTGATCTTTCGACATCCCGAGCAAGCGCGCCTCTCGGCAAAGGGCGTAAACTGCTCCTTTGGGATGACGTCGCACTTTGCAGGTGGCATGGTGAGAGTGGAGAAGGATACGGAGAAGAATACAATGGGCGATGCTTGAAATTTGAAAGAGATGGATTTGTTTAGCGTATTGCAAGCTCAGCGACGCATTCGAGCGGATGCTCGAAGCATAGAGTTGCACTGTACGATGAACAGCAGAGGAGGAGGATGTCGGCTGGTACTGTGTGGAGCTGAGAATGCTTTTGTTACACTGTTGCTACACCACTGAGATGCAGATCGAGTCGAGGCGGAAAGGAGTGTAGAGTCGAGTTGGTCGTCGAAAAAAGGAAGAAAGGAAGCTTGACGTCGAAACTTGGACTGTTGGGATTTCGACGGTGGAGCAAAGTGGTTGCTGTTTACACCTTGCGAAGCGAGAGAGCGAGGGTGGTATCGCTGCAGGATAATGAAAGCAGAATTTTGGACGCTGGGCAACGGTGTCAACGAGTGTGGGTCTCTCTAGCTGACACGCAAGAAGCGATTGTGGTGGTGCGAGAGTTGGCTGAATGAAGGAAGCAGCAATGACGAGCTCGAAACTTGATGACGAGAGCTGCTTTGGTGTGGTGTGAAGAGGATGGCAAGGGCGAGGGTAGGGAATGATAACGATGATGGAGGAGAGGATTGCAGTCGTACAGTGTAGCACAAGACGGCATCTTGCCTCTCTCTCTCTCTTTTCTGTGTCACATGGAAAAGAAAAAGAAATCAAAGAAATCAAGATTGGAAAAACAGAGTTGGACCCTCTGCTTCTGCCTCTGCTGCTGCCTCTTGCTCTCAGAGTTCGCTGTGCTGCCACAACTCTGTCGCTGTTACAGTATGAACTCAAGCTTTGTACATTCCACACCCTCGCTTTTTTTGGGTTCTTTCCTCTCCAACTCAGCCGCTGACTCGTGTGCCAACTCATCATCAAACGACTGTCCCGCTTTACACTTGTAACAGGCATATGACTCACTGTAGTGCTACAAAGAATGATTGCACAGTATGCTCTCAAAAAAAAAAAAATAAAAAAAAAAAATTGAATAATTACTGTATTAAATGTCTGTGCGTGAGATTTTCCTGTAAAAGTAACTTAGGCTGGTGTGCATGAACTTGATATAAGAGGTACAGTACAGTACAGTATTCTAAAAAAAGGCTCCGAGAGCGAGCGAAATCTAGACCCTTTTTTTTTTTTTTTTTTTTTTTTTTTTTTCTTTCACCTGGAAATCCAGTACATGCTTTGATTCGAGCTTCGATACACAACTCTCTACCATCACTTACGCCTGACGATGGCGATCTTGTCCTTTTCTGACCTCAACTATCAATCAATGGATACGATAGTGGCTATCAAGATTCCTCATTCAATCATTCTCACGACTCGCTCGCTCGCACCTCATCGCACAGTATATACAGTTCCACCATCAACCACACCCTCATTTTCATCTCGCTCCTTGTTCGGGGAGAAACACAGTCGGGTGGGTTCTACCTCAAAAACCTTCCCACCAATAGTCGAAATACTTCATGTCCAAACCTTATCCAAACCACCTCCAAAACCATACCTCTATGTATATACAGTTCTTAGTCGAAAGTGCGTGTGAACCCTTCATGATATACCGAATCTATGATTGTGAAAACCGGACACAATCATATCCGATCCAAACCGGCTTGGTAGCATCTCTCAAACCGGTCGGCATTTTTGTATCCTCCCACCAACACCGCATCGCACATCAACCACCATCAACACCACCAGCAACACCACCAGCAGCAATATGAAAGCCGTATAGCTAGTCAGTTCTATTCGAAGGTCGATGCCTATGTACAGCACGGGGCCAACAAGTCTCCCGCTCTGTACCATTGTCAACCAACCGTAAGTCACCGTGGCCCGTGTTTTCATACATTCCCCCCCAAAGAGATGCCACTCCAGGGTCCAGAAGCCTACTCCTTGCCTGAACCAACCTAACCTATGCACCGAGATTGCTCCGACTCGGCTTCTTACTGGCATACGGACTCGGCGTAACACTTTCCGCCCTTGCCACAAAATGTCTCTCAAAGTCCTCTACACTTCCACCCAACACGCCGAAGTTCTGTTGCGTCAATCTCCCCAACTCGTCCAACTGGTCAATCACATCCTTCATCGCCAGCGCGTACGAGTAGAATAGCAGATACGCACTCGACCCTCTCACCGCTCTCCGTTTCACCACGGGCAACTCACGGATCCGTTCCAACAGTCGCGTTCGGCACTCTCCCGCCGGTGGGAAATACGGTGGCACGGGGCTTTTCAGATGAAACGCCGAGCCGAGCGTGTAGAAGAATAGCAAGACGTTGCCCACCATCTCGCGACGTTCCGAGTTGACCGGGATCACAAAATCACGCCGGACGTGGCGATACCAGTCTTGACGCGTCGTGACGCATCGCATACTGTGCAGTTTGTCGAGGATGTTTTGACAGCACGAGAGCATCGAGCGATACGTGGCGACGGGGAAGGGTCCTTTGAGGCGCGGTTCGTGCTTGGTCTGTGCCAAGAGACCTTCCAGCTTGATGAGGGACACTTGAAGATCAAGTTCGATGGCTTGAAACTCGTCGCCGTGTCGACATGCAAACGTACCTAGCAGAGCCGCTTCTTCGTCTGCATCGTCTCCCTGATCATCATCATCGTGATCGCTGCTGTCGAGACTGTCATCCTCATTGTCATCTTGACCCGCGCCTCTTCGACCGTTCCGACTCGATCGCAGCTGAGATGGATCTCTCGAGTACGAGAGCACCAACCTTTGGTACAACCATGCTAATTTGAAGATCACATCCGACACACCCAATGCTAGCTGACGTCGTGCCTCAAACGGCCACACCAGCTGGTTGAGCACTGTAGCCCATACCACACCGACTATCACCGATACGGTGCGCTGATAGGCGATCTGCTCGACCTCGACATCCGTCTTGCGAAGGTTGTAGCTATACAGCGCCGTCAGGTTGTACGTGAGCAGCACAAAGCGGCCACTGGACGCAAGTTGCGGCTTGCCAACAATGTATCGGAAGCAGGGAATCGAAAACACCAGCCCAAACAATGGCAGCACCACATTGTTATCCGGGAACAGCTTGTACACCCCCACGGCAGCGCAGGCGCCCAAGATAGTCCCCATGATTCGATGGAGACTCATGTGGTTCGACTGGCCAACGGTGGGCGACAGCACCACCATAAAGCTGACCAGTGCCCATTGGCCTTGGAACTTGGTAAAGATGGGACGAGTCGATGGGAAGAAAGCGGGACTTGCTAAGAGTGCGCTTCCAAGGCCAGCTTTGATGGCGAACTTGGTATCAGGTTGGCGGAAGAACTCTCCAATGTTCCACACCAAGCGCTGCAGCTTCTCTTTCCACGTCATGGCTCTCGGCGTCTGATCCGTGTTGATGGCATGGCGACGGTTCGAAGGAAAGTCGAGGGGTGTCGTCATCTTTTTGGCGGCCGATGCAGCTTTGTTGCGCTTTGCATTTTTCCTCCTGCTGCCCAGTCCCCATCTCCACCCAATCATGTGGGCGTATTCGGATGCCATGGTGCCAAACGTGCCGAGGAAGAGTCGCAGTCGCATCCATCGCGACGTCTGCCTGGCCAGCGCAATGCGTTCCTCTGCTTGTCGGATCTCCTCGAGCGCTTCCACCAGCACTTCCAATTCCTTGGCAAACTCTTCTAGGTTGAAGACAAAGAAGAAGATGAGAAAGACTCCCTCGTCGCCATTGTTGTTCTGCAAGAGGGTGCTGACTCCGATGCCTCCATCTCGAGTGGCGCTGGCGTTGGCGTTGGCGTTGGAGCTTTGATCCGCTTGCGCGTTGGGATCAGCATCGGCGAGGTGTGCCATCCTCTTTGGCTCCATAGTGTAGATGCGCTTGATGGCGACAGTCTGCTCGTGCTGAAATCGTCGCAATGCATTGGAAATGTCGGTTTGAAGGCCATCAAAGCTGCTACCAGGAACGTAAGCGCCAGTCGAAGTGCCACCAAAGTCGTGCCACGTGCCTGTACCACCGTTATTCGCTGCAAAGGATGCTTCTTGGTAGAGTGTCTTGGCTTCAGCATTGATCGGGTCGCGTGCAACGAACGTCGATCGCAGACCTCGGAGTGTGCGACAGCAGGAAAAGACGAGACTGCGCATATGCGGGCCTACACTAGCGATAAAGTCTTCAAAGGCGGTTGCTTCTAATCCACCTTCGGTCGCCATGGAAGCTGCTGCCGAGCCATCTGTAAAGTCGCCAAACTCGGGCTCGGTTTCGAACAAGTCGGCCAATCTGGATGATACAGGTCGAGATTTGGGCTGTGAGGCGTTTTCGTTGGATGGAGCGGCCGAAGTGGCTCGAGCTTGCTCTCGAGCTGCACGTTGCGCCTCTATACGAGCTGCCATGATCTGATGCTGGAGACCACAACTGCTTCGAAGTCCAGTAAGATGCTGCGCCAGTCGGTTGAGTGAGTCGGTCGCTTCGACATACTTTGCACTCATGCCACGCATCCTGAGGTCGAACAAGGATTCGAGCTTGGCCTCTTCCAGATTCTTTTTGAGGGAGGTGAAACTGTCGTGATGGTCGTCGATGGCACGCTTGATGCGGTCGCTCTTGAAATGGAAATTGGAAGGATCCTCGAGCAGAAAAGTCTTTGTGAGGACACGAAGCAGGGTAGAGAAACCACGCAGGTTGCGAACAATGTCGCCTTGCAAGTTGGAAGTGGCGCTCTGTGGCCAGACGTAGAAGCAGACCAGATTGCTGATAAAGGAGCCAACCAAGACGACAAGCGTGACCTGCAACGTCTTTTCTGTGGAAAAGTGGCCGAGATGCATCGAGCCCTCCTTGACGACGACAGTGAAGACGATGATCGAGATAAGTGAGCAAGCAGTGTTGAACTGCGGCTTAGCTACCTTGATCTTGGCGTATCCGACCAACGCCATACCCAACCCCAGGAAGACGAGCACGCTGATGATGTCGGAAATGATGACGCGGTCCGTCTCGTGCAAAAAGACGGCGACGGCCATGGAACAGAAACCCAGGGTGACGGCATAGACGAAAGCGCCCAAGGCAAAGATGTCGGCCTCGACCATGGCACCGAGTGTCTTGGCGGGATGAAAGTAGACGGCGACAGTAGCGATCATGTGCAAGTTGGAGAAAGGGACGTCGTCATCTGGGTCATTGTTGGGGAGGAAGCTCGCCAGCCAGCGGCTCAGAATGGGAGAGTAGGTGAAGAGTGATGCGAGAAAGTAGGCGAGGGCACATTTGAAGATGCTTCGGTGGAACAAGGTGAGGTTGGTCCCAGTCACTAGTCCTTTCAGAGAGCGTGCAGTGGTTGAAAGAGGTGCAAAGACACCTGCAGAAGTATGCGGCGTCGTTTGATCGGCGTGTCCAAGCCTATCGGTGCCATTCTGCGAAACTGGATGGGCGCCATTGAAGCTTGCTGTCGGCTTGCGTGCTGCCGACTTGTTGTTGCGCATGGTCTGAGCCTCGTCATCGTCGGTACCACTCTCTGTGTCCGAGTCTGAATCCGAGTCGGTCTCAAGAAGATGCTCTTGCGTCGAATAAAGCAAAGGATCTTCACCAAGCGGGGTCTGATCCGGATCATCAGTCAGCATGCTGGTAGGCTCTTCGCTGATAGAGACACGCTGAGCGAAGAGTTCATCCATACTGCCTTGCGTCGGCACTTTGGGTGTGGATGCCAGCGGGAGAGATGGAGATGCAGCTGAAGTTTCATTTTGCAACGGTGGCGGGATGAGGTGGGAGCTGGTGTTGGAAGTGCGGGAACGAAGCTTAAAGCTGGAGCTGCCTTTGAAAGACGAAGGGCCGACAAAGCTCGCCAGAGAGTCGTCTGGATTCTCCTCTTCGGTGAGCTGGGCATGGGAAGCTGCCCGTTGGAGGAAGCCAGGTCTACTTGCAAAAGAACTTCCTGCGCCAGAGATGCGTGCGGGAGATGGTGAGGCCGTAGCTGCGGATGGGGCGAGTGAGAGACGCTTGCTCTTCCTGCTAGTGCGTGATCGTGACCTTGCGCGCGAGTGGCCTGCTTGCTCTTCTTGCTCTGCTGCATCGAACAAATGAGCGAGGGATTGCCATTGCTCAGCGTACTGTCCCGGTGCTAGACGATGGTCTATGTCCGATCGAAGGGTGTCGGAGGTGATGCCCTCATCATCGAATCTGCGCTCGTCCTCAAAGGCGCGAGAACGTCGTTTGCTTGGGTCAGCTCCGTCCTTGAGGGCAGAGGTGACACGTACACGTTGACGAACGGCGTTCCAGAGGTTGGGTCTGATGGTACCGTTAGTGGGGAGCGATTGTGTACTGTGTGGATGGTCGCGATCCGAGACGACGCGGCGAGTGATGGGTCGAGGAGCTGGTCGAAGGAGCACTGATCCACCTGCAGTGTTCCCGCTGTCAGTCTGCTGAATTGACTGTCCCGACATCGTGATTGAATGCAAATTGGTTGGTTGATGCTGTCTGGGATAATGATGGGATGGCGCACTCTAGTGCAAGATTGAAGCCATAATAGTGAGGAGAAAAGCGCAGTTGTCGCTGTGTAAGTGCTATGATCAGGATTCGGAATGATTCCGTCTGACTGAGTAAGCGGAGTGATAGAGATATATCGGATAGGAATAGCCACGATCGAGCCAAAAGATGATGGATGAGAGAGAGAGAAAGCGAAGTCCATTCGGAAAGGCCCGATGATGACAGGCAGCGCCAAGAAAGCAGCAACAACAACTCAACTTTTGGGCTGTTGTGTGTTTGTGTCTGTGTTGGTCTTTCCTTCAATTTGCATCTGAGTTGACATGCAGGGTCGCTGCGCGTGGTTTCGCCAAAATCAACACAAAACAGAGAGAGAAGCAGAGAGACAGAAGTCTCCGATGCATAACCAAATCGCCTAGAGAAACGCCGGCTGCCCCTTTTTGTTTTCCAAAAAGGAGTTCGAGCTTCATTGCGGAATGAGAAAAAAACAGGAAAATGGCAGCAAAAAAATGAAACCACAAAATGCAGTGTCACATCGCAGAATTCGCCGTGTGCTTGAGTGGAGGACAAAGAGCAGGACGCACGGTCCCTCATCATCGCATACCTTCCGTTCTCTTTCATCTTTATTCCATCTTGACTTCCTGTTGCAAATTCAAACTTCTTCAACAAGAACGAGATGCCTCATCCTCTTCGAGATCAAGCCGACAGGACTCGGTGAAACATGGGGCTCTTTACAGGAACATCCTCTACCTCTCGCAGACCCGCTTCATCCGTTCCACTCAAGCGTCGTTCTCTTGGTCGAAGCAGAGACATTGCATCCAGCTCAGCTGCATCTTCAAATACAGGGACATCGACTGCATCCGAGCCGTCTCCGAACGGACCCTCATCCTCCTCAACAGCACGCGTTCAGTCGGAGCTTCCTCGGACACCTAGCTCTAGCTCAAGCTCAGACAATCCCACCTCTTCCCACTCCGCATCCCGACCTTGTCCCGACGAGGACGAACCAGAAGAGCTAGACCTGGCAGATCTGCAGAGTGACAACGCCTTTCTGTACGATCGCCAAGCGCCTCTGGATTCTGCGCTTGGACTCAGCCCCGTCCATCCTCCAGAGCTATCTCTGCTCGAACGCATTGACGCCTACATCACAGAGCACTACTTGGAATGCTTCGGTGTCACTCACCAGAACGAGCTTGTTCGACATCACAATCGCCTCGTCCCCTTTCACTCCAAAGCGCCTAGGTTTCTTTCCATCCACTCGCTCAAGAGAAAGGATCTCGAACGCGATTTCACGCATGTACTCGACACTAGCGAGACGTGTGCACGCAAACAACTCTGTCTCGGTCGATGTCTACTAGGCTTCGCTTGTCCTACTACAGATCTAATCATTACTGGGGATACATCGGTCAGCTGAAAGCTGTATCTGGTGGATGGTCAAAGAGATGGGCTCTCCCGCACCGTCGGAACGAAGCCTCGAGAGTGGAGAATGGAACGACGAGGATCAGTCTTTTTACTTTGACACTCATCCAACACCGTTCGAGGCATTCGATCCGGATCAGTCGTTTGAAGGGTACAGGTACATCTTTTCTCGACCTCGGCCGGACGATGCTTTCTCTGCAGTAGACCCGCTAGGTAGCCCTACCGCCATTGATCATGAAGAAAGCAAAGGTGACGCGAGGCAGAATCAACAGAAACAGCCACTGGAACGAAGCTGCTTCAATTGCGGAGAGACCGATCATGCAGTGACGCAGTGTCCTTATCCTCGAGACCGCGAGCGCATTCGTCAAAGTCGACTCGAATTCCAGGAAAAGAAGGAGGAGCTTGGCGAGGATGGTGGGATTGGTGAGATTAATGGGCATGCGAGGCTTCACGAACAAGTTGCTTCTGCTGAACAGAGGCTTCGGTGGCTGGACGAGTTTGTGCCTGGCAAACCTAGTAGGGCGCTCATCGAAGCATTAGCACGGGATCCCAACGAAGAGCAGCAGGCGGGTCAATACGACAGGTACAGCATTCCCCATGACAAGGACGCACACTCGACCGTGGACCTGCCTTATCTACACAGAATGCTCATCTGGGGCTATCCGCCAGGATACATCTCGTCGCAAGATCCGATCGTGCAGATTAAGCAGCGCATTCAACGCGATTCCGAATGGGACTCTGTCGAGGTACTAGGTGGCTTCGACGTCGTTGCTTTGGAGCAGAAAGATAGGCCAGAAAAGCCTCCTGACAAGACTCACACAGCAGCAGCAGCAGCTGGATATGGTTGGAATGGAACAGCGGGCAATGAGGAGAAAAGATGGGTCGACTACCATACACATCTATTTGACAGTTATCGGCTGCAGAGTTACGACACGGTATTCCGTGGACCTGTGCCTCAGATGCAACGAGAAACATATCCTAGCCAACGGGATCAGAGGTACGAAAGGCATCGGTCTCCATCGTCTCTTGGTATGGCACAGGGATGGGCTGAGAGGCCGACCAAGCGACGCAGGCGTGATGATGAGCAGGACGATAGAGCGGCGCTGTGGAAACGTTTGCTGTCGGAACGGTCCCCTTCTCCCCCACGCCATCAAAGGTTTGATGGACCGCAGAAGCCGGTCAGACTTGGTCTTGATCCACAATCACCACCACAACAAACACCACCGCCTCCTCCACTCGAGTCACCTCCACCGCCTCCGCCACCTCTTGAACCGCCTCCTCCACCGCCACCGATTCCACCCTTTGCACACATTATGTAGCATCAGATGTTGAACAACAGTGATTTGCCGTACTCGACTCTCAGATTGAAAGCCATAACATGTGAGCAGACTGGTAAAATCGTGTTCGGAAGAACTTTCCAGCGAGGCAGTGCTCGATCCATGAATCAAGATTTTATCCGGGGTCTACGCGCCACAAGCTGCAAAGTCGCATCTGCCGTGCATAAAAAAAGAGTGGAGCTCGGACCATCCTCTTTTTCCCTCTCAACTTTCCTCTTGACGTGCTTCTTGAGAGCGACTCTGCTTCCCTTTCGTCTTCCATCGAACCACCCAGTTTTCCCTTTCTGATCCCTTCAACAACCAAGAAGGTTTCTTTCACGATGACAGGCAGATTCGCACCCAAGCTAGGAGAGAAGCTAACACTCTCGTCATCCATCGAGCTGGTCAATGGCCAGACTATGCCACGATTTGGCATTGGAGCGTGGGATATGCGAGGAGCCGAATGTCGCCAAGCGCTTCTCAATGCCTTTGACCAAGCTGGATATCGACACGTGGACACGGCGAGATACTATCGCAACGAGGCCGAGTGTGGAGCCGCTGTTCGCGAATCTAGCGTACCTCGCTCCGAGCTTTTCTACACGACCAAAGTGTATCTCAACGAGATGGGTGGTGGTTCCATCACCCGAAATGCTGTTGAAGACAGTCTGACCAAATCAGGATTGGACTACTTTGACCTTGTGCTTTTGCACGCTCCTGATGGGGGTAAAAAATTCAGACTCGACTCGTGGGCTACGTTGACCGAGATGGTGGAAGAAGGAAAGATTCGGAGTCTGGGGGTGTCCAATTTTGGACCGAAGCACATCGGAGAGTTGATCGAGAGTAAGCCCAAGGTGCGACCGGTGGTGAATCAGATTGAATGCCATCCCTTCTTCGCTCAGAAGGAGCTGAGGGAGGTTTGCGAGAAGGAAGAGATCGTTGTTCAGGCATACTGTCCTTTGGCAAGGGGAAAGTACTATGGTGATGAGACGCTCAAGAAGGTGGCAAAGGAAGCGAGGAAGACGGAGGCACAGGTGATGTTGCGCTGGTTGGTACAGCATGGGATTGTGGCACTGCCCAAGAGCAGTAACCCGCAGAGACAGGTGGAGAATGCCGAGTGTCTGTCGTTTGAGCTATCGGATCAGCAGATGCAAGGTAAGTATCTTTACAAAAATCGAGTCAATCAGAACAACCGTTCTCGTCGTCCATACTCAGTAAAAGCTGACGTTGTACTCGTTGATCCTTCTGTTACTGGTTGCAGAGCTCGACGCATTGGATCGAGGCGACAAGGGCTGGGTCGAAGTGCAGAGTCAGAGCCAGCACTGCGATTGATCTCGAACTCTTTCCGTCACCGATATCGCACAACTTTCTCTCAGCCATGCAACCTCCTCATTGTGTATTCTGCTGCCATTGTTGTATATATATAGATATGAAACGATCGTCATCGAATGAACAGCTTAAGAGTGCGAAGAAGAAAGTGTTGTTCTCAGAACTGTCCAACCGCGTAAAGTGCCCAAAAAACCAGAAAAGCTGAGCAGTCGCGGCTGAGTTTCCTTTTTCGCTCTCAGCCATTTCTCCACACACACAACGCGCCGCGGTGGCGAAACGCGATTTTTATTCAAAAAAGCCAAAAGTAACACTTTTCCCTTTGAGGTCTGTCTCTGTGTGCTTTTGATCTAATCATCATCATCACCGTCACCATCATCATCATCATCACCATCACCGGCGGTTATCTTCTTCCATCACCCACGCCACTTTCTACATTCATATCGCTCAGGAGAGCGATACTTATTTCGTGCGGCATCTGCCATAGCATCCCAGATCCGAGCTTAACCATCGCATTCAACCGAGATGCCCTTCTCCGGCGCCGGAGGCCAAAGCTTCCAACCCATGTCGGCACCTCTCTCCAACAACGTCTCCAGCACTTCCGAGTCGTCCTCGTTTACGACCCCAGGTGGTGCTGCAACTTGGCCACCCTCTGCTGCTTCTTCATCAGTGACTTCGCTCATGGACAGCTCCTTAATTGCACCCATTACCGAGATCAACTTGGTTTCTTCTCCACCTACAAGTCATGCCGCTTCCCCTTCACGAAGGTCTTCTCCACTGCGACCCTCAACAGCTGGGAACATCTTGGAGAGTCCTTCAGTGACGCGGGAACTGGCCAAGTCGGTGGTGGTTGCAGCTCCACCTGCTCACCTTGCGTCCGCAGCGCACAGGGAAGAGGCGTGTGTCGTCAACAGCGATCCTGAGGATGGTACGCATGCTGGAGAGACAGATGGAGCAGATACACCACACATTCTTGGCTCTCCGTCTCCATCACATTCAAATACAAAGACCAACCCCGCTGCTCAAGCCAATTTGCCAGACGAAGGATCTTCAGTCTATGTCCAAATCCCACCCTCGTCTCCATCCACGATGATGCCAAGAGAGAGCAGCAGCGCAAAGAAGAAGCCCAAGAAGCAGAAGGAACAGCAGCAGCAGCAGACCGAAAAGACACGCCGTCGTGGCTCGGATGCTTCCGATTACGACCGCCCATCCCCTTCATCGATCATGGACGACGCTGCTTACGCTGCTGCCCTTGCAGCGCAGGAAGAGACGCTTGCCCGACGTCGTCCTACTCGCAATGCTCGGAAGGAGGTCAGCTACCAGCCTAATTGCGATCCGGAAGGTAGACCGCTCCCACCGAAGAAGGGTACGACTGCATCCGGGTCCTTGTCCAAGTCTAAAGCCTCAGCCTCAACGAAGGACTCTTTGTCCAAAGAGACGAATAACAAGCGCAGGTCAAGGGTCTTTTCCGACGACGAAGACGACGAGGAGCACGACAACAACCGTTCCGCCACCGGTTCCTTAACAAAAGCAAACACATCTCGAATGCACAACGAAGAAGACGACGCCGATCTTACAGACGACGACGTTGGCTTTCAAGCACGAGATCGAAAGAAACCCCGAGTCAGCAACCCTATCTCTATCGACAGCGGGGATGAGAAGGATTCTCCACCAAAGAAAGCAAAGGCAAAGGCAAAGGCAACCTCTGATCGTTCATCCCGCAAAAGAACTGCCACGGAGGATGAGGAGGATGACAATGAAGGTGCAGCTGCACTGTCGGACGTGGGTGATGATGGGATATTGACGCCTCCAGCGCCGACATCGCCTCGACGGTCTTCGCGAAAGAGTGTACCTTCGCCAAAGAAGCAGCAGTTGCAGGAGAAGGCCAAGAAACCATCGAAAGGGAAGACACAAAAGACGTTTGATTTAGAGATGGAGGCGGTAGCACCAGAAAAAAACAATGAAGAAGACGAGGAGGAGGAGGAGGAGGAGCAGGTTCGAAAGTCTCCCACACCAAAAACTGCCCAGCAGCCATCCGAACCATCTTCTCCTCCACCCCTTCTAGCGGCAGCATCATCAGCTTCAAAATCAGCCGAATCAACCCCCGTCTCTACCACCAATACTCCGTCTGCACCTGCATCGGTAGCTATCAAACGCATCACCACCGCGACTGCGCCTTCGACACCATCTGCTTCAGCAGGAGCGCGGTCGTTCTTTGGCAAACCGCTCACCACGCTTCTCACGCCCAATGCGGCACGTCGACCCGGCTTGACTCGAAAGACCAACATCCCATCCTTACTCCACCATCGTGGTGTACCGAAAGCTCCGGTTGCCAAACTGGCAGTGAGCAAACGGAGGATGCAGGATGATGACTACGAGTACGATGCCGAGTACGAGGCGCTTATTGCCAAGGATAAGGGGAGTGATGAGGAGGATGATGATGAAACTCATCGAGGAGGAGGAATGGATGGGGAAGTGGAAGGGGAGGATGATGTTGAGGTGGAATACGATTGAGCTCTTTTGTTGGGCTAAGGTTGAATTGAGAGTGAATTGTAGTGTACAGAAAGGGGATATGTAACAACTGTAACGTTTTTAGGCTTTACTCTTTCTTCTTACGTTCTTTCCCCCTCCCATCGTGGCAAAGACTTGCTTCATCACCTTTAACGAAGTGACGATCAACGGTACCAGCAGTGGAGCGAAAAGAGGGGTGTAAACGGCATATTTATGTTCTTGTGGGAAGTAGAGTAGACCCAACATGTCCGGATTGAAAAATGCTCTATTGGACAACTCATAAACCCTTTTTACCTTTTTCAACATTTCATCCAGATCATCTTGCGATTGTAGAGATTCTAGGATGGTTAGGGATGATTCAATGTCGGATTGGACGGGGGTTGCAACGGCGAGATTTGGGATTTTGTCTACGAGACGGGTGATGGATGAGAGGGTTGTGATGGATTCTCGGATGAGTTCGAGGATTCGACGCTTTTTTAGGATGGCAATTCGGATAGAGGTGGTGGATGCGGTGGAGGTGGTGGGGTCGTTAAGGCCGAGAAGAATGGATAGCTGGCGAGAGAAGAGTTGGATCGCTTGGTTGACTTGGTCGTTGGCAAGCTGATGGATTTGAAATCCTGACCTCTTGCCCCCATACGAGGATACAGACGCCGAGGTGGACAACGACGCGGAGTCATGCTCAGCATTAACAAGTACAACTCCACCCCATTGTGGGATCAACCACGCATTAAGCTCTTCAAGCATGGGTTCTTCCGTAGACCGATTCCGGATGTAGAGAGGACTATGGCTACGAGAAGGGATGTAGAGCAGGAAATGAAGATCGTGCGTCTGGGAAAGGACGTCAAATGGTCGGTTCCCTTCGTTGTTGGAGGAGGAGGAAGGAGGAGGGACGGTGGAAGTGAGACTCCACTCTTCAGAGTTGACAAACACTTGGAGATCGTCCCACTCGATAATGTGACGTGCGGGGAGAGGGGTGCAGGTTTGTTGGATGACTCGTTGCAGGCGGGGTACCTGGATGGTTCGGTTCTGCTTGACGAAGATCGTCCGTGTTTGCTTCTTTGCTGGGGAAGTTGGGTCGAGTTGGGATTCGACCTCTGACTCTTCATCCTTCTCTGCTTGGTCCGCATCGGCAATCGCGGAATCTGCTTCTACAATCTCCCCCTCCTCCTCTTCTTCCTCGTCATCAACTTCAACAGCAACCTCCTCCTCCACAACCTCATCAACCATAACCATCTCGTCAACCTCCCTCTCCACAATCTCCTCCAACACCTCCTGAGTTGGGGTAAACTGCAACGGAGCAAACCACTGCACCTGTGTTTCTACGTGGAAATCGTGCAACCCTTTCAATGCGTGTTGCAGCTTCGCGATCGGGTTGTTCCCATCATGATCCTCGTTGGTGCTGTTGGCAAGCGCATGGATCAGGTAGCTATCGTAGGCGGTTGTGTCGGTAACGTCCTGGTTGAGGATGGAAAAGACGAGCCGGATGTGCTTGCTGTATTGGATGACTCGGGGGTCTTGTACTGCATCGGTGGATGCGGATGCGGATGATGATGAGGTGAGGACGGGAGAGTCGCCACGGATGTGGAGAAGTTCGGAGATGACTGCTGCGCTGATGGTGTCCGGAACGAGCGGAAGAGAGGTGGCGTCTTGGATGAGGGGAAGATAGACGGTGGGTAGCGAGTCTTGGTTGATTGACTCTTGTGTCGTTTCGCTCTGCACCTGGACGACATATCTCCCTGTCTGTGGTTGAACCACGTCATCTTGACTTATCAAGTCTTTTGACTTGGCTTGAACGATCCACTGTGTGCACTCGAGACTGGCAGCATCCGGCAAGTCGGCTTTGAGCTCCAGACTCTGCTGCACCAATTGCTCCACCTGTGTCAGGAACGACACTTGCTCGCCCTCCACATTTTTGGCTGATGGTGTCGATGCTGGCAGAAGTGCAGGATCGACGAGAACCACAAGACTGGCATCAAAAGTGACAGGACACTTTTCGGAGAGCTGCAGTGCCTCGATCTGCCGCGTTGGTAAGGGCAGCCGTTCGATGGTGGTAAGACGCAACCAGGATGGGATGCTGAGCAGGAGGGCGGTCCAAAAGCAGACGAGGATGGCTAAGCGGGTTGTAAGGCTCTGAAAGCCTAGCGGGGCAGCCATCTTGACGGCGGACGGGGTATGGTGATGGGACCCTCCTCTTGTGATTAACCGTCCAGGGCTCGCAAGGTAGATGATGCTAGTGGAAGGCGTGTGAGGGTCGTAAGAAGGAAAGATGCATGCACACTTAGCGCTGTTCTTTTGTCGAGATCAACACTTTTGGGACGGTGCGCCGAGATTTCTTGTAAACCTAACAATACGAGAAGATGCGAAAAATCTCCACTTTTTTCCCCCTTTTTCAAAAAAAAAACGACGCTTTCACGCACAGACGCCTGCATCGGAATGTCCGCTGTTTCAAAGGCTGAAAAAGTGCCTTGTTGAAACAGCGGCTCTTCCGACGTCACACTGTGGGCAAACAAAAGCACGGATGCGCGGTTGCCCTTTGCAATGTCAATACAGTACTCTATTCGAAGTCCCATCCCAATCTTTCTCACATCCACCATCATATCAAACCACTCGCACTCGCACTCGCACTCGCACTCGCTCCTCAAACAAGCGATACCCTTCGATTGGAAAGGCAAACACCAACATGTCTTCTCCCGTCAAAAAGGAAAAGGACACTTCACCCGCTCCTCCTGCCATCATCACCAACACCTCACGCGTCCCATCCACTTCTTATTCCTCGGCTACGTCGCTCTCGGCCAGCTTTGAAGCGCTTTCTTCGTCCGAGATCCTCGAACGGGTACCTAGCCCCGTGGTGCGGCTTGCTGCTGCGTTGGGTCCTGCCATCCATGCTTTCCACCGACTCATTCGTCTAGCTACCTGGACGGGCGGCAAAGGGTCCACCTCGGCATCCATGCTGCTGTTGGTCTCTTTCTGGTTGACCTGCGCCTTTGGCTACGAGCTTCTGCGCTATGCTCCCCAGCTAGTCATCCTCGGCTGGATCGGCTATGCCGGCATCAGAAGACAGCTCGCTTACGCCAGACCCCGCACCCATACACCGGCAAAACTCATCCAGAGACACGACGTCGTCTCGGCAGCGACACTCAACGCAACGCTGCTCGAGCTGAGCGAGTTGGCGGATTTCTTTTCCAGCTTGAGGAGAAATGTGCTCGTCCCCGCGGTGCAGTTGGTTTCGTGGGATCCAAGCCCCATGAGCACCAAGGCGGTTGCGGCGTTCTTGATCCTCACTTGGCCACTCTGGTTGCTCGCCTTCCTGCCACTGAGGGAGACCGGATTTCCGAGCTTGGTACTCCCAATCTCAGGAGCTGGTATCGTGGCTTCCATTGCGAGATGGAATGTTTTCGTCTATCATCAGTTGCTCAAGCTTATTGGGCCAGAGCATATCGCCGTGTTCCACGACAAAGCGGCTCCTCTTTATGCACAGTACCACAATCTCTCGCAGATCTTGGCAAAGACGCCTCTACCACTCATCTACGCACACGTGGCAGCTGTTGTAGGACGCATCCACTGGGAGCAGTGGACAGATTTCAACCTCACCCTGCTCCCTCCATACCCCATTGGCGCTCTCACCGTACGTAGTCTTGTCTGCTTGGTCGGTACACTTGGCTTGACCTGGTGCTCCCCCTGGTGCAGTCTCTTCCGACAAGCCGTCTGGAAGAGTGCCACCATCCGCCGCATCGTTCGCGGCACCGGTCGAGTGCTCAGTGGTCAAACTTCACCTCGCGAGGCCTATGGCAAAGGAAACCTCGACGACGAATTCGCCCACGGACTGTATCACGACGATGGATCTGCTCTGCTCACCAGCAAAGGCGTCTCCAAATCCAAAGGCGACAATCCCAAGGCCAAACAAGCAGACCAAGAAGACAAAGTGGTCAGGCACGAAGACGTCGTCTATCAATTCTCCATCTTTGAAAACCAACGATGGTGGGTCGGTCTCGATTGGACAGCAGCCCTCTTGCCCCAGGAACGTCCGTCTTGGTCCGATGAGAGTAACAATCCTGTCTCGCCTCCTTCGTCGTTCAGTCTTCCTGCTACCAAGATCATGCTGACGCCTGCACCGACTCCGGATGATCCCAAGGCGTTTACGAGGAGGACGATCAAGTGGCAGTGGGTGGATCCGGAGTGGTCGATTGCCGGTGTTTCGTCGCGAGGCTACTATCCGAGTTCGACCGTGTACAAGGGGAGTGCCAAGGAAGCGGCTATCAAGAGTGCAAGTGCTGTTGGGGATAAAGATGCGTTGGCTGCTGCGAAACAGGGTTACCTGGGTGATGCGCTCAACAAGATTCGTGCGCGCACCTCTGGTGTAGGAGCCGCGGAGAAGGACGAGGATGCGGCGGTGGGTGATGTAGGCACCACCGCACATAGGGTGAATGGTCAAGATGGCGAAGAGGTGTGGGATGTAGACACCGAAGGGTGGCAGTATGGTGACAATGCATGGGAGAAGATGAGCAAGAAGAGTGGTATGGGAAGGTATACTAGGCGTAGAAAGTGGGTGAGAAGGGCGGTGCTGTTGGAGGTGGTAGAGTATGGGATTCATGGGCCTAGTCCTGCTTCTTCGTCTCCCTCTTCTTCGCCTAGTGCGCCAGGTGCGGGTGCGAAGAAGGAGGACAAGGAGGAGGGAGAAAGGGAAGGGGAAGGGGAGAAGGTGGATGGGGTCGATTCTTCTTTTGCTCCCAGAGTGGATACGGATGTTGTAGCTGCGAGTACGACTGATCCGGTAGGAGCTGCTGGAGACGCAGAAGAGGATACGACGGTGGAACCTTCGCAAGCTGCACTGGCCGGAAAAAGACCCAGCATCTCTGATCGCTTGGCAAAGGCAGCACAGTAACAGTGACCCAATCACATCACCAACCCTTGACAACTGTGTTTCGTATCAATTCCAATGCCAAGTCATCCGATCCTTCTCTCACTCTCGAGCTTATCTTTCATGCTGTGTTTTGTGTCTTGTGTCAGAAGGCACTCTCTCATCGTTGTGTCTCAACTAGAAAGCCACTCAAGCCTTGTGGCAGAAATCACACTCACACGCCTGAGTTAAACTCGGAAGATCTCGCATCCATCCTTGTATAAATTACTCTACAGAGGTGCTCCCATGAAAAAAAAAAAAAAAAAAAAAAAAAAAAAAGGGGGAGGTTGTTTAGTTTCTAACCGTGGCGATAGCAACGCTACCCAAAGTTCTTCTCATCTCTGCCTGATCTACGTCATGACTATCTTCGACAGCGCCCCAACGATCGATCTGACTCTGGACCTCAACCTCTGCAGCTTTGGCGGCTTGTTCGACGTCAAGATGACCCGAGACGAGGGCTACAGAGATGAGGAATGATTTGGTGAGCATTACGCTTCGTTCGAATGCGGCTAGATCGAAAGGGTCGAGTTTGGATAGATAGGTAGTAAAGGTGGACAGAGTTCCTGGAGGATGTGTGCCGCCAAGGAGACCGGTGAAGGGGGTGATGGAGAGGGAGTAGGTGTTGTTGATGTGCGAAAGAAGAGGTTCCCAATGAGCTTTTTGCAGCTTTACCAAGCTGGATGGTTGGGGTTCTTGAAAGCTTGTAGATCGAAGCGAAATCAAAGTAAACAAAAAAAAAGATCAACGTATCAAGTTAGCAACAAAAGCACCATCTTAAGTATATCTCCTTTTGGCAAATGCACTTACCAGATAGTTTCGTTTTCCAGATATCTCAACAAATCACCCTCAATCCCTTGCCTTTCCGCTGGATCCTTGCAGCCTTCCAACGCTCTTGCGGCCAAACTCGTCAATGGCAAAGTGTGAGGTTTCAACACTTGATCCTGTTCTGACCATTCTTGAGCGATGCATGTAGCCAGCAGCTCACGTTCACATGGAATGATGATGGGCTGACCGGAAGGTGTACGGATGGCTCTGTTGTCGAGAAGGATTTGAAACCCTTCCGCAGAGGGAGATGATGAAGAAGAAGAAGTAGAGGAGGAGGAAGAAGGGGGTTGGAGTGTGACGGTTTTCCAAAAACGAGATTTGAGTCTCTCGGCGCGGTTTAGAGCTGCTTCTTCGCGAAGAGAGGAGGAAGTGGTGAGAAGGCGGAGGGAAGAGAGGAGGTTGGAGGATGGACGAACGGCTGTGCGCAGCGTGTGGGCGTTACGAAGGGCCAACATTGTGATTGCTGGGTTGGGGAAGGGATAGAGGGAAGAGGTGGTGGAGAAAGAGGGATAAAAATGTCAAAGGTCACAGACAAAGCAACCCGCGCAACGAAGCTTTCTTCTCGCGGCTGATGGTCAACAAAGCCGACTTCCGGCCTTTTTATACGATCTAACAAATCAAACTTCTCCCCCGAACCTCTCTCTCCCATCCATCTTCACGCTATTACCTTTCCTCAAGCACTGCCTATACTGTATGATTCTACACATACATTCACATCACAAGCTTACACAGAACATCAATGAACTCAAAAAGGGGTATAATATTGTCACCTCCAACACAAGCTCAAATAAATGACACTGCATCAACGCCCCATGACCTCCTAACCTGCACCACAGCCAGCAACTCCTTGACCAGCTCTTCCAACAAAATCGTGTTATCCAGTACACTCGAGAGTGTTGCTTTCCCCACGAGTCCTTGCCTGTTCGAGGAAGATGTCGGAAGGGGTCTCCACGACTCGGCACCTACCACGGGCTGAGTCTTGACAATCACTGCGGCTGTTTCCCGGAAATGCTCTGCGTAGGGGTTGATGGTTGATGCTGACACCTTGCGTTCTCCGATGCCTGGGCGGGGTTCCGTGAGAGCGGTAGTGGGGGAAGTGGAGTCGGTGGTGGCCGGGAGAGGTTTGCCGAGATGAGAGGGTGCGCGGGTTGGGCGGCCGCCAAAGAGGCGCGCTAGGGCGCTGGTTCGTGGTGCGGCTGCGGTCGGGGCGTCTGCGTCTGCGTCGGGGTTGGGGACGGAGAGGCTGGTGGATGCAGGTGCTGGAGAAGATAGGGCGGGGAGAGAGGATCGTTTGTCCTCGAGGATGCCGAAGTCTCGTTCTGCCGTTCTGGTGCGTTCGGTTGTCTGTAATCGGCTTCTGGTGCTGCGATGGGAGGGGATGCGGGGAAGCGTCAGAGACGGTGCCAAAGCCTTTGATTCCTCAGAAGCGCCTTCTTCGCTGTTTGCCTCCACCACGTTGAGTGCGGCAGACAGATCCTCTGTAAGCACCAAGCTTCTCCTCCTCTCCTCCAAGTATCTGTCGAAGTCTGCCACCGTATCACGATACGCCGCCACCTGTTGCACCAACCCAGCCAGCAATTCCAACAACGCTGGCTGGTCCGTCTCTTCAGAAGTATGCGTCAGCCACCCTTCCAAGCTCCTCACCGGCGAAGCAGCCAGCGCAGAGAGTACACCACTAGCCGCCAAATTGACCTCTACAGGCTGCGAGAAGAACGAGGCGAGACCTGTGAACAGATGCTGGACAAATGGGTCACTGCGACATAGCGGGATCTGTTCAGCGCCAAAGTCAAGTGAGGCCGAGAATGTGCTGTCGTAACGCAAGGCTTGTTCGGCATCGAGCAAGTAGTTGCTCAGGGATGCCTGGAGGGCTTCACTACTTTTCGTGGAGCCAAACGAGGTGAGGAGGCTGGAAAGGGCGTCGATCTCGCGGAAGTGCATTTCGACTTTGCTGCTTGCTGCAGGTTCTTCCGCTTCGTAGGGAGCCGGGCTGTGAAGTAGCCAGTCGTCAACAGCAGGTGCAGTGAGGCCTTTGCGAGGGGCTAGTTGGAGGAGCCCACCACAGGCGCGAAAGCCGTGACAGACGATGAGACTTCGCGCAAGCCTCAATGCGGCGACTCGGGTTGCGGGCCTCTTGGTGTCCTCTAAACTGTCGAGGATGAGATCTTTGACGCTGTACCGGTCCGCGTCGTCCACAGGCACGTTGATGTCGTATCCATGTGCTTCTGCATTGAGGTAGCCGAGATCAGCTGGGAGGAGGAAATCCAACGCTACGTCGGTCAAGATGTGTCCACTGCGCAGCACAATGACAATGACGTCCAAGTAGTTGAGGACAGCAGCTGAGCTGCCATCAAAGTCGCTGCTCTCCATCAGGGAAGGGTAGACGACGTTGCGAATAAAGGTGTCCCGGATAGCCATGGCGATGGCTCTTGCAAGCTTGCGAATCATAGGGTCGAGGTCGGGCGTCGTGGTCGGCGATGCAGGGACTCTTTCTGCCCCCTTTTCATCCATGTCATCCGACGACACGGAAGCGGCAGTGGCAGCTTCGTTGAGGTGCTTTGAGGCAAGCCACAAAGAGTCGAGAACATCCTGACAGAATTCAATCAGGTCAACGAGCAGACGCAGTTGCGCCTGCAGCTCGACATCATCGCTTTGGGTTGCTGAGGTCAGAGCGTCGGAAGTTCCATTCGAGGGTTCTGACGCAGAGCTGCTCGCCAGGGTGATGGTGGCACGTCCGCTTTTCGACGAAGAGTCACTATCGATCTCTGTAGGGTCGTAGCGGGGAATGGGTCGAATCCGTGATGGAAGGAGACCGTATGCTGCACCTAGACCAGCCCCGAGCACATCTGCAAAGTCAGAGTGGGCGATAAAGACTGCTAACGAGCGGCGGATGTCCTCTGTGCCAAAGGAAACGCGCTTGGGTGCTTTTTTGGCCTTCAAACCGTGCAAACCGGATTTGTGCGAAGGTTGGACCCCTTCGAGCGAGATGAGGAAGAGCAAGCCTGCTCGTGCAAGTTCGCCGATGCGACCCTCGCGGTGGACAAACTTGAGCAGATATGAGAAGAGGGGGAACCGCAATCTTCGCTTTGTCTGCTTGCGGACTGAAAAAGCGGTGGACGGTTGAATGGTGGCAGTCGAATCAACTGATCCTGCGGGTGAAGGTGGACGGACATCGACATGGTCCGTCTTCGATACATCTGCTGCGCGGGGAGAGCTCTGTAGATCATGGCCGGCTGAAACCAAGTCGTCAAAGAGCTCGCGACCAACGATGATGGAACCGTCACGGAGGCTACGGGCGTCTGGTGAGCCATCTGGGTCATCGACCGGCTCGTCGGTAAAGAAGATCTGGAGCAGATCCGGCGTGTTGCGGATGCGACTTGCAATGTGAGACATCAGATCAACAAGGTCCTCTTCGTAGTCAGTGTCCGCACTTGCAGCGGTCGTTGTGCCTGAACCGCTTGCATCGAAAGAATCGTCATCGAGCTGGAAGCGCGCTGCATCTTCGTCCAGACACAGCTGGATAAGTTGAGAGATGGGCTTGTTGGCTGCTTGTCTCGAGAGGAACTTTTCATCCAGCAGGATGATCAGGTCCTTGAGAGCGCGAATGGTCTCTCCGCGGATACCCTTGGGTCGATCATCGACAGAGAGGTGGACAAGTTCGGTGAGAATGTCGTACTTCAGCAGATACTCCATGCATGGACCTGTGTGACCGTCATTGCTGCGATTGCTTTCAAAGACGAGCGCGTCGATGATGCGTTGGAGACGGCGAGGAAGATCGGAGCGCGCTACGCCGAAGAAGAGAGCTCGTTCGTCTGGATTCTCGAGCTCAGCCTGGACGGCTAGCCAGTCTGCATGGAAGACGTCGACGCTGCCGACAGGATGAAGGGAAGGCTTCTTGCGCAGTCGAGGTGAGCTGGTGATGCCAGCAGCTGCTTTGGCTGGAGTAGTGACCAAGCCGGAAAGACGGCTCAGATATTCCATGGTGAAGCCGCGGTGGGCACTGTGGCAGCGGGTGCTGTCATGCAGGTGGAGCTCAGCAGATGCTCAAAGGTGGTAAGTGGATTGGCGTCTCCAGTTCGCTTTTCTCGAGGTGCGGCTTGCCTTCAAATGACCTGGGTGACGATGAAACGATGAAGAAATCAAGACAGCTGAGTGGTTTGTGGTTGATGGTGGATTGACACACACCCAGAGGTTGGACTGAGCTGAACACACGCCATGCATGTCAAACGTGCAGGTGTTGGTTTCCGGCCTTTTATGCTCAGAGTGTTAGACTTGGCACAAAAAGGCACAAAAATCAGAATGCTGACAAATTTACACAAAGCAGACTTTCGGAAGGTGAACCACCTTGCGGCGCATCCGAACTGCTTTGATCTGCAACCATTTCGAGGTGCATTTCTACATCTCTTGTCCTTGTCGTTCTCCATCTATCCTCACATCGATCAACACTCCATACACGCATCATGTCGGCCAACGCATTGACTCGAGCCTTCCCCAAGGCGCTCAAGGAGGTCCGTCTCCACCTCTGCCAGACCGGTCAGGCTTCTGCAGGAGCAAGGTAAGTTGCAATACGAGCTAGGCCAAAGGTTGCACGAGCTGGTTGGAGGATTGCTGACAATTACACCGTCAATTTGATCACGTCTGCTTTTCGTTCTTCGGATTTGCTGCGCACAGAAAGTTCCTCGAAACCAACTACAAGCCCATCAAGCAGTCCAACCCAGACCTTCCTTTCCTTGTCCGAGAAGCTAGCGGCACCCCCGCACGTGCCTTTGCTCGTTTCGGTGAGTAGTAATCCCAAGGACCAAATGGCACAACTTGCCCTCCCAATGTATCAAGAGCAAGCAACTGACCCCACGCATACGTCTTTTGACTGAAACGTATACTATCCTTCGCAACACAGAGCGAGGCGTCGAGAAGCACGTTGAGCTTGATGGCCTCAGCTCGGCTGATGTCGAGAAGAAAATCGGCGAGCTGCTTGCTGCTTCCGCATAGACATTGCACCATGGTAAAACAATCGATTCGCTACACCACATGACCGCCACCCCGACCGCTCGCAGAACGTCCAATCATCTGGGCTGTGCATCCTTTTCTCGCTGGATCCACTTCATGAGTCGCAACCGTGTCACTTTGGCGTCCGAGATCGCCCCTTGCAAGTCTGTCGCTCACTTCGATGCTATCTAACAACCGCAGACTGCATCCGGAGAGCCTCCTCCTGTCTGTTGAGATCTTTACCTTCATAGTGACTGTTTGGATCTGCAGGTTGTAGCCACGCCTAGCCGGTTGCAATAGCAAAGCTGTGAGATTGAGATGTTCGCGACCGTTGGATTAGAAATTGTTTTTCGGGCGAGTGTCACTGGCTGGCGCTATGTCGGCTTTGGCTTTGGCTTGGAAATGCGTGACGCCTGGTTGCAGCAAGAGCAGCCAGCCTCTCTCTCGCCAAAAAACGAATACTGCCAAAAGGTGGAGGAAGGCTCATGATACATTTTGAGCTTGGATCGACTCAGCCCGTCCATCAAGCAACCATCATCCACCGTCTCGCCACCCTTGTCAAACTCGGACAGGTACAACATATACCCAGAGGAAAGCATCGGAACTTGTATGCAAGGCAAGGCTAGACTAGCAAGATGAAGATTACATCTCGGCACATCGAAAAGGACGGATCCGGTAGGATCACCATTGTTCCTGAGGAGGAGTAAGTCGCAATTTTTCTCAACCTAAGTTCAATTCAAGGAACGTATCACTGACACTGTTGCTGCGTCTTGGTCCGTCTTTTTCACAGCGAGGACATGTACCATCTCTATAATCTGATCGAGCAGGGCGATCGCGTGCGTGCAGCAGCAGTTCGTCGGGTGCAATCCGAATCGTCGACAGGCTCGATAGAATCGCATCGAGTGCGTCTCAATCTCACCATCGAGGTGGTCAAAACCACATTCGATGCAACAGGATCCAGTGCACCACCAGATCCATCGGCTGCAGCGGCAGCAGCCGCATCGACCTCTTCAGCGGCACAAGAGGAAGACGTCAGCCGATCTGCAGCGGTAGGCGGTTCGGGTGGCGATGGAGCCACACTGCAGGTGGCTGGCAGGGTGGTGGAAGAGAACCCACATGTCAAGATGGGAGCGTACCATACGTTGGATCTGGAGGTGAACCGAGCTTTGACAATCACCAAGGAGAGCTGGGATGCTGTGCATTTGGAACGACTTGGCGAGAGCACAGATGTCAGTCAGCGTGCTGAAGTGGGTGCAGTCGTTCTCGGCGATGGCACAGCGGCTGTTTGCCTACTGACAGGCCACATGACGGTGGTTCGACAGCGCATCGATGTGCCCATTCCACGCAAACGCAAAGGCCTCCCAGCAACAGCAGCAGACAAGGCAACAGCGCGTTTCTACGTCCAGGTCTACAATGCGGTTGTCAAGCTGCTCCAATTGCCCGCTTTGAGGCTGATCATCCTTGCATCTCCCGGCTTCACACGAGACTCTGTGTACGACTTTGTATTTGAAGAAGCGACGCGGCGAGGGGACAAGATCCTGATTGGCTCCGAGGCACGACGCAAATTCCTCAAGATCCACTGCAGCTCTCCGCATGTGCACTCGCTGATGGAAGTGCTTCGCAGTCCTGAAGTCAACGCACAGCTCAAAGACACCAAGTTTGCACGCGAGGGACAGCTGCTGGAACGCTTTATGAAGCAGCTGGCGAGCGATGAGCTGCGAGCATGGTACGGCGAGCAGCACGTCTTGTTGGCTGCTTCAAGAGGTGCCATCGGAGTGCTACTCATCTCGGACGGTCTCTTCCGAGCGGCAGATCCAGCAAGGAGGAAAAAGTTTGTCGAGCTGGTGGAGGATGTAAGGGCGCAGGGAGGCGAGGTGGCGATTTTCAGTTCGATGCATGAGAGTGGACGACAGCTGAACGCTTTGACGGGTATTGCCGCCATCTTGACGTATCCATTGGACATTGAAGTGGTGGAAGAGGAAGAGGCGGAAGAGGCGAGGCGGCACAAGGAGGAGTCTGGATCTGGATGACGAACATATATCCCTTTGGTGAATCTCAAACTATCATCCACCCACAGTCGTCATCTGAGCTGTGCTATGAGATCGTCACCATGGGGTTGAGGCAGAGGTGAAGGAAGGCAAATGTCGATCTTACATCCTTGAGCGATTTTTTGGGGCACGTGACCTCAAATTTGGAGCAAATGCTGACCGTGTAACGCGTTGAGCAGGCTGAACGAAAAATAAAGGCAGCAGAGCACAGGGCACGGCCGTACACAGCAGAGCGTCGGGATGTGTTGCTCTGGAAATACGAGAAAAGAAAAAAAAAGAAGGGTTCAGGTATATAAGAGTTAGATGTCATGCTGTTGCTTGCGTTTTGGCCGCTCGGGTTGCTCTACTCGACAACGCCGATGCTGCACATACATCTTCAAAGCAATATTCTGTCAACACAAGGAGCTTGTCCGAGTGCGTGAAGAGGCGTGGGAAAGTGATTCGAATGTGGAAAGACAAAAAAGTGTTGGACTTTGGTGTACTGTATGCGAAATGAAGTTGCAAGTTGCATGTGACTGTTGAGATTGCCTGTCCCGCTCTTCCGCATGTTTCGCTTTCATCACACTTTCCTTACCATCACATACGTACACATAAATCTACACAACATCTTGCCCTCATCATCACCCTCATCACATTGTCGCAGGTGTTTCTAAGTTCGGCTATCCCGAAGCGACTAGTCATCTGCTCCATACAGCTTCAAAGCACATCGATCAGGCCGAGTTGGTGATACGGACCGTCAAGGACAGCTCCTCTTTCACCACTCTAATCGAATCAAAACAGCATCTCATCAGACTCATCGCATTCAGCATCCTACACATCCAATGCCCCTGACGACATCCACAAGACACGAACGGTGAGCGATTTACTTTTGGCCAGGGCGCCTGCTCTCTGCTGATAGCTTCCACAGCCTAGCGCAGGCAACTGGACCTAGACACCTCTCCATCCATCAAAGTGCTCGCAGGAGCTGGACTTCCGGCACTTGATACACTCCCGCACCACCATGACCGAATCATCCATCAACGTCTGCGTCCGTGTCAGGCCCTTCAGCGAGAAGGAAGCATCTCAGCTTGCTCCAAATGAGGATCACACCCCTTTCCTTGGCGATGGTGGTCTAGCAGGCGGCATCTCACCCAACAAATCCATTCCCTCCGCCACTTCCACACTCAAAACCCGCTTCATCCGACCCATCGTCAAACCCATGGATCAGAAGGTGCTCGTCTTTGACCCGCCTGACACCAATCCACTCACTCGCCTCTACAACAACAATCCTCTATCTCACGGCGCCAAACGCAGCAAAGATGTTCGATACGCATTCGATCGTGTCTTTGACTCGACAGCATCTCAGACTGACGTCTTTGAGGAAACATGCAAACCGCTTCTCGACGGTATCCTCAACGGCTACAATGCCAGTGTCTTTGCATACGGTGCCACTGGTTGCGGTAAGACGCATACAATTAGCGGAACTCCCCAGGATCCTGGCCTCATCTTTTTGACCATGAAGGAGCTCTACAACCGCATTCAGGATGCTCGTGATGACTCCGACGTCCAAATTCGTTTATCCTATCTCGAGATCTACAACGAGACCATTCGTGACCTGCTCAGCTCTGAGCCAACTCCTCCAGGCGCTGGTCTCGCGCTTCGCGAAGATGCCAACAACCGTATCTCGGTCGTTGGTATCACCGAACTCGTTCCCGAAAGCCCAGAGAGCGTGCTCGAATATCTCCAAGAAGGCAACCTTCGACGTACCATGAGCCCTACCGAGGCCAACGCGGTCAGTTCCCGATCCCACGCAGTACTCCAGATCAACGTCACCCAAAAGCCACGAACAGCCAGTATGACAGAGCAGACCACTTCCGCCTCGCTCAACATCATCGATCTCGCCGGTTCGGAGCGTGCCTCTGCCACTCGCAACAACGGTGCACGCATGAAGGAAGGCGCCAACATCAACAAGTCGCTTCTCGCTCTGGGTAACTGCATCAATGCCCTCTGCCAGTCTGGTGGCGTACGAAAGCATGTTCCCTACCGTAACTCAAAGCTCACTCGCTTGCTCAAATTCTCGCTCGGAGGCAACTGCAAGACCGTCATGGTCGTCTGCATCAGCCCATCAAGCGCTCACTATGAAGAGACCCACAACGCCCTCAAGTACGCCAATCAGGCCAAGAACATCCGCACCAAGGTCAGCCGCAACATGATCAACGTCGATCGCCATGTAGCCCAGTACGTTCAAGCTATTCACGAGCTCAAGGAGGAGAACGAAAGGCTGCGCGCCAAGTTGGACGAGCGGGGCTCGCTCGAATCGGCAGCGGAAAAGCGGAAACGTGTAGAGATGGGCAGGGAGATGGACGAGGCCAAGAAACGCATGCGCGAAAGCACCGACAACGTCACACGACTTGTATCCGACAAAGCTGCCTTTGAAGCCACGACAGCCGCTGCTGAGACGAGGCTCGCTGAGCTACGAAAGCGGCTAGCTACAGTCGAAGCTGATCTGAACCGCTTCAGCAGCAGAGGCGAAGTGCTTCCCTCCGACTTGGAAGGCGAGCGCGATGTTCTCTGCAAGATGGTAGCGACGGAGGAGAAAGCTTTGCAAGATGAGACGACCACCGCGGGCGTCCGCAGCTTGCTCAACAGCCTCCAAATGCAGCGTGGCATCATTGTCGCTGCCTCGCACAACCAGAAGTTTGACGCAGAAGCTTCAGAAACAATCCAGACTTTGGGGAGCGCGATGCTGGCAGAAGTCGAGGCGGAAAAAGCCAAGACCAAATTCACCGGCCTGCTCGATGTATTGCGACGTACCACGGCCGAGTCGACACAGCTGGTTGCTGTTGCAACGAGGAGCACAATTGCATTGCGCGAAGTGGCTGGCGAGCTCGAGTACAGGGCTACCAACGCTGGGGATCCTGCAAACAAAGAGAATGCGGAAGACCTTTCTTCGACGTTGGCGCTGCTGGCTTCGCAGCTGCGTAGCATCGCAGGGGAGAACGACAAGGTGTTTGAAGGTATGTGCGGTGCAAGCTTGCCCGCTGTGGTACCCGTACCTGCTGCTGCGGGGATGACGGGGGCAATGAGACCTGCAAAGCCGGTCGCCAGCTCAGCACTCCGTCGCTCACGCACGTCACTAGCCGTCAGTCAGGCAGGAAACGTCGCCAGCACATCGCAGCCTGCCGTAGCTGCATCAACCCGATCCGCTTCATCCTCAGCATCCGGCTTCAGTCGTGCAACAGCTTCCTCATCACGCCGAGCATCCATCGCGCCACCCCTCCCACGTTCCATGAGCATGCAAGTCGCCAGCTCGCCTTCCAGTCTGAGCAATACAAATGCTGGACCCGCCTCGCGACCTGGCTTCGCCGCTCCCACATCCTCCTCCTCCGCCCGCTCGCAAGTTTTGGCCAGCAGCCCAGCACGCAAATCCGCACCCATAGTGCGCCGAGCCAGCACAGCAGCAGCAGCACGCCGACTCAGCTCGGTCCGAAGCGCTCGCCCCGCCGCTGCGCCGCTGCCCGCCGTTGAGGAGAAGAAAAAGTTCCGATGGGCCGACGAAGCAGGCGAAGGTGAGATCGACGATAAAGGACTTGGTGCCGCCACTGTCGAAGGCGGTACAGGAGGTGCAAGCAGTGGAGACAATGGAGGAAGTAGCTCAGGGACAGAGTGGGAAGATCTTTCCGATGGGCGGACCACTCCTTCGACCCAGCTTTCGAAGCCAGCATCATCTTCCGTAGCGTCCAAGCCTATTCCCCGATCCACATCGCTCGGCACCACCACAGCACCTGCACCGCCAAAAAGCCTAACCGCCTTCCCCGACACCACAAAGCGCGCCGTATCCGCCAGCACCAACCTCTCCCCCCTTCGCGAGGTTGGAGGATCCGCAGACGAAGCCGACATCTCCAACGCCTCTCCCGTTGCCCCTTTACGAGCCCCTTTACGAGCCACCACCAACACCGCGCTTCTCAACAGCAGCACATTCCCCATGTCCTTTCCCCCTACCAACGAAAACGTAGGCGGGATCAACGCATCGACATTCCTCCACCACAACGCTGTTCCTCCGACCAAAAAATCCTTCCCTCGTCCCAGCGCCGGTGGTCCAGGTCCCATCAGAAGAAGAACAAGAACAAGCGTAGCCGCTGTTGTGGTTCCAGGACAGGCGAATCCGCTGATGCCCGTGATTCCTGGACAATCGACTGCTCCCATGGGAGGAATGATGGCCTCGAGTGGCGTGGGAAACAGGGTCAAGGCAAGTCGAGTTTCCGTCGTTCAGCCAACAATGCGCTCCGCTAGCGCTGCACTCGCGGCTGCAGGTTCGACGAGTCTCTTCAGCTAAGACCTGCACGTACCCCATCTTCTGCGAAAGTTTTGTCATTTCATACGCATTGCACATTAATCGACTTTTGATTCATCACATCTCTCTGTCTGTATCTGTGTGTGGGTGTGTAGGTTGGGGGGTTGGGCTATATTTACACTGTTTTTGAGGTAGGATTTAATGGGGGAGGCAATTTCTTCTCCACCAGGACAACTCTTGCTGGAGGGCATCTTTTACATTGTCACCATTTCTGAAGCCGTGACCTTCACCCTTGTAGACGATGTATTTCCAATCTTTATTCTGTTTGCCTCCTCCATTTTTGAGTTCTTGGACGAATTTGTCGGCTTGAGTTTTGGGGACTACTTTGTCTTCGCTTCCTTGGAGGAGGAGGATTGGGGCACGAATGTTTGATGCTGCGAAAAGGGGTGATCTATCGTGATATACCTGCGGATGGGATTGAGGTGTTCCACCTATGAGTTGAAAGGGATATTGAGATTCGAATTTGTGAGATTCTTCTGCTAAGAGGGCAAGAGAGGATATACCGTATTTGGATACTCCACCGGAGAAGATGGATGGATGGAAACAAAGTGCGGAAAGAACAGTATAGCCTCCTGCCGATCCTCCTGAGATTAACATCGCGTTAGGATCAGCAAGGGATAACGCTTTGATGTTGAGGTCGCTTTTGCTTTTGCTTTTGGTTTTGGTTTTGAAGAATGTAGATTTGGTCTCGTTAGAGTGATTGGTGGCAAGATGCGGTGTAAGAGCACGATAGATTCGTTGAACGCTAACCAAACGCGGGAAAAGGTTAGGAAAAAGCTTTTCAATCCTAGCTCCACCACCTGTCAAAGTAACCAGCGCAAGATAATCTACCACACTCCAATACCTATATCCTTCCGCCACGTAAACGTCCAAAATTTTGTCCTCCGGTACAAGCCTCTCCGATCTCCTCTTGATCCATTTCCTCCCGAACAAATCCAGCCCTCGCGTAGTTGTCAATTGCACTCCCAATCCAGGAATAATCGCCGCACCCTCACTAAGAACCCTCGAGATCTTCGACGAAAGGTAAGGCAAAGTGGTGAGAGCAGCAATGCCAACTTTGACAGCAGTGCGGGTCAAAGTGGTGGTAGGACGGATGAGAGCAGGGATGCAGTGGGTGTAATTGGTCATTACGTTGGTGGCGAATTTGACGCTAAAGAATGCGGCGGCCAACGAGGCTGGAGCTAGCACAAGGTCCAAGAGGGTCCAAGATGGGGTGGTGTTGTGGACGGTGATCTTGACTCCGCCGGATGTGGAGGCTTCTTCGATGATGACAGAATCGGATTCGGTCGTTTCTGCTTCGATAGAGTTTCGTACAGCGTCCTGTTCAGCCGAGCTGAGCTCTCCAAACGGCCGCGGATCCAGACTAGCCTTGGATCCAAGGAATTTCGCTGCGGCTACACAGTCAACTACATCCGTCACACCCCATTGCCCCGTCAACCTCTCCAGATACTCCCTGCCATATCCGGTACTACCTCCATAGTTGACACTGCAAACCATGAAGCCCCTACTGGTCCAGAAGGCTGTCTGAAGATTGAAGCCCATACCGGCGCTGGAACTGGGTCCGCCATGGATGTTGAAAACGCATGGAGGGGCGGTACCTTTGGGTCCGACGAAATCTTTGTTCTTGGGTTCAAAGATGATTGCGTGTGCCACGGCTTTTTCACCACTGGGGAGGGTTGTGGGGAAATCGATCTCGCGGGCGGTGCTGAGGTAGGATTTGTCAATGACACCATCGGAGATGAGGGTGGACGATCGCTTGATGATGGTGATGTTGGATTCGGTGAGGGTGTAGTTGTTGGAGGCGAGGCCGCGGAGGTCGATCTTGATCAGGGAGGTGGGTTCGTCCGGGCGGGTGGCGAGGAGGGCGAAGGATGTTGAGGTCAAACGGCGAAGTTGGGAGATGGAGACGAAGGGTGTGTGAAGTGGGATCAGGCGGGGACGACGCAGGTTGATCAGTCCCAACGATTCTTTGGCGCCTTGGGAGTAGGAAACGATGAGAAGATCGGGCGACAGAGGGATGTAGTCCGAGTTGTTGCATGTCCATGCCGGGGCCGTGAAGTCGTGCTTGACCGGCTCGGGGAGGATGGGCTCTGGAGAAACAACTTCGAGGGATGAAGAGCTGGAAGAGATGGTGGTTGAATAGAGGTTGAGGAATCCAGTCGCGTCGCACGAGAAGAAGAGCTTGGCAGCATCGTCTGCAGGGTTGGCTGGGATTGCCCACACGGGTTGTTGCAAAACCTGCTGCTTTCCTGCTTCGGCGGAAGCTACTTTGATCTGGGTAGGAGCGACGAGCTTGGGCGTATCAGGGTTGGAAAGGTCGAGCTTGGCCACCCAGAGCTGCGTGTCCCACCAGGGCATGCTGGGATGGTTCCAGCTGACCCAGCTGACGTATTTGCCGTTGGGGGAGAAGCGGGGGAAAGTGTAAAAGTCCCTTTTCTGAGGACCATCTGCTTCAGACTCTTGATCAGCCTTCTTCCCCTGCAGAAGCGTATGAACTCTGGCCGGCTTCGACTTCAGATCGAGCAGCACGATCGAGTTGACCACCGTTGACGGTGTGTCCTCTGCATGATCTTCCTGGATCGCCAAACACAGCTCGCTTTCGGTGGGGTGGGGTCCAAAATCAGCGTACCTAATGGCAGCATTCTCTGGAGTCACCACTTTCGGCTCTTGATCCTGTTGCGCGCGCAGCACATCGAAAGATTTGGGGTTGTAGTCCGAAAAGATGAAACTGCCATCGGCGAGACTGGCAGCTGCACCGCCGCCGTACTCGTGCACGCCGGAACGGGCGCTATACTTGCCGGCGCTGATCTCAGTTGCATTGTCCGAGGAGAGAGAGGAGGAGTGCATGAGAGCATAGCGACCGGATTCGCTCATTCGCAGCTCTACCCAGGCGACATCGGTGCCGGTTTCAGAGTTGGCTGGAACGAGAACTTCGGAAAGGGCGGTGGCTTTTTGAAGCAAGAGATCGGTCGAGATGGGGGATTCCCAAAAGCCGTATGGTGCGACCGTCTTTGCCTGTTTGGAGGACGGCATCTCGAATCTTGATGCTGGTGGTGAACAGAGTCGGGATGGTGTTGGAAAGGAGGAAGGAAACTAACGAGAAAGGCTGGATTGAAAAGGGTCTGTGCTTTTGCTTCTTTTTTTTCTCTCGGCCAGGGTCGTGCCGAAAGTGTGACCATCTGGATTTCGGATAAATCGGGCTTTGTGCGAGGCGGTAAACTGCACACCAACCGTAACTTTGTTCTGGTCTTTGCCAAGCTTATGTTGGAGATGAGTCTGACGGCTATGCAAATGGTTTCGACAAGCAATGCGCGCCGAGTTGACAGGATCGTAAGAGACCAGCGAAATCCGATTGAGCATGGTGTGTGGTCGGATACGACCCTTCCGACAAGGAGTGCGACTGAGCCATGCGATACTTTGACACAATCTCAAAGCATCGCATCGGCGGTTGAATCGGGGCTGAGGTGGAGGTTCTGTCACTTTTTTGGTGCTTGCAAGCCATAACTTGCATAGACCCTGCTGAGTTACTTCTGTTCGTCCTCTCTTCCTCGTCATCACCCCTTCTTTTCCCCTTCCATCCTGTTTCACATCCATCAGTAGCTACCGCTGACTCCAGCTCCTCAACATGAGCTCGATACAACGGAAGAAATTCACACAACGCAACGTCTTCTATCTCCGCGCCTCTCCCTATGTCGTCCTACAAACCATCCTCTACCTCGACTATCGCCATGTGGAATGGATGAACCTCAACCCTTCCATTCTCACCCAGGTCCTCTCCATCTTACGCACACGAATCATGCCCAAGCTACGAAAAGAGTCCGACTCTTCCGGCAAACTCTCGGCGATGAGTAAGAAAGAAAGGGTGGATGTCTACTCCGATCGAGACTTTCAAGTGGCCTACTTTTTCCGGAGGATGGACGACAGGCACTCGGTTCTACTCAAGGAGAAGAGCCTTATTTTCCCAAGTGATCCAAGCCTAGGGGAGGTCAAGGTGGAAGATGAGGGAGAAGGGAGGTTGCATGCTCCCATTCCGAGGGCTACGCCTGCATCGTCAGGTAGGGCGGAGAGTGTTGTTGCCTCAGTGAGGGATGGGGAGAGCAGCGAACAGCCGATGAGGATCAAGGACTCGCCCGAGGCAGAAGCGATGGCATCCTCGCCAAATGCGAGCATGGCAAGCCTTTCGGGAGCAGACGACAACGCATTGTTCCGAGGAGGGATTGACGAAGATGAAGATGCGCTGTCGATGCCTCCTCCCGCAAGCACGAGCACGAGACGCACTCGCAGTAGTTCCAGAGCTGCTGCAGACCAGCAGAGTCGGCGCTCTAAACGGGTTCGCATCCAAGAAGACGTCAAACCAGATCCAACGGCAATCGATGTGGACGCCTCAACCACAGACCCACAAGGCTCGACCAGGCAACAAGACGATCAAGAGCAAGCAGACTATGACAACGCAGCTATCGAAATCACCGAAGAAGACGAGGAAAAGATGAAGCCCAAGCTGCACGTCAAGTATGCTGGATTCCGAATGTAAGTCCAATGTCCTGCTCTCTGTACACTGTGTGACCTTTTCCTTGACCGCTCTGCTGACATCTTTCCTTCTATGATTGCCCATTCGTACGCGCAGATTCGGCAAGCTGCTCGTGCTAGTCGTTGAGCCATCAAAGCGCACTCTGGCAGCCCACCCGGAGCTGTTCGGCGAAAAGAAGGCCACTGAGATCCGTCAGCTCTCGGTGGCTCCACGCTCCATGACTCCCGGTATCGCCAACAATCGTTCCGGATCCGTGCAGGCGAAATTCACCTCGCTCGAGCCGGCAGAGCGATCGAGTCGGAATGCGAGCGTCGGCAGAGGAGTCACGCCACTCTTTCGTGGGGCGACGCCTGCTGAGAGCGAGGCAGGAGGCACACCGGGCCCGATGCGGGGCTCGGTAACTCCAGCACCGCGTGGTGCTAGCGTGATGGCAAACGACGCAGTCGGCACGATAGAGGGTGATGGTGGGGAGGCAGATGACGATGGATTAACAATAGGAGAGTTGGAGGGAATCGAGCTGGCAACCCAAATGCTGGAGAGGGAGGAGCAAACGAGGGGCGGCAACGATCTCGAGGAAGGAGACTGAATCGCTCTAGCATCGACCTGGAATGGAAACCACTTCCGGTGATCATGTCCGCGTGTTTGTGTTGTGATGTTTGTGTAGATATGGTTGAGTTACATCACACATGGTCGCATGCAGCGGGCCACCATTGCTCCTGAAGCTTGACGTCTGCAGAGCGCGAATCAAGCTTGCCGAAACGCTGCTTCTTTGCGTGAACCTCGAGCAGCGCCGAGCGCACTAGATTCTCTTGAGAATGAAAGCCATCTACATCGTCCTCTGACTTGATATCCGAAGTAGACAAATTGACCGTACAGGCGTTGGCAATGTACTTCCCTGCATCGTCGAGGCTGGTGGTGAAAGGCGCCCAAGGCAGCACATACGACATGGCGAACCTCGTAAGGAGGCCGGATTCGCGACTGAGACCCGTTTGTGGCACAAAACCTGGCTGCACTACCACAACTTCAACACTTCCCGGGGAAACCAAGTGGGCTTTCAGTGCATGCTCGATGCGGCGACGGAGAGCGCGCACACCCAACATCTGAAGGAATTTGGAGGCAGCGTACGTCTCGCGCAAGGTCCAAGGCTGTGTGTTGCCATTCGAGGAGGAAGAGAAGAAGCTGTCGAGCATGGCGGGGTCCTGGATGGAGCGATGAAGTGCGCTTCCGGTGAAGACTATGCGCGTTTTTCGACCATTCTTTGCATTTTCTGCGATCGTAGGTACGAGTGAAGAGATGAAGAGAAGGTGTGCAATGTGGTTCACGCAAGCGGTGGTCTCGATGCGACTGTTCTCGCCGATGAGATGATCTGAAGGATAAGTGACTTTGCCGGAGGCTCGGTCTTGGTCGATCACAGTCTCACGATTTGTCTTGGCTACGGCGGCGTTAAGGAGGAAGATGTCAAGACCCGAAGCTGAGTTTTGACTGGATTGGAGTTGGCTCTTGATGGACGAAGCGGCTTTTCGGACCGATGACAAGGAAGCCAAATCCATATTACAAGTTTCGATTGAAAGTTCAGGAGCGGTACCTGAGACAGGAGCAGATGGCATACCTCTGGCAGCTTTGAACTGCTGTGTGAGCTTTTGACGAGCTAGGGAGACTGGAGCAGAATGTTGATCTCTGACCATGAGAGTGAGGCTGCATCCGGAGGCGAGAGCAGGCGAGGCGAGGAGCGTCTTGAGTGCCTCAAAACCGAGCCCAGAGTGGCCCCCAGTAGCAATGATTCGAATGCTCATCTTTGACTGTGGTTCACCTGCTCTTCAAAGAGATATGGATGGCTTGCAAGGCAGATGAAGGAGGTGAAGGAGACGTCCGATGACGGTGTGACAAGCAAGGAAGAAGTGGAGGCGAAAATGTTTTGTATGTTAGAGCGAAATTACGTTTTGTGTCTGTGAGCCATCACCACGCTTTGAGGCTCTGCGCCAGTCGAAAACATGCATTTTGGTGAAATGAGACTTTGTTGGACCCTGCATCGGCCTTGATTCCGGCTGGCAGGCAGCTGGCGTGTGGAGACAGAAGAAGAAGGAGGCAAGATCCGGAATTCCCGGCAAGGCAAAATCAAGGGAGGGTACTGTAAAGAGCAGTGCGAAGAAGATACCTCTGGCAACACCACCACTCTCAAAACCAACACCTTTGACCTAGCAGCTTGCTTGGTGCTCGAACGGTGTGTCACGGTGTGTCCGACAACGTCCGGGAAGTGACAGTGGGAAGCGTTCCATTCGGTGCATGATTTGATAAGACATATGAAGGTCACACGATGTGACAGGCAACTGCAGAAAGTTGTAGAGACCAAATGAAAGCTGTACTCTCGGTGTCCACCAAGAACAAGATGCAATGCAAAAGTGTTCTGACCATGTTATGGGGTGGGCTGTTCACGTTGGGTGATGTGGCTACGACAGGCGAGGGCGGTACAAGATCTTTACAGCTCGCGACAGGAAGAATCTCAAGATATGGTCACTGGGCAAGGCCAAGATCTTGTGTGTAACGGAGATACAGTCAATCAGGAGCAAGCTGTCCCGGATGCTCGGCTGTCAATCAAGAGAAACGCGAGATTCAGAAGAGTGCTTTCTGCATGATGAAATGTATGTATGCAGATGGGTTGGCTGATCCGACACACGCAAGTCGCTCTCTTAGTCGGAGCTTGAGCAAATCTGCTCGTGGGAATTGGGAGTGAATTGGAGAAGAATCGCTTTCAATGCCAACGCTGCCCACGCTGCCCACGCTGCCCAAGCTAGTTTTGCTCCTCGTTGAGCTGGTTTGGTTGATTGCCCTGCCTCTTAAGCTTGTTCTTGAAAGCTGCTTCTTGTGTGCTGTGGTCGTTGAATGGAAAATAGGCGCTTGTTGGAAGAAGAAAATTTAAGGCTGAAAATTGTCGGCCAAAATTAGAGACGCTGTTCAGCTGAGCCTTTTCTTTTCCTCTTTCAGCTGAAGCTTACCCCGCAAAAGGCCAGGGCTTGGAATTGTTCTCTGTCTACTGTATTTGTGTGTTTGACTGCTCCATCTCGTCGTTGCTTCAACCAATCCCACACTTGCAATTGACATTTGCATCGTAACTGCCGTCCTCTTCCTCATACCACCATTCAATCTCGACCGTCCCGCCTGCACATCGCATCTCATTCAGCCTTCCTCCCTCCTTGGTGATTGTTGCTTCCTTTATCGAAGATTGACCTGACCTGCAAATCCGAAGAAACCCACATCGTGTTCCTCGATCCCACTCGGACATCTTTCTGCCTTCTCCTGCGACTTACTCTTGATTTCCTCGCATCGGCCTTTCCGACATTGTACAGTCAGCACAAAGCGCAGCAGCGTGCCTCATGTCGTTCTTGACTCGTATCGATTGATCATTCGGCACCGCCACATTTCCTACGCTCGGCCTTCCATCGGCTCCATCCCGACTCTTGTGCTCTTGCCAGTATCTTGAGCAAGAACGGCACGCTGCTGACACATCATCACTCCGATCACCATGTCGTACAAGAGCGAAGACGAGGCTCATGCTGCATTCGAGCTTGTCTCGATGCGCAACGGTCGCTCTAGCGTCTCTTTCGACAACTCACCTGCTCCTGCATCCAGCGCAACCTTTGTTGCTGCATCCACTTCGGCAAACGCCGCCGCCGCCGCCGCCGCCTCATCACCACAAACAGCAGCTGGTCCTTCCAACACATCTCCGTCCCCTTCTGGCACATCAGCAACAAAGAAGCGTCCCAAAGCCGCATCCGATGCAAAGCCCTCCACCTCCAAAACTAAAGGCGACGACGAGGCCAACTCTTCCGATCCAAAGGCAAAGAAACGAAGGAGAGTCGTCGTAGCATGCGACACTTGCCGTCGCAAAAAGATCAAGTGCGAAGGTCTTCCCAACCCCACCAACACTTGTAACAACTGCACAGCCTACAATTATCGATGCACCTTCAGCAGCGATGCCGACCGATCCAGAGGCAAATACGAGATCCTTGAAAGCAAAGTGGAAACGCTTCTAAGCGCTCTACGCTCTGTTGCGCCTCACGTGGCTCAGCAGTTCGAACGTGGTGAACTCAATGTCACCGGACCAAGCGGATCCAGTGCACCACCGCAGAATGCCAATCCTTGGCAGTCACTCGAATCCCACGACAAGCATCGCAATGACGACGACTCTGCTCCAACTGCAGATGGGACCAACGGAGACTCGCTTCATTCACGCCACGATCAAGACTTGCCATCACGCTCAGCAGTCCGTCTCAATCGCGACGGAAGCGATCCCGACGATGCCGATGGTCAGGGCAACGGTGCCGGGACCGGCGGAGGTTCCGCCGATGCCGTCAAGCGTGAAGACAGAGACGCTCTCCTACCGGATGTGGAGGATGGTCGACCGCGATACTTTGGACGCTCCTCCGCCATGACCCTCTTTCACAGCATCGCTGATGAAAGCCGTCCGCCCAGTCCAGGAGCTGGCGCACACCGATCTTCTGACCAAGTCACCGATCATGCCGGCGTCAGCTACGAGACACATCGACACACCAGCAGTCGACACGGAAAATCGACCTCGACTTCCATTTCCAATGCCGCAGCTGGAGGTGCTGGCGCAAATAGCGGAAGCAAGCCGGCACCGCGTCCGCTCTATCCCACCAACTCGAAGGAATGGATCCAGCTCCTCCGTCGCAAGAACACCGTTGCAGTGGGTCGAGATGATGCTGTGACCGAGGAGTGGTTCGAACGTTACACCCTTCCCGACCGAGACCTCATCAAGGACCTCTTCGATGTCTTCTTTACACAGCTGCATCCTCTGATGCCCATCGTCCATCGCCCATCCCTGGAACGCGACTTGGCGACAGGTCGAGCTGACAAGGACTCTGCGTTTCGAGGCTTCGTCTTTACCATTCTTGCCATCGCTTCGCGCTTTTCCAATGATCCACGTGTCCTTGCCGACTCGGGCGACCCTGATACCGCAGGCGACCACTTTGCCGCTGCCAGTCGACTCTATCACCAGGTCTACGCGGCGAGTCTGATCAATGTCCAGGTCATGGTCCTCACCGCCACTTTCATGCATGGCGCCATCGGTCCAGGTGCCAGCTGGACTGTACTTGGTGTAGCGATTCGTGCTCTTCAAGACATCGGTCTTCACCAAGAGAAAGCGTACAGAGGCTTTTCCCCCTACGAGCAGGAGCTGCGCAGGCGAGTTTTCTGGGGTGCCTTCATCCTGGATTGCATCTTTTCCATTAACATGGGACGACCATTGGCACTCAAGCTTTCTGACTGTGATGTCAAGCTTCCGCTCGAGATCGACGATGACACCCTCTTCCAGTACGAGTCAGGCGGACACATCCCTACGCCGGCAACACGCTCTGCCTCGGACAAGCCCATGGTCATGAGCGGATTCATCCACATGATCAAGCTCAACGTCATTGTGCAAGATGTCGTCCACGTTCTCTACTCGCCCAGATGGCGTCAAGATGGAAGTGGACGTGGCAAGCCGCCTGCCAATCCTAAGCAACGGGCCATGCCCGAATACAAGGACATGGTGATCCTTTCAAAGCGACTGGAGGAATGGGTTGCAGAGACGCCTAGCCATCTCCGCTCCATCGAAAGCCCCTTCCGCCTTCAAGCAGGTTTGGTGCAGTGTGGCACACACGATATTCGACTCTACATCCTCAAACCCTTCTTGGAGCACAGTGCGCTGCGCAAGATGCTTCATCCGCAGTGCGTCTTTCATGCGCGCGAGTGCCTGCGCGTCGTCATTGCGCTGCATGAGGGTGATCATATGAGCGACCTCGTATTCATCTTCCAGCAGGCTTTCATGAGCACGGCCACCTTCATGATCACCGTATGGCACGAATGCCGCGAGCCGGACAAGCTGGCAGAGGACAACGATCTGGTGGAATCGACCCTGCGCATCTTTGCTGCTTTCGACGATCGCTACTTTTCAAGGCTCTTCCGACGTGCGCATCGTATCTTGCGTGACATTGCGTTGCGGTCTATGCACACTATGACTTCGGATCAGCGTGAACGGGTCAGCCGGATGTTGGTCAGAGCAGATCAACGCATGTCGGGTGTGGTACCTCCCAACTTGCTCGGTATGAAGCCGATGTCGGGTATGATGCAACCACGCGCGGATGCTACCCTGCCTCCGTCTGCAAGAATGGCAGCCCGCAACGAGAGGCTCGAGCGGCGTGGAAGTGGACAAGCTGGAGAGACAGCAGGTGCAGCAAGCGGCGTCCACTTCTCGAATGACCCCATTTCAGCTGCTTCCTACATCCACAGCTGGTCGCCGATTCCGAGCGCTCCCATGTCTCCAAGTCGCAACTCTATCAGTGAGGGTAGCCATGTTAGTGAGAATCAGATCACTTCGGCGGCCTTTGCGCAGTTCATGATGAGCGGCGCCGCCAGCAACACACCGGGAGGAGCCAATGCCGGTAACAGCGGGACGCCTGGTGTCAACGGCAATAGTGCGATGGGCGCTGGTGCTCTGTCGGGTGCAGGTATGCGTGCTATCGATGCTGCCGCTTCACCGCGCTCTCACCTCAGCGGGGAGACCGAGGGATCTGCTGACAGGCTGGGAGGCATCCATCCTGCGTCCTTCGGTGATGCGCGAGGGATCATGCCTCTCTACACCGACGACCCTGGCTCCGCACAGCATCAACTCGAGGATTTGTCGTGGACCGACTACTTTTCCAAGTTCCTGGATGATATTGGAGGCGGCAGCACTCCTATGACTGCGACCACGATGAGTGGTTCAGGCAGCGGCGTGACGGCTGGTGGGCATTCTTATCCGCACCAGGCTCACACGCCATTGTCAAACATGGTCGGCATGTCGAACCCACAAGCAGGATCGTCTGGGTATGGAGACATGCACTTTGCCATGGGTTCGCCGACGACGCCTGCAGGTCTTTCGCAGCAGTCGCCTCGGCGTGCCCCTCCGCATCACTGATTGTACCCTATCGTGGCTTTTGGGATGTATTTTCACCTTTCATCCAATCTAACGGTGCTATCGATTTGTCATATCTACACTACCTGGCCGTATGACGCGTTGATTTGCGAGCTATGTTCCTGGAACGATGAACGAGATGAGAGGCAGAGAGAGAGAAAAGGTGGATGTTTGTTTGGGTCTCGGATCGGAAGACTCTGAAAGAGAAAGATGATGGTCTCGGCTAGCACCTCATCTTGCCGACGTAAAGGGTTCGACGCAGAAGGGCGATCTGTTGTAAGCGAGAAAACAAAAAGAAAAAGAAAAAGAATCACAAATGGCAAAGCGAAATGACATGACGCGATCTTCGCGTGGGCGGCTGGCTGCTACCATGTGTTGTGTTGTCTTGACTACTGGTCCAGGATGTTGGTCTCGCTTGGCTTTTCCCGCGGTGCAAATTTGGGATGGAACTGCATCTTGTTGAGCTCCATGTTGCTCTCAGATCGCTTGACAAGGGAGGCTATACGCTACTAGAGAAGGTTGAGGAAGACGAGGTTCGAGAGCGAAAATGAAGTTGAATCCAACGAAGAGAAAGAGGCTGACGTGCCGATGCTGCAGATTGGTGCAAGAAAAGCTGCGCCAAGTTACATCGCGCCAAGCTCCGCATCGCCCATCTTAAACTTAGCCGACTCATTGTGTGTCGGCCTGGCTCGCTCTGCGTTTCCGCCAAAGGGTAAGAGCTCTGTGTAACGATCGGTTAGCGGTCAAGTCGGAGAGTCAAATGGATACAACAGAGAGAAAGAGACCCTGTCGATCTACTTTCTCCCCTTGTCCTCTCCCTAGCATACAACAACACTTTTGTTTTCCATCTCACCTCCATCATTCACCTCCTTTCACCATCCGCTTCCGTCATCGTCATCAACCTTGATACCCGTTTCCGACTACATCATGCAGATCACCACCGCCGTCACCCTTCTCGCCTCGCTCGCTGGCCTGTCGCAGGCTTTCGAAATCACCTTCCCCAACAACAACGGTGGATACTGGGTGGTATGTTGACCACAAGCTGCGGTACAGCCATCGATGCGAGTAGAGGATGTATGCTGATAGAATACTTGTTCATCCACGCTTGAATTCGGCTCGCAGACCAACTACACCAACACCTTGGTATGTTCCCATCCTTTGATCGGCAGCTAGCTTGTACAAGGTGAATAGCATATCGCTGACGTTTTGCCCTTTCTTCCCTCTCACCTGTCATTCATTTGCTTTGCTGTCAATAGAACTGGAAAGGTATGTCTCTGCCGACTTGATCGGATGCAATCTGCACGTGCCAAAATATCGACTGACACTTGATGGTCTTGTTGATCTTGGCCACAACAGCCAACTCTAGCGACCCCAGCTTCTTCTCGGTGCAGCTCCTGAATGCAAACAGCAGTCAGCTCAACGGCAACTTCCAGATTGGCAACGCCCTCGTCACTTCGGTGAGTGTAGATTGAAGACATGGATCTTTGCCAAGGCCATGGTTGACTAACCGACACCTTGATCACGGACGCTTTGTTTTAAATGCTGCCAGAACGGTACCGCGCAAATCTTTATCGACCGCATCCCTACGGGTACCTACTCTTTGCTCTTTGTTAACAGCAGCAACTATGAACTCGACCGTAAGTATCGTTAGCACATTAAAAGTCTGTCTCCGGCACATGCTGACTCAGAGCTCGTACCCTTGAATCTTCTCGCGCTTGATGGCATACAGGTCCCCAAGTCTACTACAGTAAGTCCTTGCACATTCTCGACTCGCTCGACTCGCGTACATGATTCAATGAGGTGGACGACTGACTGAAATCTGGCCTTGACGTTTGTTGCAACAGCCTCGAGCTCGTTCGAGATCAAGCCCAACGGTACTCAGCCTGCCGAGGTTACGGCTAACACCAACGCAGACCCCAGCAGCTCGGCCACCAAGGCTGCCACTGGATCGGCTAGTGCGACCCTCTCGAGCGTCAGCAGCACCGGTACCTCGCGCTCGGGCAGCAGCAACGGCGCTATGGGCATGGTTACGGGCAGTACTGCTGCTATGGTTGGCAGCGTCGCTTCGCTTGTCTTTGGTCTTGGTCTCGGTCTGCTCGCTTGAGCGGATGAAACCTTGGCTTGTGTAACCTCTAGGTCGAGTGGCTATGTCGCTCCCTATTCTTGTTTTGCATCTGCTGCGATCTCGCAACCCACTCTAGCTGATCAGCGTCACCTGTCGTTTGTGTACCAATCCTGAACACTTTCTTTTCACTTGCGACCACCCACTGTCCGAGGTGACGGCGTCGAGATGAAGATGTCAGTGCGGAAGTGTGTTTCAAATAGTTACAGCAGATGTGTGTGTGTGTGTGTGTGTGTGATGCGGACCGTGCATCATTCTGTTTGTTTCATTTGGGAAATGTGTTTTCGGAAAGAAGTCGGACAAAGCGCGTGATTGAGTCGCTAAAGCTAGCCTGACCCCTTTTTTCAACCATCACAACCCACGCTACGCCAAACACCAAGCATACCACTGTTACGATCACTTCTCATCCTTGCTCGTTTCACCTTCCACCAACGAAGTCGGAGACTTTGCAGCACAGCGCATCCACGACAGAGCAACGACTTTGTGAATCTTGTCCAAGATTTGATCAGGCAAGTTGGCTAAGCCACGCTTGCGACAAACGCTTGTAACCCAGGTACAGCGACAGAACGGAATAGCAAGTACGGGCTTTCACCATATCACAGCTGGTTAGCATTCGACGCGGCCCAGCCTGAAGTGGCGGAGAACAGACGCAGCGTCGGAACACCCTCAGCTACACGAGTGACAAGTTTCGAAGAGCCCGCTTATCGCTGCTCGATATTGCACTGCCACCCCATCGGCCCACGCCCAACTTGTCTCGCCGAAACAAGGCTGGGACAAAAGCACCGACATAGCTCTACACCCTCGCTCGATAAGGCTGCCCCCTTCCACTTGACCAATCACTCGCGTAAAGCATCGTGCAACAGGAGCAAAATCGGAAAGGCCGTCGGACAAGCCGTCCAGCCATAAGATGAGCTCTGCTCGTCACACCTCCTGACGACTCGAATAGCTTTCCAACAGCGAACAAAGCTTCCTCCTACGTCCGAGCACACCACCATTTGGAGCACCTCGTCAAGCCGACAAATATGGCAGCAACACTCCCACTCTCGCGCAGCATGCGCATCCCGCTCTCCCAACGTCAGGATATCAACGAGTTTGGCACCGACAACAATGGCATTTCAGACGACTGGGGTCCATCCTCCGTTCCCCCAACATCACAATCCAACATTCCCTGGGATGACCAAGTCGTTCCTGCACTCCGCAAGAAGCTCGAAGCAGAGTCCAAGGACATCAGCAAACGCATCAGCCGCATAGAGGAGAGCGACAACGGTTGGCTACGATCCCGCGAATCCATCGACCGGCGCGACCCTCGCTCGGTCCATGTTCGCGATAGTCAAGACCGTCGCATGTCGCGCGAGATCGTACAGCATCATCGCGAATCGTCGCTTGATCAGTTCCACAATCGGTTTGCCTCTGTAAGAGCGCCGTCGAGGCAGAGGGCGGATGTGGCGGCCAGTAGCTTTCCTTTCGACTCGCCTGGTTCGGAGGAGAGGAATGCGAGTGCATCGATGCTTTCGAATGATGCGACGACAAGAGCAAGGGAGAAGGCGAGGCAGATTGCGGCCCGGCAAAAGGCACAGCAACAACAACAGCAGCAGCAGCAGAACGGCGGCGCATCGAGAGACTCTGTCATTTCGTCCAGTGATATGCATGGCTACAATTCGCGGCAGGGGATGGATAGCAGTATTGATGCTATTCCAGAGAATGATGTTGCCGGAGGCAGCGGTGGGCATGGTTCGTCGTTCGAAAACAAGCGGTTGAGGACACAGTCAACGCCCATGCGACCTAGCTTAGACGTCGTCAATCCAGACTATGCAACTTCCAGGCGGGCACAGAACCAGTCGTCGCAAGAGCCATCACGATCCACATCGACAAATGCTTCTCGAAATCCAAATGGCCATCAGCGGACCAACTCTTTATCGCGTCGCAAAGCCGCCGCTATGGACCCAAAGCTCATCGAAGAGTTTGGTCCACTCGGTTCCACGCCTTCTCCAACTGCCAAACTGCTTCGCGCACATCAGGACCTCGACCCTACTTCAGCATCCTCGTCCTCTCCCAGCATGCGCAATCGCGCTATTCAGCCAGACGCGTTTCGATCACTGTCTCCACCCGAGAAATCCCGCTACTACCGTGAAGGCTCTGCTCCACCTGCCTTTGGTGACGCTGGCAACGACAGCGGATGCGGCGAATTCGGAGCCTCACCAGGTAGCAAGAGCGTCAACAGCTGGGAAGACCAGATCATCCCTACAGTGGCGAGAAAGCTACAACAGGAGCAGTTCCTCAAAGCAGGCAAGGAAGGCAGGCTGAGTCGGTATGAAGGTTTGATCGATACATGGGACAAGAATGGACTTCCACTCAGCAGAAGCGACGTCATGGCCCTCCAACAACAGCAGAGAGCAAAAAAGCTGCAAGAGGAACAAGTACAGAGGCAACAAGAGCAGGAGCTGGGCGAGGTAGAAGAAGAACAAGTGCTGACTCCAGGTCCTATACCGTCAGCCTCGTTACAGCGACAGAGGAGCAACAACCTCAGTCCAGTAGAAGCGACTTTCGACAGATCCAGATCGAGGGCTAGCAGCCGTCGCAGTCAAAGATCCGCCCATTCCCAGCAGCAGCAGCAGCAGCAGCAGCAGCAGCAGCAGCAACAGCAGCAACAGTACCAACAGCAGCCAGTGGACAGTATCCCCTTGCAAGAGATGCACCAGCACCAGTACCCGCATTCGCATTCGCATTCGCATTCGCAATCTCAACCACATCCGCAGCATATCTACCAGCCCACACCACATCCAGCACCGGCACCCGCACGGGCAGCAGCAACACAATCCAAACCGAACAATGTCTCCAGACAGGACGACGCGGAAAAAGGCGGATGCTGTTGCATTGTCATGTAGAGCCTCCTCACAGTCCCTCAAGTCCTTACTCATACCCTAACAGTCTTTCACCGTGGCAATTCCTTAGACGTCTTCCTGTAATCCTTTTCACTCGTCAATACAGAGTGCACTTCTTGACCCCAATTCACATTTCACCATAGCTCTACTACTTTGCATGACGTTCTCACTCGCGTCGATACAGAACAAACGCCTGGGTCGCAATCGTCTTTGTGCTGGCTGTGAAGCTTGAATCTTGACCTCAGCCAGCTTCTGCTGGATCATATCTGCGGTCATGTCAGCATAGCTGACCAACCATCAAGTCCTTTCTGCTGCTTACGTCTTAACTGCCCCATATCCATGTTCTGGGTCAAAAGTAAATGAGGCTCCATACCAGTCTATATCTTGTGTTACCAGCGCTAAAAAGCAGAAATCAAGCTGATCCTATCTTGACTCCAATTAAAAGGGCCAGGCATTGTTGTTGGCTGTTGTTCCAACCCCACAACTCCATTTTGCAATTCCGACTGTTCCTATTGAGTGCCAGTGTAATCCTGCATTGCAGACAGACCTCATGACAGATCAATAGGGTGTTGCTGCATTAAGCATATCATTTGGGGTAAGGCATTCATATCTTAAAAAAAGGAAAACAATACAACTCAGAGCTCCCAAGCCCCCCAGGTAGCCACCTGAGGTGGCTTCAAGGTGAATCTTCCACAAAGTTAGTGTTGGCAGAGTGGCATCTGCAGTAGCTCCACCACCTGGACATGTAATATAACTTACTTTGATTGCACAGACACACAAACCATGATCTTGCCAACAAGTACAATTTGATCATGAAGCACAGAGAGGCACAAGTAAGATCAACTGTCCAATCTGCCGTGAAGTCAGCGTTTTTTGTTTGTGCACAGTCCAACCGCAAGTGAGCTGCAGAACAAGGATCAAGACACAGTACTTACATGGCGCAGTCTTCTCAAGTCCACCTAGTGTCACTCCTCTCTAGTCAGTGTAGTGTTGTTGCTGGATGACAAGCAAGTTGTTGTAACCACCAAAGATGGGATAGCTGAGAAGTGCAGTTCCCATGTATGGACTTGGCAGCATTGCATCTGACAGGTGAATGGACAGAGCGAGTCCAAAATGGCTGGGTATGAATACAAATCTGTTTGTGGGAGGATAAGGTTGTGTGTGAGCTTGATCTCCTCACAAAAATTGACCATATGGAAGCGCATGGTCTGCCAGAAGATCTTGGCAGAGTGCCTCACAATGTTTGTTGAATAATTGGGTTGCACAACAATGTGGGTTGACAGGACAGGCATGCCACAGCACCTGGGGCTGTAGAGAGACATTGCTGGTGTAACAAGTATGATTGTGTTGGAAGATGAGTTATGAAGGAAGTAATGATAATGAGCCCATTGGTTGGAAGGTATGAAGTGGGATGATGGTTGTATTAAAGTGGAAGATTTTCTTGGCACAGTCATGACAAAAACTTGACCTGCATGTGACCTGACTGATGTGCAGGGCACCTCTTCAATTGGCCATTCAGCCAATTGAGTCAATTTGCCCAATCATGAGGTTAACAAGTTGTTATCTGGATGTGCGTTTGGTGAGGTCCAGACTGTGTCCAGCAAGGAAAAATTGACATGGTCTGATCACCTTTTTGCGGCTGGTATTGTTAGGCTGCTGTTCAAAACATACATGTACATCCACAGTTGCCGTCACACACCATCACACATTGTAATACCACGTCATCACACACATTGCAGTCATAGAAGGGAACAAGGAACAAGCTGTATTATTGTGTTTGTGCTATAGCACAGGAGCAAGAGCAAGAGAGAGAAAGAAGCAAAGTACAACCTGTGCAAGCAAATGCAAGGAGGAAGAGGGTCAGCATGCTCACGTCGTTGTCCTGAGAAGCAACATTGAGTGTGTGTGGTGGTGGTTCTGCTGCTGGTCCAAGCAACATTAAAAGGATGGGCTGTGGTGATTGCAAAGGAGGAGGATTGAGACAGTTCCAAATCCACTGTGAGAATGGGTGGCTTGATGAAAAGGTACTGCTTAGGGCTCTATCATATCAAAAGCTTATAAAGTACACAAGCACATAATCACAATGAAAAAGAATTGACATTTTGAGAGCTCAATTAGAGCACAATGGAGGAGGAGTGTATGATGACTGTGTTAAAAAAGAAAGGAAAGGTAAAGAGGTCAGTGGTCCCGCTGATGAACAAATAATTGAAACACAAAACAATGTTGCTTAGAAAACAAGGAAACGGATGGAACTAAACGCGGATGGAATTGAACAGCAAGAGTGTGAAAGGATATTGTGCAAACAAATGCTGAAAATGGATGATGTTTGCGATGAAGGGAAAACAGATGGTATTTCATGAACAAGAGAATGCAATGGTAGTGAAGAGTGCAAAAGGTATTGCTGATATGTATGATGATGGTGTGCTGAGAGGAGGGTGAGGTCTGCTTATAGCCAAGCTCAAGTTCCCACCTCTCGCACAAAACTACAACTTACACTTCAGAATTTGGCAAACAGCATGCAACCTGGTGTCAGATGCCCAAACAAAATCAAGGCTCCATCCTCGGAGACGATGCTGCTACCTTACATGCTATGGAACTACAAGACTACAAAACTATGAAACTATGAAACACTACAAATAGGACCAAGAAATGACGTTGAGATGCAATGATGATGATGCTTTGTTTGATGTTTGCCAAGTTAGCTGCTGCGTGGATGATGGCAAAAGATTGATGAGCAAAATCAAGCTCCTTGATGGTGATGTCAATGGCGTAGAGAGCACTTAATGAGTCCAGAACGCAATGCTTTCAGCAACTTGTACTGGAGCCATTTCCTGAGCATTCGCTTTGCGTGGAGATCGAGTGCAATGACATTACAAGACGGAAGCTTCTTTGCCAATTGTTGCTGCTCCAGCTGCTGCTGCTGCTGCTGAACCGGCAGCAATCCTTCCTGCTGCTGCGCTGCCTTGCGCTTCTTCTTCTCGCCTTTTGACTCCTTGGGATCATGAAGAGGTCCGTCAACAATGAGCTCTTCAATGCGGCTGTGCTGATTGTAGTTATAGCAAAAGTCGAGGCCAGCCTTATGTGCAATGTCAGATACCAAGGTTGCGTAAACGGACAAGTTGACGTTTGGATCCAGGATAATGTTTGGAAAGATCCAAGCGCCAACTGCGGTGATACTTCCTCCAAATGAGCGGTTCTCATAATTGCCGATGAATGGTTTGCCACTAGGTGTCGCTTCATGGGCTTCCGGCTGTCCAAGATTGATGAGTTCACAAATGGTGAGGCGACGAGAAAGACTTTTGGCGTCCAGGAGCGCGGCGATCTTTCCCATGTCGGTTGGCAACCAAGTAGATCCTCCGTCTTTGTTGCGGATGGCTTGAAATGTTATGGTACCAAGTTTGTGTTCTTGCGACCATGCTTTGTTCCATGTATTGTCAGTATACCCAAATGGCACACCATTTGGTTGTCTCTTGCGCTCAGTGGGATTGATGAACAGTGCAACTGTGATAATGTGAATGTGTCCTGCGTAAGCTCTCAGATGGTTTAAGCTGATGCAGAGCCTCTCAAAGAACCCTATTGTTGTGCTGTTGAGCGCAAAACAAAGCACAAAAGCAATCAACTCACCTAGATGCTGTCTCTGTAGTTGCACAGGCAGCAGCAAGTGCAGAACCAGAAGTACTGCAAGGCAAGGTATATGCCAATGGCTGTCTTGTTGGAATCTCCAACATCCTTGACATCAAACTAATGTTCACCTTGCAGAAAGTGGTGGACTAACATTGACCAGCAAGGTAACTGGTCTACCAACACCGGCAATAGGTTATCAATGAATGCCAATGTCATGTCCATGCCCACTTGATGCACAAGGCTGGGATACCAATACCAGCACAAGGCCAGACATTGCTTTTGCCGAGTTCAACAGCCTCATGCAGGACAAGCTCATGATCGACGGGTTTGTGAGTAAGATGGAAGAGATAGCTGACCAGCTTGTCTTAGGTGGACCAACTGGTCTACACCCAGGACAAGGCTACGGCTGCACCTGCTGCCAAGGCGAAGGGCAAAGGTTGTGCCCAGCTCAAGGGCAAAGGAAAGGACAAGGCCAAAGGAAAGGGCAAGGCCAAGGCCAAGCCTAAGAAGCGCAAATGTGCGCCAGCCATCGAGGCCCCTGAGAGCCTGTTGAAACCTCCTGTCTCCTCTCCCCCTCCTTCTTTGCCGGACATGGATTCCACCAGCAATGGTGAAGAGGTCCCCAAAGGACCTGGACGTGGACTTTGCACCCATATGGGTGTGCCATCCTCCAGTCACATCACAAGGAGCAGCACTGGTGCGCGCAAAGGGTCCAACAATGCAGCTGAAAGCATCAACCTGTCCATCTTGAGCTCCAACCAACAAGCTCTGGACTTCATCAACGGCAAGGATGTGGAGGACGGCATGTTCAGGAATCAGGAGGAATCTGACAACCACAACAGCATTGCCAGCACCGGAGAAGTCTGTTTTGGGGGAGGGAAACTCCTGTCAACCAAGTTCAGGATCCCTTTGGACGCCCTCAATGATCAAACCCGCCAAAGGAACTTTGACCTAGGCAAATAGCTGCCACCAGTTTTACCTCTGGCAATCCATTTTGCAGATAGGGGATGGCCTGTCAAGCCATATGCTTCCTTTTCTTTTGTCACAGGCATCTAGTCTCAGTGGCAATTGCAGGCACAGTGCTATGAGCAGTGCACAATCTCTTTTTCAGTTGATCAAGCTCTTATGCCCTCCATCTGCTGCACTCTCCAACTTGACCTTAACTCAATGCTAACTGGACCTTAACTCAACCTTAACTTGACCTCTGGAACTCAACTTTAACTCAACCTTATGTCAGGGGTTGTGTGCCTGAGCTCAAATATCTGGCACTGAGGTTTCTCAAAATGGAAATGATATCCAAAACCTACCTAGTGAGATTCTCGATATGAGACTTAAGTGCAAACCTTGACTGTTGGGTTTTGGTGGGGCTTTGGGGAATTCTGAGTCTAAGAAACCAGGCTTACTCTTTCTTGATGTTGCCACAACTTTGAGAAAGGCCTTGCTTAGATCTTTGAGATCATCTGACTCCTGTGAATACTCTGTTCAGAGGCAATACAGCACAATAGACTTTGCCGTAGGACTTGTAACTGGAAGATTATGAGATGAGTGAGCCCTAGGATCAAGCACAAGTGTTCTTTATGCTCTCCTATGGCTCCGGCTGTGGTTTGGCAATGCTGTATATGGACTGGTTGAGGTTCCAGGCCCTGGTTGAGGTTCTGGCTGCAATGTAGGTGTCACAGCGTCAGTGTAGGTGCTGACGAGTTCAGAGAACAGGCTCTCCTTATGTTGAGGACAAGCACAGACTGTGAATGATTGCAAAGCCCTGCTATTGCAATTGGTACAACTGAGTATGCTTACAAAGCAAGACAGAGAGGTATTCTTGATAAAGACAATATAAAGAGTAGAGTGGATGAGCTCTGCTCATCACACTGCAAGTGAAAATTAAGTATATATAATTGCTCGACCCAAGCTGAGTGCACTCAACCTGCATGTGTACCAAGCTTGGGCCTCCAACCTATGTGTGACTTGCACCTGTGGCTCTCCTAACTCCTATTGAGCCAGTTAGGGCTTGCTCACCATCACAGATGGCGTCAAGCACCTTGCCCCTTAGTTTCACCAAGTAACCTGGCTCAATACCAGTCGAGTTGTGCTTCCTCAGTCTTGCACCCAAGTTCAAGAATCCGCCATATTGATTTCTCAAACTCAATTTGAGTTCAAGAACAGGATACATGTCTTTCTCAAACTGGGACTCTGTGTCCTGTAAAACCTTAATTCAACCTCCAGCCTAGCCTTCAACCCAACCTCCAACTTGACCTCCAATCCAGCCTTAACCTCACCTCCACCTTTACCACAACCTCAACCACAACATTGCCGCCATGCCTCAACACTGGCCCATCACCACTGCTACCTCATGCTGCTGCCATTGCAATGGCTGCATCATCAAGCCTATCTTAGCTTTGCTTTGTGGTAAGCTGCTCTTCTTCTGCTCCAATTGCTGCAAGATAGCATTTGTTGAGCGCAATGCACCTGCTCCTCAACCTTGCCACTAGCTTGACCTTGAGCTCTCCATGAGCTCTCCATGAGCTCAATGATGCATGGTAAGTGTTAGCACACTCTGTACCTCAACATTGACCTACTCAACCTTTGCTAACCTTCCATTACCCTCCTCTTTCTCATCTCTGCCGTGCCTACAGACCTCAAGCCTTTCTTTACGCCACAGTAGCGCATCAACCTTGCCCGCCACACCCCTACCTCCTCTCTCTGCCCTCGTTTGTGCTCCTTACAACAATTGTAACAATCAATGTAACTCATTTGAGTGTGCTATGCCTGCTTGTGAAGCCTGATGCCTGTGAGGATGCACCTAGTGAGCCTGATGAGCTGAGCTGTATAATTGTACAGTTGTGCTTAGTCAGCTTGCTGTAATGCTGGTGTGTGAGTCTTACACCGGCTCTGTATCACACATGACTCAATATCACAGATCTGGTGTGTCACTGTTTCACTGCTAGTGCATTACCTCTCCTTTACTGACACAGCACTGAGACACAAGCTCTGGTTTTCTAATGCAGACAGTGTACAACAATACAATGTTAGTGGTGCACAAGTTATCTTTCACAGGCAGTGTAACAGGCGGTGTACTAGCTTTACACAGCAATAGCTTTTACAATGTGACAACTTTTCTTCCTTTTCCCAGAAGATTACGTGATGGTTCACAACCATTATGTGAGGGCCTTGATAACGTGAAGGCCTGTCATTGTGTGAAGAGCAGGCTGGTAGCATGACAGTGTAATGTCATAACATGAGACAAGCCAGGATGACAGCGTGATCAAGAGCGTGTAGTGTGAGACTATGCACAGTACATGTGCGTGTTGCGCTGACTCAGCCCACTTCAGTCATCTCATCTCTCTGCCGCTGCTTCCTTGCTTCCTCCCACCATCATGACCTTTTTCCACTCTCCACCATCACAGCCAGCTACAACATGCCAGTGCAGCGCCATAGCCAGGTGCCTGACTTGATCTGAGAGAAGATTGTTGACATGGTGGTGTTTTGAGGCCACTCCAAGGCCAAGGTGGCAAAAAGATTCAAATATGCATGGACCACAGTCAGCACAATCATCAACAAGTTCAACATCAACAGTGAAACCAAGAGTCAGCACAAGAAAGGTGGTGCCTTCCAAGGCAGTAAGATAAAGCCAGAGCACATCAACACAATGGTTACATTTGTTGGAGAGCATCAGTCAGCCACATTCAATGAAATCCAAGACGGCCTCATCTCCACTGGTGGTCCAGCCATCTCAGCAACACACCTCTCTTGTCTCCTTGCCAATTGCTGTCACCTGACGCTCAAACAGCTTCACATTGAGCACAAGTGCTACAACAATGAGCACAAGCGCTACAACAGTGCCAAAACAATCCAAGCTCTACAGGCCTGGGTGCGCCAATTCCAGGTTGAGATGGGCTTGTTCAATAATGCCATCTTCTTTGACAAAGCTCATTTCAACTTGCACTCATTGCAATCAGTTGGTTGCACTCCTACTGGTCAGCAGGCTCAACAGACAGGCTGACCTGCAGATTGCAAACCCAACATATTGCTCCTTGTTGCTGTTGGCAAGGATGGTCTCTATGCCACCAACATGGTCACAGGTGGTTAGAACTCAATTTCATTTGTTGCTTTTCTTAACAATTGCTTGTTCCTGGACATTGCAGGCCAACATCACACTCTCATCATGGACAATGCACGCTTCCACCACACAGGAGAGGTCTGAGAGGCTGTTGAGCAGGCTGGTTATTGACTTTGCTTCCTTCCTCCCTATTCACCCTGGTTCAACATCTCCAAATGGGTCTTCAGTAAGATAAAGCTGGTTGTGAGTTGCAAGGATCTGCCTGGCTATAATGGCTTGACCAATGTCATCAACAGCATGCTTGGCATCATCACTGCCAATGTCTGCGCTGCTTGGCTTTGTGAGACTGCTTGCTGGATGATTGTTGCAGAGCACAGTCATCCTCTTGGTCCTGAGCACAATGCAAGTGCTGCCCTTGCTTGTCACAGTCTCTCTGATGGTCTCCAGGTGTCTTTTAACTCAATCTTTGCCTAGTAATTCATTGTATTGTTGCTTTCAGGCTGCCTGTGATCACAATGAGCATAGTAATGATGAGCATAGTAACAATGTGCATAGTAGCATTATTGCATGGTCTCACACTGTCATTTGGCTGGCATCATGCTGTCATTATTGCAGGCTTCACATTATGACTTTGCTTCATCACACTACAAGACTGCTCATCACGCAGCACCATCACATTATGGTCCAAGTTGTTTCATAGTCATGTGAAAAAGGAATATGAGATGTTAGACCAATTGAAATGGCATTAACGACCGAAATTCAACGAAGGTCGATTCAGCGCACGTCCCGCGCGCGTGTGCTACTTCTTCACACCTTCCACCTTCCAAATCGCCGTTGTTGTAGGCTTCCACCTGCGACCACCACCCTTACATCTCACGGTCACGCCCCGACGATCTTCGACTTGACAGGATGAGGACGACGCTCTCTCTCCTTTTCGCAGCCGCACTGGCACTGCCAGATTTGGCCACGGCGCAAACGTACAACCTTCTCCACCGAGTCGCCACCTTCGAAAGCACTCCAGCTTGGGAGGTACGAGGGACGTTCGACCTCCCCCTTACCAGTGGCGGCAACACCACATCGAATCATGTGGTGACTTCTACGCTGAACAGCGCTCAAGTTGCCGTGCTTCAGTCCAAGGCGCAGGCTGAGGACGCTTCGGGCCTTTGGTATCAGCTTGCCGTCTCTCCTACTTCTTCTCTAACCGGAGAAGAGGTTCAGCTGCAAACCAGTGTTCGGCTCTGCCATCTTCGTCAATCCCACCCAGAACTGCCCACTCTCGACGATGAGCTATCCCTCACCACTCGCACCTCTTCCACCAGCGACGAAACTCTGATCACCGGCCTCAGCTATCGCATCTTGGACATCACGCTCGACTCTTCCTCCTGCCCGGTACCTTCCACCCACAAGATCTCGCTCGTTCGCGCCGAGGCGAAGAAGCAACGTCAGCGAGAGCTAGCTCGTCGCAGCAATCGCGGTCAAAAACCTCCTCCTCCTTCCACATTATCGACAGAGCTCAAGCTCCACACAAAGCTCAACGTCAAACGCGCAACTGCATTGGCAAAAGTGACCTTGAAACAGGCTTTGCCAACAAACGAAGATGGAACGGTCCAAACACCTCCACCGGAGAAAAGCTTTTTGCAAAAGTACTGGATGTATCTGATTCCAGTGGTGATTCTGCTGATCATGCCACCTGGTGACGATGAGAGGAAGGACGGTGCTGAAGGTCATGCCAGCTCTGAACACGCTGGGACGGGGATGGGTGCAAAGAAGCTCAACTAGGGTCGGGCTTCACACCGCCTGCCATGCCAGCAACATGTAGATAGCGCAAAGAATCGAAAGGATGCCGCATTCCTTGTTTGAATTCCAAGCTTAGAAGCGAAGTTAAGCTTCTCGATGCGTGAATCGGAGAGGGCGTGCGATGCGTTGAGTGCAGCTGCAGCGGAACAAGCACAGCATTGTAAAGCACCACCTCTCTCTGCTGCCCAACATCTCACAAGGCACTCATGACTGAGTTTAAGCAGCTTTGCAAACAGAACGACTGATCACAAGCTCGATCAACCTCTAAACCCAATGTGATGGACCGTGTCTATCATTGAGCAGTAAACATGACATGTGATCCCTTCGTTGGTCTATCTCCTCAACTCCTCCTGTTCGCCCTCCCACTATTACTGTTGTTGCTTTGAGCACCGACAAAGAATGTCCCCGCCTTGTAAACGACGTACATCAGCACCATGACCTGTCCAAATCTGATCAGAGGGTTAGCAACGTCGGCCTGATACGCCTTCTCCTCCATTGTTGCTGCGTCAGATCCCATCTGTCTGGCTCTATTTCTCGCCTCCCTGGCTCTCTGTTGCGCCGCTAGGGTTTCAAATGCATCGTTTGAAGATGTGTCGTTGAAAATTGAGCTGTGCGTCTGCCTGCCAAACCCAGGACCCTGTTGTGCGGATTGCGAATCGGCAGCCCGTCGTCGACGTTGATAGTCCCAGGCATAGGTAGCACGAGCGCGACGATTGACGTTATCCTCCGCGTTGTAGTGATAACCTCCTGGTCCAACGTTATCGCCATATCCAGAATAGTTTCCAGAGGAGGACGAAGCCGATGATTGCCGGTCATACGATTTGCGATTGGCAGGGGTGCCCAAGGTGGCATATGCTTCGGATACTTCTTGAAAGCGTTTTTTGGCGTCTTCGCTCGGGTTGACGTCCGGATGCAGCTCTTTGGATAGCTTGTAGAACTGTGACTTGATCTGGGCTTGAGTTGCTCCTCGGGGAACTTGGAGGGTTGAGTAGTGGTCCAGGGCTGCAACTCGGGCAAAGGCTCGGGAGGTTGTGGAGAAGGATCGCTTGCCTCCACTGCCGCTACTGCCAGGCTTACTGGCCGTGGGTCGACGAGGGTGAGCACTCGAAGGAGAAGCGGCTGCATCATTGCCCGGGTCTTGAGAAAAGACAGCAGAACCTTTGCCCCAAGCTCCAGCCTTCTTTCCCCAATCCTCGCGTACACCCCACACATGAGCTTCTGACAAAACCGGTGGGCCCTCATCCCTGTTCCTCTTCTTTCCGATCGGACCAGGGCTGAAATCTGGCGCCTCGTATGCCTTTCTTCTCTTTGCTTCCTCGGCCGCCTTCTGCTCTTCTTGCTGATGCAACTGACGGGCGGCCCATTCCTCCATCTGCCTCTCGAGTTTTGTCTGAGCCGTACGTCTACCCGGGAAGGACGCAGTTTCGTACGATGCCTCCTCAGCAAAGTCTCCACTGGGATCTACGAATCGAGACGGGGAATCAGCGGACGCCATCTGTGCAGTTGTGCTGGCTGCGTTCGCCGCGCGATCCAGGTGCCGATGCGCCTCGTTGAGCTCGTTGGCGACCACTGCTTTTCCGACGGCCTCTGCAACTGCCCTTTCCTTGCTTGTGCCAGCCCATGCTGCCATCTCATTCGACAAGAAGGGTCGCCAGCCTTTCCTTCGCATCCAGTCAGGGTGAGACATTTCGAAGAGCCTTGAAACTGCACGCTGGTACGAAAAGCGCTCGTCTTCACCGCTGAAGATCGCCAAGTGCTTGAAACCCACCTTGTCGTCTTTCTTTGCGGTCTCGGGGGAGCGGGAGGGTCGGTCGGAAGAATACGCAGAGATGTTGGGGCGGAATCCTTCTTCGGTGTCTTGCATTGCTTCGGAGAGAGTCTCTGCCATGATGAGGGACTCGGTCATGAACTCATCCTGGGAGAAATCGACACGCTGGCCTGCCTTACGGCGGGCGAGTTCTTCTTCCTCCGGGTAAGCCTGGCCGGGAGGTGGAGTTAGGAAAGGAGAACGTCCACCCTTTGTAGACATGTCAACTACGTCCTCCATGCTGCCTCCGGCGCTGCGGGTATAATGAAGCTCGGGGCGGACGTCACCAGGTCCAGCAGCAGGTCCTCGAGCTGCGTGTCGAGCCGCGCCCTCTGCATCAGGGAAGAAGAGATCATCCGGCCCAGCGTCGGCGAGGACAATCAATCGACAGCCGGCTTCATACACGGCATCGAGCAAGGTGATCATTCGGCGAGCCTGATTCTTCTGCATCAGAGTCATCTGCGGTACACCTTCGAGAATGAAGGTGTGATACGTGGACGCAAGGGTGAGATAGTCGGCAGGTCCGAGAGGCGAGTCGCATAGCTCGGAGAAGGTGAAACGGCACACACTCGGGTGAGTCTCTGTCGCAGCGACGGATCGGGGAACATGCAGCTTTCGCCCGTAAACGTTGAGCGTGGTGGGTACAGCAGAGCGTCCGCCAACAGCGTCATCGACCAGATGGGTGAACTTGTCAGCTTCACTGCGGAGAAAGTAGCTGGTTTGGCCTTGCTCGCGCGAAACTTGTCCGGTCTGCGCGTCGGTGTTGCCATCTTCTTGCTTTCCTTCTGTGGATTGATTGCGTTCGAGCCATTCTTGGCGGTAGAAAGGCTCTCTGCGGAAGTCCCTACTCCTTCGCATCTCGTGGTTGGGACAGCGTTCCTGCAAGATCTCCAAGAATTGCGTCAGCTGTCCACGCTGGACATTGCTCGCATATAGATCCTTGGGGATCCTGTTACTTGTGCCAATCACCACACCTCCCAGTCTCCAGTAGGCTTCCAGAGTTCTTCTTAGCAATCCAGCGCTGGCGACGTCGACCAGCTGAATCTCGTCAAACAGCAGAATATGGCCATGGTTCAAGAATAAATGCGCAGCCGCGTGCAGTGGCAATGTTGTCTTGACTACATCCCCATCCGGTCCCGGCACGTACTGAAGCTGTTCATTCGGGTCATCCGCTAGCGAGTCTGGGCGGAAGAATGGCATTCCTCGAAGAGCGCGTTTCCAAGCGGAAGCTTTGTTGGCACGGGTCCAGATCGCTCCAGTACCGATCTCTGGAGTGGCGGTGGGTCGCGGCATGCCTTGGCTCACGGCCAAGCGTCGACGTTCAGCTTCTTCCCAGATGATCTTGTACAGATCAAGCAAGAGGTGATGATAGTGCCGTCTGAACTTGTACTTTGTCGGTAAAGAATCGTAAAAAATATCCATGACCATGCTCTTGCCCGTCCCTGGCGTGCCTGTGATCAGCAGACCTTTTGGGGTTCCCAGCTCAGCCAAGCCTTCGCTCTCGCTGAGCCACTTTACGAGCTCGCCAATAGTCTGGTCCGACTTCTTGGCTGAGGAAGGGGCGCGTGATGTTGGTTCGTCTTGAAATTCTTTTGCGCCAGGTCGAAGGCGCGAATTGATGGCAGATGCAAGCGCGGCAGAGGAAGCGGACTGCGAGTCATCGTTGAGGATACCGAGAAGGTGTGCTGGGGGAACATAGTCCCGCAAAGTACGGTTGATCCGCCGAAGCTCGACAAGGGCGCGTAGTTGTTCTTCGTCTTCTTCAAGCTCTCCGCGTGCTACTTTGGCGCGGTAGATAAGGAGTGGATCGGTGACTTGTAGTGCGTTGGGCTCGGGAGTATGCGAAGAGGGTCCAACGAAAGATGCCAGGTTACATGATGGGATAGAGGGCAAGTTTCTGCTTGTCGCTCTCGGGCGTGAGCCGATGGGTGTGCTGCGTGTCTGGTAAGGATGATGTGCAGGTGATGGTAGCGTGACAAGTCGGCGTTGGGCCGATGGCAGTGCAGGAGCGGTCAAGATCGACCGTGCCGTGCAAGATGAGCGGATCGTCCGCGCTGCAGAGACCAACATGATCGCTGCGAATCTCTAATTATGCATCGACGTCCAGATGGTGAGGGGAGCGTGCTGAGATCAACGAGGAGCGTGTCGAGCTGTGTCAGCGATGTGCGATTCTTCCCACCCAGATCGCTTGAATGAGCTGTATTTGACGTCGTCCGAGGTATCGAGGATTCTCTTGCTCTCACTATCAGAGCGTGTGTATGATGGTACTGACTACAGCCCAATCGAGCTCATCATCAGGAGCCCTGTTATCACAGCCAGGCAAAGCCGAGAAGGTGCCGTATGTAAGCGTGCAGTCCTTCTCCGCTCAAGCATGTCACACTCAGCAGCCGCTGCGAAAAGCCATGAATTTCCGGCTTCATGCCTCCACACTCACCCAAAGCCCAAATTCGTCTCGGCCGGATTGTACACCACGTCAAGCATTTGTTGCGAGACCCTGAACTCGGATTTCGGTTTGCTGTTTTGGCTGGCCAGGGAAATTTTGAGAAGAACACCAACACCAAACCCCAACCTCTGGTGCACATTTCGCTCTTTGCTCTGCTCGTCATACAGCATCCCAGACGTAGCGTTCCTATCATCACACACCACATCAGAACGTACTTCGAACACAGTATAAGGCCAGCCGTCTCTCTATTGCAGTACCTATAGCAAGTCAACATGTCGCGCCCGGAACACCTGGCCCCGCCAGAAATCTTCTACAATGACACCGAGGCACAGAAGTATACCGCAAAGTGAGTCTTCCACATCCCAGACCCACGCTCTGCTTTCCAACGCACGTGTATGTTGACGATCTTCTTTCTGTTCCCTCCTCCGTATCTGCCCCTCAGCACTCGAGTCCAAACAATTCAAGCAGAAATGACAGAGCGAGCCATCGAGCTTCTGATGCTACCTGAACACCGCAAGCCCGCCCTGCTTCTCGACATCGGCTGTGGCTCTGGTCTCTCTGGCGAGATCATCACAGAACACGGACACGAATGGATCGGTTTCGACATCTCGCCTTCCATGCTTGAAGTCGCATTGGAAAAGGAAACCGAAGGCGATCTTCTCCTTGCCGATGCTGGTCAAGGTTGCGGTTTCCGAGCGGGCTCGTTCGACGGCGCAATTTCCATCTCGGTCCTTCAATGGCTATGCAATGCCGACGCAACATCTCACAACCCCGCACAGCGTCTCTCGTCATTCTTCACCACACTTTACTCTTCACTCTCAAGAGGTTCTCGGGCAGTCTTCCAGTTTTACCCCGAAAGCGATGACCAGGTCAAGTTCATCATGCAATTCGCAACTCGTGCCGGATTTGGCGGTGGTCTGGTGGTCGACTATCCCAACAGTAAGAAGGCCAAGAAGTTTTACCTCGTTTTGTGGGTAGGTGGAGAGATGATGATCGGGCCGAATGGACAGTCTGCCAAGCAGACGCTGCCGGAAGGGTTGACGCATGACCACGAAGATGCTGCTGGTGCAAGCAACGGGGTCAAGTATGAGAAGCGCAGAATGGACAGGGATCGGAAGGGCGGCAAGAAAGGCAAGAAGAGAGGTGGCGAAACTGCCAAGGAGTACATCGTCCGTAAGAAGGAGTTGAACAGAAAGCGTGGTAAAGAGGACGTGCCGCTCGATAGCAAGTACACAGGAAGACGTAGGAAGGGCGGCTTCTAGAGAGACAAGCAGAGTTTTTGGCGCAAGAAACTTTGCATGTTCTCGTTTCCTTTGCAATGCTGACGTCTCTGATATACCCAGTTTCAATTTTTAGCGTTTGTGCACCAGTGCAGCGTGGCTCAGCTGGCGGTCTGAAGGTGGCTCGCAGGAGCCCATGCTGGGCAGGTCTGGGCTAAAGACATCATTGCTCTGCGGCGCTCATTATGCAGCCAGGCTCAATATTTCGCACTGCTACTTTCCTGCACAGAAGTTGTCCCAAGAGTACAGATGAATCACTGAATTGCAAAATATATGTACACCGTTCTTAACCAACCTTTCTGCTTAAATATCGTCATCCATACCAACGGGAATCTCGACCTTCTGACCGGGCTCAAAGGCAGGCAGACCCAAATAAGGGCAGCTGGAGCAACGGAAGGCATCACCGAGGAAGCAGCTTCCACAGGAGCTGGTTGCGCCCTTAGTATCCACCTGAATCCTCTTGATCGTCTTTGGCTTTCCGTCCTTGCCAATGATTGTCTCTGTGACCTCTGTCCTCTTTCCGCCCTCGGTGTTGGAAGAGCCGCCGGGCATGTCCATGTCTTCGGTGTCGAGCTGGACGACGTTGGCGTTACGTTCCTCTTCCTCCTGAAGTTCGCGCAAGCCGCAGGTGCAGCCCTTGCAAGCTTTCTTCTTCTTGCCCTGCCCAGGGCCGACGTCACAATCGGGACGCTTGACGGCGGTGGTTGCAACAAAGTCGGCGTCGCGAAGAAGGGTGGATTGGTCGATGAGGTCGTTGGAGGAGGCTGGTTGGGTAGCCCAGAGCGATTTCTTGGCATTGGACGATGCGCCGCCGAGCTTCCTTCGGAGGGGAAGAGCGGAAGTGGTGCCCGAGGAAGAACCGATGGAGAAAGAACTGGAGGCAGCGGTAGCAGGCTTGGAGGCAGACATGACACCGGTGGTAGCATCAGTCTGGATGTCAGTGAAACCAGCAATGGTCAACTCTGCCTTGACCTTGTGGGCAGTGGTAGCATCAACGAGCTCGCCTGCCTCGACGACGATCTTTGCGTTGGGCTGGAGCGCAAAGTGGAGGCTGGAGAGGAGGAGGGGAGAAGCAGCATCTGAATAGGGCACGACGAGGTGAGCGAGGGGGTAGGTGCTGGGAGTGAGCGAGGTAGCGCCATCAGTGAGTCGGTCGACCATGTGCATCTCAACCTGGCGACCGGAGTGTGCCTCGACTGCTTTCTGGTATGCGCCGCTCGTAGCGGATGCCATGGAGCCGATAACGAGCACAGTGCCACTGGGGTCGACGGATGTGGACGAGACTACGCCATTAGAGTTGTGCGAGAAGGTAGCGTCGGTAGCCACGGGAGGAGACATGGTTGCAGAAATCGACGAGGGGCGGGTGCTATCCGTCTTGCGATTGAGACTGAAGACGTGTGTGTTTGACTGAGACGATGCTCGTTCACTGTAGTTTCGTAGACCAGGTGATGCGAGAAGCGGAAGAAGCTGTGTCGAATGCGGTGGAAGATGAGGCCGATAGCAAAGGTAGTGGGGAGCTCTCGAAATGTGGGGATGGTGGAGGAGAGGGCAGATGGGATGAGGCGTGGGGAGCTCAAGTTTGGATTTTTTTTTTGCCAGTTCTGTGCCAGTTCTGTGCCAGTGTACAGTACAGAGTTTAGTAGGTGTGATAACGCCGGTGGTCTCGCCTGAAAAAGCGGTAAATTGGACGAATGGAATGATGAGGTTGCCCGTCGAGTGTGGCAAATCACGCCGTGTGGATTATTCCTTTCTTTGCTTCTGTTTTTTTTTGATTACCGAAAAAAGGCCTCGCTTTCGTATTTCAAGTTTCGGATGCGAGGCTAAACTCCGGACCTTGGATGGAGCAACGGACACCCATACCTGCCCATCCTTGTTCGTACTTTCACAGCTGCTTTGTAGTGTCCTCTCTGGCACCGTTGCTTGCGAACGACTATAAAGGTGAGAGCGTCTTAGTGAAACGGATGCTATGCGGCAGGAACTGATGTCTGGGCGTGCTGGTGGAAAGTGACTCGCCAAGGCCAAATTGCTCGACTCTGGTTGGTGGAAATTGCAGTCTTATTTTTTTTATTTTTTAGAAGCAAACTGACGCTGAGGCAGAGATGCCTTATCTGATACACAGTCTCAATATACCGAGCGCACTGTGTCGGCCGAGTGGGTGATGAACTCTGTCGAACATGTCTCTACTGCCCTCAAGCATCAGTACCGTAGCAGGGATTGTACAAATTGTGACCGTCTGACCCACCAAATTATCGAGGTCACAGAGACATACCACCTTCCTTACAGCACCGGAGCAAGGCAGATAGCTAGACTGCTTGCAATACAAAGACATCGTCAAGGCACAGACGAGGATGGTCGGAAGCTAATGATATGCCTGTGATTACGCAATTTGCTTCTGCTACGTTATGTACGACCCTTGCTCGTCGGCAGGTCAATGGTATAAAAGTTTGGATAGACCAACTCGTCTTCCAGCCCCTTCCGCATCACCTCGACAACAAACTTCTCCACCTTACCGACGTTCTTCAGTACGTGCTTTTGGTGCTCTCCGACCTCGCTTTCAAACGTCACTGTCGGAAGGATATTCATCCCTGGACTGAGCTTCTTTCCTGCATTCATGTCTTCTTCCCCTTCCTGCTCCTCTTCCACCAGGCAGACGTGCGCCCGTTGATGCTCGCCTTCCAAAGCGATGATGAGACCGGCGCGCATAACAAAGCCCGTCACTGACAGTGTCAGTGGTAGTGACATGAAAGCTGGGCTTGGGTAGTTGATCAGAAGGCTGGTAGAGATAGTGAGTCGGAAGGTTGTCGTTGGCCAGACCAGCGAAAGTCGCATCTGCAGCGAGGGCAATTGCGACGATGACGATGGCGAACGTGTTGCTTCTCGATCGTCTCCAGGTGAAATCTGCCCCGATGGTGAGCGGAAAGACGCCGTCGGAGTGGATCGCATGTATGGTCGTCCGCCATACAACCCTCCAGATGGGAGCGGCGGGTGCAAACTGTTGTTATCGCGTTTGACACCAATCTGACTGACACTGCTCTGCGGCCCAGGTCCGCCACCTCGGAGAGAGGATGCATCGAAGCTCGTCTGTCTCGAATTGTTTGCCGAATAAGATCCCAGTCCAGCTGTCGTCTGTTGCCAGTGTTGAAAGTATCCCGGAGAAGGTGGTACCGAGTCTACCGGGCTCGTCACCTGCGTTTGCGGCAGCGATGGGGCCCCGCCCAACCCAGCTGCTCTAATGCCTCGTGAAGCAAGCGCTGTCGACCATTGCTGATAGTATCCGTTCGGCCCACCACCAGATCCTGCAGCCGGAGTCCCTGGCACACTGGCCGAAACAACACTAGGCGGTCCATGAATCCGATTGGGCGGCGCAGTGTGGTCGAACTGGGTATACGTGCGCAGCGGCATCTCTCCCATCCCTGTGCTGCCATGGTGAGGTGAAAAGGCTTCTGTCGGCGACTCGACCAGTGTTGTAGCATTGCTTGCGGGTGTGACATGCCTCGCACCTCGACGTCGCAATGGCGGATCGTCGATCGAGACAAAGTCCGGCCAGATGTCAGTTATCGAGCGGATCGCCACATCAGGTGGATCGAGGCCGAATCGAAGATCCTCGAAATGCAGCTCGCCGAGGAACGAGGGTCTTTTGGAAGCAGACGCTTCGAGCGCACGGTTGATGGTTTCCAGGAATCGGATCGACAGCTCGTCGTCGAGGAGACTCCAGTCTAGGTCGAGAGACATGAAGACTGCTTGCACCACCAGAAGGCGCTGCTGCTTATGTCCTCTGTTGATAGCTATGTATTTGCGGGGAAAATAATGTGACCCGGCATGACCATTGAGTCGATCGAGTGAAAAAGAGGTACCTATGAGAGGGAAGGTGAAACAGTCTTGAAGTCGAGTGGCCAAGGCGTTGAGCGCGACTCAAAGTTCAATCAAATCGGGAAATGCCCCCCGATCTGCGAGATACTTTCACCCCGACCCTCCTCGCCTGTCACTCAATATTTACCTGACTCGACTCAAGGTTCCGATCTCCTAGTCGGTTCTGCAAACTACCAAACATCTGCTATGAGGTGCTCACACAAAGCCCATGATGTCATCGCACAAGAGTCAACGCAAGCGAATACAATACATTTCGAAGCGGCGAGTCAGAGAAGGCATGTACATTCCGAGAGAAACTATGATCAGAGCATGTAGCGGAAAGAGCTCTTGGCCATCGCAATCTTGATCTGCCTCTTCTTCGCTGTTGGGTCTGTTGCGACACCCGATTCAGGGTCGAGTCCCTTCTTAGCCGCCTCATCGTCTTCCTCTGCTACCGTTGCACCGTTGAGCAACTCCGCCTTGATTCTGTCCAGCTCGTTGTTCTCCATCTTGAGCATGGTCCTGTGGACCAGTACGAGCACAATGCAGGCGACAAACATGGCGCTACTGATCGTGTTGCTCTGCCAGTATTTTGGACCCCATTTCTTGGGCCAGACGTAACTGGCGCTGATGTTGCCGAGCTGAGAGAAGGCGTTGATAAGGGCGAGAGCAACAGCCTTCTTGTATTTTGGTGTAGGGATGGAGGGGGCGATCCAGCCGAGGACACACGTATAACCCGCATAGGAAGAAGCCTCGATGAAAAGAGCGAAAAAGCGTGCACCGAGACTGGTTGTAGTCGAAGCGATGATGAATCCGACAATGCCAAAGACCAGGGGAATAATAATGTGAAGTGTCCTCTCTTGGGATCGGTCGGAGTGGAGACCGTTGGCGAGACACGCGAGGAAGGCAAAGAACCAGATTGGTGCGGTAAGGAGGAGAGTGACGGTGTGCGAGTAGCCGAGGGAGCCGACGATGGTAGGGAAGAACTGGTTGAAGCCGACGCCCACTGTAACGGCAGTGAGCATAATTGCGAGGATCCAAACCTTGACATCCTTGACCGCCATCAAGAAGCCCTGTGTCGCGGTGCCTTCATCCGTGGGGACGAGCGAAGTTCCAGCATCGAGCGAGAGTCGGTTGACTGCGAGTTGTCGCTCTTCCGGAGTCAAGAACTTGGAGTTTCCTGGCATGTCGGGCAAGATGAACACGGCCAACCCTGCAATGACAACCGTGATAGATCCCTCGAGGATGAAGAGCCATTTCCAAGATGGCAAGCCTGCCTTTCCTTCCATACCGGACAAGATACCAGCAGAAATCAACCCGCTGAAAGCGTTGCTGATGATACTACCGCTGAACAGCAATGCCGTTCTGGTTGCCATCTCTTCTTTCTTGTAAAAGTAGCCCAGCAATGCCAGCGAACCTGGGAAAAATGGTGCTTCCACTACTCCCAAGCAGATCCGGATGGCGAGCAGCGAATGGTATCCAGTGGCAGCGGCGGTACAGGCGGACACGATGCCCCACAAAGCGACAAAGGTAGGGATGTAGAGGGAAGGCCTGCCGAGCTTGGTCATCAGCATGTTGGAGGGAATTTGGAAAGTGATGTAACCGACGAAGAGGATGGACAACGCTGTCTGATACTCCTGATCTTTGAGCTTGAGATCACGAACCAGGCCGTTGTCGCGAGCTGTCGAGATGCTGTTCCGGTCCAAGTAGTTTAGGATGTACAACACGACGATGATAGGCATCAACCTGAGGTCAATCTTGCGAACGAGGCGCTTCTCCATCCTCTTGTATTCCTCCGAGTTAGGATCCAGGGCGGCGACGCCAGAAGAGACTTCGTTAACTTGGTCAATGGAAATTGCATCCTGGGTGTCTTGGTGCGCCGCCGTGGGGGCTCCAGGGTCCTCGTGGAGGGTCTTGGTGGTAAGCTTTCCGCCCATGGTCGATGTTGGGATGATTGAGGATTCGTAGCAAAGGTTTTCGTGCGGGGGAGTCAAATTGATAAAGGGAAGCATGAGTTCTTATACGAATTCCCCTAGCGCAAGGACAGTGCGAGGGGCTCCAGCGTGGGGTACACCGTACAGGTTTCAGCTTCACCCTCCTTCTGGGGTCGTACAGAATCCGTGTGGGGTTACGATGGACCGTTACACGGTTTCTCAGCCCTCGTACCAAAAGCCACTTTTGTCAAAACGCCGGTCGATACCTTTACCTCGGCTAACGATTTATTGGTTTCCACAACCCCACGCCTCGCTTAACTTACATACTTCGCCGCAATCAACGAGAAAGATTCGCTCTACTCACTCATCGACCGGGCTTCGGAACCTGACGGGAGCAATCAAGCTCGGGTATGACGGTGTTCTGAAAAAGAGTGCACCAATAAAAACACGATGGCTACGGAAAGAGTTTCACAATGAGGTGCGGAAACTGTGGGCGGCTCAACTGGACGTGGGGGTTTGGCGCCACAGCGAAAAGGGCTGCAGGAATTCCTCCGAAAATTTTATTTACGCGCCTTGACTTGGCCGACCATGTTTGATTCATTTTGCGCACCATTCCCCTCGTTCACTACGCCTGCTCTTCCATCTCCATGGCGTTCACATGATAGCAGCACGGATACTTGACAAAGGGAGCATGGAAGAAAAGCTAGACCGTATGAAGGGGGTACGTGGCAAACGAGAAAAAGATCCAGTTGGCTCATCGCCGGTGGAATCCGCTAGATTCCCCCAAGAGGCTCAAATTGACGGACTGTTCTGTGACACAGAGCCATTCGCTTTTTTCGGCGAAATCTCCCCGACAGCACGCACTCACGTCCCCCACGTCCCCACGTCGAAAACATTCTCGCCAAATTCTTGCCTCTTTGTCGCAGCCGGATGGGCTCTTCTACGACTGGATCACTCGGCGCCTGTTCCTGACAACACAAGGTCTCTTGTCGGTGTGAAAGGTTGCCGATCGGTACAGCTTTCTTCGCTTGCATTTTGCCTTGAACGACCGTTGTTTCTGAGGGGGGAGAAAATTTTGTGAGGTGGGGTCATTTTAGATCGGAAACCTCCCTCGCGTGGCAACATGCTGCTGGTCACATCGTTCCTGCGAGACCTCGATCTCAAGTGGCACAATACCGCACAGTGCAATTGTGTCAGGATCCCTTAACATTACTGAAACGAAGCATCAGGCAAAGACTCAAGCAAGTAGCAATAAGTGACAAAGTGAAAGAAAGGAAAGATCTAGCACAGAGCAATCTCTTGTGGATTTTTAAACGGCGGAAACAGCGGCTGGCTGAAATCTAGCCTGCTGGTGCTGCTGCTTCACAGCTCCATCTTCAGAGTAGTAGCAGCTCCAGAGGCAGTCTCCCTCACCCTTCTCGCCCTCTCGTGTGGGCGTGTCTGCTCCATCGCCGTGCTTTTCGTAGACGGCATTTGCGAAAGCCTCTTCGACGATTTTGGGCGTAGCGGTCACGTTGAGCTGGAACGTGCCCTGGGACTTGGCGTTGGGTGTAGGGGGCAAAGACTTGTTCGACTCTCCCATAGCAGCGGGGCGGTCGTGGGAGCTGCTAAAAGACAATCCTGATGAAGAGGTGGGACGCCAGGATCGACGACGTTCTGCTTTGCTGCCTGAATCCATGCTCGAGTGCTGCGTGGGCGAACGCTGTTGAAGGATCGAAAAGACGTCAGAGATGGAAGATCGACGACGTTGACGTGTCGCCGCATCCATCGTGGCGTTGCGAGCCGGGGAAGCGGGAGGAGTTACCTCAGCCGGCTTGGTAAAGGCTGGTGCGAGCGGTGCCGCGGTCTTGATGGGGGTAGGGACGACAGGAGTGGTGGGCTCAGACTCGGCGAGAAGGTTGCCCCGACTCTTGCGACTGAGCGACTGGAAGAAGCGTTGAATCTTGCTCTGCGACTTCTTGCCGTAGTCGGTGCTCTCCCTCGCCTTAATTGGAGAGACTACGGTGGGTCTGTTGCTAGGAACACTGACGGTGGCCGAAGCAGAGCGTTCCGGGCGAACCTTGACGTTGGGTCGCGCTTTTTCATTCGCGACGAAGGAGATGACCGTGGGTCCGCGTTTTACAGCTGCTCCGTCACCTAGCAAGCCGGCAGCAGGAGCAATGCGGTGCACTTTGAGTTGCTCTGCTTCAATCTCGACCCGCTGAGCTTCCTCGTCGCCGAGCGAGAGGACTGCTTTGGGGCTCGACTCGCGTGGAGTTGTGGGAGCGGTGGATGTGGAGCTTCGCTGGCTGCCTTCTCCGTGAGGAGTATTGGCATCTCCATCGCCAGATCGGGCAGAGGCGAGAGTGTCTTGACCCGCGCTGTAGGCGCGGTTGGCTCGCGACTCGACGTCTCTGTTCATTGTCTCGTGGATGACGAACTCGGGTCGAACGGTGGGGAGACGAGCGACAGCGGCAGAAGCTGGGTACTCGGCAAGTCCGTCGAATGCATCCTCCTCCTCCTCATCTAGGTGCTTTGAGGAAGCATAAGAGTCTGTGGCAGTCGACCATTCAGCACCATCAAACCTGCGATGCAGTGCAAAACGCATCGGCGTCGAGTTGGGCACCAGCTTCCTAACAAATCCAGTGCATCGGCTGGCAAAACGCTGGTTGCGGTGCGGGTGGAAGAAGTCGAGCGTCATCTGGTCCAATTCGTGCTTTCGGTACCGCAGGAAATGTTGCTCGAGCGACAAGTTGCTGTCCGCGTTCTCGGCAAAGAGGTAGGCCAGGTAGCGAGTCTTATTGCGCAGGATCTGTTCCGACAGTAAGGTCGATTTGGAAGCGTCTGCAGAGACTGGTCGGAGGGAACGCGTCCAAGGAGCGCCTGAAGAAACGATGTCAGATGAGGCAGCTCCTGATGGCTGCACCTCGGCGTCCATGACCTGGTTCACCAGCTGCTTGATCGATGAGAGGAGCTCATCGGCGGACAAGCCATCATTATCGAGAACATGGTCAACCAGCCCGATCTTCTTGGCCTCGTGGGAGCTCATAGGCAGCATCTCGCGAGCGAACTTGGCGGCAACATGCGAGCCACAGCGCTCGCACCACGAGTAGGTGTGCCATTCTGAGCCAAACAGACCCAAACCGCGGTAGTGGGGGTTGAGAACGGCCGACTCGGCACAAATCACAAAGTCAGCAGCAGTAGCCATGGCGAGACCTCCAGCAGCTGCATTACCGCGCATGGCTGCAAAGGTGACGATACCCTTGGGTGCGAGCAGAGCCTGAACGCAGTCGTCAATGGCGTTGATGTTGGCCCATCCCTCAGCAGAAGGGTCGGGCGAGCCTTCGATCACGTTGAGCGCGATACCGTTGGAGAAATATCCTGGACCACCAAGCATCACAACAGCTTTGAGGTTGGGCACCTTGAGCGTCCACTGGATTGCCTCGAGCAGGATCTCGCACTGCGTAGTCGAAAAGGCACCATTGTAGAAGTCCGCGTGGACATAAGCCACAGTAGAGCTAGTCTTGGGACTCGACTCAACGTCGACCCAGACCTGCTGGTACGTGCCAGGTCGTCGCTGCCACGGCTGGGACGGGTCGCTGCCAAATCCAGTGGTAGCGCTCCACTCAGGAACCTTGTTAGCATCGAAAAGGCCGAGGCTGCGTGCGGTCTCGGGCATCGAGAGGAGTGCCATGACGGCCGGCAGCTTGGGATGCAGATACTTGTCAGCCTTGGCCTTGGGACGACGAAGGTGACCAATCCACATTGGGAAGTCGGCTCCGACATCGACAAGCACAGCACCTTCGCGGGTGGCCAGCACAGTTCCAGCCTGGTTCAGAGCCGCTTGCCTGTCAGCAACGGCTGGCGGAAGTGGGTCGCGCTGAATGTGTGCGTTGTAGAGGAAGAGGGGTGTGCCGAAGAGTGTAGAGAGCATACCGGGTTGCGAGTCGGCACTGCGGATGCGCTGGAGAATGGCGTCGGCCGACAGGCGGAGCTTGGAGTTGCTCCCGCTGCTCTGAGGGAGGAGTGGGTAAAAGTCACGCTGTGAAGCGCGCAGAAGGGGACGGTCGTGCGTCCTGCCACCCAAGAAGGGAACACCACGAGAAACGCACTGGTATCGGAAGTGTGATGGAGCCACCACAGATGCGCTAACAGGCAAGTAGAACTTGGCGCCAGACTGCTCTGCCTCCTTTTCGGCGCAGATTGTGATGCGTTCGACAGCGGCCAATACGGCATTGACTGCTGCACGAGTGACGGGACCGCGGTAGAGGTCGCTCTTGGACATGGAAGCGTTGTGTGGGCCCAGCTCGAACTGGTCGAAGGCCCAGACGGGACCGGCGTCGAAGGCCTCGATCGCCTGGAGCACAGTGACGCCCCAATGGCTGCGCATGGTGGATCTTGCGTTCTTTGCGCTGTGCTTGGCGTCAATAAGCGTCAGTTCCTGGTCAGCATCTTGCAGCTCGCCCATATCACCGATCAGACACCAGTCGATGGCCGACGGACCAGCATCGCCTGGTGGGCCAGGGTGGACGATGAGCGTCATCCATGTATTGTAGACCTTGGGTGGGACGTGCTTGGTGAGGAAGGGGCAGATGATGAGGTCGGGCTGTGCAAGCTCGGCCGCCTCAATCATCAGAGCGGGTGAAAGTGCATATTCGACAGTGACCAAGTGTCCCTTCTCTCGGAGCACAAGTGCCGTACGCTGTGTGGGGTGAGGGAGAGTGTTAAAAGCCACCAACGTGTCAGCACATATGAAGTCGACTCAACGCCACTCTAGTTGCCGCTTGCTCGCGGGCCGAAGTCCAGCCCACTACAAGCTCACCACAGCCAACCGCCAAGGGGAGCCACTGGTGGGTAAGGGGATGCGGGCTGAGTGGAGGAGGGCCCACAAACATTTGTGGTGGGACCAAGGGAGTGGGCTCTGAGGGACCAGGAGGGTCGGGAAACATACCTGTGCGAGCGAGTTAAAGGCTGTGCAGATGAAGAGGATCTTCATTGTGTGATAGGGGTGCAGATGCTTGCTACGGACCGGTGACCAGAGGAGGAATTGTTTGTGTGACTCCACGTGCAAGAGCAACGCTGAAGTGACGACAAGGCAGGGTAATCGTCGGAGTAACTAGAGGATCTGCTGTTTACAGCGTGCGCGGGATGGAAGACGTCGCCGAAAAATCGATGATGATAAGGATGATATGGATCGAGCCGAGCAATGTGCGAAAGCCGAAAGGGCAAGGACGAGCAAGAGGATAGTTTGTACAACCGATGAGAAGAGATAGTGAATGCGGTCGCCAGCACAAGAAAGGACAGTGAAGAAGTAAGTTGAGGTGGAGGGAGAGGAATGGTAGGCAGGAAAGATGGATGATCCAACGTCAGTATATGTACTCGTGTGCTGCGAGAGCTAGATGTGGGAAAGATGGGGCAAGGGACGAGGGTGAAAGGGCCCGGCGGAACGCAGGCGAGGCAGAGCGACTTTGGTTCGGATCCAAGGTAGGAATCGGAGCTTGGAAAGTGGGTAACCCCAAGCTGAGTGGAGCAGACTCGATTGTATGTAGAGGAGGAAAGAAGGGACGCAAAGAGAATCTGGAACGACCGTCTCAAATGAGCGGTGGGCTGGGAATGGTGAATGGTGGGAGGGGACGTGGAGGAAGGATGAGGCAGGGACGACGAAGAAAAAAAATTGGGCGGGCCAATGCAGGAGACACTGTCCAGGGAGGCACACATGTGGGCGAGCGGGCCTCACAACGAGTTCAGTGGGCACTGTCATGCAGAAGAATAGAGTGTTTTGGCTCCAGGTGGCTTAGGTTATGGCCGACCAAAGAAAGCAAGGTGAAGCCAGGTGCATCACAAAAGCCAGCTAGTCTAGTCGGTCTCGGCTTGGTGGAGAGAGGCATGAGAAGAGGGCTTGGCTTGAATCAATGAAGTTCAAGCAAGCCGTGTACCGTGGAGAACCATGCGGACCACGAAGCTTGCAAGGCGTGGGAGAGTAAACGCAATTCGATGCCGGCCAGATGCCTCGAGAGAGCATGGCGCGTCACGGCAATGCAAGCAAGTCGACGATCGACTCGAAAGAAAAGAAAATGAAGGAGGCTTGCGTTGCCAGGGGAGCGGGGCGGGAAGGACACGGCTGAACGGAAGAGTGTGCCCCTGTTGCGGACGGCAAGCTTTGGACCGGTACTTACAATGCGATACTAATTTCCGACTCGTGGTAAGAGCGGATAATGAACCACGATGAAAAAGAAATAGAGCCCGACCTGGGAAAGGACAAGCAAGGGGCTTGGAAAGTGCGCAGAGGAAAAAGCGTTTGGTGTCACGAGGGAGTGGCAAAGGCTAGATCGCAAAGAGGCGTCCGACAGCGGCGGATCGAAGGTGATAATGGTACGCTGAGGTACGCGAGGTTTTCCGTCGTGATTTGATTTCGATTCGGCTGCAAGGAACTTTTTTTTTTTTTTTTTTTTTTTGCTAGGGTGTGTCGCAAAGTGTCCAGGAGGCGTCACTAGATGGGAAGGACTAGACTGAATGAACAATGCTGCCAGTCTTGAGCAGGTGCAATGTAGCCTTCAATCGAGAGTCGGAAGCGGAGGAACAAAAAAAGGGGGTGGGAAGAGTCGCTGATTGATGAGAGAGAGAGCCCTTACTGATGTCGCTGCAGCACAAATGCAAGGAGTCCAATAGTGCAGAGCCCGCGTCGAATCCGTTCTTCTTCAAAAGAATTTTTTTTATTTTTTTCAAATTGGCGTAGAGTAAGACGTGGAGAGGGAATGGCCAAGCTGATCGGTGGTGTAAGATCAGGAGGCTTAGGTCGTGAGGGCGTGTGTATGATATGGGCTGAAAGGCTTGGTGATAAAAGAAACGACGTTAGGAACGTGGAAGCTGGGAAAGGGTGGTCGTGGAAGCGTGTGGTTGTGAGAGGGGGCGTTACTTTGGGGAAGAAACAGAAGAGGGGAGCTGAGGAGCAGCCAAGTACGTATATGCTCACCTTTATACCAGACCATAACAACTTGAGCCCAGCAGTGACACAGTGCTGTACAAACCTACATGGACTCTGTGACAGGCGATGAACCCGACGGCAAAAAATGAAGTTGCAACAAGAATGTGGCAACGGAAGTTACACGTCTACCTTGCAGGTGCAAACGGGCCAAGGAGGACAATTGGGGTTGGCAGAGGAGAAACATAAGTGCAGAGTGTGTGTGCAGCGGAGTTGGGAGAAGCGCTCACACCGTCTCACCGATATCACGGTACGAGCGCATTGTGTTCCAGAGTAACTTAAGCTTACCGCAAGCCGGCAATGATCTATCCTTGTCCCGGCTTGTTTGCTCTACCGTACACAAGATTTGGTGCGGTATTGTTGCCGGCATTGAGTGGGATTTCTGTTGGTGGGGATATTCGACTTCGATGGACGCTGCACGCAAGCAAGCAATCCCAACGCAGAGCAAGTGGGAGCAATGCTCTTCGAACAGAAGCAGAAGCAGTCGATGATTGCAAGGAGGATGTATTGACGAGGGTGAGAGTGCCTTTTTTGGGACAAGATCGGAGCTCGATTCGAGGAAAGGATGGCTGATAATGAACAAGACAATGAACAACACTGTTCCTGCTTTGAGTGTCCAAGCGCTTTCGCTTGCGTCGGCGTGCTTCTCCGCTTGAATGGGCAAGGAACAAGGTTGAAAAGGGGATCTGCGACAGTCGTGTACACATAGGCTCTGAGCGGGCGCCAATAAGTTGACGGATTGAGCACAAACACTAAAAAAGAAATAGGCACCCAGAGCTACAGTATCTGTTGTTGATTCGCACTGTACGCACGCTAAGCGAGGCCTTGCATGAATGCAGAGCGTGAGACCAAAAATCTGTCATCCAAAAAAAAAACCAATTCTCACCGCGTATTTTGCAGTTTGCTCAAGATCGAGAAAAGAGCTAAATTTTAGAAAAGGCATGAATTTATCGCAAAAAGGCACAGCACTGCATCGAGCACAATATTGGCGTGGGAGCCTCGAAAACGATATCTCTCCCCTTATGCATCCAAAAATTCAAGTTGACGCTTCCTACTGATCTTCCGAAAGTGGTGGCGACTTTTGTCTTTTTTAAAGTTCAGCTGGGCGTCGTTCAGATTCAAGAGGCTTGAGGTGGCGGGAAGCGGAAAGCGGAGCTGGGAAGACACCTTTTTTTTTTTTTTTTTTTTTTTTTTTTTTTTTTTTTTTTTTTTTTTTTGACTTCTGACTTTCGTTTGCTTGGCTGGCAAGCTACTGTACAGCAATGCTGACGCCCACATAAGCGCCACCCACTGCTGTATGCCAAGTATTAATACAGTAGAAATTTTCAAGCTGTAAAGAGCAGAGTGGGTTGTCACTTTTCACTTCTCGTCTTGCTTTGCGATCGGTTCGTGCAGGAAAACGTCGCTTTAGGCCTTGTGATTTTAATTGCTATCGATGTCGAAGGAAAGCCCTGCTGCAGAGTGCTTACTGTAGAAGGTATTAATGGTGGTGGTGATGAGTGTGGATCTGCTTCCGGTAAAGAGCGGACGAAAAATCAAAATCAAAATCAAAATAAATACAGTAAAACAACAACGAGGTCTACAAAATATTACAGAGCGTGGAGCTGCAATTGACTGCAAATTCAACCTCAGAGGCGAGACAACGTCCCTCGGGCAGTTATTCCAGCCACAAAACGCACATCTACCTGTGGACAACCAGAACCACCTCTTCAACTGCCGTACAAGAAGCCTCTGACCGACTCCTAGCCTCACGAAATCCACCCTTGGCATGTGTACACAGACTGAAATCGGCGACAGAGCAAGACGATTCTGCTTACGGCTTTTGAACTAGAGCCAGCTTGGCATGGTGGGGGATCGGGTGTGCTGTGCGACGTGAAGAGGGTGCGAATGAAGTGGAATCGTGGCGATTTCATTTGCAATGTATGTACAGTACAGTACACACATTCGAAAAAGCACACATTGAAGACGCAAGACGGCCGACTCCTGCGCAAGAAGCTCGCAGGATGCATGAAGCAGCACGCAATCACACTACTGTATAGCCGGCCAGACGCACCGAGGCGGGCTAGCGTTGCTGATGGGAGTGTGCCTGTGCACGATATGTGGTTTGTGGAAACCATTTGCAGACGCAATATTCTGTACACACGCTTTGCCGATGTAGAAGCTTCGATCAAGGAATTTTTCTTTGTTGGTTGCCTGCCTCGGCATCCCAACCGATCATGTGCGGCCACAGCAATGGCGTCCGTGCAGCTGTCAAACATTCAAAAGGATTGCAACCATGCACACAAGAAAGCAGGTGCAAAGAACGCGGCCCATGATCGAACGCCTCTCTCGGGTTGTCAAGCATGGCAGTTGAACTTGGATTTGGGGTCTGTCTGGCTGTGGGGTGGATGGAGCCTCTCTGAAGCAACCATGCACTGTCGACAGCAGGCTCGGCTCTGATTAAAGAGCAATGAATCGCTACACGATCGACTGCACCGAACCCTGTACGACTTGACAACATCGAAGCTCTCCGAGGAAAAGAAGAGTAAGCATGCAGTGATTTGATTTCGACCGAATGCCATGCGTCCGTCGTGGCCCACGCTCGCTTTCTCGTAACCCCGAATCGTGATAACAGGCATGGGCCAAGATGCCCCGCACATCACGCCGCAGCATCTCAGACATGGCTGATTCAACCCATCTCCATCCATCCAAAACAGCGGTCAAGCCGCATCGTCGGCGTCAAAAGCAACTCGCAGATTCGTACATAGTGACGAGATCGGAAGAAGGAGCGGAGAAAGCATCACCTCACTTTGCCTTAAGAAAATCAATTACGCCCAGTTGGCCACGAAAAAGGTTTCTGAGCGTGGGAACTTGTTGAAAAGCTGAATAAATTATCCTGAAAAACGCTAGCGGAATTTTGTTTTTTTTTTTTGGCGTTTTGGTCGGTCATCGACCAGATCTGGCATGGATTTAAGGTTGCGCGTTAACTCCAACGCGGAGGTTCAATTTTGATGTTGGGATGATCAAGACGAGGATAAGGTAGCGACCTGTGCTTTGGAGACAATGCGAGCAATGGTGGTGACCTGAATGTCGACACATAGCACCTTTTGTTCTTTGCTTCGTGTGCATAAACAAGACGAGCAAGTCGAATCAAGGCTGTGCTACAGGAAAGGGCACCGCAAGCGAAGGTCTCGCTCGGGCCGCGTGCGGTTGTTCGGCAAAGCAAAAGCAAAATTGACAGGCTTCGTGTGGTCGCGTTGGCAGCATCAACTCTCTCGCTTTCAAAGACAAAAGGGATCACAACGCGTCTGGAAACAATTGCTGGCGGTCCAAGTGCCTCGCCGGTCACTTTTGTTCCTGACAGGGTTCTGTCTTCTGTACCTGAAAAAGCCAACACAGCATCCAAGCAGAAACAAGGGTGTGACTGCCATATCTTTTTCGATCAGCGACACGCAAAAGCCCCGTCTTTGTAGACTCTCGCATGCGGCAGCATGTACGGTAGCATGAGAGAGGCGGGGAGCCTGACTGAGCCCAAGGTCGAAGAATCCTCCAGAGCGGCTAGTGGAGTTGTGGCCTGAGTGCTTGTTCCACTCGTCTCAGATTATTGGGGATGAATGTCAACGCCAAGGTACAAAATGAGGAGCTTATGCTATTTGCAATTGGGCGTTGGGAGGGTCATCCTTGGTACAGCACATCACAGTGCAGTACGAGGGTGAGAGCGAAGACAACCGGCGCCAAGTGTGTTGACATAACGGACTCACCTGCCAAAAGTCGCCCCTGAAAACGGATTTGCGGGGGACAGCGCTTACCGAAACAAGGATTTTAGGCTCCGCTGAAAAAGGAGGGTGTCCGCAAACGAGTTGTGTTGGGTGATCTTCAGCTGAGGTTTCGAAGTCCGCCGACTGTTGCAGTGATTCGGTCTTCTAGATTGCTGGCTTTGTCTTTCTATACACAATCCTTTGACGAACGAAGTGTTAATACAAGAGTAGATATGTACCAACAGAGACATCGTTAGCGACGGCTAGGAAGCCCCTCCCCGCGATTGCCGCCAGAGTCAGGAATGTCGACGTCAATAGGAATGCAAAGAGCGGACGCGAGGACATGAACGATGCTATTTGGGCCTTCAGAGCGCGACCAAAGGGATTGACATAGGAAGGAGGGATGCTCCTTGCAGCAGTGTGTGTTGTCGATCGGTACAGAAAGCGCCTTCCGCATCTAGATAGAGGTTGTCCCGCTCCCCACTTGACAATATCTTGCATCTCCGCTTCTCTAAATCCCTCTGTCGCGCGAGATCATTGACAACGTAGAAATGATAGCGCTGATTTTCATCGCTGAATCTCGAATACCTGCTGGCTGTGTGCAGTATCGAGAACTGAGCTGAGCTGAGTTGAGTGATGAGCTGTGGTTGCACTCCGTTTTGATCGCTGCCGCCGGGGCCGCGGCGGAGCAAGAAGTGGACGAACCCACGCCCATACCACTTGATGTGCACTCAGCAGTCAATCTTACTTTTGAGCACGTCGAGACATCGTTGCTGAAAGTTGTCTCACACACCCTGTGCTGAAAGTCGATAGGACCAGGAAGCTCATTGAGGACTCGGCAAAAGTATTCAGCGGGCACCGCGTGGCAAGAGAGCCCATCTCGCCGCGCCTGTCCTGCGACGTTGTTATGTACGTGATTGAGCCTCACAAGCTGAGCGCTGAGCACTCAGAGAAGCACGTATCAATCTGCTATGGACGGCAGCTTCCTCGAGGACGATCTCGGGATAAGAGGAGGAAAGAAAAGCTGAAGGGACGGAAATCGGCGATGATCCTCCTATCGGGTCACGCACATCGGCCCATCCGCCGCCGCAGCGAGGAAATTTGTGGCTTTTGTGGAGGCTTGAACACGAACAAGCTCCGGGCCACGGCTCCTTTCTCTGCCCCTCCTCGTTTGGACCGTCAGCTGATAAGGAGCAAGCAGAGCGAAAAGAACGCAAAATTCAGCCAGAACCTCTCCCAAAATTCTCTCTCTCTCTCTCTCGCTCTCGTGACTGATGATGCACACTTTTTGTTGGACCCTCTCGAACGACACGCCAGACGACAGCAGCCAACACACAGAGAGAGAACCCTGCACCAAAGTCAAAAATCGCTCCTCTCTGCGTGCAGCAAAGCCGAGCGTCACTGCCGAGCATCTCGAGCCCCATTGTCTAGGGTCTGCCACTCTCGTCCACTATGACCAGCCTACCAGATTGCGACACACACACACATCTCACACAACCTTGGCTGCCACTCCAGCCACCATCGTACTGTTTACCCCACGCTCTTCTATACTCCACACATCACTCTCTCCTCCACCACATAGAACGCCACGAACGCTTCCTGGTCTCACCATCCACCACTGCTTGATCAAGGCGGACCGACCTGCGTTAGATTCGATAAAGCGACACTTGCAACCCGAGCTAGACAAACAGCATATAGCCTTCAAGAACAGCATTTCAGGCTCTTGATCGCCTTCCTCTTCACCTTCAACAGGTTGGTCCAACTAAGCTTTCAAAGAGCAGACGAAGAGTGCAAGCTTAAGAACCACGCGCGTGGTGATTCAGCAAGCTCAAGCGCCTATCTTGGCCAAGATAAGGAACTCAATCCTTTCTGCAAGACGTGATAACGAAGTGCTGATCTCAGCTCAGCTTAGCCCAGCTCGTAAGAGCAATCTTCAAGTCGACACTTTCACGACCATCCCCATCGCTGGCTCCACATTGTTTCGACCACTGCTTATCTCACTTGGGGAGTGGGCCGAGGGAACGCGTATCCTCTGACGAAGAACGCTTATAGACAAGCATAGATGGAGACGATATAAAGGCCGACCTCCAATCATTAGAAAAGCGACGCTTAAAGCCCTTTCGCCCGCCCGTTTGGCCTTCCGGCTCTGCCGACTTCCAGTGACGAAGCGTCGGATCGCTTCCGATCTCGAGCCGGCACCATGCTCAGCTCAATAGGCGCCCTCGACAGGCAAACGGTGTCGGATCTATCCGGTACACTCAGCTTTGTCGTCTGGCTCTTTGCGCAATCGCCTCAGATCTACGAAAACTATCGGCGCGGATCCGTCGATGGCCTTTCGCCCGTGTTTTTGACGCAATGGATGCTCGGAGATGCCACCAATCTCATCGGATGCATCCTCACGCAGCAGCTTTCCTTTCAAATCGCCGTCGCCACCTACTTTTGCTGCATCGACGTATGCATCATGGGCCAATTCATCTTCTATTGGAACAAAACCAGAAAAGAACGTGCACGACGCAGCAAGAGTAAAACTAGGCAGCGTTCCAACAGTCTCACTTCTCCTTATCCCGCAAATCCTTACTCGGTGCTCTCCGAGACGAGCGAGCTGCTAGGAGGCAGGACAAGCCGGCACAACACTTATCTCCGGAGCACAAGTCGGCGGCGAAACCTCTCGCACTCGCAACAGCTCATCCACCCGCATCGCCACGCCCACCCACACCACGACCCGCATACATCATTGATACCAACCGCAACGACAGATAAGCCTAGTGATGCGTCACAGGCCGACCAAACCCAGCATCGACACCACGACTCGTCAAGATCCAGATCACGTCATACACCGCCCCTTAGCAGAACAGGATCCAGCGACACGGTTTCCGCTGTAGGTGGTGGATCTGTAGCCAACTACCGTGCGCTCAGCGACGCAGCTCTGTCTGTGGCGCAGCTGGCACAGGAGGCAGCACGTAGGCAAGAGGCTATGCTGCACCATGTGCATCTTGCCGATGAAGACTACTTTTCGCATCGAAGACCGCGTTCCCATCGAAGCAAGCCAAGAGCTTCTTCCTCACCAAATCATTCACAACCCCCTTCAATGTCACGATCGAGGGTCAACAGCAACGACCTTGGTCGGCCAGAGACGCTGAGAGCCGATCTTGCCGCATCTACACACTCGCTCTTAGCCACCGCGGAGGAGAGAGAGGTATCGACTACCCGCCGGACTCGGTTGCCTAGATCCTTGAGCTCCCGCAGGAGAGGCGTCGCTGGAAACGTTGACTTTGTGCCCTCTGCACTGAGCCCTACTCGCGAGAACAGGGACCTGGACGATGCTGATGCAGCAGCCAAGACAACAGCAAGGGATGAAGATGAAGAGACGGAGCCAGAATCGGTTTCTGAAGGCTCTGCTTCTCACGACGACGCGGCTGCAGGACTCATGGCTGACAGCGTTGCCAGCTTAGCAACCGTCAGCACTGACTGCAGCACTGACAGCTTTTCCATCGAGCCGCGTGGTAGAGACATGGTACGCACAGCAAGCCGTATTGATCCAACGCCCACTTCAGGCGCAGTCACTCCGATCATTGCTGAGATGCGTCGCGATGGTACAACTTCGCCCTTCTCCGCCCATTCCTCATCGGACGGCACAGCAAGACACGCCTCCCCACACCCCACGTCGACGAACAACACCGACCGCATGTCGATGTCGCACCATCATCTCGGCCAACATGAACCCATTGAAAGCAGCGACGATGGAGAAGATAGGAACGTCGACAAGGCACCTGGGCACGAAGTGAGGAAGGCAAGAAAGAGGAGGACGCACGACTCGACGCGAGAGTCTTCTCCCTCTGCATCCATGTACCGATCCGTCGGCACACTTAAGGATGGCAGTCGAACGCGCACCTTGACACGCAGCACCTCTTCTCGCTCGCATACTAACCGGCTCGCCGTGATGCCCATGACTGCATCCACCTCCACCGCAACGGGGAGCAAGAAGCGAGCAGGCACGAAATCCCCTTCTTCCATGAGACGCAGTATCGGCAAGGTTCTTCTGGGAATAATGATGATCACCTCTCTGCCACCCACCTCATCCGCCGCCATCCCCACCGATCACCCCCTACTCATTGCCCTATTGGACGACGAAACAGCAGCATCTTGGCGCAGACTAGTAGGCCGAATCAGCGCCTGGCTATGTGCTTTGCTCTATATCACCTCGCGCATCCCACAGATTTGGGAGAATCATATCCGACGCTCGGTTGCCGGGCTTTCGATTTTGCTCTTTATCGCAGCGTTTTCGGGTAACCTGTTCTATACCATTTCAGTGCTGGCCAATCCAGCGGCTTCGGGTGAGGACGCTAGGGTTTATCTGCAAGAAAGTTTGCCGTTTTTGTTGGGTTCGGGAGGAACGTTGGTGTTTGATCTGATTATTGTGGGTCAGTGGCTGGCTTGGCGTAAGAACGGGGTTAGCATTTAGCTTGTAAGCGTGGTAGTTAACGCGATACATGCTTGATTGAGTTCAGACGAACAAGATGTGTGTGTATGTGGTGCAGATTGTGTGTTTACGGTGTGATTTGCAGCTGCTCCCGAGATGCATCTGAAGAGTCGGCTAAGATCAACGATCCGGTGCAGATCCAACGGTGCTCGTGGATTGATGACCCTCCATCTCCTCCTCGTCGACATCATCCTGTGTATCCAAATGACGTTTTGACAATATCCTTTCGTCATCACCCGAAGCTGTGCGTGTCGATGCAAAGCTAGCTCTAGGGGAAGTCGGACTGTCACTAGCACCACCACTACCATTACTAGAATCCCAGATCCTGTCCGAACTACGCAGACCAACACGACTCAGACTCATCCCTATACCGTGTGCATACTGTCTCTTTGCAGTCCCACCAAGCCCCATAGCTGCTAGACTAGGGGTGAGCGATTGACCGTTGATGATGACATCTGGAATATTGCGTTGTGGCAAGTTGACCGAGGGCAAGGTGGCCGATTTAGATCGTTGGTTTTGTAATGATGGTCTCGCTGGAGGATCTACAGTTGCTGAATCGACGGTGTCTGCTGGCTGTGGGATGGTGGAGGTGGTAGGGTTTTCTTCCTCTTCTTCTTCCTCCTCAGTCATGGTGTCGAGCTTTGTAGGGGTGACAGGGGCGGAAGTGGTACGGAGCAGTCGTGGTGGAGTTTGTGAATCCACCAGCACATGTCCGTCGTCAGCTGTTTCCGTTGAGACAGAACCATCACCAAGGATTCCAGCTTCATCCACGGCTAGTCGGAGCGCTCCACCAGCAGGGTCGATCTGGGCAAGAAATCGAAGCAGATCGTGACATGTCGACCAGTCCTCCTTCTGTGCGGCCAGTTTGAGCAGCTGAATGGTGTGCGCAATGGACACTTCGAGCGGTTCGAGGTTGTGCAGGACGAGAAGGTACATGCCTGCAGTGCGCAGCTGATCGGCTTGGATGCACTTTTGGAAAAGCACACGCGGTGCTCCCACAACGTCAAAGAGGTACGCCCATCGAGCTACTTCTGTCTTTCGCGCGCAACCGACTACCACTTCAAGCGCTTCGGGAAAGTGGTCCAAAAACTCCACTACGAGAGGCAAAATAGCACGTGGCGTCGACGTACCGCTCGGCGATGGAGACCTTGAGCCTCTGCGGCTTTGCGGAAGGTCAAGATGCTTGCCATTTTGCCTTGGGGCCTCAGCGAGAGACTGATCCTGCTCGTTGCCACTGTTCTGGTCCTCCTCTTCGGCGACATCGGCGAGCAGAGAGCTTGCACTTCGTTCCTTCTGAAGCACGCTGCCTGAGCCTTTGCGAGCGTACAAGGCTTCCCCCCACCCTGCATCGGCCTCGTCTTCGAGCACAGCATGCAGGAGGATCTCGAGGGCATGTGCAAAGTAGACCAGATCCTGGTACGACGCAGCAAAGAAGACGGCCTCTTCCAAAAGTCCTTTCTCCAGGTAGTTGCGCAGTACCTGGTGCAAAAAGAGGTGCGTGTTGGTGCCGGTTCGCCAGAGCGCAAAGTCCAACGATCGTCGCAGCGAGACCTCGGATTCGACGCCGAGTACAATGCCCTTCTCCAGCAGTACGCACAACGGATAGAAGTCGAGAGGCATGAATACGGAAGATTCGATCGTCTTGTATTCGGGCAGCTGATCTTGCTCATCATCTTCTTCGTCTGACTGGAATGACTCGTCGGGATCGGAAGAAGGAATACGGAGGGCATCGAGCCACAGCTTGATTCCGCTGCCATCGTAGCCCCACAACGAGTTTTCGAGTGTTCCGATGCCTTGGAGATGCGTCCAGTAGTACTCGATCTTGTCAGCGAGAATCTGCATGTCGTATGCGACCTCCTCGTCATCGTCGTCTCCATAAGGATCATCTTGGTCGTGCCGTGGGTGATCAAAGTCCTCGAGTGCGTTCTGTGACGAGTTCAATCTGTTGCCGCCCCCAACCTTACGTGGTCGAAGGAGCACCAACTTGCCATCGATGAGGAAGATAATGGTGGCCACCGTGAGATCGTCGATGGGATCACCGAAGCGCTGCTGGCTCTCCGGGATCATCCAGCTCATACCTCGCACTCTCGCGGGTTCACCAACCACGCCGTCAAAGGTGATGGAGCCGCAAAGTCGGAGACGAATGCGGTCTTGCGAAAGATCGATGAGAAAATGGTAGAAAGTGTTGTCTGCGGTATACACCAACAAACTGTTGTCGAAGAGCGAGGTGAGGATGACAGGGCTCGGAAGCACTTGTAAGTCTAGCAGGTGCGCAGAATCGAGGTCGAAATCACGCGAATAGAGACGAAGCTGGTACTCTCCACCAGCATCGCAAGCAGCGATGAGCACGTGTTGAAACCACTGCATGCCTCCGCGGACGACGAAAGACTGCTCCTGAGCGACGCTCTTGTGCAGCTTCCATCGACCTGAGCTGCTCGAGTAGTGCGCCAATCCTCGACGCCCTGCTACGGCGATCAGGTTGCCATCGGCACTGATAGCTGCATAGCGTACGGGCCAGTTGGCTGCCAGGTATGGTTGTGGTATCTTGATATGCTGCCAGACATCACTCTCGGGTGTGATTGCGGTGAGATCGGTTTGGTCGGCGCCGCGATAGACATGCAAGCTGTCATCGGTCTGGTAGAAGCCAAAGCGAGTGTTGTCCGGCGAGTGCTGGCCTGCTACCACTGACTTGGAGAAGGGAAGAACGAAAAGCTGGTTGTCGGGCCGCAGAGGTGGGGTATCTTGTTTGGGGAGGGCGAGAATGAAGAGCTCCGTGTTGCCTGGGCCCCAAAAGAGCTCGCGACTGCCAAACATGAAGGCGTCTGAAAAGTTCTTGGAGGCAAGTTCCCAATCCTCGCGGAGTGTGCAGCCCATGAGTTTGCCATACGTGGACCAGATGGTCAGACCCTTTTCGCAGCCAACGGCGAGTGCGTAGCCGTCACTGGTCCAGGCCAACGAGCGGACGGGGCCGGTTGTGAGATAACTGGCTGTCGACTTGAGCGCTTCTCGAACGGAGAGGGTATGCGAGTGAAGAGGTGTCCGTCCCGGGGCGCGATAGTTGTAGACAGCAACGGTTCCATCGGCCAATCCGATAGCGATGAGGCTAAACTTGGCATTGATGGATACGCTGGTAGCGTGATTCTCCGGCGGTAGAACTGCGACCGTTGGCTGAGCCTGCGTGTCGCCATTTGGACCTTTATGTGGAAGCGAGGAAAGAGACTGGTCTCCATTGAGGGACTTATCTGTGTCGTCACCAGTCAAGTCGTCTGCTTCTTCGGCAATGGGTGGTGCTTTTTCTTCGTGCTCGTTGAGTGGAACATTTGCATTACCTGTGCTGCCGGAAGCGGTGGATAGATCTAGAGGCTCCGAAGTGCGGTCGACGATGGTCGAAGACGGCCGTTTGCTGTTCTTAGGTGCGCCGTGGAAACATCGACCAGACCAAGGCGGGACGCCCTCAGCAAGCAGGTCGAGGTTTGCCACGTAGGCACGTCCATCCGAGGTGAGCCAGACGAAGACGTCCATGGGGCGGGAGTAAGTGATTTGAGTGATTTGAACTGGAGTCTGCTCGTCGCTAGAGTCGGTTTGGCTGGTGGTGCTGGAGATGAACCAATTGAGCTGGGCAGCCAAGCTGGTGCGTGTGCGTATCAAGGGATGGTCGAAGTCTGGCGGAGGGGCGTTGGGATCGTCGCTTGGCCATCGAATGCACTGGACTGCTGGTGGAGAGGTGGTGCTGACGAGCATGTGGGTCTCTGTCGAGGTTGCAAAGCGCAGACCGGCGTCGATGCGAAGGACGAGACGGAAACGAAGCTCGCAAGCCTCTCCTGCGAGACCACCAAGGCCGAGGTCGCCAGCTGCAGCGCTTTCGCCGGCGCCAGGCGCGAAAGAGTTGCGCAACGCATTTGGATTTGGAGCAAGAAGCTCTCCGGATTGTGAGCGGGCGCCCGAGCCCGAAGGTGGGATGTAGCTGTAAATCGAGGAACCTTGGTGTCGATAGACGATGTTATACAGCAAAAGAAAGTTGAGATCGGTTTGGACGAAGAGAGCCTTTCCATCGGGACGCCATTCTATGCGGGTGTTGTTGCCGTAGTCGATGATGCTCTGTGGTGTGCGGACGAGGGCAGCGACGACCTGGGCGGGACGGGCGGACCAAATGGAGATGGTGGTATTGCTGAGGGTGGCCCACATCAAACCATTTCGAGATCGAGCGAGTTGAATGATGATCTCGTCGACATCTTGTTGCTGGCCGGCGTTTGGGAGTGGAAGTTGCTGTGCAGCATCCTTATCGAAGCGTAAAAAGGTGGAAGGCTGATGAAGTCCTGATGGAGAGAGGTGTATCCTCTCTGCACATGCGGTGGGCCAATACATGATGGTGACGAGGATGAGGGTGGAATGATTCAAAGGTGATGAGAGGATCGATGTAGACTGCCACCTTGACCCAAGGGTTTTACGATCGGATGATCATCCGAGAGCGTAGTCGACGTTGATTTAGCAAGTCAACACCATTGAGTGTGAGTATTTTCGGCTGACCCGCAACCGCTTTGATGCTTTTTCTAGAATGTGAATGTGATTGTGATTGTGATTGTGATTGCGATGAAGTGATGAGGAAATGCTTTGATGCATCGAACGAGTATCGGTGCAGATCCGCTTTTTGAATCACGAGGACACGGTCGGAAGTCGGCTTCGCCAACGGAAGGGAGTGTCAAATTGGCTTGTGCGTGTGCGTGTGTGGGTCGGTGTCGGTGTCGGTCAAAGTCGAAAGCAAAGTAGTTAGGGTTCAACTCAGGTCCATCTCCTTCACCGCACAGCACAGCACAGCGCGACAAGAAGGTCACCAAAATCCAAAACTGAAAAATCGGGTCAGCCTTGTCCCATGCGTTGGTTTTAATCGGGACCTTTTTCCCTCCACTCTCTCTCTCTACTTGTAGGCAGTGTGCTGCCCGAGAGTATTGGAAATCGCAGATCGCCATGTACTGTACAGTACAGTACTGTACGTGACTGCGTAGCCTTCTGCATGGCAGCATCGGAAATCAGATTTCCCTTTGACGCTCACTAGAGAGCTGAGAGAGTCAGATCCGAATGCCGCTTTGCTTTCTGCATCATCACCTTCAACTTTTGCCTACAGTAGTACAACAGTGACATCGACATCGGCCCCCCTTTCGAACAACTACCCATCCTTGATGCTATACGCAGTCTGCATCAACGTCCGGCTTGTACCCAGTGCCTCTTTATCCAAGCTTGGGTTGTCCTTCACCAAACACCGTCGCTCATAAACACCACCATCCTCTCTCGCTTCGACGAGCTTGCCCTCCAGCGTGATGACCCAACCGCACTCACTATCTTGATTTCCAAACCGTCCTCCCAACACCAATCCCGGCGGCAGCCGCTTCGTCAGTATCACAAGCCGTTCGAGCGCGAAAAGCTATCACCAAGCATACACACAGTAGCAACAGTCGTACGCCAGTATTTCTCAACTCATTCTCGATCTCTTTCAACATGTCAGAGCCACCTCATGACAACGACAGTGCCTTTCGCAACAACCAAGCCGGCCCTTCATCTCTAGTGGACGATCCTATCCGTGAGGAGCAAGAGGAGGAAGAAGAAGAAAAAGAAGAGCACGATCAGCATCCACCTCAGACAACGCTCCACCCAGACTCTGCTGCCTCACCAACCAGAAGGCGGGTAACTAGTGTCTCCTTTCAAGAGCCGGACACCAGCAACGGTGACGAGTCATCCCACTCCCTTGCCGTCGATGACAGAGCTACAGCATCCAATGGCGATCGGCGTCAACGCATTCCCGCAGCTGGTCTGGGCACACGTACGCAGCCCCGTCCTGCACCTCGTTCCAGTTCGTCTCTGCGTCACGTAACTTCAACCCGTGCGCGCACTTCCAGCATTGCACAACCCTTGCCAGAAGATCGTGACCTTTCCACAGACCCCAACTACTTCGATGACCCCACCATCAGCCTCGTCGCACGCCAGGTCAAGGTCGAAAAGCGAAGAGCAGAACGTCAGCGTCGACAAGATACAGCGCTACTGGCCGACTTTGACGATGATGATGATGATGATGACACCGACGATCACTACGGCAGCAGCGCAGACGAAGCAGCCGTTCGCAGATCACGCAACGCCGAAGTAGCAGCCATTGCAGACGAATACGATTACTTTTCCCGCAGCGGCTCCGCTTACGACAAGTCCAAAGCCAAAGCTTCAATACCTCCGCCAGGCAACAGCGCCGCCCTGAGCTGGTCCAGCGCCAGTGCTAGTGACGACAGTGACGATTGGGATGGTGAAAGTCATTCCTTGAATGCTCCCGCTGCTCCCGCTGCAGCCCGCACGCTCGCACCACCTCTTGATCCCATGGCACCACCCATCGATACTGCCATCGGTGTCACCGCAACTCCCGGTCCCAGCTTCCCCGCAGATCTTCACACGCCTGCAGATCTCGGCGAGCACGAGACTCCCATTCTTAATCCCCAGCATCGCATGGAATGGCAGAGCATGCTCGGGTCCGTACTCAACTCCGAGGTGCTCAAGTCCGAGACCAAGCGTATCAACTCGGTCGACACTCCCGACTTGTCACGTCAAGAGCTCAGCTATCAACGCTGGCTCGACATCAAAGCAACTCTGCGTGGTCGTGGCTTACACCGCGGAGCTATCGACGAAGAAGAAAAGCGTCTCAAGGACGGCTTTGGCAAAATGCTCAAGGACCTCGTCCAGGAGGTGCGCGACTGTCGCGCAGAACACACTGCAACCGCAGAAAGTCGCACTGGGCCAAGCTCTTCTTCCTCTGCCAATGTCTCTCAGAACGCCAGAGGTGACAGCAGCGAGATGGGCTCATCCACCAAAGAAGGTACCAGCGACGCTGATCCATCCAAGTCGGAAAAGGGCGAGTCGGACCAAGCTTCGGTAGCGCCTTCAGAGGGGCAAACCCAAAAGGAAACTGTGCTCTCCGAGATTGGCCATCTCCTCGGTCGAATCGACAGTGCAGAGGAGCAGTTCCCTTCCACCAGGCGTGCCGTCGAGATCGTCCCGGAATGGGGCGACGCAGAGGTGCAAGCCAAGCTTGGTGCGCTCTACAGCTGGTACAATACCACCACATCTCTGCGTCTCCAGATTGACATTCTACGCAAATGGACTGGCTCGGACACGCTCGAAATTGCTGCTCATGGCACTCGTGACTACGACATCGAGCGCAAGAGGAGCGAAAGTCAAAGTCACCAGCAGCGAGAGCAGCAACGCTCCGGTCGAGCCGCTGCCGACGATGACAGCACCTTTGTTGAGAGAATCCAGAAGGAAGGCTCTCTTCAGTCCACTTTCGAAAAACGTACCCTCGCCAGCCTCTATCAGCTCATCATCAAAGCAAAGGAGACCATCCTCAGATTCCACAAAGAGTTTGAACGCATGGCACTGCCCTCGTTCGAACCGGAGCTTGTCACGCTTATCAACTTCCCTACTCGTCTGATGCAAGGCGCCCTGAGATTGCGTCTCGACTATGCCGGCAAGCTCGCTGAACCGAGTGTACTCATCGTCGATTCACTCACAGACGATCTGCGAACAGCGCTCGCCATGGCCTGCAGAGTCAAGCTCAACTACACCAGCATCATTGTCGCTGACCCTGGACGTGGCTGGGATCTGGCTCCATGCATCGCCGAGGGCTATGACGAGGTGCTACGAAGTGCCCTCAAATTCTTCTTCAAGCTGCTCCGCCTCAAACTCAAGGCTAGTGTCTACTTTAAAGAAACCGAGATTCTCGAGCCCGAATGGCGCTTCCTCAGCACGGCTGTCGAGTCGATCGAGGGAGGAGATATCATCGTAGCCACCAACATCACCCGCTTCGTCAACAAGCTCTTTGACCGTATCGCACGCTACTTTAATCGTGAGCTTACCGCAACAATGACGCAGCAGGACCAGCACGGTCGACGCCTCCCCAATCCCACATCCGGTCCGGTCGGCCTCGCAAAGTCGGATCAAGCGCCTAACCTCGGAACTGGCGCTGCCGCCGGTCACGCATCCAACAGCAAGAACTTGATCACCCTCGAAGACAGAGCCAAGTGGATCCACAGCGTCTTCGACAATGTGCGAATTCGTTCGCGAAAACTGCTGGGTTTCGCTCGTGACATTCGAAATCGTCTCGACAACGCAGCAGAGTACGATCTCGGTACCCTTCGACCCTCGGCCGACTATCTCGAGGCGGACGACCAATCGATTGCCGGATACAGCGACGCCACAAATGCTGGAGGTATGACACTCAGCTCCTTCATGCTTACGCTCATTGATCACGACTACTTTCTGGTCTACACCGAGGCGCTTGAAGAAAACGGTATCTACCTGATTGCCGAGCCCAGCCTGCAGGACAAGCCAGACCTCATCCAAGAGCTCGTCTGCAAATGTCTGCATCGTGTACGACCAGGAGAAGAAGAATCTGCCTTGGCTGCAGATGCCACCGCCAACGCGCTCAACGTCGATGGCGAAGACGGTGAGGACACAGCCGCAGGTGGAGCTGGCAACGCCAATGCCTTGCGTGAACAGCTCGAAAAGCAGACAGGAGCCAACGCTGCTGCTGCTGCTGCTGCCGGCACTGGCACAGGAGGTGCCGATGACGATGCCGACGAGCACCCTCGCTACATCCTTCTTTTGAGTCCGCGTGACCCGTTCATGTGGACGGGTAAGGTGATGCACCACATCATGCCTCGTGTCGACATTGCGCTTGCAGACCGACGCGTTCGGTTGATCGCTGATGGACCCAAGGGACGCCTCGAGCTGGCCAAGCGCCACTTCCAGAGCGTCTTTGCACACACAGGCACGGGCGAAGATGTTGACGATGGAAGCGAAGACGGCCACGCCGCATTCCCACTCGAGACGCTCAACGACCAGATGGCACACATGAGCCGTGTCCAGTCTGGGCTCGAGGATATCAACAAGGGCGTCTACATGCTTTCCGACACCATCATTCGCAAAGTGCCAGAGATCCGTCGCCGACTCCGTGGCTTGGGTGTGCGGGCTCGTGCTAGAGGTGGCACGCCTCGTTCCACCACGAGTGAGAACGCAGCGGGAGGTCTTGGTGGCAACTGCGACGAGTTGATTCAGAATTGCTATTCGATGGCAGCTGAACATGGACGTCGTGCGCTTCCCTTCATCGAGTCGGCTCGTCTGCGAGACCAGATGACCCTGGCTTTGGCTCGCCTTGCCATTGACTGGATCGCATTCATTTGCGACGACTGCGTGCCAAGCGAGCGCAAGACGTTCAAGTGGGCCGTCACTGCTCTCGGCAACGCCAACCACATCACCTCGGCCGAAAACATCTTTAGACTGAACGAGCAAGACTTTGCACTGCTTCGGGCCAAGGTGGCTTCGTGTATGGCTCTGCTGATCTCGCACTTTGACATTCTCGGTGCCAGAAGCAGTGTCGCAAAGGCGCAAGAAGAACAGGAGAAATTGGAACGCGAGAAGGCCGAACGCAACCGTATTACCGCCGGAGGAGCCGATGCAGTGCAGAACCTGTCGGAAGACTTCCAGTCGTTGCGGCTGCAGGGCAATGGCGAAGCTGCCTCACAGGGACAGGCTACCAAGGCATCGCTGGTCGGGCCGGGTATCGGCGCTCAGATGCTGGTCAACAAGCTCGATGCAGCGATGCAAGCCACCGAAGAGCGCTGGATCTCCAAGGTGCTCGAGTGGGATGCTGCGAGACACGAACTCGAGGCCGAACAGCGTCTCATCGGAAGAGTGCTGGACGACACGCGTCTCGAGGACCGCAGCCTGCAATTCTTGGCTCAGTCGGCCTCCAAGATCACGATCCGCTGGCAGCAAGGTCAGTTCATCGGTGGTGGAACGTTCGGTACAGTTTATCTGGCTGTCAACCTCGACAGTGGAGGTCTCATGGCGGTCAAAGAGATCCGCTTCCAGGACATCTCGTCTACACCGAGTCTGTACCAGCAAATCAAGGACGAGATGGAGGTCATGTCGATGCTCAGTCATCCCAACATTGTCGAATACTACGGTATCGAGGTGCATCGCGACCGCGTCTACATCTTCGAAGAGTACTGCCAGGGTGGATCGCTTGCAGCGCTACTCGAGCACGGCAGAATCGAAGACGAAACTGTCATCCAGGTGTACACGTTGCAGATGCTCGAGGGTCTCATCTACCTCCACTCGCAAGGGATCATCCATCGCGACATCAAGCCAGACAATATCTTGCTGGATCACATGGGCGTGCTCAAGTACGTCGATTTCGGCGCTGCCAAGATCCTCGCCAAGAACAGCCGCACCATCCAACGCTCTCGCAAGACGGGTGGACTTGGCAACATCGGCATGATGGCCCAGGGTATGGATGGTGGTAAGCAGGGCGGTCCCGCAGGCGCCATGGCAAGTTTGCAGGGAACGCCCATGTACATGTCACCCGAGGTGATCAAGGGCAACGCCGACGTCCCGCAGTCCGCAGCAGATATCTGGAGTCTGGGATGTGTCGTACTCGAATTCGCCACCGGCAAACGACCCTGGAGCAACTTTGACAACGAGTGGGCGATCATGTTCCACATCGGGATGGCCGAGCAGCATCCAGCCTTGCCGGATCCCAGCCAACTCTCACCGATGGGTATCGAATTCATTCGCCAGTGTCTTACCATCAATCCCCGACAGCGACCCACTGCAATCCAGCTCAAGGAAGACCCATGGATGCGCAGCCTTATTGAAGAGCTCGATGCGGCGAACGAAGCCGAAGCAGCAGCAGAGCTCGCAGGTGTCCCTGTCGGAGGGATGCTACCGGGGGATGTCGGGTACGATGATATGAGCCAGAGTAGCGGCTCTAGCGTCACCAGTTCGCTCGAGGCTGGTCATCATGCGTTTGGTCAAGGTGTTGGAAATCCGCAAACGCCCGGTGTCCAACCTTCTAGCTTGTTCAAGAGTTTGGATAGGAACGTTTCGTCGTTGAACAGTACCCGAAGTCGATGGAATAGTAGTGAGGCTGGTGGAGGAGGAGGATCTAGTTCGGGGGGTACGGGGATTACTACGCCTTACAACCCCAGTATGAGCCTGAAAGCTAGTCTTGGATTCCGACAGCAGCAGACACAGCAGCAGAAGGAGGCAGAGCCTGCGCATGGTCAAGACGATGATGCGCAGCAGCCCGAGGCTAACGGCGTCGAGCCAGAAGAGGAAAGGATGCAATTGGACCAGCAAGAAGCCGCAGATCAAAATGAAAGGAATGGAGAGAGACCACTACACGTCCCAGGCCATCCAAATCACTCGCATCCCGGCTATCCAGCCATCGTTGCCGATCTACAGTATCAGAAGGAAGAAGCTCAGAGGATGGCTATGCTTCGTCATGATTCGTCGCTATCTACGCTTCCGGATGAATCTTAGAAGACCTCTCTCGCCTTTTTTTTCCCTGTCATTGTCATTGTAGCTTTGATTTTTTTTTTGCTCAAAATTTAACTTATATCATCCATCGTACACATGACTACAGCAAAAGCTGTTTGTTAAAAGTGACGATTTGGTACGCTCTTTTTTTTTTTTTTTTTTTTTTTTTTTTTTTTTTTTTTTTTTTTGTTCGTTGCTCAGGATGGGTTACAAACTCATGACCTCGCTTCGAGGTTTGTCATTGGCTTTGCACAGTGTGAGTTGTGCGCATGTTTTGTTGTTACAAGTTGGGAGTGTGAAAGACTTTTAGATTTGACAATTCTCTGTGAGTGAGTTAGGAGATGAGTTTTAGGTGTTCGTTCCAGAAGGAGAATTCGTTCTGTATGTGAGCGTGGGTGGTTAGACGTGATCCCGAAATGGATGTTGTAGCTTCTAGTGCTGCGATTAGAGAGTGGATTGATTTTGTCTTTGAATCTTTGTTCCACTCTGTTGATGATGTTGATGTGGATTTTGAGGTGAAGAGTTTTGCAAGTTCGAAACGGAGTCTGTTCAAAGCGGAGATTAGACCTGGATCAGGTGTTTCGCCTAGAACGTAGATGGTTTTGGTGAATAACGATGTATATCGTATGCATATCACTTCCACCAAGTCCGGATTTAGGGATGAACAAGTGGTGGATAAAGTGGAAGAGGAGGAAGTGAGACTGTTGATCATCCCCCACATCGAAGAAGAGGAGGAAGAGGAGGAAGGGGCGCCATTGGTAAGGGTTGAAATTGCACCGATCTGATCATCAAGAAATCGTTTGAGTAGTGGATAGGCCGCAATTTTGAACCCCATCAATGCGCTTTCCACCACACCATTGCATCCTCTACTGCTAACAAGGCCCAACAGCGCATCATTCAGTTGAACCATAGATAGCAAAGAGAAATATCCCGCTGGTCCACCAACCGATCCTCCACCACCACCGCCTACTACACTACCCACCCCAAGACCAGATCCAGAAACAACAGACGTGGCAGAAGCAGCGAGCGTCGATGCCGAAGACGCATTGAGCAGAGATCTGGTAAAAGTGCTCCAGGTCGAAAGGGCAGGTTCGAAAATCTGCTTGAAAATCTCTTCGGTCGCTCCTCTACCTTTGATCTTGGACTGTTCGACAAGGCTCAGCTGAACCACCGATGCAACAGGATCGTTCGAGTTATCTTCTTCCACCGTATCGTCTCCTGCAACACTGGCCGATTCTTCCAGAACCACACCTTGTCCAACTTCTTTCTTCTGATCCTGTTTTAAAGTTGCAGAAGACTCCTCTTGATCGTTCTCCGAGGATGACACTCCTTCGAAGAATCGAGCCAGAAAGCAGAACTCCGAACACGCATTGTCGATCAAAACCAGGCTGAGAGAGCGGAAAAGATTCTCCGGACACGCTTTGAAACTCGCTTCGTCTGCAAGGTAGCCCAGCACGGTGCTGGAGGAAGGGCTGTCGAGTTTCGAGTACTGCAGACGAGGTGTAGGGAACAGCCAGGGATCCGAGGTGGACATAAAGTCTGCGTCTCCAGTTGAAGAGTTGTTGCTATTGTTGTTGTCTGGATTGCTACGAGGTGTACTACTTCCCCCTGCTCTGAAGAACGCCCCTCCAGCGATAGTGGAAGTGCTGCTGTTTGACATGAGTTTGGACAGCGACACCATTCCGTTTTGCATCCCTGTAATCGCTGCCGCTGCATAGCTTCCGCCACCACCGCTACCCGACGGAATCGGATCGGTGATCAGCGCAGACCCGCTCGATTCGGCCCATCTCTTGCGTACAACCCCAAGACTCCTGGCGTATCTTCTGAAAGCCGTTTCGAAATACAAGCGTGCCGCGACGACATAGCTCCTCTGTACGTCGATCGCCACTCTCGGCATCTGTCTCGCCAGAAACGCATACAGCGGTCTGTGATGTCGCAGCAGAACGCTTGTCTGGAGGACTTGCAAGTTGGTCGTTACGCTGGCTTTGATGCTGGCATGTGGCGAGGTTAGGTAGGTGCGCAGTTTGGAGGCGACGACGTTTTTACATGCCTCGGCAACGCTGCGAACTTCTTGGACCGCTCGAATGTCGCCCATCTTGGCAGCGCTGGCGCCTGCTGCAGAAGTGGGGATGGGAAGCGATGCAGAGGGTGACGTTGCTTCCAGAACTCTCTCGAGCTGTTTTATCGCTTTGAGCCACAGCTCGGGTCTGCTTTCCGGTTCGGTTTCGAAGAACAGATCCACCACTCGAGGGCTCAGCGCAATCTCGGATAGAAAGCCTGCAAGTTGGATCTCGACATCTCTCGTTGCATCCAGTCGCGAATCGATCTGATGGGAGGTGTTTTGCAGTGCGCTGATGTGGGTGCTGAGGGTGGAGAGATCCGATTGGAATGTAGAGAGGAATGTCTCGAGCGAGTTGAGCAGTTGGGTAGAAGTCGATGCTTGCTGGTGTAGGGATAGGAAGGTGGAAGCGAGGGAGAGGTACTGTGCGTCTTGCTGTTGTTCGAGGGTTGATCGTTGGGCAAGGGCGGAGGTGTAGAGTTGTTGGATGGTGCTAGAGGAAGAAGAAGTGAGATGGGAGGCGGAGGTGGCAATGGACGAGAGCCGTTCTGCGTCGGTGTCGTCGACCACGGTCATGATGACGGGCCGGTCTTTTTGGAGGTGAAGAGGGGGATGAAAGTGGATGATGCGAGAAGGATGGAGGATGACAAGTGCGAAAATCAATGGTCGTGGAATGGAAAAGTGTTGGTGTGGAGACAGGAACCAACGCAGCGCGGTCCGAGCGTGCATGTTGCCTCGAAATTTAAATTACAGGGTTGCGACACGCTTCATCATCTTTACACAAACAGACAGCTTAACTTTTGTGGTCATTCTTGAGCATCTTTCAACGTCCTGACACATTCCGAAGGTAGCGCATCTGGATATAAGGCCGTCCAGTCCAATCAGTTAGAGTAGTGATTCGTACCGGGTAACTTTTGATCAAAGGCAAGAAGCTGGGTATTGATGATGCGACAACTGAGACAGTCTGAGAACAATTTGCGAGAGAGGCTAATCAGGAACGGTGACATGGGTGCGGACAAAGGAAGCGAACGTTCCGTGCTGGCGCGACCAGGAATCGAGGCATCGACAGCGTGAATGTGCAGATAGAACGATTCGATCCGTGGCGCGGTAAGGATCTAAGGCTTGCTGACCTTTAACGCTGACCAACAGGACTCCTGGCAACGAGCCACTTGAGAGTGACATCGATATTGACCTGATTCTTGCTGCTGATACTGTAGCAGCTGACCTCTCGATTTGCGATGGTATCCAACTTCATCACGCGAATCACATCATCCACCCTAGCCGCCCCCTTGATATCGTTCTTTGTCGCCAGGACGAGCAGCGGTACACCGGAGAGATGCGGTCTCTCGATCAACGCATGCAGTTCCTCGGTGGCGACATTCCACGCTGATGTGGTTTGTGTGCTTTGTCCCGCCGCAGTGGAAGTGGCAGTGGCAGTGGCAGTGGCTATTGCAGTCGCCGCTGGTGCTGGTGGTGTGTCCTCTTTGGATGCTGCGGCGGATGGCGTCGAAGCAGTGCTTGTAGGCGCTGCTGGTGTACCTGTAGCAGCCTCAAGTTTGGAGCTCGGCAATGGAACTGAAGAGTCGACGACAAAGACAATGGCGGATACACCACGGCAGTATCTCTCCCACATACTACGGAAGCGAGGTTGGCCACCAATGTCCCACACCTTGATGGTCGTGTTGCCCGACCGCACTTTGCGCATGTTGAAGCCCACTGTGGGGACCATTTCGTCTGCAAATTGGCCAGAGGAGAGCAGGTTGACGAGGGATGTTTTGCCGGCTGCTTGCAATCCGACGACGCATATTTCGAGATGCTTGGAGAAGAGGAGCGAGCGAAGGTATAGGAAGAGAGAGGAGAAGAGGGAGCCGATTCCAGACGACATGGTGGCGCGCAGAAGAGTGGCGTGTTATGAGTGTTGGTGCTGCGAGAAGGATGAATCGAATCGAGTGTTGTTATCAGAGGTGTACGAGACGGAGAAAGGATAGATTGCTTGCAGGTTGTGAAGAGGCCGAGTCTGAGTGGAGAGAGGATGATACTCTAAGGCGATGATAGGGTTGGAGGGCAGATTGTTGTTGGTGATGCTGCGTGCAAAAGGATGCCTTGGTAGCTTTGCTAGGAGAGGAAGGTGCTGAAGGTAGGGGAGATGGCGAAACAAGGGTGCACCAAAGGCAATTTAGCGCAGCTCGTTTGTCGGCGTGATACAGTAGTATCATCATCATGCACTGGGAAACTACCTGTGTTGGACAGTCGCGTGTGGAGGATAATCTCCAACACTTGATTACATAAGCATTTGTATCACAAAGAGTGTTCAGGAAAGAGCGATCACGGCTCCGTATCAGCCAAAAGGGACGCGTTGGCTTTGCAGTCGAGTGTGCCTGTCTGCTGCCTTGGGATTTTTGGGATTTTTGGGATTTTTGGGATGGCGCGCTCTCAACTCCACTTTTTTGTGCATTCCGAAGCACAGCTACGCCAGCTACGCACGACCATCATCTCGACGTTTGTCTGCTCATCACCACTACACCTTCAACAAACAGTATCTAGAGCAAATCATCGCACTCGCATTTTACCGACACAGCGAGCTCCGACTCTCCCAAACAACAGAGCTATAGCCTAACTTGAAGCATCTACTGCTGGACACCTTGCAGTTCCTATCAGCTGCTCACACGTTCCTCCCATCAATTGCAGTCCATCTATCCGGTGTAACACCTCCTTTCAACGAATCTATCGGCACTGCTCACCTCACACATAGACCAGCATGGATTTCCAATCAATGATGCAGCAGGCGCGGATGGGCGGTGGCCCCGGTGCAGGAGGTGCGCCTGGTGATGCGCCACAGAACGACAACGCCGAAATGGTCTACATCTCGTCACTAGCGCTCATCAAGATGCTCAAGCACGGTCGAGCCGGTGTACCCATGGAAGTCATGGGTCTCATGCTGGGTTCCTTTATCGATGACTACACCGTCTCTGTGATTGACGTCTTTGCCATGCCTCAGTCCGGTACCGGGGTTTCGGTAGAAGCTGTCGACCCCGTATTCCAGACCAAGATGCTCGACATGCTCAAGCAGACCGGTCGACCCGAAATGGTGGTTGGATGGTACCACTCTCATCCTGGATTCGGCTGTTGGTTGAGTAACGTCGACATCAACACCCAACAGTCGTTCGAGCAGCTCAACCCGCGAGCCGTCGCCGTCGTCGTCGATCCCATCCAGTCCGTCAAAGGAAAAGTGGTCATCGACGCCTTCCGCCTCATCAACCCATCCACAGTCATGCTCGGCCAAGAACCACGTCAGACCACCTCCAACATTGGCCATCTCAACAAGCCCTCGATCCAGTCGCTCATCCACGGCTTGAATCGACACTACTACTCGATCGCCATCGGCTACCGAAAGACCGAGTTGGAACAGAGCATGTTGAACAACCTGCACAAGCGCAACTGGACCGAAGGTCTTCGTCTGCGCGACTTTGGAGAGCACAAGGAGAACAACACCAAGGCGATCGAAAGGATGCTTCAACTCTCAGAGGCGTACAACAAGTCGGTGCAGGAGGAAACCACCCTGACACCGGAACAGCTCAAGACGAGACATGTGGGTAAGCAGGATCCAAAGAGACATTTGGAGGATGCCGTCGAGCAAACCATGGGCGATCAAATCGTACAGAGCTTGGGTACCATGCTGCTGGCAGAGTTGTGAACAGCGTCAAGATTCGCCGTGTTGCTCTTCCAGTGTCTTTGTCGCAATTTATCGCAGTTTTGGCAAGACTTTTGCGGAGTGTTTTGTCAAGGTCATGAAGAAGTATGTCATGAGTGTGAGGAGCAGGTCAGGGAGGAAGTGAGATCAGCTGATGCAGCATTTGGGTCACAACATTGTTTTAACTATGCCCTCCCGTTGAAAGCGCCTCTCTCAGTGATTCCGCAACATGCTCGAGGCAGCATCTTCACAGCAGCCTGCCTAACCACAACACTCTGCCACTTTCGGATGAGTTGAAAGAAAACCTGCATAGTTGCCGACACCAATTTTGACCCGCCACTTGTACTCTACCACTTGCGTATCCGCAAGTGTTTAAACGCAAGTAGCCGACCGGGAGCAATGCAACGTCAGAAAAGTTTGGAGCGCCAAACCCGAAAGCAGGCCAAAGAACCCGGTGGGGAAATATTGCGTGCTTGCACAGCGCGTCAATCTCAATATTGTATATTTCTTCCCGGAAACCCTTGGAAAACGTGGTTTTCTATCGGAAGAGTAGCCGAGCAGTTTGATTTGTTGGCCCCGCTATGCACACCCACCTACTTGTACCACCATCAATCAACCTTTGTGCGACTCATTCGTCCTCTTTTTGGTTCCACCATCATCCCTATCTTACCTTTCCACAGCCTTCGATATCACAGCTGCTTTCTACTACACCATATAGGGCGGCGTAGAATTGGATACCTCACACAATGGCTGGAACCCGCATCGTACCGCGTACGCGCGCCAAAGGCCCCGAAAAAGTCCTCATCGTCGGTGGTGGAGCTACCGGTCTCGTCTCGCTTCGCAATCTTGTCGAAGAAGTCGCATCCGACTCCGAGGGAAGCTTTCCCTTGTTCGAACCTCTGCTTGTCGAGCGTAGGGACGATGTCGGGGGAGTTTGGTATTGGTCCGATGAGACCTATTCGTTGGAACGTTCGATTGGAGCTGATAAAACTCAAGGCTTGTCGCCTCTCTTCGATCCTAAAGGTCAACCTCATTGGCCTAGCCCTGCATATCTCAACCTGAGGGGAAACGTTTTGCCCGAGTTCCTCGAGTTTTCAGGCAAGAAATTCGACCCTCCGGCTCATGGAGAGACGTTTCCGAGCTTGCAGGAAACGCATCGGTATCTCAAGGAATTCGCCGAGCCGTACAGACGCTATATCAGGTGTGGTGTCGAGGTGTTGAGAGTTCAAGAACTCGCAGAGGACCAAGGGTGGGAAGCGACTCTCAAGGACTGGACGAGTAATGCTGTACAAGATGGTGCTGGTGCGGTGAGCTTCACTCCAAAGGTGGAAGTCAAGAGGTTCGACCGCGTCATTGTTGCAGCGGGGTGGTACGATACACCTTTCTACCCGGATGTTGCTGGAATCCAAGAGGCTAAGAAGGCAGGTCACATTCATCATTGCAAGCATTATCGCGACTCGACTCCGTACGTGGGGAAGAAGGTGGTGGTGGTTGGAAACAATAATTCGGCCAACGAGGTGGCTGCTCATTTGGCACCGTTCAATTCGGTATCTCATCCGGTGTATAGGTCGTCAAAGACTGCCCCTGTCGACAAGTGTCCCTCATTGCCGGATGAGAGGATTAAAGACGTTGGTATGATTACAAACTACCAACTCGTCTCCAATCACCGAGGTAGCACTCTCAATCTCACCCTGATCGATGGAAGCGTTATCGACAACGTGGATTATGTCATTCTTGGAACCGGATACGGACAGAAGTATCCATGGCTCTACGTCCTCACCGATGCAGCTCGATCCTGGAACACTGGCGAAGTTGAGCTGCTCACACCTGATCACCTTCAAGCCACTCGAGTACCCTACATGTACAACCACGCGCTTTATTCCAAATCCCCACGTCTGACATTAGCATTCGTAGGATTGGTCATTAGCACCATGCCATTCTCATTCAACGACCTGATCTCGGCCTGGATCACCGCCGTCTGGAGTGGAAAAATCACCTCGGTACCCTCCTCCATCCCCCTCCGACTAAAATTCGAACAAGACCGTCTAACCTACCTCTACAACACCCGCTCTCAATCATCCCCTACTCTGGATCCAAACAACCCCTCCACCTACTCAGGCTACCACCTCCTAGGCGGATCCCTAAAACAAGGCCCCCCATCCGAACTCCACTTCGCTTCCCAACTCTATGACGAACTCAAATTAGCAGATCCCCAAAGAGTCGAAAGATGGTCCTGGAAATGGGACCACGAAAGAGAAGAAAAACAAACCCAAATGTACAAGAGAAAGAAAATCTGGTTGCAAAACAACAGACAAAGAATCAGAATGGACCCCTTCGACCTCCTAGGTACTAACAAGGATAGATACGGCCATCTGGTAGAGGAGTTGGTTCATCCACATTGGAGACAAAAAGGCCCAAAGTCGAACCTGTAACTGCTTTTCTTGTGTTGTCTCATCATCCTTGTCTGCACCATACTCGTTGCAATAGAATCGCTTCACTCGTATCCTTAGAATGTGAAAGGAAGGCAAAAAAATGCATTTCCATGCATTCGAAAGTGTACATTGGTGTATGTGCCAGATCATTTGTTGGTGATTTTTGACGCTACGCAAGGATGCGATTTGGTACCATCGGCAGAAGCACCACCAGCTGATTTGACTTTTCCATCACCTCTTACACCCTCTCCCGCCTTACTTCGCTGATGCACCCCTTTCCCATTAACATCCTTCGTATTCGCTTTCGAACCTCTCCTCCCCGAACCCGAACCACCAGCACCTTTCCCCGCGCTCGGAGGCATCTTCTTCCCATCCTCCGCGCGAGTAAGCATACTGGTCGAATTGCTACGACAAGCCACTTGCAATGCAAGCTCTGAAGCGTTCGCTCTCGCTTCGACCTTGCTCAACGCGGTATCGAGTGCATGTATCAGGTTGTGACTGTCTTTGATTTCGTTCTGCATCTCTTCGACTTGGCTGGCGCTGATGATGGCAGAGGATGTGACGGAGGAGGAGAGTTGACGGCCGAGTTCGTCGTTTTCGCGCTGCAGGGCGTCTAGACGCTGCAGAAGCCGGATTCCGAGGATCGGATTTGGGTCCGCGTCCGGCGGAACGGTGGTGGATTCCGTGGCTTGGGAAGCGTACCATGCGAGATAGGCCTGTTTGGGCTGAAATCCAACAGCTTCAGTACGCAGACGGAGAAGGTCATCGCGCTGCTCGTAGGTGCGGATGATGTTTAGGAGGGAGGATACGTAGTCGAGGACTGATTGATCTGGTGCAGGTGCGGTTTCATCTGCTGTTGGATTCGGACTTGTGTGAAGCTGTATCGAAGGCGGGGTAGCGGGCCGTGCAGGGATTTCTGGTAAAGGCGGATATCGAAGCGAAATGTCTGAACGAGCTTCTCCCAACGCTGCGGGCGTGTTGGAAGAGAGCGGTTTGAGCTGCGAAGTGTGCGCCATTCCCGAAGCAGGTCGAGAGGCCGAAGCGCTGCCGGGAGTGGAAGAGAATGTAGCTGCCGATGATGGCTTGTTCGGTAGGGGAGCAGTGAGGCTGAGATGTGCAACTTGCGACTCGAGGCTTGGACTTGTAGCCTGGGAAGGAAAGACAAAGTTGCTGAGTCGCGAACGACCTGCGCTAGGTTTTGGGCTGTGACCGGACGACAGCGAGCCTGGAGACAGGTGATTGGGCGAGAGATCACCTGAGGCTGGAAATTCAGTGGCTGCTGCTGCTGCTAGATATCCACCTTGAGGGTATGCATTCTGATAGCCTGCTGCATTGGGGGATGCAAAAGGTTGGGACTGAGGATAGTAGGGGCCAGACTGATACTGGAGATGCTGAGGAAAGGGACTGGACGAAGCGGAGAACTGGGTATTGTTTGCTGCTGCGAAAGAGTAAGAATCCGCAGAGGGATATTGCTGAGGTTGGTAGTAGAGCTGTAGGGGTTGTTGATGAGGAAGCGATGGAGCGGTTTGCCAAGGTGCTGGGACGTTGGCGTATTGGTGCGAGTAGGCAGGATCTTGAGAATACTGCTGCTGTTGCTGCTGCGCATAGTTGGATTCATATGGATGCTGAGGCTGTTGTGGCCTTCTCTTTTGAGCCGACATGCTGAGACCAGAGGATACAGCCGAGTTGATGGTGTTGATGATCAAGCAAATGACAGCAAGATGAGGATCGAGATCGAGATTCAAAATGTTATCGATGCGATCATGGCTGTTGCTTTTCAAGACGTGTGACTTGTCGGAATCAGCGCAGTGTCTGTTGACGGCTGGGCCGAAGCGTGTGAGTGAATGAATGAGTGAGTGAGTGAGTGAGTGAGTGAGTGAGTGAGAGTGTGGTTGAAGTGTGGGCTCAGTTGGTGTGGGAATCAAATGGCGCATGTTCCGAGATGAACCCAGAGTCCCCACCATTTCATGCTCAATAGCTCAACAGTGCAACACAAGTCCACATCTGTCACAGCCTGCTGAACCCTTTCTTTTTCTTTGATTTTTGGTTTCGTTTCGGACTGTCCGAGCGCACTCGAGAAAAACAAAATCCAAGTCGAAAATCAGGCTCAAGAAATGCACCAAAAACATCGACACACAAACCAACACCAACCATAAACCCTGCAGTTCAAAATTTCACATCGTGCATCATCAACACCAACACCGATACTCATCTGCTCGGGGCAAAGCAGATCAACAAGGTACACGCAGCAATCGCAATGATTCGTCGTCCACCAACAAGCCTCTCGGTACAGGAATCCGACGTCGAGACTCTCAAGGCGTACCGACGAGCAAAGATGATGCAACACAATCCCAACCTCACCTCCTCGTCCTTCTCCTCGATCCGACCAGACGAATCTGGCTCAATCCATGACCACCATCATCACAATGCGCATCATCATCATCATCACCATCACCATCACCATCATCACCAGAATCATGCTCGACAGGAATCCGACGAGCAACAGGATCCTGGAACACAGCCAGGTCTCTCGCAGCAGGAGAATCACAACCCCAACCAGCCTCAGAATGCATCCAACACCACGTGATTGCCTCCTAACCAGCGTAATACAGACATGCTCGCCGTCAATCATGGCCAAGGCCAGCAAACATCTCGCGATGAGCTCACACCTACCTCCGTGAGTTGGGCGCCTCGGGAATTCCGAAATGTCGCTCAGTCACGCACCGGTCAGCGAAGCCCTGTCAAGCTGCGAACGACGTGCGCGATCAAGAAGCTGACCATGAGCCGATTCGGGGTCTGTTCATGACAGGGTCTACACACTCGCATTCTATCTGTTGGATGGTATCATCAAATCCATTTTCAAGACACAAGTCGCTTCTTCAATGGATCCAGTCAGAAGATGTCGCCGATTTCTGTCCACACCGAAGCCAAGAGCCAAACAGAAATGTTGGAGCAAGTTAAACATGAATATCGTCAGACTAATGTAATGCGGCCATGAACGAACGTACGCAGACACTAGCCAGCATTTCATTTGTATGCTTACCTTGAATGTAGCGAGCGCGGATCTTCTCGTCAAGAAGCTAGCAACGTAGCAATACCACAATGTCATGTTTCGCGATTGAGCGTTCGTTCGTAAAGCAAAGATGAGCGGAGTGTGTCAGAGTGTGCTGAGCTGAGAATCACCCACAAGCGGAGCGAGGTTTGCTGACTCCAAATTGCGAGAGCATGCCATCGGAAAACTTACCCTTTCCTCTCTACCAGGCAATTCGGGCTCCATCAGATCATCGTCGTCATCGATGACCGTGACGCTTGTATCTGCCAATTTCGAGCCAGTCTGACGCTTTTTTGTGCTATTGTTCTGGTAGAATGATGGTGCCAAGTCCGACGAGTCGTCTTGACTTTGAGGTGTCTGCGCTCCTTCGGCGGCAGGTGTGACATCTCCACCCATCTCTTCGTCCATGCCTTCTGCTACTCCACCAGCTCGAACGCCTTCTTCGATGTCCACGTCAATGTGCTGAGCACTGCTGCTGCCCGCTACGGCGGATCCCGAACCACTTGCTGATGCCATTGTTGGCTATGGAGGGAGCTTCAAATGGGAAGCGGTCGCGCCAAACTCCTGAGCGATGTGCGTGAGGGATTGATTGTTTCGTGAGAGGTGTCGTCCTTGTTGCGCCCGTCTTGCGGCTTATATCGGCTTTCGAGAGAGAGAGATAGAGTATTGCTGATAGAGGTGATGAATGGTAGAGGCTGTGGATGAGGAGAGGTGAGTAGTGAGCAGCAATGAGCTCAGTTCTATTGTACTCCACATGGCTTTGAGGTGGTCCGCGCTTCACAGACCAAATTTTGCTGGAGAGTGTTACATCTCCATATGTGATTGTGGATATTAAAGAATCCAAAAATCCTATGAAAATCGCGCGAGAGGGGGAAAAAAAAATAAAAAACCGATTTCGGAAGATGGAAATCGTGAATTTGGTGGCGCGCGCTGTCTCTCTTTCTTTGGACTTTTGATGATGCTCAGCAGCAACACAATCTCAATCAACTTCTTCGCCAATCCCTTGTCGACATCCACCACCACTCACCTTTCCCCATCTCTCGCCCTTTTCATCGGCGAGCTGCGGCTGTCATTCTAGAAATCTCTTCAATAGGCATTGCGTAAAAGCTTAGGCTCGACTTGTGCAGCCAAGCGATTTCGATCGTTGCATCCATCGACTCAACTTCGTACCAACACTGGAGCCGGCCAGCAATACTCCACCATCACACCCGCCGCACAGCTATCTCATCCATCCCAAGAAAGTCTTCAAAGCTCCTGGTGTGGCTCGTCTCGCATCTTTCAGTCAGAGCTGCCGTTCACGACAAGCACTGCGGTGCAAATCTCCTGCTGGTTCGCAGCTCAATAGCATCGGTAATCGAGCTCTCGAACACATCTCTCCATCTAGACTTCAACATCGTTTGCTCTGCCCTCTAACATCATCTTTCGACAACTCTGTTCCACTCCAGCCACCACCTGAGCTGACACCACCAGCTCACAGCGGGCAACTTCCCGCCTCCTCATAGTCATGTCCGGCCCACCCGGTTACAGGGGACCGCCCCCGTCAGCACCTTCCGCCATGCGAGGTCCGCCACCTGGCATGCCACCCTCTGCTGTCGCTGCTGCCTCCTCATCGTACCGCGAGCCTACTGTCCTCACCCAAGACCAGCTCCAGGCCAAAGCGCGCAAATGGCAGCAAACACAGTCTCGTCGCTTCGGCGACCGGAGAGGCAAGACTGGCTTCGTAGACACAGGCAAGCAGGAGATGCCACCTGAAGTTCTTCGCAAGATCATCAAGGAGCACGGTGACATGACCAACCGAAAGTATCGTCAGGACAAGCGCGTCCACCTTGGTGCCCTCAAATACCTTCCACACGCCATGATGAAGGTGCTCGAAAACATCCCAATGCCATGGGAGCAGATTCGCGAAGTTCCTGTTCTCTACCACATCACCGGCGCCATCACCTTTGTCAACGAGGTACCCAAGGTCATCGAGCCTGTCTTTCACGCTCAGTGGGCTACCATGTGGATCGCCATGCGAAGGGAGAAGCGCGATCGACGACACTTTAAGCGCATGCGATTCCCACCATTCGATGACGAGGAGCCCGTAGTCGACTATTCGGACAACTTGTTGGACGTCGAGCCGCTCGAAGCCATTCAGCTCGAGCTCGACGACGACGAAGACGGCGCCGTCATCGATTGGTTCTACGATCACAAGCCTCTCATCGACAATCGCAAGCACGTCAATGGCTCTTCCTACCGCTTCTGGAATCTCGACTTACCACAGATGGCCACATTGCACCGTCTTGGCCGCACCTTGCTCAGCGATGGATCCTCGTCTGGCGATCGCAACTCGTTCTACCTCTTTGACAAGAAGGCTTTCTTCACAGCCAAGGCGCTCAACATGGCAATCCCTGGCGGTCCCAAGTTCGAGCCTCTCTTCAAGGATACAGACGGTTTCGATGACGACTTTACAGACTTCACCGACTTCCGCAAAGTCATCATCCGTCAGCAGATTCGTACCGAGTACCGTGTTGCTTTCCCACATCTCTACAACAGCAGGCCACGTGCGGTTCACATTGGCATCTATCATGAGCCAAAGAATGTTTACATTCGCTCCGACGAGATCGACCAGGCGTTCTACTTTGACCCTGCCATCAACCCCATCTCGGGTCGAACATTGGCCAGCTCGAACGCCTTCCGCGCAGACTACGATGACGGCACACCGGTCCTTAGCCACGAGGATGAAGTCTTTGGCCCAGATGTCGAGGGTGACGACGAGTTGCCAGACGAGGTGGCCTTCTCCTTGCCAGAAGAGATCGAGCCCTTCCTTGAGGACGTTCCGCTTGAGAACGACCTGACCGCGGATGCCATCGCTCTCTGGTGGGCACCTAAGCCATATTCGCTTCGTAGCGGCCGCACACGTCGTGCAGTCGATGTGCCCCTCATCCAGCCGTGGTACCTGGAGCACTGCCCACCAAATCAGCCGGTCAAAGTGCGTGTCAGTTACCAGAAGCTGCTCAAGAATTACGTCTACAACAGTCTGCACACCACCAAGCAAAAGGTTCACAAGCGTACCAACTTGCTGCGCGAGCTCAACAACACCAAATTCTTCCAAAACACCTCGATCGACTGGCTCGAGGCAGGTCTCCAGGTGGCCAAGCAGTCTTTCAACATGATGAACCTCCTCATCCATCGAAAGGGTGCTTCTTACCTCCACCTCGACTACAACATGAACCTCAAGCCCACCAAGACGCTCACCACCAAGGAGCGCAAGAAGAGTCGCTTTGGTAACGCCTTCCATCTGGTGCGAGAGCTGAGTCGTGTCATGAAGCTCGTGGTCGATGCACACGTCCAGTTCCGTCTCGGCTCGATCGATGCCTTTCAGCTTGCCGACGGCCTGCAGTACCTCTTCAATCACGTCGCCACGCTCTCCGGTATCTACCGATACAAGTACCGCTCGATGCGTCAGATCCGTGCCTGCAAGGATCTCAAGCACGTCATCTACTACCGCTTCAACGCAGCAGGTGTCGGCAAGGGTCCAGGTGTCGGTTTCTGGGCGCCTTCCTGGCGTGTGTGGATCTTTTTCTTGCGTGGCATCGTCCCTCTTCTCGAACGATGGCTCGGCAACTTGCTAGCGCGTCAGTTCGAGGGACGAGCTGGTCGCAGTGGCGCACAGTCGATCACCAAGCAGCGTGTCGAATCGGCTATGGACCTCGAACTTCGTGCCGCCGTCATGCACGATATCCTCGATGCCATGCCCGAGGGAATGCGACAGAACAAGATCAAGACCATCATGAGCCATCTTCAAGAGGCTTGGCGTGCATGCCGCAGCAATACCCCATGGAGCCCCAATCTGCCAGCTCCCATCGAAAATCTCATCTTGCGGTACGTCAAGCAGAAGTTCGACTGGTGGACCTCGGTCGCACACCAGCAGCGTGCTCGTATTGCCCGTGGAGCCACGGTCGACAAGACAGCCGTGCGCAAGAATCAGGGCCGATTGACCCGACTCTTCCTGCGAGCCGAGCAAGAGCGTCAGGCCGACTACCTCAAGAGTGGTCCCTACATCACTTCCGAGGTCGGTGTCGCCGCTTTCACAGCTACAGTGCAGTGGCTCGAGGCACGTCGCTTCAGCCCCATCCCCTTCCCAAGTCTCAATAACAAGCACGACGTCAAGCATCTGGTGCTGGCGCTCGACTCGCTCAAGGAGGCCTACTCGGTCAAGGGTCGTCTCAACCAGAGCCAGCGAGAGGAGCTCGCACTGATCGAGCAGGCCTTCGATAACCCACACGAGACTCTGGCGCGCATCAAACGCTTGATGTTGACACAACGTGCTTTCAAGGAGGCAGGATTCGAGTTCTTTGACACCTTCAACAAGTTGACGCCCACCTACGACATTGAACCGATCGAGAAGATCACCGACGCCTACCTCAGCCAGTACCTCTCGTACGAGGCTGACAAGAGACAGCTCTTCCCGGCTTGGATCAAGCCCAGCGACTCGGAGCCTGCGCCACTACTTGTGTACAAGTGGTGCAATGGCATCAACAACGCCCACGAGATCTGGGACACATCCGAGGGGCAATGCAACGTGCTCATGGAGACGACGCTAAGCAAGGTGTTTGAGAAGATCGACCTCACACTGCTGAACCGCCTTCTCCGACTCATCATGGACCACAATTTGGCCGACTACATTACCGCCAAGAACAACATCTCGATCGTGTTCAAGGACATGTCGCACGTCAACTCGTACGGTCTCATTCGCGGATTGCAGTTCAGCGCCTTCGTCTTCCAGTACTACGGTTTGGTGCTCGACTTGCTCATCCTCGGTCTTCAGCGTGCCAACGAGATGGCAGGCCCGCCCAACATGCCCAACGGTCTTTTCCAGTTCCAAAACACCGCCACCGAGACGCGCCATCCTGTTCGCCTCTACACGCGCTACATCGATCGCATCCACATTCTCTACCGGTTCAGTGCCGAGGAAGCACGCGACCTGGTGCAGCGCTACCTCACTGCCAACCCAGATCCAAACAACAGCAACGTGATCGGTTACAACAATCGGAAGTGCTGGCCTCGCGATGCGCGCATGCGACTCGTCAAGCACGACGTCAACCTCGGGCGTGCCGTCTTCTGGACCGTCAAGAACAGCTTGCCCCGCTCGCTCACTACCATCGAGTGGGAAGACACTTTCTGCTCAGTCTACAGCAAGGACAACCCGAACTTGCTCTTCTCGATGCTAGGCTTCGAAGTGCGCATTCTGCCCAAGATTCGACAGGAAGACGTCGACGTTGCGCGCGATGGTGTGTGGCCGCTCATCCAGGCAAGCTCTGGTGAGCGCACTTCGACGGCTTTCCTGCGTGTATCGGAGGAAGGTATTGCCAACTTTAGCAACCGTGTCCGCGCGCTGCTCATGTCCGCCGGTGCCGCGCCTTTCAGCAAGATCGCCAACAAGTGGAACACGTGCTTGATCGCCTTGATGACATATTACCGTGAAGCTGTTGTCAATACGGAAGAGATGCTCGACTTGCTCGTTCGTAGCGAGAACAAGGTCATCAACCGTATCAAGTCGGGTGTCAACAGTAAGATGCCTTCGCGTTGGCCCATCCACATTCTTGCGTCACCCAAGGAGCTCGGTGGTCTGGGCATGCTCTCGATGGGACACGTGCTCATTCCGGCTTCGGATCTCAAGTACTCGCGTCAGACGACTACGGGTATCACTCATTTCCGCGCTGGTCTGTCCAACCAAGAGGACCAGCTTCTTCCAGCTCTTTACCGATACATCACTCCGTGGGCCTCTGAGTTTGAGGACTCGGCACGTGTCTGGCAAGAGTACGCGCAGAAGCGAAAGGAGGCCAACGAGCAGAATAGGCGCTTGACGCCCGAGGATCTGGAAGACTCGTTCCACCGTGGTCTGCCCCGTATCGCGACGCTGTTCCAGAAGGATCGCACGATTCTGTCCTACGACAAGCTTTGGCGTGTCCGTCAAGAGTTCAAAAAGTATCAGATCGCCAAGGCGCAACCCTTCGCATGGACCAACCAGCGTCACGACGGTAAGCTGCACAACCTCAACCAGCTGCGTACCGACACGATCGCGGCGCTCGGAGGTGTCGAGACCATCCTCGAGCACTCGCTCTTTGCCGCCACGGGTCACCCGACTTGGGAGGGTCTCTTCTGGGAGAAGTCGTCTTCGTTCGAAGAGAGCATGCAGCAGAAGCGTCTCACCAACGCGCAGCGATCCGGTCTCTCTCAGATCCCCAACCGTCGATTCACGCTATGGTGGTCGCCGACGCTCAACCGCAGCAGCGTCTACATCGGTTTCCAGGTGCAGCTCGACCTGTGTGGTGTGCTCATGTCTGGTAAGATGCCTTCGCTCAAGATCTCGTACATCCAGCTCTTCCGTGCGCATTTGTGGCAGAAGATCCACGAGTCGGTGGTGATGGATTTGTGCCAGGTCTTTGATCAAGAGTTGGAAGCCTTGTCCATCGAGACGGTGCAGAAGGAGACGATTCACCCGCGAAAGTCGTACAGGCTGACGGCGTCGAGTTCGGATATCTTGCTGTTTGCCAGTTACAAGTGGCCCATGTCGCGACCGTCGCTGTTGACGGACTCGCGGGATGTGATGGATGGATCGAGCGGCAACAAGTGGTGGGTCGATGTGCAGCTGCGATGGGGTGATTACGACTCGCACGATATCGAGCGTTACTGTCGAGCCAAGTTCCTTGACTACACCAGTGACAACACGTCGATCTATCCGTCCGCTACAGGTGCGCTGGTGGGTATCGACCTGGCGTACAACATCCACTCGGCGTACGGTATCTGGTTCCCAGGCAGCAAGCCGCTCATCCAGCAGGCCATGGCCAAGATCATGAAGGCCAATCCGGCGCTCTACGTGTTGCGCGAGCGTGTGCGTAAGAGCTTGCAGCTCTACAGTTCGGAGCCGACGGAGCCCTACCTCAACTCGAACAATTATGCTGAGCTTTTCAGCAACCAGATCATCTGGTTTGTCGACGACACTAATGTGTACCGAGTCACCATCCACCGGACATTCGAAGGTAACTTGGTGACTAAGCCCATCAACGGTGCCATCATCATCTTGAACCCCAGAACGGGTCAGTTGTTCCTCAAGATCATCCACACGTCGGTCTGGGCGGGTCAAAAGCGTCTGGGTCAGCTGGCCAAGTGGAAGACGGCCGAAGAGACGATTGCGTTGGTGCGAAGTTTGCCCGTCGAAGAGCAGCCGAAGCGTATCATTGTGTCGCGCAAAGGTATGCTCGATCCTCTTGAAACGCACTCGCTCGACTTCCCCAACTTGTCGATCGTTGGTTCAGAGTTGCAATTACCCTTCCAGTCCTTCCTCAAGCTCGAGGCGATCGGAGATCTGGTGCTCAAAGCGACCCAACCGCAGATGGTGCTCTACTCTTCGTACGACAACTGGATGTCCAACGTCAGCAGTTTCACCGCTTTCTCTCGACTGATCTTGCTGCTGCGATCGCTGCACGTCAACCAGGAGAAGGCCAAGATCATCCTGCGCCCGCATCCTGGTGTTGTCACTGAACCACACCATCTCTGGCCGACGTTGACCGATGAGGAGTGGATCAAGGTCGAGATCCAACTTCGTGATCTGATCTTGGCCGACTTTGGTAAGCGCAACAATGTCAACGTCAACTCATTGACTTCGTCCGAGATCCGAGATATCATCCTGGGTATGACGATCCAGGCTCCTTCGGTGCAGCGTCAGCAGATGGCCGAGTTGGAAAAGACGGCCGAGGCGGCACAGCAGGTGACGGCTACGCAGACGCGCACCGTCAACGTGCACGGAGAAGAGATTCAGACCGTCACCACGACGCAGTACGAGAACAAGGTGTTTAGCTCCAAATCCGACTGGCGCGTTCGAGCGCTTTCCGCGACCAACTTGCCGCTCCGATGTCAGCATCTCTACGTTTCGAATGACGATATCAAAGATGACGTTGGTTCGCTTACCTACGTCATGCCGAAGAACATTCTCAAGACTTTTATCGGCAATGCTGATCTTCGCACCCAAGTTGCTGGATACATGTACGGTGTTTCTCCTCCGGACGCACCTAGCATCAAGGAGATCAAGGTCATTGTTTGGGTACCTCAACGGGGTTCTAACCACCGAGTTGAACTGCCTGATGAGCTGCCTCAGCACGATTTCATCCTCAAAGACTTGGAACCCCTCGGCTGGATCAAAACCTCCTCCATCGACCTACCGCACCTTCCGCCCCAAGATGTCGCGCAGCACGCACGTACCATGGCGGCACACACCGAATGGGGAGCCTCGACCATCTGCATCACTGCCGCATTCACTCCCGGTTCCGTGTCACTCTCGGCCTACAACTTGACGGTTGCCGGGTTTGAATGGGGTCGCAAAGCGACCGATACTGAGATCGCCGGCGGTGGAGGAGGCTTCAACGCGGGGACGATGATGGATCGAGTGCAGCTTTTGCTGAGCGATCGAATTTTGGGTACGACGTTGACACCGAGCGAAGGTGCTTGGAACTACGGCTTGAGTCTCTCGGCGCAATGGACGAGTGGGATCAAGTACAAGGTTGTGTTGGATAGACCAGCCGCGTTTTGGGATGAGATTCATAGACCTCAGAACTTTTTGACTTTCACAAACGCGGATGATTCGACGGATAAGGGAGATGTGGCTGATTGGCAGGATGCTTTCGCTTGATCGACAAGAGTTTTTCCATGTGGTGGTTTTGTGACCTGTGATAATGTAGACGATTTTGTTTCTCTTGATCTGTGATGGCGATGTCAACTTTCGAATGTGCTTCTCAGCGAGCTTAAGCTTCCTTCAGGCAAGTGTCAAGGATGGGAAGGGATGACAAGGACCCATGTGCACACGCAAATGAAAGATGGGAATTGAACAAGCCGAATCAAGTGCAGTGACTATGGTTTACAATTGCAATGGTCTAATCCATTTCGTCATCGACCAAATCATCAGCAGCGGTACTGGATTGGGTCGCTGCAGTCGCAGTCGTTGTCGAAGCCATCGGTCTCGGTGGTGCTCCAGCCTTAATCTGCTGCTGCTGTTTTCCCTGCCCTTGTTCACTTCCAGCTCCACCACTTCCACCGAACAAGCTCGCCATCATATCACTCAACATATTACCCTGATTCCTAGGCTGTTGCAGACCAAACCATTCGGCACCAATCTGCGGGATGGCTGCCCTAACCCCTTCCTCATGCATCAAGGCGGGGGCTTCGCGTTCGTACTGACGTACAAGGTTGATCCATGCGTTACGCAGCCAGTCTGGTGTTCGTGAAGTGGCGCCAAGTTTGTTCGACTCAAAAACGAGCGCAACGGCCATTTGACTAAAGTTGAGATCGGGATTTGCGGTCAGGTAGAGCTGCAGATTTGAATTGTTGGTGGTGGTGGTGGTGGTGGTGGTGGAAGGAGTGGGAGATCCGGGTGGGACGTAAGGGCGAGGGTTGGGTGTAACGGGCAGAAGGAGGCTCTTTTGGGACTTGGTAACTTGGGTCAGATAGGTTTCTTGGAATGTGATTGCCTGGTTGACGGCATGGTTTGCAAGCAGAGGAATCGTTGCCCTCAGAGCGAATCTTCCCGCCTCAATCCTCTGAATCGCATCCGCGTTCCTCGTCTCTCCCTCCTGCTCCGCCGCCTTTTGGGCAAACTTGGCCAACCACTCAACCATGGCATTCGCATACGCCTTTGGCGCACTCTCCACAGCATACGTCTGCTCCGTCACCACGCAAGCTGCCAAGAAATGTGGCTCTGCATGTTCAAAATCGCCCTGCTTGGCATACATCTTTCCGATCCACAGCCTCAAAAGCGGATCGCCCGTAGAAGCACCCGTAGCCTTGACGGACCATTTCACGGCAGCATCGATGACTTTTTTACGCCAAAAGTCCGGTGCAGCCTTGTCGAGAATGTCGGTAATCCGATCGCGCGACTCAGAATCGACAGCGACGTTGGAGATGGCGTAGACGTCAATCATGTACAGGGCAAGATCACAGGCGGAACCTTGCTCGGATTGAGAGAGAAGATCCAGAGAGCCGGAATGGAGCGTCGAAATGGCTTCATTGTACTGTTTCTTCTTGACTTGTCGCACGGTTTTGGTTCGAAGCTTCTGGTGAAGCTCATAGCCTGAACTCATGATTGTTGAGTCCAAAGAGAGGATGCGTGTGGGGGTTGTGGTTGATGTATGTGTGGTGAGAGGTGAAGGGAAGGGTTTAAAGATTGAAAGTGAAAGTGGCAAGTGAGGCTTCTCAGCCTTCCACGCAACGCGTATTTTTCACAACGATGCACGGACAGCAGAAGCAAGATGCCACGCACATTTCTGCAGTCTTCCAGAATCACGACCATTTTTCGGCGTGAATTTGTAAGATCGCAGTCGGAAGACACGTTACGACAGAAAAATCATCGATGTCAAGTCTTTGTACGACTTCTTCGATTGACAGCATGCCATTTGGCCGATAGAGTCTGCTAGCAGGCGGGAGTCCATGCGTGGCTTAAAAGCAACGGAGCAAAAGCGTTCCAGAAGCAATGACGCCACAGAGCGGAATGCCTTCACGAAGTTCATCACGAAGCATATCGCGTCTTGACTAGGACATTGACACAATGTGATTACTACAGACGCTCGACACCCTCGACAGAGGACAAGCAGTCTTCTATCGAACTAGAGCGGCACATGCCTAAATTTAGATGATCCCTTCTGCACGCAACATCTGCACGTATTGGAAAGCGATTCTTCTACCCCTTTCGATACCCGTCCAACCGTCCTCGGCCACTTGATCATCGTCATCATCGTCCGGTCTGAGACCCTGGAAAATGAGCTGTACGGAATTCTCCTCCTTTCTAAGCGTCTGTTCTGTTGCCGGAGCAGAAGCAGGGGCATTGAGGGAGTTTGCAGAGTTCGGCAGGGAGCGTGACGGGGTGGCGTTGGACCAAATGGGCGCACCGAGGGGTCGATCGTCATCATCATCGTCGTCATCGTCGTCGATGGGTTGCATGGTTACTGCTGTTCCTGTAAGACCACCGGTGGCGGAGGTGGTGGTTGGGCCCAGTGCAGGCTCGGATTCAGAGTCGGAAGACGAGAGATCTTCTTGGTCGTTTTCGTCTTGCCATTCGCCGTTGGGTTGGGTGGATATCGGGGCAGAAATCTCGTCGTCGGAGCCGAACGTGTACCATCCAAAAACATCGCCACCACCATTTGCAGGCTTCGCTAGGTCCTTGCTCGACTCTGCCTTCTGAGCCAAAGCAGACGAAGCGGCCTTCCGGCGCTCTCTCCGCACAGCACGCGAAGCAACCTTCATCCGAAGCGACCTTTTCACAATCCTTCTCCTCCATCCTTCGCCCGATCGTGGTACAACCTCCTCCCACAATTGATCCGACACGAGGGGGATGTTAAAGTTTCGATTTGGCGGAGCGGTTGCTGCTCCTCCGATTGTGTAGCTGAACGTCGAACCTGCCGTCGGTGCAGCGTTCCCCTTGACAGCGGTGAGGGGAGCATTGTTCGCCATCCGAGGGGTGCCATTTGCACTTGCGCTTGCGGTAACACCACCACTTCGCAAGTTGGCCATTCCAGGAGCAACCTTGGTGGCAGGCGCAGGAAGCGGTACGAGACCAGGCGGGAACAACGAATGCAAAAAGTCATGCATAAACTTTGACGTTGGTAAGAGTGTAGAAACGGGTAAGAACTCGGCTTCGACAATCGCGCCTGCGCTGCGGCCACCTCCGCCCATAACGCTGCCTACTCGAACTCTCCAGTCCACCGTTCCTGCCGATCCGCCGACACCGCTTGTCCCTTTCCCGTTGCTGGTTGAGAATGTGGCTGCGTCTTCGGTGGATGAGACTGAGGCGAGGGCGGGTGAGATGCCGGGGAGAACGTTGAGACTTTGACTGTTGATTTCGAGGACTAGGCCTTCGATGGATACGGCTGCTCCGCGTGGGACCCAGGCACCAGGTCCGGCTGTACCGACAGGTGCACCGTGAGGTGGCGGAAGGTTGAGCCCGGTCAACATCGAAGACATAGACGAGGTGAGAGCAGAGACTGTGTAGCGGGTGTGCGAGGGAAGGCGAAGTTTGGGTTTGGGACCGGCTTCTTCGATTGGCTCTTCGTCGATGTCTTGGACTTCCTGCGCTGTGGTTGTGACAGAGGGAGCCGCTTCTGCTTTCTGCTCTTCTGTCGGCGCGTCTATGGATGCCAATGTCGAGCTTGCTACGGGTCCTGCTTGTGCTGAAGTAGAGTCATTCCCTGATGTGGCTGCATCGACGTCCATAGGCTCTGCCTTATCGCCAGATGCTGCATCTCCTTCTGTCTGGCCCGCGGGCTTGTCGTCAGTTCCAACACTACCACGCTCCACACCAGTCGCCGAGCTGCTTGTTGCAAAGTCCTTCACCTGCACTTGCGTCTTCTCCTTCTCTTGTTGCACCTTGTCTTCTCTCTTTCTTTTCGCCTCGATCTCACGTCGCTTTTCCTTCTTCCACTTCTTCGTAGCCACCTCCCAATCCCTCCACACTTTGGCGCGTGATGACCTCCCCGTATCCTCCACGATGACGAACACCACTCCTGGATGGTCGGATAGCCAGACCTGCCACATGGTCCTTGGCTTTGTCAAAGGTGGTGCGCCCGATGAAGACGAACCTGAGCCTCCGGCCCCTGATGATGTACCACCTGCGGATCCCACTGCGTTGGAGAAGCTCGACGAAGATCCTGCATTCGCGCTATTTCCCTCGGAACTTGAATCAGAGAAGGGAGTTTGGGGGTTGAAAGACGAGTCGTACTGGTCAGGAGAGGGCCAGGCGTTGGCAGGGACGGGTACGGCACGAAACGAACGGATGGTGATGCTCCAACGTGCGACAACTTTGGCGTTGGACGTATGCTGGAGATGGCTGAAGAGGGGTGGGATAGACTGTGCTCCCAAGGAGGGCAGCCGTGCCGTACTGGAGACGCCCATATCGCTGCTGCCGTTCGCTTCACGCAAGAGTGTCTTTGCAGACGGATGGTTAGGGGATATGATGTTGATGAGGAAGACACAGAAATGCCGGTGCGAAAGTCGATTAATGGCGTCTTTTTCCGTGTTCCGATTTTTCGAAGTGGTCAGAGCGTCGAGTTCCGCGGAGGCCAGAAGGCTTGACGTGGGCGAGAAGGACGCCGAAAGGCGGGGAAGAGGCATTCTTCTCAAAAAATGACTCCTCCTCCACCTCGCACCCTTTCGCTCCGAGTTGCGCACTGCGCATAGCTTCCTTCTTCCTTCCTTCTTCCCCACCACTGATCCCATACGTAGACAGATAGACGCTGCTCCAACCGCTCAAGATGTCTGCACTCGCCACTTCCGCCGACAAGCAATTCGTCATTCGCAGGGGAAACAAAGACGACTGTCCTGCCATTCTCGATTTCGTAGGTACACCGGGATGCCCACACATTTCCAGGACGGAGCACTCTACTGACCCTAAGATGATCGTCGTGTATACAGATCAAGCAGCTTGCAGAGTACGAGAAGGAGCCCGATGCTGTCAAGGCCACCGTAGAGACCGTATGTATCCACCTTTCGAAGCTGGTCAGCATTGCTCTCCGCCCACGCTTACCTTTTCTTCATCAACCTTACACTTTGTCACGACCCAGCTGGAGGAGAATGTCTTCAACAAAGGCTACGCAGAAGTCCTCATAGCTGAGCAGCACCAAGAATCCACCGTCACTCCTGTCGGAATGGCACTTGTAAGTCTTCTCACCGGCAAGACCCCCCCGATTGGACTTCCTACAGATTCACTAACGCCCACATCTCCGCTTGGCTCTTAACAGTACTTTTACTCATTCTCAACCTGGACCTCCAAGCCTTCGCTCTACCTCGAAGATCTCTATGTCATCCCATCACTACGCAACAAGGGAGTCGGAAAGCTCCTCTTCAAGGCTCTCGGCCAAGTTGCTCAACAGAAGGACTGCGCCAGAATGGATTGGTCTGTGCTGACTTGGAACGCGTAAGTATCACACTTTTTTCGAGCCCTATTGAGAAAGGAGCCGGTAGCTGACTTGACTTATTCTGTCGAATATGCAGTCCCTCGATCGCATTCTACACCAAGGTGCTAGGAGCAAAGCCCATGGACGAGTGGAAGGGCATGCGTCTCGAAGAGCAGGGTATTGAGAACCTGGCCAACCTGGTTTAGAACTGACTTTGATGTAGACCAGATGTGGCTCGCTGCATCGCACAAAAGGAGCCAAAGAGGCAATATAATTCATCAATCGAGCCGGGTATCATTTTGCGCTATTGCGATGTGGTTTGTGACAAGTGGAGGTGACAGGACCTCACGACAATGACGCTCGCAGGTCGAGCCAGTCCCTTCTGTCCTTCTGGTAAACTAGTTCGCGCTGTCTCCGCGTCGAAACGGCGTGCTTCCTGGCAGCGCTGGAATGTGAGCGCGACCGGCCAAGAGGCTTTAAAGAGCGATCGGTTGACGCTGAGCGGGACTTTTTGTATCCAGTATCCAGCAAGGTCATCGACGGCGAGGAGGGCCTGCGAATTTCAACACTGCCTTCAGCGTCGCGCGAACGTCTCCTTTGTCTGTTGACGCTTGCGCCTTCAGTTGAAAAAGATGGCTTGGACCCTATACCGCCTCGATCAGTGCGAAGTTCCACCTGGACGGGGTAAAGAACCGCGTTTGACGGCATCATGTCGTTTATCGCTTCGGCATTGACTTCGGTCGCTCCTGAATATGCGTTATCGTCAAGAGGCTTGCTGTGGACCTGAGCCTCAGCGCTGGCCAAGAGTGCATTTTGGATATCGAGAAGGGTCATTTGGCCTGAGAGCAATGCCCGCTCTAATGATTGCTGCTCTTCAGGCGTCAAGACCTGGAACCACTCGGCATCTGGGCCCGATAAAGTGGACAGCCAAATCTGAGCAGCCTCACGTTGCTGATGGATATCTTGGGTATCATACTGGAACGGAAAAGCTACTTGCAGTGAGGAATGTTCGGCTGTTGGTGCTGTGGAGCTCTGTTGAAGTAGGAATTGCATCCACTCGGAATCCGTTTGTGAATTTCCTGGCTCTGGCCCTGATATGCCTCCCGAACCTACCAGGTTGACTCCGACAGGCTGTGACGGGCCTGCTACAGCATCCTTGGGAGTGAGGTCATGCACGCCGGCATCGAGGCTGGCTCGGGTCGCCAAGGACTGACGTTGGAGCAAAGCACGCACAGCATTTGATCGTTGCCGCTTGAGTTTCTCGCGACGCAATTGCTGCCACTTCCATTCCTGGACACCAAGACCCATACCTTCCTTCCAGCCCATACGTGAGAGGAGGTTGTGGCCGACATTGTCGCGTGCTATCTTTTTCCACCGTGGAGCGTTGCTCAGCCGTCGTGGTAGTTTGCCTGACCGACGATGCAAAGCCTGCATGGAAGCGTCCAGCAGCGAAACATCGATCGGACTGGATGATCTGGAGCGAGGTGCAGGAGTCGGAGCCTCCGATGCAGCGGGTGAAGGGGCTTCGGAAGCGGATGCCGAAGAGACTGGCGCATTGAGACCAAGCCGATGGGCGATACTTTGACGATGTCGTGCCATTTCTTCTGCGGTGGGATGGGGAGGAAGGGTATCGCCACAGCGCGGACAACGCCGCCGTCTGAAAGTGCTCGAGGACTCGGATTGGTCTTGCTGTGCTTCCTCAGAGTCGGTCTCTCCAACAAGAGGAGTAGAGGTATCAGCCTCGGATGATGATGTGTGTGGAGCTCGCCGCATCTTTGTGAGAGCTCTCGATATGAACCACTCTGATCGATGCCGTGCATCGGGATGGTGGCGATGGCGATGTGCATGGTGATTTGCTTGCTCGACGTCTCGTCCGTGCGCCTGCTTTGCAGTGTTGCCGGAGGTGAAGGCCGGAGGGCTCGCCGATATTTGTGTTTGCGTCTCTTGCATGTCTTGTGCCAATTGCGAGTACAACTGTGCTAGCGTGGGTGTGGGATCTTGACTCGACTTGGAGGGCGGCTCATTCATATCCGTGCTTGTCGTCGCTTGGAAGGCTGGCTGGATCTGACTGTTTCCTGAAGTTTGATTGTTGAGGTCTGGAAGTGGCAGGGAAGGATCGCTCAGGTGGGTGGCTCTGACGAAGCGTTGGCGCATGCGAAGCGCCTTGGAAGCAAGTGGTTCTCCGGTGCGCAAAGAGTGCCATCCTACGTAGTCTGTCGAGTAGCTGCCGAGGCCTGGCTTGTGTGGAATGCGTGATGGCGGGGAAGAGGAGCGACGCTCGTATGATTCATGAGAGTCCGAGGCTGATGCAAGTGTACGCTGCCAACCAGTGCTTTCAAGGTTGTTGCCGTCAGGAGAACGGTTTCGAGCGCGGATGTAAACAGCATCGAGCGCCATCGTGCGATATCAGTGCATGTCGGTGGTAAAATGTAGAGAAGATGGCGGAAGTGAGGAACGGATAATGCGGACCATCACAGCTTGTGAGCTGGACAAATTGATGAATGAAGGAGACACCGGCCCCAACCGAAACATGTCATTCGAGAGGTCAGCTGAGCACTTTACCGAGCAGTGACTGAGCAGAGCCTTTATATATATATACTGTATATTGGTGGTTCAGCTGACCTTTTTTGTCTTTTGGACCCTGAGTGGAGGCATGAAACCAGGATCAACTGCGGTCGGCAAGCCCGATTTTGTTTTCCACCGTTTTCGAAGCACAGAAACACGCACGGCCAATTTTCTCATCGGCGCTTTCCGCGGTTGTGAGTGGAAGGGTGTTGCTCTTCACGCCAACTCGCAGAGACGATTTCATGTGACAACCGACACACCTTCATCTGTCCTTTCCTAACATCACGCTTGGCTATCGATTCTTCTCACGGCCGTCGTCTCTATCTGTTGCTCAGGCGGGGCATCCCGATATTTTCTCTTTCTTGGCTTATCTTGACAGCGTATAAGAGCCTTGGCTGATCTGTGGTCTGCGCTCGTTAGCCTTAGCAGAGCCCACTGAGTCGACACGATGACAGACGCAAAAGCCTCGCTGGTGCAGGTGCTCAGTCTGGCCTCCTCTTCGGATCCAGCGCTCCTCTCCAGAGCCAATTCTCAACTCGAGGAATGGGAAAAGGATCCCAACTTCTGGTTAGTGCTACTCCAGATCGCCTTCGACACCGAGCTCCAACTCCCCTCCACGTCCAACACTTCAATACAGGAGCAACGAGATTCAATTCGCATCCTTGCCATCATCAGATTCAAGAATGGCATCGACAAGTTCTGGAGGAGCCGCGTCATGGCTCGTGTCACCGTCACCATTCCACCACAGACCAAGCAAGCCATACGCATCCACTTGTTCCAATGTCTACGCGAACCGAATCGTACCATCGCATTGCAAGCATCCGTCGCCATCTCTCGCATTGCACGCCTCGATTACCCTCGAGACTGGCCAGATCTGTTTACTACGCTGCAGCAGGCCATGGTCGAAGCACACGCTGCCCTTGCATCGCTCGGTCCCGCTCCTCAACTCGACCAACCTGAAGACCCTTCCTCAGCACATGCACGCCAGCTCAACACGACCGTACTGATGCGTGCGGCTGACGTATGCTCAAAGACTCTCAAGGAGCTCGAATCGGTTCGCGTACTTGCAGGCAAGATGCGTATGACTGAGCTCTCACGAGAGCTGCTTCCCGTCCTTCATCCCATCTTTCAGCAATACTTCTCCGAGGTCTTTTCACTCGGCGCCAGCGATGACCTCAACACTCTTTCCGCTTGGTCAAACACAACCTTGCGAGCAGAACAAGTGCGCACCAGTCACCTTTTGCTCAAGGCCATCTCGCGTCTGGCTGTGGCAGACATCGGAATGATCTCGCGTTCCAACACTTCTCAAGGTGGTACCTCGGCCAATATGGCTCAAGCTTTCTTTCGATCCACGCCTCACTGTCTGCAAATCCTCAAGGATACACGTCTAGCCTACCTCCGCCTTCTTCGCAGCTCGCAAGCTTCCTCCACCTCGTCCTCAATCTCGGCCGCTCTCGTCACTGCACTCACAAAGCATCTCTACTCGTTTGGCAAGTTCTTCCTCTCGCTGGTCCAGCGTGACAACGGCAAGGCTGCGTTCTGGGAGGGCTGGTCCGAGGTGGTGGCATGGTACTGGGTGCAGGCCAAGGATGTGACAAACGAAAGCCTCTCTGTTCCTCGCGACGAGTATGCCAATCACTCTGCCATCATCGACTACCCGCCACGCTTTGTCGTTCAGTCCCTGGTCCTTCTCAAATACTCCCTCGCGCAATGGAAAGGCAACCGAGCCGAAGGAGGCTTCTTCCTCTCCCACGACTTTGCACGCGAAGCAGCCAACGTCCTTGCAGGCCGACTTATGCGTCTCAACGGCGATGATCTTGAAAGGTGGCAAGCTGATCCAGAAGAATGGGCCGTTGGCGAGGAGCAAGAGAATCACGAGCTCGACATTCGACCCGCAGCCGAACGTGCACTCATGGTTCTGGCACAGCACACAAAGCCAGTCGGATTCGTCGGCCAGCATCTCTGGCAGCACTTTGAATCGTCGTCGAACCTCTCCATCGACAACCTGGACGATATCCTGGCTCGCGATGCTATCTACGCTGCTGTAGGTCGCTGCCGTGATCATCTTGCTCCGGCTGGTGAGGACGACGATCGCCCCAGTGTGGACGTCCTCATGGGTCAAGCTATCACGACGAAGCTCGTTCCCGAGGCTCGTTTGGGAAGTGTCACATCACCCATGTGGGTTGTCATTCGCCGCCGCATCGCCTGGTTGCTGTGGGAGTGGTCCGAGCAAGTCCCGCGAGAATCGCGCCTCGACGTGTATGCGCTTCTCGTGGATTTGCTTGAGGACCTACCCGAGCAGACTGATGTTGCTGTCCGCCTCGCATCAGCGCGCTCGATTTCTGCCATCGCAGACGCGCTCGAGTTCGACGCAGATGGATTTGAGCCATTCTTGCCCAAGGCGTTGCGTAACTTGGCCACGCTGGCGGCTGCGTCGGATCTGCACGAGATGGAGTCGATCAAGGTCTGCACCGATGCACTGTCCATCTTGATCGAACGCATGGGTCCTCGCATCGCACCTCATGCCGATGCGCTTGTGGACCTCGTCCCCATGCTGTGGCAGCAAGAAGATCCCGATTGCAAAGCGAGACCCTCGATCATCGTCTTCATCTCCAAGGTCCTGCGAGCGATCGAGATGCTACCCGCAACGGGTACCAGTGGAGCCCTGATGCAAAAGGTGCACCATATGGTCTCGCCCATCGTCCGCGAGTCGCTGAACCCCAAGGTGTCGCATCTGTTGGCCAAAGATGCCATCTCGATGCTGTGGATTCGAGCGCTCCACTCGACGCCGACCATGACCCAGCCGCTGTTTGAGCTGCTTGATTTGGCCAAGGATCTAGTGGTGCAGCCTGACTACTGTGTCGAGATGTGCCGTGTCATTGAGGAAATTTCGATGCTGAATCCGCTCGAGATGCTCCAGACGTACGGGCATGATCTGCTCACTGCGTTCGGGCAGATCATTGCCGACCCTTCCAACCCCATGGTGCTCGCTCCCATCTCTGCGCTTGATACGTTGGTGCAGTCGCTGGTGGCACTGCCGAACTGGACAGACGTTCGAGAGATGTGGATTGGCGCGCTGGAATCGACTCGTCTGGCTGCTGCGCTGGTTGGATCTCTGCTCCATTTCCAGGACGCCACGTTGATCGCGACTCACTTTGTGTCTTTGCTCTGCCGCATCGCCTACCACTGTCCGCAAAATTCGTTTGTCCGACTCGTCTCTGCATCTTGGGCCGATATGGACCACGAAAAGTATCCCACGCCGGCATCCATCTGGCAGCCCTTGCTCAAGTTTATCTGCACTCGATTTGAAAACATGGCCTCGACTCGAAAGCGTCGTGTAACAGCGCTCGGTCTCGCCTCGATCCTCGATTCGGCCATTGTCGAGTACGAACAGCCATCTTCCCCCGCCACCGCGGTTGAGGTGGCTCAAGCGGTGGTCGGATGCACACCAGACATGATCGCTGTGTGGTCAGAGATGCTTGCCGAGTTGAACGAGTCGAGGCCATTGGATGTGGGCAAATATGTCAGGCCTACCTCGCCGATTGCGTCGATGGAGTTGGGCGATGTCTTTTTCGATGATGATGAAGCAGGGGAGGGTGATGGGGGATGGTTGCAGGATATTTCGCCAGGGGCTGCGAGGGCGCAGAGGATGGCGGTGGCGGATGGGACGCTGACGGTCGAGTTGAATGGACATGTGAGGGGTGTGCTTTCGCATGCTCAGGCGAGCTATCCGGGTTTCACGCGGGTGTTGGAGTCGATGGATCCTCTGGTAGTCAACATGTTTCAGAAGGACCTCATGGGTTCGAACTGACCCATCTCTCAACATTCGTACAATAGACACAATCCAACCAAACCAAGGCATTGACAAACATACAACATGGTTGATATCTCTTTTTTTTGCGTTTTGATCAGAAATACTAGCGACAAAAAGGGAAGAATGACATCTAGAACCTGGTAGCGGGAGCGTTTTCAACGCTGGAAATGGGAACCTTGTGACCAACCAATTCTCTGATATCTTTGACGGCGTATCTGATCATTGTTGGACGTTCGAGGCTGAGACCCCAACCTAGGACGTTTACGCCTTCTGGGAGGCCCATTGGTCTCAACATTTCCGGGCGGAACATTCCGGAGTTTCCGACTTCTACCCATTTTTTGAGGCCCTGGTGGTAGGAGAAGATTTCGAGGGAGGGTTCTGTGTAAGGATTGTAAGCTGGTTTGAAGCGGAGGTTTGTGACGCCCATTTTTTTGAAGAAGACTTCCATGAATCCGATCAAGTCTCCCAGGGTGATGTTGTAGTCGGCGACTACGCCTTCGACTTGGTGGAATTCGGCGAGATGGGTGGCGTCTACGGCTTCGTTGCGGAAGACTCGATCGATGGAGAATAGCTTGGCAGGTTGGAAACCACCAGGTTGATTGGCGAGCTTGTAGAGCATGGCGGATGATACGGCGGTGGTGTGGGTTCGTAGAACGAGCTTCTCGGTCACCTGGCGGTCGAATGGGTATCGATATCCAACCGATCCAAACCCTCCTTCTTGGTGAACTTGGGTGACACGCTTGAGATAGTCTTCGGGAATGTGCTTGGCATACGGTGGATCCTTGATGAAGAAGGTATCCTGTACATCTCGTGCCGGATGCTGCTGGGGTACGAACAGAGAGTCGAAACACCAGAAGGACGACTCGACGAATCGGTCGGTTGCCATTTCGGTGAAACCCATCTCGAAAAAGATGTTTCTAAACTCCTCCCTAACCTTGAGCAAAGGGTGCAAGGCTCCTGAAGCCGGGACGGCACCTTCGGCGTTGAAGTTGTACTTTTTGAACGGGGCCTGCTTCCACGAACCCGACTGGAGCATTTCAAAGGTGAGATCCGTCTCGAGCTTCTGGACGGTCAACGAGAACTGGGGACCCTTTGCAATCGAAAAGTAGACCAACTTGCGCGTAGCTACGAGCTTGCGCTTTCGCAGCTCGGCAAGCTTCTTATCGGCAGCAGCGGCGTCGGCAGCGGCGAGAGTGCCCGTCTTGAGCACCTCGGCGATCTGTTCCTGAATCTCGTCGCGAAGATCGGCATCGGACTTGCCGAGAGTTGCTTCGGTTCGACCAAAAGTGCCATCGGGGAGCTTCTTGGCCCACTTGTTACGGAAGGCGTTGCTCTGACCGTTCTTGAGCGTGTCTGCACCCAAGAGCTGCTTGAGCTCGTCGATCGACTTGCCGACACCTTCTTGGTTGGGTAGCGCCTTGACGAGTCGGATTTCGGGCGAGCCGTTCTGCAGCAAGACGAATCCATCGGGAAGAGGGGCAGAGGTGGTCTCTTCGAGCTTCTCCATCACAACCATCTCCCTGCTGACGAGCGACTTGAGCACGTCAGAGAGGGCGAGTTGCCATCGTGCACGCTCTTTGAAGATGGCTTCGTTGGCTTCGGATCGCTTGGCTGGGTCGGTCTGCTGGTCGGCGGAGGCGGTGGAGACTTCGGGGGCAATGAGACGGGTATCGGCGATCTTGCCGGAGGGGGCAGAGTCGAGGACGGCGAGAACGGTCTCAGCTGTGGGCTCGCCTGTCAACTTCTGTGGTGCCGACATGTTGGGATCTATGTGAACTGCGATGGTCCTAAATGTGTGCGATAGTGTGGGTGGGGAAAATGTTGGTTGTCACTCCAAATGCTACCTTTGGCAGAGACCACGCAGCTCTCTGTGCAGTATGGTGATCAAGAAGTTGGATGTGAACCTGCAGCAGAGTGTTGGACGAGATGGAGGATGAGCGACTTGGGGTCAAAAAAGAAAGAGCGCTTCAGACTTGCATGGTCCGCTTTCTTCTTTTGACTCATTTTCTCAGCCTTCCGTCCAAAAGCTCTTTCAAATTGGTCACGTGTAGCATTTTGTTTTCTTTTTCTGGAAGAACGGATGGTCTAACATGTCAGTCTCAAAATTTTAGGACTCCGTGTCTTCACGGATCGTTGCGCCGCAGTTGTTAACGCCAAACCTTATCGTTTGCGTGCATAGAATGATGAGCTCGTTGCCTTGTTCATGGCCGGTGCATTGGAGAGAATTTTTGCGCACGTCGAAAGAGATTCTACGGGCAACCTGTACTACAAGGCGAAATGTAGACGATGCCTTTCATCCTGAACACCATCTCAGTCGGCTGTGTATCCTCAAGCCACGCTTCCTCTCGATCGATGGTCGTGCTCAGTCCCCAGGGCCTTTCTACGCAGTCTGTATCTCCAGCATGTGGATCTTCTCTGGCCTGGACATCGGCGTTAGTCGGAGGCATTGCGACAAGGGGTGACGACCTCGCGGCGTGAGTACAGTCCACCTCCCCATACCAGTTCACGGATCACCTTCAGCTGATTCTTACGTCGCCGCTTTCCCGCCTATCTAGGAGCATGGTTCTATTCTTCATCCTTCTCACATTCCTCGTAGTTGGCCTCCTTCGCGTATACCAAGGCCGTGCGCTTTCCAACATCCTCGTCACCTTTATCCCCACCGTCCTCTTCGTCTTATCCCTTACCATCTGGTCCGGTCTCCGAGCTCATCTTTCCAACGTCTCCCACAGCTCTTCTTCCACTTCATTCTTTTCCATCCAGTTAACACTTTCTGAGCTCGTCGCGGCAAATGGCCTCATCACCAGCTCGCCCATGCTTCTCTGCGAGACAGCTTTTCAAGTCTTTGGTCTGCTGGCGAAAAGGGTAGCGGCAACGGGGAAAAGGTGGGTCAAGTACACAGCGTATATGGCACGTTTGGCGAATCTTATCGCGCTTGTGATGGTCGTTGTGGGTGCTTGCGATCTGGCTTCTTGTGAGTTGCAGATGGCTCGTCAGATAGACGTGAGGAAAGATAGTCGTGCTGACCTAGAAGTGGTTGGAAAGTACAGACTTGACAGCCTGGCTAGATCAAACAAAGCTAACAGCTGTCCTATCAGGCAGTGGAGTTGAAGGGTGCAATACGACGGTGCTAGGTCGAAATTTGACGCTTCTCCCCGTGATGGCGGATGGGTTGGAGCTGGTGGTGTTGTTCGTTTTAACTGTTCTGTAAGTTTTTTCTTCCTCCTTCCAAGACTGGATCCGCTACTTCGAGCTGACGATGATGTTATCCCATGCCATGCCCTGTGACAGGACTATCTGCCTGCGCCTGCGATACAGACTAGTACCAGGCGTAGTGGTGCATGTGATAGCGATACTGCTGTGTCTTGCTTTTCACTTTGCCTGGAAGTGCGTTCGCGATTGGGACGCTCTCCAAGTGTACCTCGATGGCGATTGGAATCATGTTGTGGAAAAAATTTCTCTGGTTGGAGACGATGTGAAAGGATTAGCAAGCCGGATTAGAGATGGTGCCGAGGATCCAACACTGTTCTACCTCTTAGGTATCGTGCCACTTGTGTGAGTCCCGCCTTCATCTCGCATATCGAGCCATTCAATCGAAACTGACACCCGCTGACAACATTTCCTTACTTTGGCTCCTTCGTACAGTCTCGCCATGATCCTCATCTACACCCTCAACTTGACATCGTACACCAACCCTCCACCAACAAGCGTCATAACCCCAGATCACCTAACAACACGCTTCCACCTTTTTCTAGACCCAGCTTCACCCCGAATCGAGCTTTTGCCCACATCCAAAACCGGTGCTGCCAAAGCCGTCGATGGAGGCAAGAAGGACGCTGCGCCTGCCAAGGGTGGTGCAAAAGGCAAACAAGGCGAAGCAAAGGGAGAGATGTATGTGGTCAAAAGAGGCTGGTTAGGAGGATGGAGTCTGCAGCCAGCCAAAAGGGGCGATACTTGGGCGACAAAGTTGAAAGGCAAGGTGAGGAAGGCGATTCAGAGTTGGATTTTGGGCTGGTCGCAGGTGGTGACTGCACCTGATGCTGTGTAGCTTCAGGTTGATGCGTCTCAACTCGTGCTTCAGTGCGCAAAATTTCAGGACAATGGTCAACCACTGAAAGTGAGCCTGGCGGTGCGATGAAAGCGTAAAGATTGCTTACGGCAGTGGTATGAAGTGTGAACAAAACAAAAGACATCTAGCGGAAATACTCTGCACGGCGGGCGTTGATGCCGTACTCGCCGAGGGCTGCGGACAGGTCATCCATTGTGAGAACGGTCCTTGAGCGATCCCTTGCGCCAGCTGGAAGCGCACCACCCGCTCCACCAGCGGCCGCACCACTTGCACCTGCACCAGCTCCACCGACTTGACCACGGGGGCGACCACCGGGACCGGCATTGGTGCGGATTCGTGCGTACTGGAAGGCATCGGCTGCAATGTCACTAACGAACTTCTCTGCTGCCAACGACAGAAGCCTCTTGAGTCGTACATCGTGGCATTCGAAACCGACCTTTTCGAGGTAGAAATCGGTGACCTGGTCGGGTATCAAGGGCGTGTAGCCGTCGAGCAGCTGCATGAACTCTGCAAGTGTGCGGTCTTTGCGAGATTCTTCCTCCTCTCTGCGCGACATGGTGTGGTTGGCTGGGGTTGATGATGCGGCAGCTGCAGCGGCGGCAGCAGCGGAAGAAGAGGAGGCGGCTGGCTGACCAGATGTAGAAGGCATGGGCTCGTCATTGTTGTCCTGACCAGCTGTAGCAGGAGCGGTTGTAGCTTGTGTAGGGGTGGCAGCTCCAGATCGCGTACCATCGAGACCTCGCCTCGAGACGTACTTGGAGAGGTCTTCTTGTGTGGCTACACCGAGAACGAAAGCCCTTCCAGGGTCGGTAATGAAGGCAAATGGGTGGGACTGAAGGAAGACTTCGAGCTCTGCAAGACCGGTATCGGGGGTGATGACGGTGTAGGTGGCTGCTGCAGCGGCTGAAGACGAAGAGGGCGATGCGCCGCTGGAGAACTTGGTCATGATGGTAGCGACCGACTTGTCGCTGCTGCCGCTCCTCACCTGTTCTTCGAGACGATCCTTCTGCACGTAGCCGAGCAACTTTCTGTTCTTGTCGCTAACGAGAGGAAGTTGCGAATAGTCATGGTCGAGTGCTACGCGGAGTGCAGAGGAGATGGAGGTGGAACGGGGAACCGAAATGGCAGGAGGCACTTGAAGGTCCTCGACGGTTGCACCTCTGTATTTTGCGACCAGGGAGGCAGAAGGGGCGGGAAGCTGGCCGACGGGCACCGACTGTGGGCCTGAGATGGGTGCGGTAACTGATGGAGTAGCGTTCGACATGGCGACCGATTGTCGAGAGCCTATTTATGGTCAGATGAGGGCCGATGACGGTGGATGATGGTGGTGTGATTGATGAAAAAGTAACACGCGCGGTGCATTGATTGACACTTGGAGCTGCAAAGCCTCCACGGTTTTGACGGCGCATTGGACAAGATTTGGTGATCGACGTGAATCGGGCATACGATTCAGCTTTTGCATTTCAGAACGTCACGTGTTGCGCTGTTCTGCCTCTCTCTCTCTCTCTCTGAGATTTTTCTTTTTCTTCTTCTTCTGGCAAGGAAGCGGAAGTCGGATTTTCAGCTCTGGTTGCACAGACAGGATATGCCAACGGTGCGATCCATGTCACACCTTTCTTCCTCTCCTTAACTCATTAACGTTCTCGTATTGTGGGAACAAGGGGCAAACCATCTACCTCTTATTCCTCTATCTCGACGAACCAGATCGGCACCCCTTGTTGGTGCAAGGAGAAGGTCTTCTCGTGTTTTTGCACCTACCTTTGTTGGAATTCCCAAGGCGCAAGAACAGGACCTCTGCTCGCACATTTCTTCGTCCTCTCACACTCTGTTTTGTCTTCAACAGTCGACTCAGCTACGTCCAAGAAGAGCTTTTTTGGATCGCATCGGTCGGCTTTCGAAAGGGGTCCGTACCCCGGTCTATGCTATGCTAATGACAGTTTCAATTCTCAAAAAAACAACATAGAGACTGTGCTTCGTCGTCTCGTATGTGAATGTGACTGATGCAGAAGGGCTTGGGTGACTTTTGGACGCCAAGGACAGTCCAGTATGCACAATCCAGCGGTCCACATCTCCTTCAGCAGTCCTTGGGCCCAACATGTCGGTGACCGGCTTATCTGCGCTTGTGTACTGTACAGTACAGGTCGCACTCGCACACGAACAGTGCGAAAACACTGGCTCTAATGCGGGCACAGAGTAGATAGCCGCTTTGAAGCAAAAAGGGATTGTCGTGGGGTGTGCGTGATTCAGGTCTGCGTGGGGAGTACTTATCGGTACTCTTGGCCTAAAGTCATGATGGCAGTGGTGTGCTCCAAGCAGCTCGCTAAGCGTTCACAGAAATCACGACATTCGACGCCATTTTTCTTTCCAACGCCGAATTGACCGTTGCACGTCAGAATGAGCCTCCTGCACGTCAAATAGAAGAGCTAGCATTCGCAGGGGCCTCAGCTTCTTTCCTTGGAGGCCCAGCTTCCCATCTCTCATTATCGTCTGTCTTCCGCTACAATCGGCGCTCCTGTTTCCGCAGCGCCGCTCCTGACATCCCATGTGCATTCGAAATGATGTTCTATCCTCGCAAACTTCATCCGCTTACCCCGCTGTTTCGGCGATCTTGGCGAGTTCTCTTGCGTCTTCAGCTGTGTCACCCTTTCCGTTCCGGCTCAAAGTCACCCTTCCAAGTCGTAAAAAGACTTTCAAACCCCTTTCCCTCTCTACTATTGGCCTCATGCTCGACTTGGCATATTGGTGTTTCTTCCGTGCTCCAAACTCACAGCAGGGATTCAGATCTTCTCTGATGCCGGTCAAATCTTCCAGCCTGAAACACCTTTTGCGACAAGACTGAGCAACCGCACTGCTTTTGGCCTTGGCCTTGCTTGGCAGCTCGCCATCCGTTTGACCTCCTTCCATGCGGAGGAAATCCAAACCGCAGCATCACGCAACCTCTGCAGTCGAATCCGACATCTTATCCGCCTTCCGCGACCTTCGCATCTTGTTCAGCCTGTGCATTGTACGAGACTCCAACGTTGAGTTCTGCAGGCTCGAGATAGAAGCCAATTTCATCGTGCCTCAGACTCCAAATGGCGAAAGTCTGAATCTTATTCGCACCTGCCGAATCAAGCCATGCTGCGACTTTGCCTATCATTTTCTTGCCACAAGACCCTCGAAAGACTTCTTACACATGTCCCGTTTAGTGCCTGTCGAGGAGCGATTCTCATAGTTTCGCTCTGACGTCGCCCACGCTGACTACTAGTGTACCGATTCTGTCGAGCACATGGTTGGTGCACTAGTTCGACATGGATGAATACCCGAGCGGTGCCCATTCTTCTAGCGTCCCGCTATTGTTTCGTCGCCACGTTTGACGTTCTGAAGATTGTTATAAGTAGGGATGCTTTCAGACTATCCGCTAAGCCTTCGTTTCATCCATCCTTTTATTCGTTGCTCCCCTCTTTCCTACCAGCTCAGTGACCGTTGCATCCGGTCTCGAGTGTTGTCTCACCATTCAGCCCGTGGTTAGAAGTCGCTCCGCAGCTATGAGTGCGCTTCCACGTCTACCGAAAGACGCGCCACCCGTCAGCATCAGCGCGCCTAACGCAGCGATCGACATCGTCGAAGCTACTGTTCACCCTCTGGCTGACGCTCGTCATGGCTCTGTCTCCACAAGCTTCACTGATGACGACAAAAAATCCGGTGCAGATGGTGCATGGTCTCCAAGCAGCAATGGAAATGCCGAATCTCTGGTCGACGACGCGCTTGCCCCTCTCAGCCGCTCTCACGTCTTCCAGGACGAAAAAGTAGCCGAGTATTGGCGACAACTCTACGAGACAACCAAGTACGAGAATCGACATCGATTCGATCCTACCTTCGAGTGGACGGTAGAGGAAGAGAGGAAAGTTCGCCGCAAGGTAGATGCAAGGATTCTGGTTTGGAGCTGGATCATGTTTATGTCGCTCGACCTCATCCGGAAAAACATCAACCGTGCCCTGGCCGACAACTTCCTCTCCGATCTCGGCATGAACCAGAACGACTTTAACAACGGTCAAGTCATCTTCTTGTTGGCTTTCCTTAGCGCCGAACTGCCCTCAGGTTTGATTTCCAAAAAGCTTGGAGCCGATATCTGGGTGCCAACCCAGATCGTCTCGTGGAGCATCATCTCGGCAAGTCAGGCGGCATTGAAGAACAGGGCTGGCTTCTTCATAACGAGAGCTTTGACAGGCCTTTCGATGGGCGGCTTTCTACCCGATCAAATCCTGTACCTATCCTACTGGTATACAGGTAAAGAGTTAAACACTCGCCTCAGTTGGTTCTACACTGTGCTTGGAATCAGTCAGATCATTGGTTCGCTGCTTGCCGCAGGTTTTATCGAGCTAAGAGGGCTAAACGGTCTTGCAGGATGGAGGTATCTGTTCGGTTTTGAAGGCCTCATCACCGGTATCATTGGCATCCTATCTTTTTTCATGCTCGCAGCGGGCCCAACTCAGACCGTCGGCTTCTTGAGAGGCAAGAAGGGCTGGTTCAACGAAAGGGAGGAAAAGATCCTCGTCAACCGCGTTCTTCGTGACGATCCTACCAAAGGTGACATGAACAACCGAGAGGGATTGTCGCTTGGAGCTCTCTTCAAAGCTTTGGGCGAGAAAGATCTGTGGCCCGTCTATTTGCTTGGTCGTAAGTATCCACCAGCCCCTTTTTTACTGACGTGTAGCCGTAGTGATGAAATTTTGTCTCTGACATCGCCACCGCCCTTCTCCTATTCGTCTTTTGTGCTCTACAGTCATCATCTTCATCCCTTACTCGCCACCCCAGACCTACCTGTCGCTAATCCTCAAGCAGCTCGGCTACGGTACCCTACAGGCAAACTTGCTCGCCATCCCCTCGCAGTTCTTCTTCGCGCTCAACACGATTCCCTACACTTGGCTGTCGGCAAAGCTCAACGAAAAGAGTTTCATGGCTTCGCTTTCAAATGTCTGGAATCTTGCCTTCCTGATTCCATTGTACTTGCTCAAAGAAAGCTCTTCCAACTATTACAATTGGGTTCGTTACGGCCTTATCACTGCGCTCACTTCGGTGCCCTATTGTGAGTTGCTTCTGTCCCTGCATTCCGCCTTGTTTGGGTTTTCTTTGTATCATGCTGACGTCTCTCTCTTCTTTGCATTTGTGTTTCTGTCTCGCAGGCCATCCATTCCTCATTGGCTGGGTATCGCAAAACTCACAATCCGTCCGCAATCGTACCGTCTCTCTCTGCCTGTACAACATGTCGGTCCAAGTTGGCTCGATCCTCGCCACGCGTGTCTACACAAATCACGACAAGCCCTACTACCGCAAAGGTAATCTGGCACTCATCTCGCTCGCTGCGCTCTCCATCGTTCTCTGCTGGCTGGTCAAGCTGTACTACGTCCAGCGCAATAAGCAGAAGCGTCGCGTCTGGGAGAATCTCTCTGCAGATGAGCAGCTGCAGTACAAGCTCACCACCAAGGACGAGGGTGCCAAGCGTCTGGATGTTCTCTTTGTTCACTAGAGCACTACCCCTGCCCCACAGAGAGATGTATCGTCACAATGTGCTAGACGTCTAGATATTCCGAAAATGGAATCCAATGCATATGGAAAAACGCAAGAGGTGTGAGAAGCGTGTTTCACTCTGCAAACGACGAGACAAGGACCCAACAGGTATGCAAAGCTGCCAACGACAATCGTAAGGGCTTGTTGGACAGCACCGTTTTTGCCTCCCACCGAACTCTAACAAACTGGAATTTGTCGTTTCGCGGCGCGTGGAGCGTGTGAAGCGTGCTGTGCTCAACGCAGGTTGGAAGAAAGGAACGCGTCCTAACGCGTAGAGTGCAAACGTGCAGCGTGCAAAAAAGTCACGTCGCCTGTCATTTACGCGAAAAGGAAGCAAACACAGAGACAAAGCACCAACAACCTCGTGTCCGCCCAACTGTATACTTTCAAGCTGAGCTTGCATCTTGAGCTTCTACTCCCATCTCTCATCGTAGATCAACCCTCCACTGCCTCGTCTCGTTATACCATTCCGTTCAACAGCATTCAAAGCATATCCGTATCCATATCACTTTCCATACCCGCATCTTACTCACGGAACCCCTTCCTCGCCGCGTCCAGGCCCATCTTAAAAGCTATACAGAACTCGGAAACAGCAAGTCAATCCGTAGTCGACTTTCAATCTCATCAAACCAGCAACCAACACCAACCAAACAAACAAACAAACACCGCTCACTTTCTGCACAATCGCCGACAGCAAGCTGCCGGCAATGTCGACTTCCGCAATGACCGCAGATGCGACTGCTGTCAACAATGTTGCAGCCTCCTACCAGGTCGCCTCGTCTTCGGCAGCCTCACTGCAGCCACGCAAGGCAGTCATGCTCAAAGGTCCGTCTCTCACATCCAAGACGTACTTTGTCCCACTCCCGGACACTTTGGATGGACTCGTAGCCAAAGCCGTCCAACTCTTCCCCATCCCACCTGGTAAGGTGCCCCACATCACTCTTGGAACAGACGAGCGAGCCATCATCCTGGAAGAGTCCTACGACTTTATCCGCGACCGTGAGCTGCTTCACTTTCGCTGGTCTGCCGAAACGCCTCGGCGAAACCTCGCCAACCGCGTCCGCTGGGATGCACCCTCTGGATCCGGTGCAACCAGCCCGTTCTGCCTCAACCCCTCAGCTTCGCCACAGAGCATCAGCTCGGAGGCCCAAGTGGCATCGCCAGTAACCCCGGCCGCAGAGGTCCTCAAGACTCAGCTTCAGGGCTCGCCAACATCGACTCGTAATCTCGCCTCGACGACGCGTGCCAACACCATCGCCAACCGTGACCCCAACACGCAGTTTGGTGAAGGCGTCGCTGCGCGCAAGGCTCATGTGCAGCGAGTTCTCGCCGAGCAGCAAAGGAAGCGTGAGGAGGAACATACGGCAGATGCTCTTGGAGCTGCACCCGTCATTGCCGATGTCGAACAGGAGACTGTTGCCGATGTCGATGTCGACCCTGAAGCAACAGCAAAGGCGGCGCTTGAGCTCGCTGCAACCTCTGTCGCTATGGAAGCTGTGCAAGAGGCCGCCGACTCAGCGGAAATTGGAGATATTGCACCGGCCAGCTCGCAAGACGTTGACATGTCGACTATCCAAGACAAGAGAAGTCATAATGCAGCAGAATCAGCATCTCCAGCTACCGACTCTGTCGCTGAGGTGGAGGAACAGCAAGTCTTGCTTGCGCCAGCAGCTGCGACCATCAACCTTGAATCGCCGCCGCGAAAGAAACCTGTCGACAATGGCGGTCTCGACACGCCTCCTTCCAGCGGCAGTCGCTCCAGCTCGCCCTTCCACAGTTCCGATCGTGCTCTCACCAACACCCGTGCTCTGGAACACAGGTTGCGTGCCAACGCGGATGACGAACCTTCCAGTTCTCCTATCTCTTCGCCAACGCGTGATGTCTCTTCGCGCTACAGAAACGCTCTCTCCACTGTCCCTATGCCTGAGCTCGGCAAACAGCAACCGGTTCAAGAGCAGTCCTCCAACGAAGTCGTCGCTGCTGAGCTTGCTGCCAGCCGGATCGACGCTGCCATCGAACAGGCTGAGGGCAATATTGCAGAGCAGCAGGAGATCAATGCTAACTCCGAGGAACCAGTATCGCCCTCAAAGACCATTGCAACAACTTTGAACGCCGTCACAAAGCCAATTGTCAGCCAGGCAAACGATCCTGAGCTTACCCGCATCTACAGCTTCCTCTCCAATCTCGTCTCCCAACTCCTATCGCACAAGGCCAACTGGGCTTTCCAGCGACCGATGAGCGTCGAATTCGAGCAATTCTCATCTCGCAGCTCGCGCCCCGTCGACCTCTTCACCATCCGCGACAGCCTTGCTTCGCGCAAGTACGGCAGCCAGCACCTCGAGGGACGTATGGCGGCGAACGCAGTTGTGACTGACTTCGAGGACGATCTGACGCTGCTCTACACCAACGCAAGGCGATTCTTCGGTGTTCGCTCTACGCAGGCAGAGTGCGTCGAGCATTTGGAAAAGTTCAGCAAGTCCTTTTTGAACGAGTGGAAGCGTACTCAGGGAAGCGCTGCTCAGCGGAACGTCGAATCTCAGCGGAATTCCGCATCTCAGTTGACCGCGGACGCCGCAGCAGCAAGGCTGTCTATGTACCGAAGCCCTGGTTCGAGGTCGGAGAAGCGTCCCGCGCTGTCGTCTTCACCCTTCGCCATGCTTTTGACACCTGGTTCGTCGGCTGTGAACGCGAATACTGCTGGCTCGGTTGGCAGGAAGACGGTCGGTCTCAATGGACAGCTGCTTCCAAACGCTGTGGGTGTGATGCGACGTCCCGACTTTGGTTTCAAACGCAACACTTCGTACGAAGGCAATCTTTCTGCTGCCAAGCGACCTGCACAGCCCACGAGGACCACCAGCGAGGCATTTGAGCGTGCGCTGCGTGCTGCGACGGCCACACCTCAGGCAGAGCGTGTCAAGCCACGACAGGAGGTGGTAGCACCTTTCGCTACACGCTCAGTCATCGAGACCGACTTTATGGCTCGTCCAGCTGCTCAGCAGCAGCAGCAGCAACCGCAGCAGGCGGAAGTGTCGCCTATGCCCGCAGCTCAAACTCCAACTTCGAGTGCCAACAAGAGAAAGTTGGGCGAAGCAAAGCTAGATAACAACTCTCAAGATTCGATGCCCCGTACACCGTCCGTCTCTCCACCGCCTTCTCCTTCGCCCACGAAGCGCAACAAGCCTGCCGTGGCGCTCAAGCCATCCAAGTCGGCCACTCGCAGGATCAACAAGAAGAAGGCAAAGCAAGCTGCTGCCGCGGCCGCTGCTGCAGCTGCCGCTCTTGAGCTCACCGAGCAGAAGCGTGGGAAGAAGGGCTCGAGTGGCGACTCGGACGAGGAGCAGCGCGTGCTCGATTTGCTCGACCCTTCACCTCCCGCAAAGCGTGCTCGCACTGCCAAACAGGCCAATTTCAACGTCGACAGCGAGCCAACAACTCCGGAGCTCAAGACCGTGGGCAAAGGGAAGGGGAAGAAGTCCAGATCTCCTCCCACTCAGGCTGAATCACACTTGCTCGATCTTCCACTGACTCCCTCTACGCCAAGCGGGCGAATGCTCCGTCCGCGTCGTGGCACCGCCGAGCCTCATGATGTCTTGCCGCCGCCAAGAACTCCTCCAAGGAGCGCGAAAAAGGGAAACAGCACAAACATGGTCGTAGAGGGTCAGATCGAGACTGCAAACGAATCAATGGACGTAGACGGGTTCGAGGTGACTGGTTCAAGGAGAAGAAGCTCGCGACAAAGGAAACCTGTCAACCTTGACTGAACCATGGAATTTTCGTAGGGACAGCATCGCATGATTACCTCACTTACACATACAGTGTATACGCATCTCAGCAAATCGATACGTCTTACTGAGCAAATGATCGTGTGGAAATGATTTTCTGTGTGAGCACCTCGTTGCGGTCTGTGACATTGAAGACTTTGTATCCTAAGCTCGAGGGATTCATGCCGTTCGATGGCCGCAGTGAGAGCAGGATATCGGTATCGCTCTTGTCGAAAGCTGCTGGTCTTGGGCAAGCACGTGTCTGATGATGAGGAAGTGACACACCTCCTCCTGTCTCTTCGCTCCCCTGCAGAGCACAACAGTAATAGTAAGGCTGAAAGATTGATTTTGAGATCCCAAATCTTGTGACCTAGATTCTCAAGATGGAACTTATGCATGGATAGCAGGTTTGGTTTGGTGAGGAGGGCAATTCAAGAAAGTTTTTCTCTAGTTCCTTGATGTTGCAATCAGTACAAATAAGCCAGCACCCCCTAACACCTGTGAACATTCAGCACAGAGGCAGTATGGCATAGTGGATAATGCACCTATGAGTGTTTTGATAGTGCCGAGCCTTGCTTGTGTCAATTTGCGCTTCTTGGGGCCAGGCTTGGTCTGCTTTGCGCATTTGACGCAGTGCACCAGGCAGAAGCGGAGACAGAGTCGGCTGTGGTTGATCCCTTCTCTGCGGTTGGGGAAAATGGCGCAGTGCGGCAGAGGGTTTGGGCTTCTTCGACGTGGCGTGATTTGGAGGGTCATGTCTGTGGCCTAGGGATTGCGATCAGCAGAGGGAGCTATTCGGCAGAACGGCGTTTTGGCTCGGTCAAATGGAGTGGGATGTGTATTGGTTTCGCCCAAGCCAAATTCGTGGACTCCTCAATGTCCTCGTACGTTGAAGGTTGCCAAAAAAAACGGTGGAAATCGGTTCGGGAAAGGCCAGTTTCTTGACAAGGTGGTGTCTGAGATTGTAGTGTGCTCTAGGTTGATGGCGAGAGGTCATTTTGGTGCAGTTGCAGGACGCTGGTGTGCGCCGAGGTGTGGCGGGTTGCGGTTCCTAATGCGGCGAGGCGGTGTAGTTGGTGAGTCGGCGAACGGCGACCGGTGAGTTCTGACAGCTGTCAGCAACCATCATCCTAAAATTCTTCAAATCACCATAACTCTTCGATTTTCCGATGTACCTTGTTCCAAATTTGGGCATGAGCTTCGACTCGAGATTTCACGTTCGAAAAGCGTCAAAAGAAGCGCCAAAGACGCGATTTTCGCGCCTTTTTTTTTTTTTTTTTTTTTATATCAGGCCGTCCACGGCCTAATTGATTGCAACATCCACGACGGGAAAGAAAAAAAGAAAATTATTATACATGGAAGCCGTAACCTCCAAGATCTCTAGGCCAGGTTCATCCTCCCCTTCCTGCGTTTGCCAACTTGCAATGGATCCTCCGAAGAGGTGACGTCCCGGTCGTCGAAACAGGCGGGATAGCCGTAATCCAAAGCCGTTCTACAACCGCAAAAAGGATCGCAGATACCGGGTCAGAAATCGTGAGAGAAAGGAAATGAGAGGGCGAAAACGCCATAACGGGGTCAGGGGAAGCGGTCAAAACAGAAGAACTAGTCGTAAAAGTTATCCGAAGTCTAGAGAAGTCGTGAGTAAGGTGGAGACGAGGTTTACTGTGCGGTTGCTGGTCTCGAGTAAAATACCAAGTCGCCATTCCTTTCTTGAAGCAATGAGCCGCGATCGATCCAACGAGCAATGAAAGCCGGGCGTTGTGCCGTCGTACAGCGGTGGAACGCATCCGTGATAATGCGGACAACGAGAGCAGCTAGTTCGCGGCCAAAATCTTCCAACGTTAGCACTGGAGCATGGTCATTTTGAAGCCCTGCTGAGATCGCCGTGTACCTTCTCGAAGCGAGCAAATGGATAGTCAGATCGCGCCAAAGTATGAGGCGGCTCCGTAGCGCCTTTGGCATCTTTAAGTCGGGCCAGCCGAGAACGATGCTCTTGAGATCCAGAGGCACTGCTCTACCACCGCTTTCGCTGACCAGTTTTCGAAGGGTAGGAAGAACCTGTTGCCAGACGTTCCGCTGGATACTCGGACATTCCACATACCCATGAGCTGCTGAATCCTTAACCGCACCGCAGAGCATGCAGTTCGCCACCCCAATGACATGATTGGTCTCATATGCATCGTTGACGGTCTCGGGTGCGTCCTCTGATACCGCTAAATCGCGATTGAGGAAAGGGACTCTGGCGGAAGTGGTGTGGTCGTTGAGCTCGTTGTAATTCGCCAGTATCCTGTCGTGGCGTGGTTTCTGAGCTAACCATGGCCGACGATGAAGGAAAAGGAAGACATCTGAGGCCGCCTGCGACGAGAGCACCGTGTGTTGGTTGAACGACTCCCAAACCTGCTTCCATTGCTCCGAAGTAGACTCGAAAGCCCAGTCTGGGACAATGGGGTCCGCGACTGTCAGAAAAAGTCGAGCATGGCAAACGGTGTATTCGGCGATAGGCTTGTCGGCCAGTTTGGCAAAGCGCCAGGGAAAGGGAAGGCCGACTGTGTCGATATCAAATGGACGATCGTGAGGTCTTGGGTTCTTCTTGCTGGTGGAGTGGTCCGGGTGAATGCGATAATGCTTGCTGATGTCGAGTAACTTGCGCGCCACCGTTGGGTGAAGTTGCGGCCACATGTCTCGCCAAAAGTGCGGAAGAAGCCTTCCAGCGGCGTCGCTAAACTTCGCACTTTCGTCTGGATGGCCTCTGGTTGCAACGTAGTTGTTTTTGATGCCAGCGGCCGACGGTGGAACCAGGGGGTACGCCGCCGGTATCGCATTAGGGTGCGCCAGCACACCCTTTCCGTTGGGGTTGTACCATAACCAGTCACCCCAAACACGAAGACCATTTCGCTCCCAGCATTGCGTCGAATCAGCGTGAATGTCTTTTGGCCACGTGAATCCAAACATGTCGTTGTGGAAAGGCAGCGATAGCAATTCCGGCACGCTAATGTCGTCCCAGTTTGGTTCGAGCGTGAGGCGCAATTGAGTCAGAGTATATACCACTCGACACATGAAAGACTTTTGCGCCGTGAGCAAGTTCGCCATCTTGATCCATGGTTTGCCTCGACGCAATATGAGATGGGCGGGGATAGCCTCATACTCGTTCCACAGATGTTGTTGGAGCGCTTGGCGAAACTGTGCACCAATCGGTTTGGTGCTGGCCAACAACTTAGCGATAAGTTGGCCCAGCAAAGCGAGACACATATGGCCGGTGTCGATGATCCCAAGACCGCCCAAATGCCGAGGCGCAACCGCATACTCGTGCTTGATCCAGTTGCGCCGGCCCAGGAAGAGGAAGGGGTTGATGATGGCGTTAACGCGGCGTTGAATGTGTTGAGGAATCGGGCAAAGACGAAGGGAGTGCCAGAGCTTGGACAGAAGGAACGAATTGCAGATCCGGGCTCTGCCAAAGAGAGTGGTGCGAGTCGTGCACAGGATGTTGACCTTCGCTTGTATGGCTGCCAATCGCTGCTCTAGAGTGTCCCATGGAATACTCCCATCCAGACGGAAGGGGTAACCGAGGTGTACAATCTCGGCATCGCTGTCACCAATGACCGGAAATGGGATATCTTCCGGTAAGAGATCACCATCTCCAACGTCGGCATGTGAGCGGGCGAAGAAAAAGGCCTGCGATTTGTCTTCGTTCACCTTGGCGTTACTCGCCATTTCGTACAAGTCCAGCGCATCCAAAAACTTCGCTAAGTCTCGTTTGTTGTTGACGATGAGGAGAACATTGTCTGCAAAAGCGAGGGATGATACCACCATCGGGGCCGCTGGATCCCAACGAAGTTGAGTGCCCGCGTGATGGTGATACTGAGCAAAGTCGAGCATCGGCTGCAGGCTGAAGTTGTACAGCAGGCACGACATAGGGTCGCCTTGTAGAATGCCGCACTGGAGCTCGATTGGATCGGTGAAGAAGCCTTCCACGCAATGTTGAAGCGAAGGGTGTCGATATACCTCTCGGATGTATGTGAGGAAACGCGGGCCGAAGCCATACGCTTCCAGACAATCGAGAAGCCACGCATGTCGGACGCGATCGTACGCTTTCTGCTGGTCGAGATTGAGCACCCAGATGGGATGATCAATCAAACCCGTCGCTACTGCGTGTTGTAGTAGGTACAGCGTGATCACATTCCGAGCAGAGTGTCGTCCCAGAATGAAACCAGTTTGCGAGACGCTGATAACCTCTTGTGCCGCCGTTTGCAGTCGAGTCGCGACCGCCGCACCTAGGATGCGAAAGGTCGAGGCGGCGATCGAAAGCGGACGATAGTTGCGAAGCTGTGAAAGGTCGCCTTTCTTGGGGAGGAGCACACCCCGCAGAGAAGGTTCGCCTTCTGGTAATTGATGACCTCGCAAGAGGGCATTGGCGAAGTCGCAAAGTCGCTGCAGCGAGGCGTGACTGGTGCATTGAAGGAGAGGATATGTCACGCCGTCCATACCTGGCGCTGACATTTCTCGAGCGCGAGCAAGTGCTGTCTGAAGCTCTTCCACCTTGAACGGCGCTTCTAACGCAAAACGTGTAGACGGCGACAGACGTCGTCGTATAGACGCCAAAAGGATCGCGGAGGCCTCCTCCGAGAAACGATCTTGCGGCTTTGGCGTGAAAAGCGTCGTATAGAAACGATGCACGGCTTTGAGTTTCGAGTCGATCGTGGTGTGCTGCCCTTGATCGTCCTCCAGAGAAGCTATCGTCGCAAAAGCACGACTTTCCAGACGCGGTATGATCCACGACGTTGGCTGGAGCATGTTGCGCTCAAAGAGGCCGCTGCTGGTCGAGAGTTCGGCTGCGGTCTCCAGGTGCTCCATCTGGCGAAGTCGAGCCAAGAGCGAGAGGAAGAGGGCACGGGTACCATCGTCGCGCCTGATGTCGAGGCTGTTGAGATGTGCGACAAGACGGTTGCGTTCGGCCTCCCTTTTAGTTGCCTTCTGGCTCAAAGAGGTGGAGAGGTCGGACGCTTTGGTGCGTAAGCGCTCGACATAGGCGAACCACGCTTGAACGCCTGTGAGATGAACTTTGCGATCCAGTTGATCAGCGTAGCCTTGCATTCTGATCGAGAAACCAGGCTGATGGTGCGCATGGCGGTGAAGTCGCCATACACCTGGGCCGTGATCGGTGGACGGCGTCGCGGATTTGAGGTGCACCAAGACCACACTGTGATCTGATGCGCTAGGCCGTGTCGAAACCGAATGCAGCAAGGGGACGAGGCTGTGTGACGTCCAGATACTGTTGATACGTCGCGCACCCGTCATCTCGCCACGTATGACGTTGTGACGGGTGTACGCCACGCTTGTTGGATAGAGCGTACGGAAAGCATCCACCAAACCGGCTTGGGCAAGTTGTCCCAAGGGCAGAAGTATGCGAGACGAGCGAGGTGGATATTCATCCAGCGTGGGTGAGACAACAGCATTCCAGTCCGCACCAATTATGGCCGCAGTATGAGGTTGACTTACTGCTGCGTCCAGGCGCGCAAGTCCTGGAACGTCGGCGTTCCAGAAAGCATTGCGCGACTCGAAGTCGGGAGGAGCGTGGATACTCCACAGGTGGAGCGTGCGGATGTCATTGCCGACGGCGGGTTCGGTCTCCGGAATCTGAACACGGGCGTAGGTGGCGTAATCGTAGAGACCAGTCTCTTCGATTCGCCAAGTGGTGTTGCAAATGAGGATGCCAGCATCCTTACCTAGTACAGCTTGATGAGCACGATTGGCGAAGGGGTGGTGAAGGCGGAGGAAAGGATTGGAGCGTGGCAGAGAGTGCGGCGCCGCTAGTCGCATCTCTTGCAAGAATACGACTTGAGCTTTGCCGAGGTCGGTGGACGGATTGTGAAGCGCTGCAATCCTGTCCGGATCGTTCAAAGTGGCGCAATTCCAGGTCGCAACGATGAACATACTGGCATGAAGGGCCACGCCGGGCTTAAGGTTGCCCATAGTTGAGATTGTCTGCATTCGCGTCAGGCTGACCATCGCCTGGTGGAGCCGTCTCCGGACCAGATGGTGCATCTGGGCAGCGATCGGCGTTGTGACCCGTTTTGCCGCAATGGAAACAGCGGCGGCGAGGGCAGTGGTCGAAGACGTGAAAGTTGGTGATGCTAGCCCTACAGGTAGTGCACCAGTCCTTCCTTCCGACATAGTCCAGCACGCATTCGCGGCCTGCCATGTTGAAGTAGCCCGGGATGGCCTCGATCTTGGCAGGGTCGCGGCCGCCACCAGCGGCTGCCTCCGTTTCGACCAGCACAACGAGCTTGTTGGTGGGACGTGGCTCAGGCTCGGCGTTGGTCGACGAGAGTTCGAGCCAGATATCATGTACTTTGGCGAAAGGTTGGAGGAAAAGAGCGACTCTACGGGCGGCCAAACGGAAGTTCTCAGCCTCGGAGAAGCCGTGGATTTCCACCACCATGGCAGTCTTTGGCACTGCAGGGCCCACCAAGTGATGTTGGAGCCGGGCACCGCGGAAAACCAGAGGGGCTTCAGCGAGCGCAGCCATGCTGGTGTGGTGGACGTGGATGTCGACGAACCGTCCACGACCAACTCCGCGTGGGAAGTTGACGAGAAAACCGTCGGCTGGTACACCCTTGAAAAGCAAAAAACATTTGACTTGGACCACGAGTGAGCCGCGGGCGATGGCCTCCTCTCGCTTGAGACTGAAGCTTCCCGTGAATTGCCATCGGATGGTGCAGGGGGCGATCTTGGCACGGTCCGAGTTTGGAAAAGGCAGATCTTCGAAGGGGACCAGCGGTGGGCTGATGGAATCAGCAGTGGCAGGAGGGGCGCCCGAGCGGCGAGCGGCCCAGAGGTGCTGACCGGTGATGATTGGCACAAGGTCGGCCTCAACAGGCTCCGGAAAGAGGGTCTCCAGAGACTGAGCGGCGTCAGCGGCGGCATTGGGGTCACGACTAGCGGCATCGGCTGTGATACGCGCGGCTGCAAGTTGACTGGCATTGCGAGGGGTACGGTTGGCCATGGCTGGGTGGGCGAGGCGGGGGATGGTGATGTGTTGTAGGATGGAAGGTGGCGAGATTGATTGGTGAAGTATGATGGTGGTCGTATGGGCGGCGGTTTGCAGCGAGCACGCAAAGATACGAGTATTCGTCGAGACAAAGGGCAGTGAGGCTGTGTGAATGGAGTCAGCGACGAAGTGATTCCGGCGGGCAGCAGAGCAGAGGGCTTGGGCCCCTTTGTCTCGCCGATCGCCAGATGAACCTGCGTGGGTCGCTGACGTGGCAGAAAGATCGCCGCATTGTTGGCAATCGTAGCGGTGGTGAGGTCGACCTTTGCTCGATCGAAAGGTTGGTATTTGCGTTGGTTTTGCCCAGCTTTCGAGGCAAGGCTCCCCAACATCGCTCGAGTGGCGCGGTTGTGGTCGAAAGAACGGTCCATTTTCGTCGGTTTCTGGCTGAGTTCGGGTGTGGAAGCCCTGAGGCTTCGATTTGGGCATAAGTCGATGGCAAGGGATGCTATTGGAGCATGGATAGCTCGCTGGCTTGCGCTTGAGTGGTCTGAGGTGATCATGTTAGGCGGCATCGGCGAAAGCATACAGCGAATTTTGACTTGTAGGCGGCGGTGTTTGACGGGTGTCAGAAACCATCATCTCGAAAAAATTGAAATCACCATTACTCGGCCATTTTCTGATCGATCTTGGTCCAAATTTGATGAGGGAATTCCCCTCGCCTTTCCGCGTTCGTGGGTGCCCAAAAAAGAGCAAAAAATTGTCGGAATGGGGGTTACTGCGGGATTCGAACTCGCGACCACCTCTATAATTCAAGAGCCTCTTTTGACTTGGTGTGTAACACACCGGGTATTGCCCGAAAGAGGTATCCTACCACTGGACGAAGCAACCTCATTGTCTGCCATTCCCTGTCAGCACACGTGTACATATACTAAATGTGCATGGCAGGCAATTTATTGAGCGAAAAACGGGACCGAGCAACGACGCGATTTCGGAAGGCGGAACACCCTATTTGCTTTCGCGCTTCGATCCTCATCTAGTCTATCCACCTCTTCTACACCATCCGCATCGACAAAGGTCTCGACAGACGTTGTAAACGTATCAAGATGGCCAAGGTATCACAGCCGGAGCTGAAGCGCTTCCTCGACAAGCGTATCGCTGTCAACATTCAGGGCGGCCGCAAGATCCAGGGCACACTGCGAGGTTTCGACATGTTTCTCAACCTTGTCGTCGACGATGCTATTGAGCAGATTCATCCGGAAGCTGGCAACCTCAACGTCTGGCAAGACGGTGACCGATGTGGGACAGTCGTGGTACGAGGTAACAGCGTCACTTCGTTGGAGGCGTTGGAGAATGTCAAGACACGATAGGTCGATCGAGCTGTGTCTCCGCTTTCCATAGATATTCGCTCCTCGCCAATGCACACCTGATAGCGCACATCAACGCTCGCCTCACACATCGCATACACATAAAACGAAATCGCACCTTGTCATGACAAGTTGCAACGCAGCTATCTGCCAGTTGCCCCACTCTCAGAAGGTTGGTCACCCATTCGTTCGGAATCATCCATCTTCCAATACCATTTCGGCTGTGATCAAGCTGGGCTATACAAAATGCGTATCTAGGTCTTCACCTCCTCGCCCTTATACCACACCCTTACTCTGACTGGGCAATTCCCGAGCTGTCATAATCTTCCCCCGCTGTCTTGTACGATGGTTTGTCTTTCTCTTCTTCTCACATGTCCCTCTCAGTGCAACGGTGTCGGCCGTTCCAAAACGATTCTCTCGATCTCTGTACACTAGTTGCAATATGCTTTCGACTCCATGTCACGACTGATCGTGATGAGAGTGTGTGTGGTCTTGAGCTGAAAATGCTAACTGCAAAAGGGGAAAGCCTGCGGCTTCGGTTCTTTTTGCTCCACACGACGGTGCGAGAATATACGATTTTGCCGAGCAACTTCTTCCACATTTTGGAGCTTCAAATTTCAACGCAGCTACCAACCGTCAAACCATCATCTCTCCGTTCTGTTACACGTCCTTTCGTCACCACTATTGTTCGGCCAAAGCTCCATCGCACAGCGGAGTCATTCCTCAGGTGGAAGCATTGGCTAAGATCAGCATCTTTGCAAGGATCCAGTTCGACGCAGCACAGAGGACGAAACTGTCACATTTTTCTCGACACTAAGTCGCAATGGTCAAAGACTTTGTCCATCAGTCGAGCTACGACCATTCTTGGTCTTCTTGCACGAGGGCCTACTTTCTTCGGTATCCGAATCCGAATGCGTCGCACGTGTTATCGGTAGATGTGCTGGATCGTCGAATAGAGTATCGTCCCGTACGTGGACCTTCTTCTTCAGCCAGCTCATCTTCCGTGACACTTGATGAGCTCGATCATGCATCAATGTCGAGGGATACTATTCCGGTGCTGTGTACTACACGATTGATCCTGAAACGTGGGAATCTGCCGAAATGGGCTCCGTCCGGTCTGATCAAGAATGCCGAAAGCTGGGTGATGGAGGAGAGCGAGGTGGAGCTTGATCTCTTCCCACCTCGAGTCAAATCCACCGAAGCGGAAACACCTACAGCTTCAACAGCAGCTACAAGCCTCAAAGGACGAACGAAGAATGGCAGAGCGATGCGCAGCTGGACGCGCAATCTCGATCACACTACCGTTCTGGCTGTCACCGAAGGCCTCGTTTTCAAGGAACGATTCGGCTTCATGTCATCTGACGAAGCTGGTCAAGCAAACGGTGGCAATGGCGTAACGGAGCAGCCGATCTGGCGCTCGTATTGTAAGACGCTGACAACGGCACAGATCGAATCCCAGATCAACTTTGGCATGCTCAGAAGGCGCATTGAGAAGTTTGGTCTGGCTCGATTCGTGGCGCACAAAGACACTTCGCAACAGGGTATCATGTGGACACGCTCCCAGCTCGGCGACGGTGAAGCTGAACAGTCCAGCTCATCACAACGAGACCACGATGTGCTGCAACGCTCTTCCATGCCACAGAAAAGATTCAAGTTGCTCGAGTCGCTTCGACCTCCCTTTTTGGACGGATATCCTCTTGGACCTTGGCAAAAGATCAAGATGTGGTGGTATTCGGGTCACTATTCGCAAGTCAAGGAGCTGCGCGATGGATACCTTATCGAGCGGGATGAGGATGAAGAAGAATCGAGTAGCGAGCGTCGCTCTCGGAGCAAAGCGTTAGAGGGAAGTAGCAGCATGCACGGAGAAGATGAGACGAACGGTGCGGAAAGCGTCCAGCCACAAATGCGATTCCGTGGAGCTGAGCAGGAAGGACCCTGGGCCGAGATCAGCGGACGCAAGGGCAAAGGTGCGGTTTACAGTGACCAAGACCGGAACGTCGAGGAAGGCGTCCTAAATAGAGTTCGCGCACAATTCGGCTTGCCCTTGTTGCAGCCTCCGTCCTCTAATGAACCAAGACAGAGCATCTTTGGCAGGGCGATGGAAAGGGCGAGGACCAAAGCCAAGTCGCTGCTTGGCTTTGACGACGACGAAATGCATGCGAAGCAGCAGACGCAAGGCAGGTTGGAACGTATTGATCGAGACCGCACAGTGTAAAGGGCGACACAGAAGTTGTAGACATGTACTCGATCACCACAGCCGATATCACTTCACATGCAATTGCCGCTATTTGCGACCTGCCGATCCTCTTTGCTGTCCCTTGTTTGAGGGAACGGGGAGGAAAAAGAAAATGGATTGTTCGGTGCGGCATAGAGTCGTACATATGGTTACTACAGGACTGAGGGGTATGAATTGATGATGCGAAAATACGACAGAAAGCTGGGAGGGATAAAAGGGGGAGACCGGGGATAAGAGAGAATGTGTCCGTTGAGAGACCGGTTGCCCTTTCATTTAGGGTGAGGAACAAAAGAGGGCTCTGCATGAGCGAAAGGCTTTAGCAGCTGTTTGTCGCTAATAGGGCGACGCACGAGGACGCGGTACAGCCATGGGTGAAGATTTGCGCCTCAAGATGGGGTTAGAGAGATAGTAATCTCCCAGACTTTTGCGTGATGGAGGGAAATTGGTGCGGGGCAGATCCGGCAGAGCTGGTCGCTGGGAGATGAGGTCATCGGCGTCCGACAATGACGACATTGGTGAGGACGAGCTAGCTGCTGGCCAAAAGGAAGAGGATCTGCGTCGGTCGCTGTTGAGAGATGGGGAGAGAGAGCTCTCCATCGAGGGTCGCGAGATGGTGGAGATTGTGGCTGAGCGGAGTCGTTGCGGGTGAGAGTGGGACAAGGATGGATCATTGTGGTGGGGGAGAGGTCGAAAGTTGCGAACGGGGCTCGAGAGGCGACGCATTGGGACGAGAGAGCCGACAACTTGCGGTGCTTCATCTTGGGTCACTTGATGCGTGGGATTGCGATAAAGGCGGGGCAATGGTCGCATATTTCCCTGACGCAGATCGTATTGATCAAACCTTGGCAAGGCTGTAGATGAGGTGCTGGCCCTCAAAGTCTCTGGCGATGGTACATGCTGAAACTCGGTTGCGCTGCAAAAGTTGCGTGCCGAGTCTTCTCGAGGCGGGACCGATACAGCGCTGACAGAGGACGACCAGAGATTCGAGAGCTGCACGACAGAGCTCTGAGCGAGCGAAGTGGGTTTCTCGAGATCCGGGCAGTAGGCCCAGTAGTGGCCTTTGCCCAGCTGACCGTGCTCGCGATCCAGCTTGATGAAATACGGCTGAGTGGAGAGGTTGTGTCGAAGCGTGTTCTGTGGTTGTAGAAATTTTGAAATTATCAATCTGAGCAAGACGATTTCTTTTGTGTCTTGGATGGTTGATGGTGATGATGATTTGCTTACCTTCCAACCTTTGCCTTTTGCAGATGCAGCGAAGAAGGGGAATTTTTCTTCGAGGTCGTGATAGAGCTGATTGAGTGTGAGCTTGCCCTCGCGTTGCTTGAGAATGCAGAGTTTAATGAGTTCGGTGTAGGGATGAGGTGGCCGCGTTTCGGAATTGCCGGGATCGAGACTCTGCCAGACATTTTGAAAATGCTGCGATCGGAACCATCGCGACATGGAGCGACTCTCGGAGCTTGACACAACTACAGAAAGCGAATCAGTCTTGCTGGTGTAATCAAGAGAAATGCGGTGGCTTGGATCAGGTTGCTTGAAACTGGGTAATGATGTTGACGGAGAAGCGTCGTGCATTCGAGCGTAGTCGCGATCAGTCGATAGAGAACGATCGGCTGCAGAGACCTTGATTGTCTTTCGTTGCAGGGAGCTCGGATCAGCTTTGGCAGTCGGTAGCATGGCAAGATTGTCTCGATGAGCCAAGAGAGTAGTACCTCGAGAGCATCCTGCTGACATGGAAGAGATCAGATCGCGCGGTTGAGACAAGTACATGGTGGAGTTAGAGGGTAGCGTAAAGGTGCTTGTCTCCTCTTTGTAGGTGAAGCGTTGGGACTCAGAACGAACAGGATAGTCGTAACTTGGTATCGCATCAACAGTCAGGGCGCAGGCGTAGCCAAGGAATGTGATGTTGGGAAGGTATTGGCAGTCAGGAACGGAGTGGGAGTGGAGGGGAATGCAGCGAGGAGGGCAAAAGCAAACATGAACCGGGTGTGCTTATAAGTTAAAAGAGACTATCTTGAGTGTCCGCGTATCCGCTCGTGACATTTCCGCTGAGCTGCTGTGTGCTGCTGAGCTGAGCTGAGCTGAGCTGAGCAAAGAAAGTGTGACTAGCCGAAATGTGTCACAGAGTGCGGTGCATGCTCAGTGCAATGGTTACGCCATGCGGCTGAGCTCCTGTCTTTGTGTCCGTTAGACACCGGAAAGGACAGAGAGAGACACAACATGGCGTTTTTTCAGCTCATAAACGGAGGCAAGCCTCTGCAGCGCGCTTCCCCAGTTCCCCAGAAAAATTCCAGAGCCAAAGCAATCGGTCACTCGAGTAGATGTGCTTGGCTAAGAGGCTTAAGCTGCACCTCAAGTGGTTACAATGTCTTCTGTTTGTCCCGCCAAAAAAAAAAAATCAATCCTTCACTCTTGGTTGACAAGACTAAATGCAAAAAGCCAAGACTTGAGCAATATCGTAATGACCGACCAGGAAGGGGGAGAGGGGGGAGCCACAAATGCAGAGGGATCGTCGAAAAAATGCGCTCGACGTGTAACGACAGGTGTCAATGCGACTGGGTGGGTGCTGTTCACTGATAACACGGCAGCGGGAAACGTGCCTTAAGCGCCAAAGATGAGAGACCGCCGGAAATCTCTGTGTAGACCAAGCTGGTGCTGGAGCTGGTGCTGGAGCTGGGAGCTGCAAGTCTAAGCTCGGTGAATCTGCTGCAACAGAATTCCCACGCTCTAGGAGGCTCTCATTGTGGGCGGCAAAGTGAGTTGAACTCAAGACTGCGCATGGCTGAACGAGCCACCTGGCATGGCGACGTCCGGACTAAGCACTAAATTTTATCTGACCGGTGACATGTGCAAGCGCAACGACAACGGCGACGGCGACGACGACGGTGGTATCCGCTTTTTATTCAATTCCAGCCGTGAGAATCGTTAGGGTCTACTCTACCGACCCGCTCATTTTATTTGATGATTGATTTTTTCTTTTCCTTCTGCGTTTGCACATCACAGCAAGTGCAGTAACAGCAGCAGTGTTCCTTGCTTGGGTGGGACTGTGCTTGGAGACACTGATGGCGGTCACTGCAGACTTGCCTTGCAGCACTTTAATGAAGCTCAAGGTTCTAAACTCTCTTTTTTGTTATTATTTTTTTTCTCCCTCTTCGTTTGCCGTAACCAAGTGCCCGTGACAATGCTCCACGATTCGACTTAGCTAATGTTGGTGACTTCACAGTCGGCAGACCAAAGCGAGCTGAGATGAGGGGAGCGCCAAGCTGAGCTGACTAGGTCTCCGGCCAATAGCCCGATAGGGACCGCGGCATCAAACTTTTGCAAGATGCAGCCACCGAACACTCGACGTCCTGTCAAACTTGACACCTTGCAAAAAAACAAAAAACGTGGTGAGCATCATTTTTACTGCATGGTCACAGCCCTGGGCGACTAATCCAAGCCTTGATTTCTGTCACACCTGTCAACAAGCTTAGGCTCGAAATACATGGCTATTTTGACACGGTTATTTGAACAAACTTTGTCAAGTTCAACCGGGCGACTGCGTAGATCCATCGATTGTTGGTCGAGAATGAAGGGGTACTTGACATTGACCTCGTCGGTCTTGTATGCTTGGTGTGACACACGATTGTTCAAGGTGCAACGCCTGAATCGGAGATAAGTTAGCTCTCATACACACACACACACAAAGAACAAGCCTCAGCCCAAGCACGTTTGTGTCAGATGCGTTTGCGATGCAGCTACACCTAGCTTTGGCGGCAGCGACCTTGGCATCTAAAGCATACCAGACCGGTGTTCAGGTCGGAAGTGAGTTTGGATGTGAGTTGATCCCACTGCGAGAGAAAAGCATGATGCAGAGTTGATCGGTGAATTACCTACCTCGGTCAATTCCTTTTCAATCCCCCACTGTTTCATACGGACCCCCACAGCAGGTGCTCTCCGGTATGGCTTGGCATACGACCCAAGACCGCGCTTGGCAGGTCCAACACGCACGAAATGGCTTGAAGCCGAACCGCAACCGGCCTCATTGAACAGCGGCTATGCACATGAACAAGCACGGCACGCGCCCGGCAACGAAGACCGTGAGTTGCATCTCTCAGACTTGATCGCCATCTCTTGATCATCTTGCCCTCAAGTCATATCTTTTTTTGAGCAGAGAGCTTCGACGTCACGTTACGGTCAATTATTCTCTCTTTTCTTCGGTGGGAATTCTTCGGCAGCTACCGACTCAGCACATTGTTCTATGACCTGACCACGGAGTTCCCGCATCCTGCAGCGAGACGCTCAATCTCGGTGGGGCTCGGTGCAACAGACTCAAGCTTTTCTTTTCTTTTCTTTTTTTTCTTTTTTTTTTTTTTTTTTTTACCATCTTTTGTATCTTGGCATTTGGCGTCAAGAGTGCGTCCAGAGCACAAAACTGTTTCGGAAGCATTCCGTAGTCGGCAACATCGACTTTGCCAGACGCACAGGCGGCTGCATGCCGTCGGAAGTGTTGGGCACTGTGTCAACTCTGACAGCTGCGCCTGGCAAAGTCCACCAAGGAAGAGAGATGTATTGCCCGTTGGTTTGGTCTGCTCGTGTTGGTGACATGTATGCTCAGCACGTGGAGACACATCTAAGCCACTCATGACTGAAAATCAGCACGTTGTTGCCATGTTTCCCCATCAGCCGTATACTGTATCAATGATAGAACGTCTTTCGTTTCCACGCTCCAGAATCAACCAAGGTCACTTTGGACCGAGTAGCTCCTCGACCAGCTGACCTTTCCGCCATTTCTCACACCAACCCAAATGAAGTCGCTCAGATCATCCCTTGTGGACCCCTCCGACGGTTCGAGCTGCAAACTTTGCGCTTGTCTACAGAATCTGCGCACAGTGCCTCTTGTCTCATTGTTTGACGCGGCCCCACACATTCCCTTTTGCCACCCTCGCCATTCCTCGTAATTCGCCGAAACCCAGACGACATCCTTCAACAAAGCCTGGAGCTCGCTCTTCCGACTTGATACATCCGGTATGAAGTCCAACCTTGCGTATCTTGGCGAGCCCTTTTTTCAACTCGGCATCAGCCTAACCGACCCTCGGGACCCAACCATAGCCGTCTCCCCTCCCTCCCTGCCTTTGAGCGACCCAAGCTTTGTCTCCGAACCTTGTTACTTTCACTCAAATTCAATCTTACGCTTGCAGTTCAGGCTTTGTCACAACTCGTCTCAGGATGCCCCACCCATCTGCAGGTACAGCCGCGCTGACGTGATTTGCTCCTTTGTTGGGTTCAACCAGAGTTGCTACTGTTTGTGCAATCAAAGATACAGGCACCATGTCAACAAGAATGCCCATGTCCGATCGTTTTTTGTTTTTTTTTTTTGGCATCGGATCGCTCTCCGCCGACAACCTCTGGCTCAGCATCGCACTATTTCCCATCCAAGTCTCTTTCCCGCCCAGAAGGGCACCACTTGCACCTTGCCGGCCTCCGAGTCGGACACCTCTCGGAATTCGGGATGCACGTACACTGCAGGCACGGTTGCTGCCGACGAGCTAGACGATCCGCTCTCCACCTTGCGAAGCTTGATGCTACCCTGCGACAATTCCTCGTCCGAGTCGTAGCCGTAGAACTTTCTGCCGTTCAAACTGACGTAGTTGGCCAGCTTGTCCAATGCACCAAAGCCTTCCAACAGAGTTGCGCAGAGCGGAACAAGGATCGACGATGTGTAGACACCGGCTGCGCATCCGCACGAGACGACACCGGTGGGTTCGAGGTCATCGCCGCCGTTCGCCGACGCCTTGGTACCAGGAGCACCGTGTGTGACTGCAGAAGGGTACTTGCTCGCCAGAGGGTGTGGTGCCGAGTCTGAGCCAAGGAAGAATCGTGGGTGGCCTGTCAAAAGGAGACGTAAGAGCAAAGGAAGATAAAGGGTCATTACAATACTCAGACAAGCTGTGGCTTGCGCTTTTCACCTACCTTCACGAATGACGTCGCGCAATGCCTGTCGGTCGTCAGGATACTTGGCAACGGGCTTGCAGAAGTTGAGCGGCTTTCCAGCCCAATCATCCACAATCAACTCGAGGTGGTGTGGTGTGATGGTGCAGCCAACAGTGTCACCACACTGCTTGACGGCCTCGACAGCCTTTCTGGTGGTGGCGTGCTCGAGCACAATCTTGAGCTTGGGGAATTGGCGGTGAATCTTGAACAGATGCGTCAAGAACTTTTCCTCGGCGTTGAGAACACAGATGCCGGCATCGGCGTTCGAGGGCACCTCGCCGTGCAGGTTGAGGATCATGTTGTGCTTCTGCATCTCCTCAAAGATGGGGTAGTAGGTCTCGTAGTCCTCGATACCGCTATCCGAGTTGGTGGTGACGCCGCGAGGATAGCTCTTGACGCCACGAACGCCGTTCTGTGCAGCCTTTGCGATCTCGGCGGGTGTCAAGGCGGGCGAAAGGTACAGAGTACCTACGAACTTGGTCTGGGGAGCAAGAGCTTTGAGCGACTCGAGGTATTCAGTTGCCTGCTGGGCGGATGTGATGGGAGGCACCAGGTTGGGCATCACGTAGGCGAGCGAGACTCCACCTTGGGCCACGTGTGGGGTGACGAGCTCCGACATCTTGCCCTGTCGCAGGTGGACGTGGAAGTCGGCCGGAGCCGGTACGATGATCTCTTGTGCCGACATTCTCGTGGGTCTCCAATGTTGATAGAGATGCAGATGGTGGAGAGGAATGCAAGACGAAGGATGTCGTCCCTCGCTTTCGGTTGTCGAATCACACGTTTGAGAAGAAATGCGGAGCGCCCGCTTTCTTTTTTTTTATTTCATTTTTTTCACCCGCATTCTTTCCTCTTTTGTTCTGCCCAAAAAATCAAAGGCACATATCTCCGGCTTTACTCGCCGCTTCACATCCGCACGCACAAACCAGTTTTCATTGCATTGCCTCGCTCTGCTCTTCAATACTTACAGCTCCTCGAAGCCATCTCTCTGCCGCTCTGATTCACACTCATAGGCCGAGTTGTTCTTTCGCTGGTTCAGAAATAAGTTTCATTGCATGGAACTGAGGATCGAACATGAGGTTTGAGCATGTAAGCCAGACCATCGATTGCGGGCGGTCTTGTTGCACCTTTGGAAAACATTCCAACGCTGCGATCATCCGAGACGCAGACCGAGCAAAAGGCCGGCCATGAAAGTGGCACGAGGCTGGAAGTCGGCGACGAGGAAGTTGGTGGTCCTGTTCCAGATACGCTGGAGGGTGCTTCCGGAAAATCCACGAGCGTTGGGCGTTGTCTCTGGGCCAGCTGCACTGCCTACGAGGCCGTCGTAGCGCGCGTTGATAGCGGGCCAGTTGACCGAGACCAGCTTCTGGCTGTTGAGGTACTGCAGCAGGATGTAGCAGCCGCCGAGGAGGAAGGCGATGAACTTGAGACCTTTCTTGAGAAAGACGCCGGCGCAGATACCGCAGATGGTGCCAAACGTGAGTTGGTATACGTTGATGATGCTTTGGGGCTCGGTGGAGACGGTGGTGGTGTCGTCCTTGGTCGAGACGGAGACGGGGGCCGAGGGAGCTGCGTAGGGACGTGCAGACTCGCATTGGACGCTCTGCGAGCCAAAGGCGCTCAAGCCGGCAGCTGCGATCAAAGAACCACCACCTAGCATCAAGCCCATGCGTACGGTTGAGCCAGAAGTGGATGCAGAAGCCGCTACAATACGAGGACGAGTGGTACGGCTTGCAGCCTCGAAGCGCGTGCGTGGGTCAATGCGTTTGCCATAGTACGTGCGGACCTGTTGAGGCATACGCATGTTGAGCCCGATTCTTGCCTCGGCCATAGATGCGGCCTGTTTGAGCCATAGATATGAGCAAAGTTGCAGGCGAGCAAGGTCACAGGACAGCAAAGCAAGCGTCAGCACAGGGTCACCAGCGATCAAATAGGATCAACTCCTGGAACATTTCTGGACTTACCCGGCAGGCTTGCGGTACAGCACGCATCATTGGAAATGCGCTCATGTTGAAGGTATCGGTGAGAAGGAGTTGATATCTAGTGCTAGGTGGACGGAGTCTGATAAACGGATGTGATGGTTAGTAGGGAAGAAGGATCAGTGTGAGCCATACATACATGTTTGTGTTCCCCGCTTTCAGACAGCGTAAACCTCCACTTCAACCCAACAATCACGAACGAGGCCGAGGGTTCCGACCGGCCCGTGCCTTTGGCCTTTGCCAGCCAACGCGCGTTGCCAAAAATAAAGATGTTTTGAGTTTTAAATATTTTATTAAAGATTTAATTTCTTCAGCCAAAGCCTGAGGAGCGAGTTCAGAGAATAGGCCAAACAACACCATCGAAAGGAAGAACCAGATCGGGCCAAGCCCCAATTGAGCCACACACCACACAGTCAGGATCAGAACGAGAGTCAACAACCATGCAATTCAACGAACAAAAGAATACCATAACAATGAAAAAAAGCCCTCACCATACAGTATTGGCGAGGAAACACAAAGTATATGAAAAAATCGGTGCCAAGGAAGACTTAAAGGCTAAAAACGGGCCCTGTACCCCCACCAATGAGTGAGAAGTCAAGCAACCATACTGGGGTAGCTTTGGGAGGAGGCACGGCTGATTTGCGGACGTATCGTCTCGATTGGCCTGCTGCAGTCTTGGTGGTGGGAGTCGAGGTCCAAGACGGGTGTTTGAGAGAGGGGGGAGCTGATTCGATGTCGAATTTGGAAGATTTGGGATCAAAGGGTGCCTGCTCCTCGTCCTCTTCGGCGAAGCGATGCGTCCATTTGGCATTCTCTCCGTCAACAGCGTTGCACATCTTTGCCGCAGTTACTGCTGCTCCACTTTGATTTGTCAGATACCCGCTCAGTCCCGAGAATGCTCCGGTGAGACCTTGCAGGCTCATCCGCGATAGTGCACGCGAGCCAATGGCGGCCAAGCTCGAAGCGCTGGAAGCGTTGGCCTCGTGACCGTACCTCTGCACTACAGCTCCTCCTCCTCCTGAGGGAGTGGTAGAATCAAAGCTCTCCCTCAAGTAGGCGGAGCGGGCGACGGGTGGTCGACGGTTACCAAACACACTTGCGGTGCGAGCATTGGCACCGGAAACGATGGGTTTGCCATCCTTGTTGATGCGCGCAGTGGGGGCCAGGATGCCGCTAGGGTTGTTGAGGTGGATAGGAGGCAGGTCAAGTGGTTCCGTCGAGTTGCTCAGAGGTGGAAGGAGGACATCGGTACAGAGGATGCCGAAAAAGTCTTCCACCGCGTGCTGCTCCGAGGGTGTCTTGGCCGCACGATGCTTGCCCCATTCGAAACTCCACTCGCGGTGGAATTCGGGACGGGGGGAAGGTGGGGCGGCGGCGGCATGCAGAGGAGGTGTTGAGGGGGCAGCGTGGCTATCGGCTGAGCTGGACGAAGAAGATTGCGTGCTGTGCTCGGCCATTCCAGCAGAAGCGGCGGTAGCGGCGGGGAAACGGGAGGAAGGCTCGTTGGAGCGGTAGAGATCCGGAGTGGGAGGCGCGTTCTCCGCATCTTGATACGTCGCGCCAAAGCTAGACTCGCTCATGTCAAGACTAGGCCTCTCGACCTCAACTCCACCCGCCTCAACATCGATCCATGCGGGACTGGTCGCACCAGCATCCACCGTCGAGTGCTTGTCGCCCAACGCACCGCTCAGCGTCCCATCGACGCTCTCGCTCAACTCACTGACCTCTTCAATCTCGTCCAAGGTCTGCAAAGAACCCATACCCAACCCGATCAGTTCGCTCTCCGAAGCGGGTAGCTTGGTCGAGAAGCTATCCGACATGTCCGAGTCGTTGTCCGTGTGCGCCGTGTCATCCGTCGTAGTCATGGAGAGGGAAGCACTGCTCTGGCTCTGACCGAAGCTGCCCATGCTCGAGTCGTAGGCGAAGACATGGCGCTTGTTCTTGCCCAACACGCCGCTCGATCGACGCACGCTGCTGCTAAAGGACTCGTCGTCTGCATTCGAGGCAAAGCTCTGCTCGGCAGTGGAAGCTGAGGGGCCCTTGTCAGTCGTCTGCTGCTGGAGCCTGGCAACTTCTTCCTTAGCATGCAAGTGCTGCTTGCGCTCGTGCTCGAGACTGCCAGCAAGGTTGAAGATCTGCTGACGCATGTCGGCGAGCAACTTGGTGATCTGCGGTGGAGCCTCTTCGTGTCCGATGCTGGGCGAAAGACCAGGGATGGCGGCGCTGAGGTTGGGGCTGACAGCACCCAGGTTGGGACTCCTGAGCACGGTAGCCAGGTCCAGCTGAGGCATCTCGAGAGCCGCGAGGACGCCGAGATCGTCGGCGGGTACAGTGCCTTGGTTCGACTCGATGGCGTCGGTGAGCTGCTTGATGCGCAGACGTGCGGCAGCACGAAGTTTGCGGTTCTCATCCGACTTGGCCTTCTCCGTACGCAGCGTCTTTTCCAGATCCTGGCAGCGCGAGCGCCAGCCCTCGATGTCGTCCTGAAGCACCTCGCGCTCGGCTGACAGGTCCTCGAGCTGCTCTTTAGTCTGCTCGAGCTCGGCGCGCATGGCAACGACCGCATCTTCCGCCTGGCGAGCGGCAGTCTCTGCACGCTGTGCACGGTCAAAGAGGTGCTCCTCCTTGTCCAGGTTCCACTGCTCCAGCTCGGCCTTCTCCCGTGCGCTGCGCTCCGTCTCGTTGGCGAGCTCGCGCTCGAGCATCTCGACCTGCTTCTTGGTAGATTCCAAGAGGGCGGCATCACGGTTGGCCTCGGCCTTGAGCTCGTCATGCACGGCAAGGGGTACACCGCCAAGGCTGGCGATGGAGTCGGATGCAGAGTGCGAGGAGGGGTTCTCGGGGACGGAAGCGGTCGATGGCTTGTAGATAATCGACGATCGGCGAGCAGCACGGCTGGTGGCAGCCGCGCTGCTGAAGGACGCGACAAAGTCATTATCTCGAGACGAGGAGCCATTGATGGGCGCAGCAGAGAAGGAACCCATAATCAAGCTACGACGACGCTGTGCTGGCGTGCTGGTTGTGGTGGAGCCAGAAACGCTGCCAGAAGCCGAGTTGCTGGGGGAGCCGGACTCCATGATCGACGCAAGATTGGCTTGACTGCCGAGACGCAGGGTGCGCATACCCTGTCGCGAAGGAGTGCTGCCCGAGGAGGCGGAAGAAGAGTCGGCTGACGAAGGGGCAGCTGCTGGAGCGATGACCGAGTTGCGGTGAGCGCGAAGGATCTGCTGCTGCAACTCCTCTAGCTGACGCTGTTCCTGGTTCGCCACGTCTTCGGCGGACAGTTCGGTATCCACCGGGCTTGCTGCATCGTTGGCGTCCTGCGATTCGCTTTCCTCCGAGATGGGAGCAACAGCCGACAAGTCTGGACATGTAGTGCTGCGACTAGGCATCGCATTCGATGTTGTCTCCTGTTCATCCACCTGGCTTCCTTCGGCTTCTGTCTCTGGAAGCTCCGCCTTACTAGCCTTGGGCGTGACCTCATCCGCGATGGTCGAAGGCGCGAGTAGCGGCGAAGTGGTAAAGTTGGGCATGGAAGGGCTGCTGACGAGTCCACTGCGCTGCGAAGGCGTCAGGTAGAGACTCGGCGGACGAGACTTGAGCTTAAGAGGCTTGGGCGCCAAGCTGGCACGTCGGTTGCGTTTGACGGTCTCGTCCTCTACCTCACGACGCTGCTTGCGAAGCTCCTGTTCGACGGAGGTGCGGCCATCGGCAGGCATGTCGAGGCTGGGACGCTCGCGGCTGGGCGACGTTACATCGTCTTCCTCTTCCTCTTCCATGAGAGTTCCAAGGCCCTCGGGTTGGGGCGACTCGGCACGCTCGATCATGGAAACGGGTCGACCTGGACTCGAGAGGTAGGTGCTCGGCAACGCGGGTGACGAGAAGCCAGCAGAGAGAAGCGATGAAGTCGAGGGGAGAACGAGATTGCGACCCCAGCTCTCGCGACGGTTTGTTGTGGATGACGCGGGAGCGGAAGCGGGAGTCTCGAGAGCCTGCGAGTTCCAACTGGCTCTTCGCTCGTTGATTTCGTTTTGGTGAATCTCGTCGAGATTGGGGATCTGGATGCTCTCTGTCCTCGTGTGACTGGAGAGACGTTTTGAAGCGCGCGATGCGGCGACCATGGAAGATGGGCGCTCTGCCGGAGTGCTACGCGTTGCTGTTGTTGTTGATGATGATGTACGACCTTCAAGCTTTTCAAGCGCAGTGAGACGGCCTTCGGAATCCTCCTCAGCCTGCTCGGCAGCGTCTGCGATCGCTTTCCTCCAATCCCACTGTTGGCCGCTCGCTCGGCTGTTGTTGCTGTTGGCGGCGGTTGAGCTAGGCTCGGTAGAGGATCCAAAGAGCAGGCTGGCCGAAGGCAAGTTGGACATGCGCGAGCTGCGACGTCGTGAGGAACCCATAGACTGGAGGGGAGATGGGGCATTTGTAATGTCTAGGCCAAGCCCAGCGCCGAGACCACCCATGATCTCCATGCTCTCGCGCTTGGTCGAGACGCTTGGAGTTCGGGCGTGTCGACTGAGACGCCTCGAGTGGCGCGTGGTCGAGGTGGAAGGAGCAGAGGTAGCGGCGGTAGCGGGACCCTGGGAAGCAGGACGATCAAAGAGACCAGGAGACACGGGGATGACAAAGCTAGTGCGCTTGGCGGAAGCTGTGGAAGCAGGACGTAGACTTGGAGTGGCAGCGCCGCCAAAGAGAGCCGAAGAATCGAGAAACTGTTGAGATCGGCGTTGAGGGTTTGTTGTGCCATCGACGGTGTCCTGTTCGGCACGGTGTTCGATAGCAAGCACGACAGGCTCTTGCTTCTTGGCGCCCAACATGGAGATGCTGACGGGACGCGATCGAGAAAAGTTTCTCGAGTGCGATCGAGAATGCGATCGAACGTGACCAGGACTTGGAGCTACGATCGAGGCAGGACGTCCAAGAACCGACGTGGCCGCAGGTGCAGGGCTTGAGGCAATCGCCTGAGCTTGAGACCACAATGCGCTGGGGGTAATCGAGATGGAACCGGCACGCGAGTGACCTCGGGCGTGGCCGGATCGTGAAGCGGAGCGCGCGTGTGATGACGAGGGGTTGGCGGCAGATACGGCAGAAGTGGATGCCTGAGAGACGATCTCGTTGGAGAGGGCCTCTACTACAGCTGCGACAGGAGGTGCGTCTGAGGAGCGGACGCCGGATCCTGATCGCGAATGAGACGAGGAAGTGGAAGAGCGCTTCTGGGTCAAGAGGGCTTGCTTTGCGCGGTAACTCTTGAGCTTCTTTTTAGCAGAGAGAATCTGTTCTCCACGATCGCGGGAAGGCTCTGAGGCCATGGCTGATGTGGATGATGAAGCTGACATGTTGTCGGTGTTGGTATCGAAGAATGTATAGCGGTTCTAGCACTGTGTTGGAGAGATGTTCGTGTGAACCAATGTGTTTAGCGTTGCTGTATTGTGGATTGGAAAAGTGGAAGAAAGGTGACTTGTGTACGTGGAGAGATATGCTGCCAGCAGCGTAGTGGTGGGAAGATGGAAAGGTGGGAAGGGCGATTTGAGCCTGATTTGACCAGCAAATGAGGGATCGCACTTGTCACGTTTGACTGTAAGTTAGCAGTTGATGACCTCTCAGAGGTGGTGCTGCTGTGCGTGGACGTTGATCGAGTTGAGAGAGCGATGGTGGGTAATTTCGCAGGCCGATCGAGGCGTGTGAAATGAAGGTGTGCGTTTGGATGGTTTGAGATGCACACACTTGACAACGTTGTATGAGGTTGGGAGGTCGATTGGGTGGGATTGTGTACGACAATGATGCTGAACGGGAAACAAAGACGAGATTGGAATACGAAGCCAAATGATGCGCAGGTACGTTGAGCTCGAGTCGGAGAAAGAAGAAGAAGGAGGAGGAGAACGGTAGTGGAGATGGATGGGGAAGGGTTGCGATGTGGCCGCCGCCTGTACGAAGCACGATATGAGATGGATGGAGAGAAGGGAAAGGGAGATGAAGAGGACCAAGCGAAGAAGAAAGGGGGAAAAGGCAGGCAGCACCGAGAGACGGAGACAGACACAGGAGACACAGGAATGCAGCACCAACACGCAACGCGCTAAACTGACCAAACCCAAGCCCAAGCTCGATTCGCACCATTCCACCATTCCAGCATTCCACCATTCCACCGTTCGGCCTCTTGGACCTTTTTGACAGGACACTTGACGGTACAGTGGACTTTGGCCCCTGCAACTGAGTTGATGATTGCATTGCAGCAGACTGCTGTACTGTACATCTGTACATTCGGCAGCTTCCGTTTGGACACCATTTCAAAGTTCCACATAGTGCCGAGGTGGCAGCATCGTTTGGAGAGGCGAGTGTGTACAAGCGCGAATCATCTGTGTGGCACACAAAAGACCCTTAGTCTGTCTCGCCTGTAGCCAGTACTGGCACCTTGCCAGTCACCAACGTGTCCTTCAATTCGAAGCTCGCCTTTCACAAAAACTGGCATGCTTTTGTATTCTCAACTATGAAATTGGTATGCACCGACTTTGTAGCATGCATGGAATTGTTATCCATTTGAAATCGAAGCAGGTTGCCTGCTGGCCGGCGTGGGAACGGTGAACGCGAGGGGTTTTTTTTTTTGTTTTTTGTTTTTTTTTTTTTTGTTCTTGTCAACCAGCACACCAGCTCAGTGCAACACCGAGGTTTCGATCTTCGACTTTTCAAGAGAGCCATCGACCCACCTAATCCAACCTACACTCTCTATTCTACTCTCTGTACTGTACGCGAGCGAGACTCGGATTTGAAAAACGCCAAGGTCGTGAATGCTTGAAGCACGTCAAAAAGACTGAAACCTGTTTTCTCGTCTGTCAAAACTGCACCTCTCTCTCTCTCTCACCTCTGCACAACACTGTACAGTACAGATGTTGATGACCATCATCGTATCAATGACACCAACACTCACTCATTTCCATACAATGGAACGCTGCACAGTAGTATGGGCGCTAAAATGACACAGATAGGAGGTGGAATGCATGCACAAGCATGGCAAAAAACAGAAACAAAAAAGCCACCCAACGCCAGCCTGCGTGCGTACTGTACAGTGTCTGCATGTCCAATCTCCTTGCTGCACCGTGGCTGATTTCGTGTGAGCCCAAATCGTTCCACACAAATCACTCTCACACAACTACTCACAGCAAACAAAGTTTCGTACCAAGAAAAGATATCATGGTGATAAAGAGTAGATCCAGACTCTTTCTAGAACAGATAAAATTACACATATATATAGCAGAAAAAGAAATAAAAGCATCACGCTACGATAGGCTGCCTCTGAACAACAGTAGACGGCGTCACCGATCCACTATCGTTGGTCCTCGAGTAATCTATTTCGATTCCAAGGCCCATACCTTGCAGTGTAGCAGGGGATCCCTTGGGACTTGGATGTCTGTTGGCGTCGATCATCATCTGTTCCCGTGTCATCCGGCGCAGATCCCGATTGTTGTAACCCACCGAACGCGATCTTCGTAACGCCACACTTTGCTTGACGCTGTCGAGCGGAGATACCGAGCCCAGTTTGGGCATCGTTCTCGATTCTACCATTCCTCGATAGGCCCCCTCATCCTGGCTCGAGGAGCACAAGAATGGGTTGTTTCGCCTCGATCCGCTATCGACGCGATGACGAAGGGATGAATCGCGAGGAGGCGTACGCATGCGATGAGGGCCAGCTACAAAGTGTCGACGTTCACGCCACTGTTGTTGCTGTTGCTCAAGGGGCGATTCCTGCAACCCAGCCCGGCTGAGAAGGGTGCCGTCTTCCGACAGCTGTTCCTTCATCCTCTGCGGAGGAACGGGGAACTCAAAGTCGACCGCAAGCGAAGAGGCAATGCTGTACGATGTATCCGGTCGAACATCGGCGCTTCCTTTCGAGGTGAACGAGGCATCCGCTGTACCTTCATTCTGCTGTTCAACCATCTTTGGAGACGCAGCAGCACTTTCCACAATGGGTGCGTCGAGAGCAGTGTGGAACGAGGTCACGCTACCCGCCATCGAAGGCTTCCTCACCAGCGGAGCTGCAAGCAGACCCGGAGACCCCGCTGCGGATGCACGCCTGCTGGGCACATCCGGCACCTGCAACCCTCCTGCTTGTGCGTTAAACATGGAAGTTCGGAACGCTGGAACACCGCTCAACTGTTCCGAACGGATCCTTGGCATCGTCTCAGCGGCGGGAGGCTGAAGACCAGCGAGGGCCAGACGTGCCGCAAGCAGAGGATCGCTCTGCTTCTTCTTGGCGTATTTCTCCTGCAAGTGAGCCTGACGCTTGGCTTCCTTTTCGGCGTGTCGCTTCTCTCGCTCGACTAGTTCCTGCTGCTTGGCGCGGGCGGCTTCTTCTGAAGTGGCGAAGGAGCGTGCCTTTGCGAGCTGCTTATTATGCTCTTCAACAGTGGTGCTGGTCTGTTGAGGCGCTGCTGTTTCAGGCTGAGGCCCGGTGGAGGGAGCGATGTCGCGCATGTTGAGCACAGGAGCTGCAGGCATGGCTGGGACCAGGGCCAGGTTGATAGCATCCAAAGTGGTTGAAGGCTTCCGGGACGACGACGACGCGGATTTGCGACGGTGGCGAGCGGCAGCGAGGCTCGCAGCGCTAGTGCTTCCACTTGCGCGTCGAGGAGCCTCGCGCTCCACCATCACTGCTTCACCGGCACTCTTGGCTTCGCTGACACTGCGTCGAACGCGCTTCGACGGCGCACGGCCCAGACGGATCGCCTCCTCCACCATCTGGCTCGAAGGTGTGACGACCGGAGCCACGCTCTGCGGCTCGCCCATCAGCTTTCGATCGTGGAACGCAGACAGCCTGGCGCTGGCACCGGCAGGGCGTGTACTTTCAAACGCAGCTACACCCTGATGCTTCATAGGCGATGCGGGCTGCGACACTTCCTCATCGGGGATGTCCCGGATCTCGACATCCTCTGAAGCAGAAACTGGTGCTGCATCCTCTGCCTCGACCTGTGCATCCGACAGCTGCTGAAGCCTGCGACTAAGATGTTCGTTGAGAGCCTTTTGACGCTGTGCTTCCTTCTCGCTAACTTCGGTGGTTGGCGCTGTTGTAGCAGCCTGAGCCTTCTTACGCAGCGTGTTGCTACGAGAAAGAGTGGGCGCTTCGGTCGTGGGCAGCAATGGTCGATCAGCAACCCAGTCCTTGACGCGACCTTTGCCAAGTGCAACGACCTCTGCACGCCTTGCCTGGCCTACTTCGGCTTCGAGAGCGCTCAGTGCGTCCTCGGAGTGTCGGCTCTCGCTCCAATGTCCGCTGCTGCGGGTGGTGAGGCGGGAGGCGGTACTGGCTCGTCGAGCCTGCTGAACTGTACTTTGGCTGAAGGCGGACCCTGTGGAGCCATCGCGGCGATGCTGGCGGGTGCGGAACGAGTGCTGAGAAGCAGCTGGGCTCTTGGCGGGAAGGGGACTGATGGAGTCAGCGTCGACAGTCACAGCGGGGTTCTGCTCTGCAGCCTCCACCAGGCTAGTGGGGATGTTGCGCATACGGACGGTGGACGCCTGCGAGGTGGCATCCGACAAGGCACCCGAAGTGGCAGACAAGCCGGAAATGCTGGGCTGCGCTGCGACACTGCGAGTCGGACGAAGGGTACTCGAACCGGAAGAGTGGATCGAGGCAATCTCGTGCTTGGTATCGGAGCGGGTGGTCGTTTGCGAGCTCGATCGAAGTTGTTCTGCGTCGCCCTCGGACAACACCTCTGCATTTTCGATCGCGTCCATCATCTTCTCAGCATCGGGCTGAGCCTTGTCTGCCTCATCGCTGTTGCGCGAAGCTCCGGTGAGAGGACGGAAGAAGAGACCGTCACTGGCATCGTCGTCGTCGCGGCTGTCGTCGGAAGCATTGGTGTTGACGACCAGCTTGCGGAGCTTCAGAAGCGGGGTATCGGCATCGCCAGCGCTGATCAGGGACCAAGGGCGGTCAACCGAGAGTGAGGTGTCGGCGACGCTGTGCATGCCAGAGGAAAGACGCTTGCCGCCCAGAGAGGGCGATGCGTTGGGAGCGAGCTTTTGCTGAACTTGGCTGCCTGCAACTTCGGTAGCAACGATGGGCGAGGTATCGCGAGACGGCGTGCTGGGACGAATATCAATACTCGGCACCGAAGCGTTAGCATTCTCCTCGGAAGCACCGATGAGACCGAGACCATTTACATCACCCGCCTGGCTCCTACTCTGCTTGTACTGAGAATCATGCGACACTGTCAACGCAGAACCGAGTTTCGGACTGGAGCCTGCAAGCGTCGCAAACTGTGCCTCGGGGGACGAAGCCGGACTGCCACCCAGCGGTGATCCGGTGTGCTGGTCCACCTCGAGGGTTCGGAAGGTCCTGCTGTATACGGGAGTGCTGGAGCTGCTATCAATCTCGTCCTGCTTGATCTCGGGAGGCGGCTTGCGACGGATCATACTCTTTGAGCGAGTGATCTTGACGGGAACTTCGGCTGGCTTGGGACGGAAGGGGCTGTCGATGCTTGCTCGTGATCTTCTTGTGTCGGCGGAAACGCCGTCGACAGGATCGTTGGGTTTCTGCTTCCAGCTTTCGATCTCGGGTGTTGTCGGGCGTTGGGGACCTGGCTCGGCAGTGCTGCGGCCCATCTTGAGACGGGATCGCAGCGAAGGGCGGCGGGAGAGGCTCGATGTGGAAGCGTCCGCAGTCTGACTGGTGCGGTTCTCAGGAGCAGGGTATCGTTGGCTGAGCGTGGCCGCAGCTTGCGGGAGCGGTGGGGAGGATGAAGCAGAGTGAGTCTGTGATCCACCACCGCCGCCGCCACCAAAGATGGAGCCGAGCATGGAGAGGCTCTTGCTGTTCTTCCTGTGACTGAGACTGCGACCGAGCTTGCTTGGGCGACTCTGTGGAATGGGGATCGCCGATGCGTGTGTTGAATCTGGAGAGGCCGACAAGGGGATAGGGTTCGAGATAGGCAATGACGTCAGAGGCAAAGAGCGGCTCGTCGAGTGCTTTGCCTGCCTCGAGCGCATCGAGTCTGTGGTCGATAGCTGTTTGTGAGCCGAGTCGTTGGAGAAGGAAGTGCGGGCTGGAAATGTGAAAGCAGAAACATTGCTGCTCTCGCTGTCGTTCGTCTTTGACTTTGAGGAAGCATCGTTGGCGCCAAGCTCGTTTGCCGATGGAGATACGTCTTTGTGCGAAACGGTGCGAGGAGAAACGGGCCTGTTTGCGTCATCCAAAGGTTTCGCACCCTCAGCCGGATCCTGCCAGCCAGCAGCAGAGATGACAGCCAGAGGAGGTGACTGCTTGTTGACCGAGAAGCTTGCATCTTGGAGTGCGGGGACAGGATCTGCTAGCAGATCCGGTTTGGACAAGTGGGTGAAATTGGTCGGACTCGAGATGGACTTTCTTCGCCCGAAGAGACGTGCGAATCGGCCTGTTGATGTGGTAGCGGCTGCAGAGGTAGATGTCGAAATAGGGATGGATGCTGGCGCTGCCGTGGTGGACGACACGTTGCTGGTGGTTGCCTTGAGTTCGGCGGTCGGAGTCGCGGCAGGGGATGGACTGGGTGGCATCTTTTCGGTACGCGAAGCAGACGAGTCAGCCGAGCCGGTGCGACGACGCAAGCTGGGTCTTCGGAAGATAGCACTGCCCATGGTGGTTCTATCTCGATGGGTGCTGCTGGTTCCTGTGGACGAAGAAGCGGGTGGGAAAGGAGACCTTGACTTTGTGCTCTTTCTCCTCAAGAGCGTCGTCGATGTAGGAGCTGCTGTGGTTGCTGCGGTCGTCGCTTCTTCAGTCGATGGCGATTCTGTATTTGCTAACGCAGAAGAGATTGGTGTGGACCTTGTGGACGATGTTGGTGGTGCTATGGATGGTAGTGGAGCAGGAGTTCGTCGTGGGGAGACGGAGGTGGATGAGCCAGCTAATCCAAATAATCTGTCGTACTGGTTGACGTGGGAAGATGTGGTGGTGGTGGCGGTGGTGGTAGCTAAAGAAGAAGCGGTACCAGGCAAAGGTTGATTTTGGGGAAGAGGCGAAGGAGCTGGAGAAGGAGCTGCTGAAGGTCTTTTGGACGAAGGAGCATGTGAAGGAGCTTCACCTATACCATGTTCATCTGTGGTAGAGTAGTGAGAGGCTCTGTTGCTGCTGTTGTAGCTGGTTTGAAGCTGACGAGTGGGGTAGAGAATGTCGCCGTCCGTGTTGGCAGTAGACGTGCTGTGTGTCTTTGAAGTGCGGCCAAAGGTGAAGCGCTCGCGGGCTGAAGGCGATGAGCGGGGTTTGGAGGATGAAGATGAAGCAGCAAGAGAAGACGAGTTGGTTCCATGGTACGATGTTGAAGCCGTGGGAGTGTGAGGATCGACGGTTGACCTTGTGGATGGCCGCCTGAGGAGATCTGCAAACGGCATGGTAAAGTGGCGCTTCTGGTTTGGTGCTTCACTGCATGCCGAGCTGATCTCGATGCTAGTCCAAGAGAGAGAGAGAGAGAAAGCAAGCGGGGAAAGAAAAGAAGCGTTGGAGTTGCTAAAGCTAGGCAGTACGCAGTCGCAGGATGACGATACTTGATGGAAGCATGAATATAGAAAGGAAGCCAAGGAAGCAAGCGAGGCCGGGCTGAATGTCGGAGTGAAAAGGTAGGTACGATGGATGCCGGAAGGAGTCGAGATACGACTGGGCTTTCTTTCTTTGCTGTGGATGTCGAGGAGTCAAAGTAGGAGAGCGAAAGCGAAAGCGAAAGCGAGGGCCGACGTGACCAAAGTAAAGTTTACGGTAACTCTAGTGTAGAGTGGGTAGAGGAGATGTTTCACCTCTTTCTGACGATCCCAGAGAAAGAGAGAGAGAGAAAGAAAAAAAAAAATCCGAGCTGTGTCCCAAAAGGGTGTGAGACAGAGAGCGCCCACGGCTACGGCTACTGGTTACTACGGTGACACAAAGGAACAAGAGACGATGGTGCAGAGCAGTAAAGTGTGAAGTGTCGCTAGCGAGCTGTGCAGCAGTTGCAGCAGCAAAAGTGGAGAAGGCGAAGGAAAAGAAAATAGGGTGCTGGCTGTCTAGCTGTCTAGCTGGCGTAAAGCAGCAATGAATGAGCGGGGCTGTTTGCAGTTGAGATTTGAGGCGGGCAGATGACAGGGTGCCTGGAGAAAGCAAAAGTAGAAAAAGAGAGAGAGAGAGAGAGAAGGCGCCAACCGTGATGTCTCAGACACAGAGATTTCATGCTGCTATCGGGAAGCACTACACAGTTAATCTAAAGACTCACAAGCAAGCGCGTGGCAGGCTCTTTGCGAGCTCGTTGCAGCACCGCCCCTTTTGCTTTTTCTTTTCTTTTCTTTTGCTTTTCGGACCCTTAATTCGGCTTCCTCCTTTCTCCTTCTCCCTCTTTGTCTCTCGCTTTTGTTCAGCTTCCAGCTGGTCGTAGCAGGAGTAATGGTGTGATTTGACCTACAGTATGAAGCTCCCACTTGAAAAGTAGACGGGGCAAGTGGTAACGTGGGCGATGTTTTGCCAAGCAGCTGTTTGGTGGGTTAAAAGTGCCAAGGCACAACCTCTTTCTGCGCCTTCTCTTCCAGTTTAGCTCTGTACCAAAATAGAATTGACACCAATTTGGTTTCACAACCCTCGACTCTCTTTCTCTCTGTTGCGATCAAGACACAAGAAGAGGAGGTGTCATCCTTCGATAACCAGCAAAAGTCACAAACTCTGTACCTTGTGAGACAGGGTTTTGTCAAAAATCAAATCAAATCCCAAAGAAAATTAAACAATTGTTCTGCCAGAGTCACCATCACACCTCTATGCGCGTTTGTTGCCTTGTCAACGCTTACATCTTGTCACAACTCGACATCGGATTTGTTTATTTACACGACACTAGACTGGACTGGACTGTTGATGATCCAAGTAGAGCATACAACAATCAGTGTAAGAAGATAGGGGATAGTGTGTGAAGTGTGATGTAACGAGGATGTCGTTCAACAGAAGGAGGGGGTTTACTTTTTTTTCAGAGAGGGGTGGAACCCGCATCCGGTGTCCAAGGGCGGAGTGGAGAATTTAAAATTTCGAGGGACCTTTTCTCACACCCAAACAGTAGACCCTATACCTCTGCCTCACCAGCAGCTCCTAGCAACACATCTCACATCAAACAAGATACAGTAACGCACTGCAATCATGCTTCGATAGCATAAACTCCATCCGGTGGCTTGGACCAGCAACAAAAAAAATAAAAGCGCCAAACATCAGTTTCCACGGTCCGCCAGACACCTAGGCGCATAGCCGACATACGCCCTCTTCTCTCTCCCTCAGCCCCGCTCGTGTGGCTCTTCTCTTTGCGTCAGAGTTGACCCATCTTGCAAAGGGTCACCAAAGTTAGGATGGTTAGGGAGGGATTGCAGAGTGCATCGCCCGATCTGAAATCGCTTCATTTGCGTTACCCGATAGAAAGCTCATCCTTCATCACAGACAGAACGCACAGAGCATGCAAGAAAGCTGCGCAACGAAACAGGATATTTATATATGTCAAGAAACCAGAGAATATGAGAGAGAGAGAGAATGATACACACTGAACGAGGATGCTCTACTGGATCCAGATCGATCAACGAGTTGCCATTCTCACACCAGAGCTCGACCCTCTTTGCTAATCGGATACTGTACACGAGCTCGACATCTAGAGAAGCATGCTAGGCATGTCCTCAATGTACTGCTTGAGCTTGACCAGGAAAGTCACTGCCTCACGACCGTCGAGCAGTCGGTGGTCGTAAGTGAGCGCCACCACCATGATGGGTCGGATCTCGACCTTGCCGTTGACGACCCAAGGCTTCTCCTTGACGGCGTGCATTCCCAGAATAGCCGAACCAGGCAAGTTGAGGATCGGGGTACCAAACAGCGAGCCAAACACACCACCGTTGCTGATGGTGAAAGTACCACCGCTCATGTCCTCGAGCGTGAGCTTGTTGTCACGCGCCTTCTTGCCGAGGTCAGCAATGGCCTGCTCAATCTCGATCAGCGACATGGTCTCGAGGTTGCGAACAACGGGGGTGACGAGACCCTTGTCGGTCGAAACAGCCACCGAAAGGTCAACAAAGTCACGGTAGACAATGGTGTCACCAAGACCAGCACCCTCAATCGAGGCGTTGGCGGCGGGGACATCCTTGAGAGCCATAGCCGAGGCCTTGGCGAAAGCCGACATGAAGCCGAGCTTGACACCCTGCTCCTTGAGGATGCGGTCCTTGTGTCGTGCGCGGAAGGCCATCAGGTTGGACATGTCGATCTCGTTGAAGGTGGTGAGCGAAGCAGCGGTGTTTTGCGACTGCTTCAAGCGCTCAGCGATCCTGAGACGCATGCGCGACATCTTGACGCGGTTCTCCTCTCGGCTGCCAGCGGCGGGTTTTGGTGCCGAAGAAGAAGAAGACGACGAAGAAGACGAAGAAGAAGACGAAGACGACTTGGAGGCAGAAGAGGAGGAAGACGAGGAGGAGGGAGCGTTGGCGTTGGCGGGCGAAGGCTTGGACTCGGGTGCAGACGAGGGAGCGGGCTTCTTGTCGTCGCTCTTCTTCTCGGGCTGCTTGGACTCGTCCTTCTTGGGCTTGTCATCCTTCTTGTCTTCCTTCTTCTCAGCCGACTTGTCACCGGAGCTGGCGCCATCGGCGGGAGCCTCACCGGGCTCGAGCTTGAAGAGGTCCTTGCCGACCTCGACGGTGTCCTCCTCGTTGGCGTAGACCTCGACGATGGTTCCGGACTGAGGAGCGTTGACCGAGACGTCAATCTTGTCGGTCTCGATAGTAGCTACCTCCTCGTCAGCCTTGACAAAGTCGCCGACCTTCTTGTTCCACTGTTTCAAGGTACCCTCGGTGATGGACTCGGCCATCTGGGGCACCTTGACGACCTCCTTGCGGCTCGAGGACGATGAGAAGTTCCTGTATTCCGTTGCGAGCGGAGAGAGCGGGGCGGCAAGATGTGCGTTGTTTCGACAATTGCACCGAAAACGGCACGACAAGCGCAGAACCAGGAGAAAGAAGCCAAGATTGTTCAAGTCAGTGTACGTGGTCTTTTGTGGGAACAATGCAAGCTCACGAAGCGTTTGCTCGCCCGTTCAGGCGCTTCCATGCAAAAGTGACGATGCTTACCTCTGAGCAGCAAGAGCGGTGTTGTGGGCACCAATGGCAAAGCTCTTCTGAGTAGCCGAGGTGAGGAGGGTTCGGCGAGCGACGGCGGGGGTGACCATGCGAACCGAACCGGATCGGAGCGCAAGGCTCCTGGCAGCGCGAGCGCCAGACTGGGCAAAGGATCGAGCGAGCATTGTGGACGACTCTTGTGAACCAGCGAGGAGAAAAGAGATGTAAGCGTAGCCTCCAAGTGTGTGATGAAAGTCTTGTCACCAAAGGATGTTGTTTTGACTCGACGAAGATGATGGAGAGAGAATGTGAGATGGAGGAGGAGGTTGTGGAGAAAGACAAGCGAATTGAACTTACACAACAGAAAACTGTCCGCGGTGTACGGTCACGGTCCACAGTGACACACAGACACGGAGAGAGAGTGTTGACGCCGACGTCGCTGGCTGCAGACAGACGAATCAAGGGCCGAGGGTGTCGAGAAGAATTTGGCCAAATTCCACAAGGGAGGCCAAAGAAGAGAAGCCTGACGGATCGTCCCGTTCAGATGGAATTTCTTAGAGAGTGAGATGTGACGCAGGTGGAGATATTCGGATTCCAACCAACGATCGCAGGTTCCTTTTTTTTTTTTTGTCCCTTTTTGTTTTTTCAACAAAATACAATCGTGCTCATTGGCAGCATACGTTTGTATTCCAAGTCTCGTTCTACTCGATTTGAATTCGCCTCGTGGATTGTATCTGCGCCTTGCGTGACAACAAAACGGTGAACGAGCCAACCCTTTTGTGCTCACTTTCAACCAAAATGACCGGCATCTTCCTTTTGACATCCATCCGACCGCAGCTTCACATCGTGCAACCACCTCAATGCTCCATCAAGCTTTGAGCAATGCATATCGATTTGTATTCACAAGTTGCCATTGAAGAGCAATCGAGAAAGGAACCCAATCTAGGGCTGGCGTGGCGGAAGAAGGCTAGGCTAGGCTCGGTGTCAAGTGACTCTTTTGAGCCAGACGGATCTTTCCGCACTTTCCGGCACTGCCGGCAAAAGGCAACTTTTTTTAAATGCCTCCCGCTCCATCCTCTCTCACTTCCTCTCTCTCTCTCTCTCTCTCTCTCTCTCTCTGTTTTCGGATTGGCCGGCGTCCCTTGTACCTCCGTTTTTGCTTTTCTACAGGTAATTGTTCCATGTTGCAAGGTCAGCTGTTGGTGTTCTCCCTGATACTCCCGATGAAATTGACCGAATTGACCGACACAGGGTCGTTTCTTGCTTCACAAACCCGGCTCAACCCTTCATCCCTTCCCCGCGTCTTCCCCCCAGCCTTGCCTCACGCCACACACACGCGCGCAATACAGGGCAGAGACAACAACGAAAGCAACACTGATCAAGAATGTATATATTAAAGAGTAACCGCATTAGCAAGCCGTAAGTTTTTTCCTCCATTCCTTGCGCTTCTGTGTCAAGTTATGCCTTGTCAGTACGCCAGTTGAAGATGTCCAATCCGCCCAGCTTGCCATTTTCAGAAGGTGCACCGCTGTTGCTCTGACGCATGGCCAGGCTTCCTGTCAACGAAGCGGTGCTCGAAGCGGCTGCCGAAGATGCAGGCGCACTTGCTTTGCTACCCGCCCTTGGCTCGAGCAAGAGACTGCGCCGGTACAGGTCATCGGCACCTCGGCCTCCCTGTGCGCCTTGCACGTCATTCAGCGCGCTCTTGAGAAACTTTTGCATCTCGGGCACCTCCACCAGATTGTACGGCACCTGGAAGCGCTGCACCTCACCCACGATGCGGCTGATCTTGATGTACTTGTCAAAGTTGAGCAGCTTCTTTTCTGGGTTGGAAGGGCACGGTCGAGTGGCCGCATTGCCTTCGTGACAGAAGGTCAGATCCGTCAAGAACAGACCCAGGAAGGGAATCGCTGGCGGGGTGGTGTTGCGAAGACGCGCACGGTAACCCGCATAGTTGCGCGTGTGCTCCACAGCACGGCGCTGCTGGTCCATCATACCGCGGTACTTGGTGGGCAGACCATCCCATGTCTTTTTCAGTCGAGCGATCGTCGACGAGTTGAGCGCACACTGGATCGCCATGAGCGTGTGGAAGTTGTTGAGCTGCTCGCATCGGTCACCGAGCTTGATGAAAAACTTGAGCAGCTGCGTCCTCTTTCGTGCGTCCGCCTCTCCCAAGATGCACTCGCTGATCCAGCCGGTGATCCTCGTCGACATGGACGACATGCTCTTGACGTGCACATCCTCGCTGGCCCCTGCCGCCCTGGTCTCTTTGGTAAACTTGGAACCAAGCAGCTCCTCGGGCTGGATAGCACAGTAGAGCTTGCTATCCAGAATGGTCAACTGACGTGCAAGCTCGAGCGGGTCAAAGTCGAGCACGTTGATCCTGTCAAAGTTGTCGCTTCGCAGATTCGAGAGCAGCGTCTTGGACACCACAGAGGTCGGTGGCAGAGCACCACCTTTGGAGAAGGCAGAGGGGGCGTACATTTGAGAAGCATCGGTCATGGCAAGACCAAGTCCGCCCTTCATGCGTTCCGAAGAGATGACGCGCTGAAGACTGCCAGGACCTCGGCTGTTGCCGACCAGCACCGTTGTCTTTTGCGTGGCACCATCGAGACGCTTGCGGGCCAACTCGGCAAGGCGATGCGCAGGACCCGCAAGCGCGCCAGCACTGGCCCATCGCTCCGCCAGCGGGATGAGCTGCTGCAGAACGACACGGTCCGTCGAAGGGTTCCAGTGATTCTCGAGCCAGCTCTTGAGCAAGTTGAGCACACGGAGACGCACGGGCACCAGCTTCTTATCGTTCCAGCGCGACAAATCCGCTTCGCTCATGGCGAGGTCAGCGGGAGGCGTCATCTCAAAGCGAGCCACCAACGTGTCGAGCAGCTCTTGCGGCGAGGTGAACATCCTGAAGCACAAGAAGAACGCCGTCGAAAAGGTCGCCTCGATCATGGTGTCGTGCGGTGTCATCTTTTCGACCAGCGCCTTCAGGGTGGCGCCTGTGACCTGTCCCTCCGAGTTGCAGACCACATCCGAGGCATCGTAGTCCGGTGCCATGTAGCGCGATTCGATCGAGACAACGGGACCCCGTTGTTCTCTGTACATCGACTGACGATCCACAACACCGCCAGCCAGCTGCTTGGCAGCCGTCTGTGCTGTGGTGTGTGCATCTGGGACGGCACCTGTCGACTGCTGCAGCTCGAGCGAAGGACGTGCCGAGGTCTCTCCCGTGCACTCGGAACGGATCGATTGAATCGTAGATCGAGACGTCCTCGCCGCATCCGGTGAAAGCTGCTCGACGGAGGAACCGATGGCAGAGCCGTTGCTGCTGGCGAGCGAGGCACTCTTGGATTCACCAGCTCGCGCGTCTGCAATGCGAGACTGAGTGTATTGCGCGCTTCTGTCTGCAGCATACCCACCGGCAGATTGAAGTGAAGAAGAACGGTCCATGGCGGTGGGCGTCGGGCGCGAGTCTCGCTGGATCGAAGCGATGCTGACTTTGGAGGCTTCCGAGTCCTCTCCGCTGTGCTCGTCTTCGTCAATGTCGTCGAAGCCGTTCTGGTGATCGTCGCGTTCGTATTTTTGCTTGAGGCAGGACAAGCTGGTTGCTTTGCGGCCGAGGAAGGACAAGGTGTTCTTCCTGCGCAGCTCCCGCGCCGCAGCAGCATCACCGTCGTCGCCACCACGAGCGAGGCTCTCCTCGTCATCGTCGTCCCCCTGTTGTCCGTCGTGGTCAGGGCCCAACGAAGCACGCAGCTGCGATGCAGCGCGCGGTCGTCGCGCACGAGACGGCTCGGGCAGGCCAATCGTGAAAGTGGGCTCCAATCGGTCGATGCAAAGACGCACGGCTCCAACGCATTCACCACCGGTTCGCAACACGCTCGTGGCGGCTTGAAGCAAGCGAGACTTGTCTTCGGCTTCAGCAGCCGAGCCAGCGGTGATCGAGGCGGAGGGCGCAGACGTGACAATGCGGGCAGCGGTGACGAGCTGCGTCGTAGCCTCGTACAGGTTCTCGCGGGTCTCCCACAGGATGGAGGTCTCGCGCGGGCGAAGCTGCTGCAGAACGACGTTGTTGTTGACCGCTTCGACGACAAGCAGGAGGTTACGCACACCGACGACGGCCTCGCGAGTCATGTCGATGAGGTAGGCATAGCTGGAAGCGTGACTTTCGGAAGTGTGGGTGTGAACGTGACCGATGAAAGCTGCAATAATGGAGAGGAGCTGGTCGTTGGTGACACTGAGGCGCTGCATGACCTCGTACGGAGTGCGCTCGACGGGGCTGGGTGGTCCTTCATCCTCACCGGAGCCGGTAGAGCCGTGATGAGAGCCAACGTCGTGGCCTGAAGCCGATTCGGGCGACTCGGAGCTCGAGTCGGAGCGCGAGCGAGCCATACCCAAGTGACTAGCGACGGCAGCTGCTACAGTCTCTGCGCGTCCATCGAGCTGGCGCTGCGTCATGGAACGCGCCTGTGCAATCGCCTGGGCACCTCCGTCCGAAGACTCGACCGAGCCATCCGAGGGATGGCGACGCTGTGCATAGGTACGACGCATGTCGGATTGACTGCGAGCAGTGTCGTACTGGAGATGACGGGCCGACGAATGAGAGGCGTGGCTTCTTGCTCCAGAGTCGCGGATCTGCGAGTATCCAGGAGTGGGCGTCTTGTCGAGCTCCTGCCTACTGACCGCCGAGCGATCGCGGCTACTGCGATTGGCATAGAGATCGTCGTAGACGGACGATCGACGCTCCGGTACAGGCACGCCACATTCGACGGCAACGCCGAGGAAATTGCGGACATTTGCAAGCACCTGCTCTGCCAGGCTGAGCATGGCATCCATCTCTTCGGGTCTCTGCGTCTCATCGACCATAGGTGCGGAAGCCCTTCGTGCCTGTGCTACGAGCTTGCTGAGCTCGGAGAGAATGGCTTTGCGCTCGCGAGCCAGATGCGGATTGGCTTTGAGTACAGCCGACTCGCGAGTGAGGCAGTCGGTGGCAGAGAGAACGGAGCGGACCGACGAGATGACGCATGCTGTCGACGGTTGGAAGTGTGCGACACGATTGGCTCGGACGGCATTCTTGAGGAGCGAGATGGCATGAAGGATAGGATCCAAAACACCAGCGTCGCCGCGGTCCACAACAGGTGTCGATGTGGGTGTAGAGGAACGCGAAGTGTTTGCAGAGAAATAGCGCTCCCGCTGCAATGCAGTTTGGTTGAGGGAGCGATAGTCGGCGGCGACGTGATCGAAATCGGACGAAGCATGGCTGGTGGTGGCGGAATCACGGAGAGGCTGACCGTCGTCGTACGAGTAGCTGTCGTTCTGGCCGTCATCCGAGACATAGACGGCTTCCTGGTCTACGTAGTTGGATGGGAACCAACCACGCTGGCCATCAAGCTCGCCATCCCACCAGCCGGAAGGATCGCGGTTGTAGACCTTGATGACCTGGCCGGCTTGGAACGAGAGGCAGGTAGCATTGTTGGAGTTGAAATCGTGGAGCGCCACGACGTGCTCCTCGGGCTGTACGTCAAACTCGTCGTCGTTGTCAGCATAGGCTGGAACGAAGCTAGCTTCGGCCTGGGCAGACGAGGTGGAGGCCCAGGACGACATGGCTGGTTGTGTCGAATCGATGTGGGAGGAGGCCGCACGTTCGAAGCGGGAGGAGAAGGGGCTGTCGAAGCTGTTTGTAGAGTCGGTGGAAGGCAGAAAGGACTGCTGAGCAAAGTTTTGGTTGTGGATTGTTCTGTAGTCGTGAGACGAACTGAAAGCGGTGGATGGGACCATGTCGCGAGTATGGAAGCAGATTGGTTGTGGGAAGAAAATGTCACCTGCTTGTCGAGAGAGTGCAGGTAAACAAAGTGGGCGCTTCTCGCTTTAAGGCAATGAAAGAGCGTCACAGAGCTCGAGCGTGCATGATATGATCCGCAGCTGATCAAGAAGCGGAAGGGGTAGATGAAGTTGTACGGTGTGATGGAGAAAACCTTGACCTGCAAGGGAAGATACGGATGGCTATCGGGGAGCGCGAATCCTGCTGAGCTCGGCTTGCGATGTCGGTGCAGTGAAGGCTGGCGATTCTTGCGCGTCGACGCAAGTGACTACACGTGAGCTTGTCGAAGAGAGGAAGAAGAAAAAAGGGAACAGACGAGAGCTAGAGGATGGCAGCTGGTAAACGAGGGTGTTGTTTCGGGACGAGGAGAAGAGCTCGCAAAGCGGAAAAGGAACGCGTATCTGATCGATCTTGCAAAACGGCAGATAGAGATGGTGGAGTGAGGGAGGATGTGAGAGAGGAATCGAGAAGTCGAAAAGGTGCAGTGGGGGTGATGTCGTGATCCACGTCTTGCAAAGAAAGGGAGAATGATGTGGTGGTGATGGATGATGACGGGGTCCAGAGAGGTGCAAGTTGAGCATGCCACCGATAGACGACGGAGAACAAGAAAACAAGCACGACCTGCAAATAGCACAAGGCAAAGGAGAGAGACAGAGAGAGAGAGAGAGAGAGAGTCGTTCCATGCGGGGCAGCCAACACAGTTGTGGTGCGTGTGGACACGGAAAAGCAGTCACATTCGTCACACCTGTCTCCATAAAAAATCACATTTTCTTCTCTCTTTTTGAAAATCCAGGCTATTTTCAAGCACACAGTCAAATTTAGGTGGCACCACCAATCCACTCAATCAATTGCAGTTCAGGCACCTTTTTCTTTTCTTTTCTTTTTTTCTTTTTTTTTTTCAGAAAAATGAGAAAGAAAATGCAGCTCTCTTTGTTGTTCTCAAGACCGAGAGAGAGGCAAATGAGAGAGAAAGCAGACTCGGTCGCGGAATTAAGCAGGCATTTATTTGTTTTTGGTTTCGAATCTACAGTACAGTACAGTATTTATTTAATTTTTGTTTATTTATTTTCATTAAATCGTGCAGCAGATTGCGTGTGTGTGTGTGTGCGTGTGAGTGCAAGAGCGTGGGAGCACAAGGCGAGGTTCGAGAACGGACTTGTGAACATGATGGATGCTTTTGCTTGCTTCATACCGTTGCTCTGCAAGGTCAAAAACGTTGGTGGTGATGGTTGTGGTGGTGGTTAAATATGCCCGATCGATCCTTATTTACGGTACAATGCAATTGAAGTACCGTTGCAAAAGTCACTGTCATTCGTAGCTTCATGTAGGATATAGCACCCTGGTCTGCACTGATCAACGCTACGAGGCGAGCCCACCTTGCTGCTTTAGCATCAAGACCAAAACTGCAGTCATCTGCTGTACAACAACACAGTTGTACCGTATCTCCAAAAAATGAAAGAGCTCAAGCAAAACCGGTTGATTGGCTTGACCTGCAAAGTGGGGCAATACTTAACGCTAGCTCTTTTCCTTCATCTCGTAGCCGAGAGCTCTCGTCTTGTGCTGTGAAAAAAAAAAGGCCGTTCACTTCGGTAGACCCGACAGAGCGGAATTTCAGGGGTCATCCCCACATTTATACCAAGTTCAGAAGAAAGGGTGATGCATCGCTTCTTTCCATCTCTGTCTCTTTGGGCTTGGTCTACTGTATTCTGTCCTTTCAGGGATAGTATAGCACGACCTCACCCTGTTCTTTTGTTTTGGTTTCTGGAAGAAGGAGACTCTCTCGCCAGTTGTCTAGGTCGCCATTAAAGCAAGCAATGCGTGTGTGTGCTGCAAAGTCGTTCATGAAGGATCGCCAAAGCCCACTTCCGAAAGTCCAACTCCTTCGACTTTATCAACGAATGTACTGTAGCATGAACTAAATTACTTCGGATAAGATCTGGAATCTGGACCGGGTTGTCTCACGATCTCTCAAGATGGCGGGTTGTCACGCTTTAGAATGTAGCCCAAGGATGCCAGAGTCGCAGTTTCGCGGCATCGAGGTTATAGTGTAGATCTGGGAAACAAGCTTGTTGCGGGTCAAAGTCTCGACTCTTTTCTCATTCTATCTCGACGTTTTAAGCGTCAACCACGACGATGGGTCAAGGCTAGAAATTCGCTCGCCGTGCGTTGTACTGTAGATGGATACGAGGTATCTGCAACCCAAGACTGCGGTGCGGTGTAACTTGACGGCGCGATTTGAAAGTATTGCATGCCGTCCCTTGCTGCGATGATGCCATCGGGCCAGGGCCAGGATCGCGAGAAGGGGGAAGTCATGTCTCAGGTACAACAACATACACACATACGCACACACTAAGGTCAGCTGAAACCGGCGCGCCAACAAACTGGCCTTTACACCCACACCTGTACGCCACAGCGGAATGAGATTATACCCGACCCCGCGTTTTTGCACACCGGCCCTTCTTGCAACCACAGTACAGTTGGTCGCGACACCATGCAAGGTAAAAAAAAAAGGCTGTGGGAGAGGTCGCTTCAAGGGGGCTCATCATTGACGTGGCAATGCATAGCAGAGCTCAGGTTGCCCCAATATTCAGGGTCCAACAAAAGAGCACTCTGCAGCTCTGTTGCTGGCTGCATTGATGTAGGGGTCCCTGTGCCGCTGTCACAATTTCGCGCAGTCAGGGTCGTGAGAAAGCAAAGCCCATTCGATGGCAACCTCCACTGTGACTGCATTTCTATTGTTTCGCTGGCCGCACCGCCTTTTGTTTCCGTTATATTGTTTTCCTTCCTGACCCTCGAAATCTCTTCGTTCTTCTTCTCTTCTTCTTCTTCTTCTTCGTCTTTGCCGCTTCAGCAGAACAGCGCTTTAAAGTCTTAAAGTCAATCAAATTACACTCTCCTTACCTCTCAAGATGTCGGAACGTCGCCGTGCTGTGTGGTTGCTCGATTCTTCATGCCGTGACAGCAAGAGTGGATTGGGTTGTCTCTGATCCACGTAACGATGCACTTTCCTGATTAGACAGTCATTAGATTTGACCATACTCAACACCGTCCCATCCAGAGACCTGAAGCGTTGTGCTTTCAGACAAAGCCGCATCAATAGCGGATGTACCGCATGGACACAAGCATCCAGCGTGAGAAATACAGGTACTTTTACATACACACAGGTTATTGCGAGTCCAAAGGTCCGGATAGTGCTGCATTTCCACCCGACAGCATATCCGAAGACATTCTCATCGTCATCTTCCACTCCGCCCAGCGAGCAGTCGTTCCGGCTTTGACTCCGATCAGCATCAGCATTCCCGTTGGCAACACGGGAGAATCAAAGTAATGGGTTTGATCGCTGACAACAAACAGTTGATTGTGAAGAAGCTCAACGGAAGCTTTCTAGGGAAGAATGGCAAAGTGTGTCAGAAGGAGGTAAGGCTGCGAATTGATCGGGGTTCTATCAATCACCGACTTGATCGAGCTTCTAGGCTGGCCACTCGGTTGAGGGGTCGCAAAGTGTAAGTTAAGGTGTGGGAGATTTCGTCCGTTTGTCAGCCACTGCCATTGCACTGCCATCACACTGCTGCCAAGGACTTATTTTCTTGAGCATCTGCGGTACCAATCTAAAGGCACAAACAAACAAGATGTGAGACTTTAACTCTCACCGTTTGGACAGGTTCCCCTGAATCCTGCTCTAGCGCATCAAGTGTCATCGATGACACAGAGACAAGCGATCCGCTCCAATCGTCGCTTTGACAGACCTTCCTCGGAATACGAGCCTGACCATCACGCTGCCACGGGCTGAAAAACTCAGGATGCATATTCCGAAGACCAACAAGCAGGAATCACACACACACACATGCTAAAAAGGCTTTCTGTGTTGTGGCCAGTCCTGACAAAATGTCTCAGCCAGACGATATCCGAATAAGAAAGAAAACTAAAATAAAAAAATCGCGGCCATGTTTCTCGCTGACAGCTTGTGCCTGCATCATGGAGCATTCTACCTCCGCTTCAAGCGAGATACAGCGTGCCTTTTTTTTTCATACCCACGGTCACGGTCAAACAGCCAGCATTACAGTCCAGCCTTCTTCCAAACTTAGGCCACGATCGCGAGGGCAAGATTTGATCAGGACCAATTCTCTACGATAGCACAAAGACATGGTTCCAATGATGAAGCGCTGAACTGGAGCAGCATGACTGTAATGCAACAAAGAGAGAAATGTGCACTTGTTTGTTTCAGCAAGATCAATCAAAATACCTTAGCGTGCGAATGAGATCCAGCGAGACCCCTTACAAATGGTCTAGGCTCAAAAAGAGCATGTACCGAGGCATCTTGTATTTGTAATCTCAGCCTGAGACAAGCCGTCAAGATTAGGCTCTTTCATGCAGTACCTCTTGGTTGATCCTGCCATCCGTAATGGCACCTGTCTCTCACACGATTGCTGCCGATCAGCGCCGATTGGTTCTTTCGCACGTAGGCTCCCACGACCGGTATAAGAATCATTCACAAATGCGAAGAGATAGAGCGAGACAGGATGAGAGATTGATACACGTTGCAAAGGTACGATCAGGCGGATGAAAAGTGATCCAACCGCTTCACGCATCGAGCGGAAGCATGTGAGGAAGCGGCCCTCTCGGCTCGATGCCCTTGTTGGCTCCTACTCCCGAGTAGCCCTTCTTGATATGGTCAAAGTTGGTGTAGTCGCTGAAGGCCTTTTCGTTCCAGTACAGGTTGCGAAGGTAGCGATGAATGTGTGGGTAGTCGTGGCGAATCATGCGAATGTTGCATCGGAAGAGCGTGTGGTATGCAACGTCGAATCTTGCAAGAGTCGGATACAGCCTGATGTCCGCATCGCTCAGCCCGATCTCGGGCACCAAGTAGCTCCTCCCATCCGACAAGAGCTTCTCGAGACGGCCAAGTGCACCGAAGAGATTGTCAACTTCCTTGTCATACACCTCCTGTGTGGTGGCAAAGCCTGTCTTGTAGACACCGTTGTTGATGTCGGGGTAGATCCATTCGTTGAGCTCGTCGATTTTCTTGATAGCCTCGGCGTTGTCTGCGGGGTAGTACGTCTTGCCTCTGGCCGGGCTGTTTTCCGGCAAAAGATCGTCAAAGGCGGTATACAAGATGCGAATGATCTCCGAAGATTCGTTGTTGACGATGGTACCCAACTTCTTGTCCCACAGGATGGGGACGGTGTACCTTGCAGTGTAGTTGGGGTCGGCCTTGAGATAGAGCTGCTTGGTGTTTTCAAAGCCGTGGATGGGGTCGCCAGTCTCCACATCGTCTGTGACAGAGAAGGGCCAGCCATTGGGCGTCAAAGAGTAGTGCACGATGGCTACTTCGATAATGTCTTCAAGCTGCTTGAGGGCGCGAGTGTGCAGCGTTCGGCAGGCCCACGGGCAGATGAGGGCGCAGTAGAGGATATACCGGCCCTTTTCCGGCTGGTGAGGACCGTCCTTAGAGATGGTATTACGGAAAGAAGAGACCTGACGGCGAAAGTTGCCATCCTTCTCCGCATGGATGCTGACGCTGTGCTCGACCATGATGTAAGACCGATCCGGAAGCGGTGCTGTTTTGTCAAGTCTTGCAGTGCAGGGCTTGGAGCCGTTGAGAATGTAGCTTGGGAGTCGAAGGCCAGGTTCAGGATGAAGGGTTTGCAAGTCTCGATGTAGAGAGCGACGGAGCTGCGACCTGCGTGGTGCGAAGTGCGATCAAGAGAGCTGTGCTGGAGATGTGGCCGGAAGGAAAGCTAGGAAGCAAGGTCAGAGCTACAACATATAGAAAGCAGGACCCTGAAGGTCATTTGTTAGCTCCGCGCACGGTCTCCGTCCGTCGTAGCATGAACGGTGGAGGCGAAGGTGTGATTTTTTCGGTGCAGCTTAACTCCGCGTCTCATATACAAATGTGCGAAATAAGGTTTAGGCTTGGCTCGACTTTTTTTCCTTATCGTCACCCTATGTTGGCGACTGGCTCATTGATCGGACAAGCCGACAGTCGCTTCCTTATGAAGAGCTCCATTGTAGCATTCCAGTTCAAAGTGTCACGACAGACTCAGTCGTCGGTTGCGACGGAAACCCATTTCAAGATGTGAGACTTTTTTGAGCAGAAGGTTCACACTTCACACGGTCTGTTTGATCCGGCGGCGATGTGAATAAAACTAGAATGGTATTGCAGAGTGATAGCTACGATCAGCCATCTTGAAAAGATACGCCGTGTCCCATTACTTCATCGCATCCACCCATGCCTGCAAGTCGACCTTGGCAGCGTCTGCCTCGATCACGTACTGATGCTTGGTCAGGTCTTTTGGCGTAGGTCGTTTTGCTGGATCCTTGACTAGGCACAGGTTGACAAACTCCTCCATGAGCTTGGGGAATCTGCCTTCTGGCAACTTGGGCGGAGGCTCGTTGACAATGTGTTGCAAGAGATCCAAGATTGACATCTGGTGACTCGAGCCCTCGAGGCTGACACCTGCCGCCTTTGACTTTCTGCGCTTCTCCTTCTCCTTTTTGGTGACTTGCAGCTTGGGTGCAGGCTTGGTAGGTGAGAGCGTTCCGCTGAGATCGTCGTGCAAAAAGTCGTTTTCGACGTCCGAGTCGTCGTCGTCGTCGTCCTCATTCTCCGAGAAAGGGAAGCGGCCAAGGGCCAGCTCGATGATGGAAACACCTAGACTCCACACATCAGACTTGACACTGTACTGGTCACCCTGGATACGCTCTGGCGACATGTAGGTGCTCGTTCCGACAAAGGTGTCTGCGATACTGTTGATCAGCTCACCACTGACACCAAAGTCGCAGATCTTGATCTGCCCAGCGCCGTTGACGAGGATGTTGCTGGGCTTGACGTCACGGTGAATGATGCGATGCACGTCATAGAGGTAGGTGAGACCGTGTGCCACGACCACGGCGATCTTGCCGCAAATCTCGGGCGAGATGGGGCCGTACTTTTTGTAGATACCGTCGAGCGAGTCCTTGTCCATAAACTCCATGCACATGCAGATGTGTGGCTCGTTGAGGTAGGCGCCGTAGAACGAGACAATGTAGCGCGAGTTGCACTCGTGTAGGATCTGAAGTTCTCGGAGGATCTGTTTTCGCACGCTGGGCTTGGCGTCAATGAAGACCACCTTTTTGGCCATGACCGTTCCGCTCTTCTCGTGCAGCACCTTGGTGACGGTACCGCCATTACCGGCGCCGAGTTCGGACAATGTCTTGAGATCCTCGTTCTTCAAATCGAGCTTGTATTCGACTCCGAGTTCGAGGTTGGCTAGCTGTTGGGTGAGCTTGTTGTGGTAGTTGGCGCCCGAGTTGGGTTCGGTATCGAGGCCATTTTTGCCTGGAAGCGAGAGCGAGCCGCCGGGTGTGATTGCCGAGGATTTGCCGATGGTGGATGCATTCGAGGTGGCCGAACCTTCGCCCGTGTTTTGTGATGGTGTTGCCGAAGAGGCGCCTCCAGGACTGGCTAGCGGTGATTCCGCCAACTGCAGTCCCTTGAAGTTGCGCTTCTTGCGTATGGACGAGCCAGCGCTAGATGAGAGCATTGTGAGGTGTGAGAGCGCGGACCTGTCGAGCGCGGTGGTTGTGAGGCAGGAGGATGAGTTGATCCAAGAGGATGGTGCGAGTGCTAACGCTGTCGTCCTTCGATTGTAGAAGGTAGCGATCGGGTCTGCGAGGCGGCGTGGGGCTTCGGCGATGCTGGTCGCTTCCAAGATCGTTCTGACGGTTGTTGGTGGTCACGTTGGCTATCTGCGAGACTAGAACACACCGAGATCAAGCTGTAGATTGGCACTGTGACGTGCAAGTGATCGTTCTGCGATGTGTAGTGCTGCTTGAGGTCTAGTGTGAATCTTAGCGCCGAGGGAAGGTGGTAATCGAATGGGTTTGCGACGGTCGCAGCTCTTTGGTTCAGATGCAAGGGATGCGATTGCTGAGCAGCAGGACACTATCGCGACTGTTTTTTCCTTTCTAGATGCTAGATGGCAGAAGACCTGAACAAGTGAATGCTTTCGGGATGCTGAGATGAACGATGCGTGGGGTGAAGCGAGCGACCTGCTGAGCCAGATATTGCAACCAAAGCAAGCCCAGACTGACGTTGCAGAAGTGAAGAGACGCGGAGGAAAAGAGAGCGGGAAGGTCGAAGATGCGGGATGAAAGGAAAGAACCACGAAGCGGTGTTGCAAATGGAGAAGACAGAGATGGGTTGAGAAAGGCTGGATTGGGATGAGATGGGATCAGGCAAGTGGCTCGCACGCGCTTTTGTGTGTCACACACACAGACACACACACACGCTTCAAAGGGGTCAAGTCCGAGCATCACAGAGAAAGGGCCCACACACGCACACATACACACAGAGCTCAAGCCAACACACACCAAAAAAAGAAAAAGAAAAAGCAGCAGCAGAAAAGCACACGCCTGCTTGTTTCCCGCCAGATTGATGCGTGTGTGTCTTCGTTCCACGCGCGGCCAAGCCGAGACACCAGGAGAAATTGACAAAATCGAGGTAAAGTAAGAGAGCGTGTGTGGTGTGTGTGAGAGAGCCCTTGTTCTGTTCCTCTTTCGACACTTCTTCTTCATCTTCTTCTTCTTCTTCTTCTTCTTGCAAGCCTCACAAGATCCAATCAGACCTAAGCTTGCTTGCGACAGAAACTAATGCAGAACCGAACGCACTTGCGATGCTCGTGGCTCGGTCTTCTACTCATGATGCTACACCTTTGACATTTGAGCCGCGGCGAAATACTTGTTCTGAGAGAGAGGTTAGTGTCTGTTGGTCAAAGACTCCGATTCAGCTCAGCTCCGAAAGTAGAATTAGGTCTGAGCAGCTGCTCGCCAAAAGAGAGCTGAGATCCAACCACGAAATGAAATCTCTTTTCAGATCTCGCCTGGCAGCCTCCTGTTTGAGAAGATTGCCTCCGCAAAGCAGTCGCAAGTTGCGTTCGCCCTAACATTTCAGACGAGATTTCGCCGATCGTGGGAAAGGAAGCATCCGAGACGTCGACGCAGACGATGAAAAACACAACACAGAGAGTACAGGGAAGATCATGGGATTGCATGGGGAACAACAAACGGCGACATCGAAACTACATGACCACAAACTGCAACAACGTCAACCAAATACCTGCTAATCAAAGACAGGGTCTATCAGAAACGAGCGGCCAACCCTCCCTCGAAGCTCAGGAACAAGCTCCCACTTAAGGTCGCAAGCCATGTTGCTTCTCGGGCAAAGGTCCTCGGCGGGCGGCTAGAATCGTCCTCCACACGAGGTGGAAGGACGACAAGGCCCTTGATGTAGCCTCACTGTCGTAAAGGGCGGCAAGCACTCGGGTTTCATCTACTAGACTGAATAAGGTGACATGCAATTGAGCATGTAGAATCGGAAATCGACTTTATTAAGTGATTCCGTAAAGCTGCGAGGTTGGAAAGGGAAATCGAAGCGGATGGCGATGTAGGGGAACAGTCAGCGAAAACCGAACAATGGCAAAGGAAGGGAGGGGTCGATGTTGGGTTGGGAGAGGTCGAGTTGGGGAGATGCGAGCCTTGCAGCCAGCACAGGGGAAGGGGAGAGTGCAAAAGGTAGGGGGTAGAGGTGGTACTCACTATGATCTTGGAGAGAAGGAAAGAGGGATGCGTGGAAATCGCATGGTTATATACCTTTCACCATGCCTGACCCTCCCTTGCTTGGTTTCAAATTTTTCAAAAGGAAAATCTTGTTCTGCTGCGCACCGTCTCTCGAAAAAATTTCCACAAACCACCAGCTGCGCCCTTTGAAAAAATCGAAAGGGAAAAAAAAAAAAACTGCGGCGCACCGTTCAGTGTTTCGGTTTCATCTCTCCTCTCTGACGGCCGACAACAGTCAGAGCAGGCCCGGTTTCGGTCTGCGTTGCATGCAATTGAGTCCCACCGAAGGCTAGGATGGGCTTCTCAGAGTCGGAGATGAGTCTATGAATAGTCTCGAGCAGGGTGTAAGAGGTGCATGGCGAGGACAGCAAGGGTCTTGGAATCATAAAGTGTTTGGTGTTCCATAGTCGAAGCCGATGTGAACCCGATTGGATGGATCGGGATCGGCGAATGCGAACGTCACTGCATCGTCCGATTCCAAATGACGCGTTTCGCTCCTCGCCTCTTCGACAGCTGGCGCCGTTGGAGACCCTGCTTCTTCCACAGCCTCTCACGATTTCAGGGTCCATCGCTCGTAACAGACTCTCTAAGTTCGGTACGAAGAGGAATGCTCGGCGGTGAGCGCTTCTCAAGAGGACCCTTGTCACGCTGCAGAGGCTGTGCTGAATCACCGCACGGTCGCTCGAGCACGGTTCTTGCAGGACGCACCGTGCGCGATTGTGACCAACATGGTGTGGCAGTGGCATGCTGTGGACCTTTCTACGGAATACCGCGACGACATCGCAGCTCGCGGCAACCTCATGCGAGTACTGTAGCTCAGCAAGCTTCAATGGATGTACAGTAAGATTGCTCTGGGCGAAGCGGGATCGGTCGCAATCGGTGCATCGGGCAGTTCTTGGCCCGGATGAACAACAAGGTAGCAGACCCCGGCGTCACGGGAAATCTGGACGCACAAAGGAACGGAGGCTGAGGCGGAGAGTGTCATCTGCTAAGAGGACTACTGTATGAGAGAGCGAAAGCTTTTGCCGGGTGCTTAAAGTCACAGGTCACAAGTTGGGCTTCATGGAAAGGTGTTTTGCTGGCAAATCGAACCCAAAGAAAAAAAAAAAAAAAAAAAAAAAAGTGTTGGTCTCACTTTTGGCCAGCATGTTTTTCCCTTTGCCGGTGCGGTGCGGTCAAAAAGGGATCTTGCGCCAGCAAAGCAAAAATTCACGATTCATGCTTGAACAACAGATGAAGTCCCCTTTCTTCACAACTCTCCCATCCATTGTCGGTGACCTTGGTTGGCCGCAAAGATCGTGCCGACAATATAGCCAAAGGCGTGAGAAAGAGCCTCCCCTTTTTTCGCGATGGAGAGGGGCCACCTGCCGGATCGTGTGGTGTTCATCCTTCTCAGGCACCATCGAAACGTCCGCCCATGACTACCAATGCACAAGAATGTGCGTCGCACATTGTTGCGATTTGACGCTACGCCCCGCTGCTTGGTTGTGCTTCTGAGATCGTTCTGTGGAAAAGTCAGAGATGCGTGGTCTGATGGTGGCAGGATTGGCATGAGCAGCAGGGTTGCCTCTCACGCAAAAGAACGGCGCTTCAAGGACTAGCGAGCAGCAAGACCGGCCGTACCAAAATCTACCTGCCTGCCTGCCAGCCAGCCAACGAGCCAACAGTTTAGGCATCTCTTTTTTACATTCCTAGCTTTGACGCCCATTTCAGGTACCATGCTAGCTTCGTACCTACTTTGCCGCTTTCGTACAGGCAAACTGGTCGGCTTCTAGCTATCCCTCATCTCGTTGCACGGCAGTCGACGAAAACATCTTGAAGAGCGCTTGTTCCTGCTCACTAGTCACCTACATACCTGATGGCAATCTTGCAAGGAACGAGCGGCTTTTCGAGAGGTGAGCGACGGCTTCTCTTCAAACCTGAGAAGCTACGAATTTGAATTGCTCGCCTCTTGAAATGCATGCACATGTCTGCCAAGAAGGATTGAGGGTGCTCCTTCAAAATTGGCCTTCAAAAAAATGGCATTGCTGTGCTGCTGCCGTTGTCACACAGCATCGCGTGTTGGTTGCGACTCGGCATCGGTGGCAGTCTCGCCGGCCTGTCCCCGTCTCACCTGACTTACCAGTCCCTCGATTGGTAGTCCGCCGCTTCTTGCATTGCAGGCTTCTCTTTGCGCCCAGCCTGTCATTCCCTCTTGCCAGCGCAATTTGTCAATGCCAAGAGATCCCCCTTCTCTCGTTTCGTGGCGCGCCTTGTTCGGAGAGGGACACGACGACACGTTTGCTGCAACTCACCCTAAAGTATGGGTCCCTCTCTCTCTCTCGAGGCCTGAGTTGATCGATCGCGAGTCTCTCGGTAGCTCATGACTACAGTACTGTGTAGTCCTAACCATGCGGAAAGCATGCGTTCAAGGCGCTATTCTTGTAACACGATGTACGACGGCGCTTAGCGAGGCAAGGGCAAGGCAAAGGCGAGGAACACGAGCGCGCCTAAATTTGAATGGAACATCGGAAATCCTACGAAGAAAAAGATGCTTTGCTGGCTGCCTTGCCCATCCTGCTTCTGCACCGTCGAATCCATACAGTATCATTGTTGCTTTGCTTTCCGAACCACACTGCCGAGCGTCGCGCATCTCTCGATTCAACCTCTCGTCGGCAACTCTGTCCGCACCTTGCAGTTCTTGGTCACAGCCTACTGCAGTCCCTCTTTTTCTTTTTGTGTGTGTGTGTGTGTGTCTTGGTGGCCCCTCTGGCTCAGATTTTGACAGCTGGCTCTGTCTCACTTGTGATCGTCAAAGGGAATCCGCTCGCTCGCTCCCTCCCTCCCTCCCTCTTGACCGCTAATGATGCGTCTGCGGCGTGTTGCTTGCGTATCGCAGCATGTGCACCAAGTCCTTGTGGTGCTACGGCATCGCCTACGTCCGCATCGCTACAGGATTGCGGCGTACAGAACCTTGTGCAAAGCAGGCGTGCATCGCATTGTCATGGTCAACCCCGTTCTCGGTGCCACAGCCGCGCAGTCACTGTGCTGCCCCTCAGTCCGCCTGATCCTTCTCCTCGAGCGAATTTGCCGTCCCCTTTGAGATCCATCCCTGCCGCCGTACTTCGTCACCTACACCTCGCTCGCATTCCTTCTTTGCCTCCCTTCTTTCGTTCTTTCTTCCTTCCCTTCCACCTCATCCATCTCTCCCCCGTCGAATCACCTTCCCTCCGCCCCTTTCTCCTCGTAGAGCCTCGATAGCCCTCATCGTATCCCAAGTTGCTGGTCTGCTTCCGATACTTTGCCCTCCCTCTCTTCCAGACATCGTCCAATCTATCTGCTGCGCAGATCTTTCTGAACGCTCTCTCGCATCCTCCTCGCTTTCCTGACCTTTCGTTGTCAGTCTTTGCCGCCGCCGCCAAGACACTTACCACAAAAGGAACCCATCTCCTCCAAGCTATCTCTCTTCTTTTTCTCTCTTCCACCCATCCTCTCCTCTCCCTTCGCTAACCCCCTTCCCCACCCCTCGTGGTTCGACATTGCTTCACCTTTCGTTCCTGTACCGACGATCCATCTCGCTTGGCACGATACTTTTGATCAGTCATCTCTGTCACAGCGCTCTCATTGGTCCACAGTCTCTCTCCACGCTCCTCCTTTTTGATCCAGCAACTTCCTCTTAAACATCGCCATTCATTGCATTCTCCTCCCTTCCCAACCGTCTGCATCTTTTCTTTCCTTACAGCACCTTTTGACACCATGGCTCCTATCGCTAAGACCGTCTGCGTAGCCCTTGCGGCCATCGCTCTCGCCGCCGTCGGCGGCCAGCCTGCTGAGGCTCACCAGCTCAACTCTCGACATGCCGCTGCTGGCAGTAACGTGTACCACAACCTTCACTCTCATTCTCGCCGCATGGAGCGCAAGGTTCGACGTGGTGATTCCTTCTCCATCTCGGGCGCTGGTAGCATGGCTGGTTCCGTCGCCGTCGGTGGAAATTCTGCTTCCGCCTCTTTCTCTGGTGCTGGATCTGCTTCGGGATCCACATCAAACAATGGATCTCAGTCAAGCTCGGAGTCTCACTCCGAGTCCAGCGCTCAATCCAGCGCTCAGTCGAGTGCCCAATCCAGCTCCCAGTCGGGTGCCCAGTCCGGCTCTGGATCCCAGGCCAGCTCGCAGTCGTCCTCGCAATCTTCGGCCCAGTCCTCGGCTCAGTCCAGCGCTCAGTCTAGCGCTCAATCCAGCTCTCATTCCAGCTCCAACTCCTCGGGCTCAGGCTCGGGATCCAACTCCAGCTCTCAGTCTAGCGCCCAGTCCAGCGCCAACTCTAGTTCGCACGCCAGCTCCCAAGCCAGTTCCCAGTCGAGCTCTTCCTCAAGCTCCCAGTCGGGCTCCGGCGCTGGATCTCAGGCTGGTTCCAGCTCGAGCTCGAACTCGAACTCGCAGTCCAGCTCCGAGGCTAGCTCCCAGTCGAGCGCCAGCTCTCACTCGGAATCGCACTCCGAGTCTCACGCCAACTCGGGCTCTTCCAGCGGCAGCAACGGCGGTAGCGGCTCCAACTCGTCTTCGTCGTCGTCGTCCAGCCCTACCTCGACAGCTTCCGCGTCGCGCTCGTCCAACTCGGCCGCCTCCAGCACTCCTTGCACCGAGAGCCACAAGACCGGAAGCCAGTCCACCACCGCCAGTGCCACCACTAGCACTGCTTCTGCTGCGTCTGCCACCTCCACCAGGACCGGCTCGTCTGCTTCTGCCTCGTCCACGCCTTGCACTGACGACAAGAAGACTGGTACCTCGACCACCGCAAGCGCCACCGCCACTGGCACTAGGAGCACTGCATCTGCTGCCTCGACCACCCCTTGCACTGATGACGTGAAGGGAAGCTCTACTGTTTCGACTGCCCAGGCTCAGCAGACTTCGACTGGCTCTAACGGTGGCTCCAGCTCTGGTTCCAGCTCCGGCTCCAGCTCCGGCTCCAGCTCCGGTTCCAGCTCCGGTTCCAGCTCTGGATCTAACAACGGTGGCTCCAGCTCTTCTTCCAACGATGACGACTGCGATGATGATGCTGAAGAGTCTTCGTCGACTTCCACCGGTGGCTCTAGCTCGGGTGGTTCCAGCTCGGGTGGCTCGTCGTCGTCTGGTTCTTCGTCTGGTTCCTCGTCTGGCTCATCGTCGGGTTCTTCGTCGGGTTCTTCGTCTGGTTCAAACTCTGAATCGAACGCCTCGAGCTCCTCCAACTCGAACGCCGCAAGCTCTGCCCACTCGAACGCTGCAAGCTCGTCGTCTGCTAACTCTGGCTCCTCCTCGTCGGGATCGTCCGGCAACAACGGTGGCAGCAACAACAACAGCAACGACGACGACTGTGACGATGACGTTCCTGACACCACTGACGATGACTGCGATGACGACGAGGTGCCCGACACCACCGATGATGACTGTGACGACGAGGCTGACAGCGGTGCCTCGTCGGGTGCCTCTTCGAGTGCTTCGTCCAGCGCTTCGTCCAACGCTTCGTCGGGAGCCTCGTCTGGTGCATCGTCGGGAGCCTCTTCGTCTGCTTCCTCGTCGGCTAACTCAGGCTCTTCCTCGTCCTCCAACAAGAACAACCAGCAGCAAGCCGCTACTCCTGCTTCATCCAGCTCGTCGACCTCCTCGCCCACACCTTCGGCCAACAAGCAGGGTAGCAACAACGGTGCTGCCTCGTCTTCGTCGGCCTCTTCGTCTTCCGCCTCCGCTTCTGGTGCTGTCGCCTCTGCCGCAGCCTCCGCCTCGTCCTCCGCCTCTTCGTGGGCCAACAGCCTCGCCAACGCCGTCACCGGCGGCTTCGCCACCTTCTTCTACCAAGGCGGCAACGCCGGTGCATGTGGCAAGGTCAACGCCGACTCTGCCCACGTAGCCGCTCTGCAGAGCTCGATGTACGCCAATGGCGCACACTGCGGCAAGCAGATCAAGATCTACCGTGCCGACAACCCAGCCAAGTCGGTCCTCGTCACCGTCGCCGACGAGTGCCCTTCGTGCGAGAACCAGCAGAGCATCGATCTCTCCGTCGGCGCTTTCACCCAGATCGCTAGCGAGGCTGAGGGTATGGTCTCGATCAAGTGGGACTGGGCCTAATCGTCGGTAGTGACCAAGTACTTTTAGTGATTGTCGTGCTCGACTCTCTTCTTTATTATCATCTTCCTTCGTCTTTTCTGCTTTGTCGTTGTTGTATGACCTCTCTCTGTAAGAGGTAAATGATCTCACGGACGACGCTACAGGTCACCAACAGCCTCCCCCGCATTGAGCTGGTCTCGATGGGAAAGGGGTGTAGTGATTGGCCGTAGCGCCTGTCGAGATGGATTGTCGCCTTCAACAAGACTTGGGCCTCGTACAATGCCTTTGCTCTTTCTCACTTTTTGTCACCTTGCCCTTCTACATCGAGTCTTTCTGCTGCGCAGAAGCATTCTGATTTGAGGGGCTTAGACCCTCTTTTTTTTTGTAGAAACGGGACTGCTTGCCTTCGCCGGAAAGGATTGTCTTTCGGAAATTGGAATCGTGTCTCTTCTTTCTTCCTCTGCTGATGCAGGCTTTGACGATGCAGATTGTGCTGAATTAGAGGTTGGTGTGGAACGTGTGAGGTTTCGCGAGAGGGTGTTGGTTCGAGAAGTGTACAGAAGACGGCCAGTGCTGGAACAAATCAAGGCACTAGTCGACGTGGAGCAGGCAACGCTTTGGCCACCAGAGCTTAACCTAATTTCTTCCTGCTTTCAGGGTCCCGCACACAGGCACTCGGAGCTTCATTTCCTTCTCCACCATCACCACATCACCGCATCATCAGCTTCGCCTTCCTATCGTATTGCTTCGACAAGCATCTGCTAAGCAAGCGAGGAATGCGAGCGCTTCCACTGCTAACCGCGGGCTGGGGCTGGCTTGCCCTCACCCTGGCAAGTACCAGCAACTCGGCCAATGCAGATCAATCTCCCCCTGTCAAAGTGCAACTTCGTGCCTCTTGGTCTCAAATTCAGCTTCCCAGCCATGGATCGCCCTTCTTGCTAGAGCTGTTGGAGGCAGCACACTCCCAGCAATCAGGAAGCTTCTTCCCACTGATCAAACTGCTTACTTCCAAGTACAGCGCAAAGGATCTCAGGGGTGCATCTGATGAGTGGTTAGCCAAGACGGTGGAAGAACTGATCAAGTCGAACAAGCTCTTCGGGACAGAGGATAGACATGTGGAAGAGGCGCTGGATACCTGGCGTATGTCGTTAGCGCTCAAGAATGGCAGCCCGAGGATTCAGGCTTTTGTACAGCTGTACGAGACGCTGGGTTTGGAGGACATCTGGAAGAAGGAGAGGGATGGCAAGAATGGTGCGTGCACCAGCTGGGTGCATCATCAGGATGCTGTGCTGTGCTCTGGTGAGGACGTACGAAGGGCGCTCCAGGAGAAAGCTTCTTCAACGAGCAACAAGGGAGAACAAGTGACATTCGGTCACCCCCGCACCACCCCTGCAGGCACGCAATCGTTCGTACTCTACGCAGACCCATACTCGGATAACTTCCAAGAACTCTTCTCTACGCTAGAAGAGCATGTCAGCAAGGCTGATGACGCAGGAGAAACGACGTATACTCTGCGCTGGAGACCTTCGTTGAACGACACCGTCGACCAGGCGAATGCAAGCGCCGATCGAACAACTCTTCTCTCGGGCTACGGCGCCATTTTGGACCTCAAGAAAGTCGACTATCTCGTGATTGACGATCGCAAGCTCAAAGACGACAGCCAAGTGGGCGAGGTGGGTGTTCTCGCAGGCTCCGATGAGGAGAGCGCTGCGTCTGCGGCGGCTTCTGCTGACCTGCTCTGGCTGCGAGAACAGATCGCGGCCGACGCCGAACCCCTCTCCACAGCCACGCTTTCCTCCATCACCGATGACCAGATCGCCGACCTCGGCATCAAAGCAGCCCGGTTGGTCATGGACTCCCCCGACCCGCTCCGCGCTCTACAGGAGCTCTCGCAGAATTTCCCATCGCACGTCACTTCGTTGGCAAGCTCCACCAAGTGGGACGAGGGCGATGAGTCCGCAGCGCTGGTAGAGGGGGTGTTGGGTCTATCGGCCATGCGTATCGAACCAGGAGCCTCGGATCTGTGGTTGAACGGAAAAAGTACCAGTACGCGAGATTTCATCCCGTTGACGTTGTTGCAGACTCTGCGGAGGGAGAGAAAGTGGAACCATGCATTGCAGCATAGGTTGGCAGGGCTGAACGTGACGGAGGCAGGTGACTTGATCTCGTCCAGCTTGATCGGGCGAGCGTTTGTCGCACAGGCGGAGGGGAATGCTGCTGCGGCTGTGTTTGACGCCAGTGATCGGATCGAGGTCAGATCTGCTCCGGACGAGACGACGACGGGAGCTATTACTTGGTTGAACGATCTAGAGAACGACGAAGCTACCAAGGATTGGTCAAACGATTTGATGGATCTGCTTCGTCCCATGTGGCCGGGAAAATTCCCCCGTCTGTCACTGAACTTGTTCAACGTGGTTCTCGTGCTCGATCTGACCTCCAGAGAGAGCTGCAGATTCCTGTCCGAGACGGTGATCCAGAGTCTGGGTCGGGTCGGTCTGCACTGGGGTCTGGTTCCCGGTGGACTCGAAGACGAAGCCGACAGCGATGCAGTCCGCATGGCTCGACTGTTCTGGTTCCTGCTCGAGGAATCATCTCCTCAACTGATCTCTGACGTGCTCCGCAAAGCAGCGTCCAGCAGAGCCGGTACAGCAGACGCACTCGACGTATCGCTCGCCATCAAGGAGGCCCAATTCGCACTCAAATCCATCGATTCGGATGGGTCGCTCGTGGCAAAGCTCGACAGAGCACTCTCCGGATCCGACCCCATCTACACTCAGAAGGAGCAAATGGCTCGAGCTTACATCAACCGTCTTCGAGCAACCCGCGCAGAAAGCGCAAGCGGTCACGTCTTTGTCAATGGTCAACATCAACCTTTCCACCCGCAAATCGTACATCTGATCCACCAGGCAATTCAGGAGCAGATCCAGGTGCTTGCACCCCAGATCTACTACGGACAGATCAGTGGCAGCGACCAAGGGCTGAGCACGTGGTTTTATGACTCGGTCGGGGCGCTCTCGTTCAGATCGGCGCTGGTGGCCAGTGCAGGCAGTGGCGGAAAGGAGGAGGGGGTACAGCATGCCGCGGTGGATCTTTTCTCTGCTCTTGTAGACGGTGCGGTGCCAGAGGAAGTGGTGGAGACGGTACTCAACTTCTTCTACCCTGTCCAGGCGACAAAGGAGCAAGGTCAGGCGCTGCTCAACTCGACCGTTTGGGTGATCGCGGATCTAGACAGTCAAGATGGACTCGGACTGCTGACGAGATCGCTCGAAGCGCTCGCTCAAGTCAATGCCAACTTCCGCCTTGGCCTTCTGCACGTCCCATCGACCGCTTCCGAACACCTGAAAGCCCATGACAGCTCCCTGCCGACTCTGCTCTACCGACTTCTCACCGACAAGCATGTGGAGCAGATCACTCCCATCCAGATGCTTCACCTCCTCACCCAGGCTCAAGACACCCGAGAACAGTTCTTGCACACTCTCAACTTGTCTCCCAGCTCCCCTGAGACCGTTAAGGCAGCCCACAAGTTCTGGACCGCCGTCAGACCGATCGCTTCCACCCTCGACCTCCACGGCCCAGCAATCCTAGTCGACGGCCACCTCGTCTCCAATTTCGCCCTCTCCTCCATCGAGCCGCGCGACATTACGGCACTTGTCGAGTACGAAGCGGGCCAGAAGTTGCCTTATATCACCCAAGCCTTGAAGCTGCTTCGCGCCGATGTTGACTCGATGGATGCCCGCCAGCGACAGAACCTGATCTTTGCGGCGCTCTCCGTGATGAACGGCGTCTATTCAGAGGGTGCTGCTGGTCAAGGTGTTTTTACGCCCAAAGCTAGCTCCCGATCAGGGTTGCCCGAGCAGCTTGGGACCCCGGAACACGTCTTTGAGGTGGGTAACAAGGAGACGGCGGATATCAGGGTGACATTGCTGCTCAATCCGCTTTCGGAAGCTGCCCAGCGGTGGAGTAGCATCCTGCGCATGTTGGTCGAGTTGGAAGGGGTGTATTTGCGAGTAGTGCTGAACCCAGAGGTGAAAGTAAGGGAGTTGCCGCTCAAGAGGTTCTACCGCTTCAGTGCCCCGCATCGGTTGCGATTTGGAAAGGATGGACAAGTGCTAGGTGAGGAATTGCGCTTCTTTGACATGCCAGAGGAAGCTGTTCTGACGCTGGGTCTGGACGCGCCTGCTCCATGGCTCACGATGCCGATGGAGGCTGTTTACGATCTGGACAACATTCGACTTGCCGATGTACCCTCTCCATCGCGAAAGAAGGGCGTAAAGGCGGTATATGAGCTCAAGCATCTCCTGATCGAAGGCCATGCCAGGGAGGAAAAAGACGGTCTGTCTATCAACGTTCCACGTGGGCTGCAGTTGCTGCTCGAGACGCCGGATGCGGGCAAGAGTCTGGATACGATCGTCATGGCCAACATGGCCTACTTCCAGTTCAAAGCCCAGCCGGGTTTGTGGAAGCTTCGCATTCGTCCTGGAAGGAGTGACGAGCTGTACGAGATGCAGAGTGTTGGAGCAAGCGGTTGGAGTAGCCCGCCTGTTGGGTTGACGGGTGAAGATGTGACGCTCGACACGCTTTCTGGGTTGACGATCTATCCTCGTGTTGCCAAGCGCACCGGTAAGGAGAAGGAAGAGCTTCTCGAGGAACTGGATGCGCAAGGACGACCGGTTAGGAAGCATCGCGTTGACAGTGAAGGTGGAGTAGCCGCCAGTGCTGGGCAGCTGTTCTTCTCGGCCAAGGACAAAGTTGCCTCTCTGGCACGCAAAGTTACCTCTGGCTCCGGCTCGAGCAGCGGCTCTGGGGTGGCTGTGCGCAAGCATGCGGACATCAACATCTTCACCGTTGCCAGTGGACATCTCTACGAACGCATGACGTACATCATGATCCTCTCGGTTCTCAAGCACACCAACAGCAGCGTCAAGTTTTGGTTCATCGAAAACTTCCTCTCCCCTTCGTTCAAGGAGTTTATTCCTCACTTGGCTGAAGAATATGGATTCCAGTATGAACTGGTGACGTACGCTTGGCCACACTGGCTACGATCGCAAAAGGAGAAGCAGAGGACCATTTGGGGATACAAGATTCTGTTCTTGGATACGCTGTTCCCGCTGGACTTGGGAAAAGTGATCTTTGTCGATGCCGACCAGGTGGTGAGGACGGACATGAAGGAGCTTGTGGATTTGGATTTGGGTGGTAAAGTGTATGGATATCCACCCATGGGCGATGATTCGGAGGATATGGACGGGTTCCGATTTTGGAAACAGGGCTATTGGAAGGACTACCTGCGTGGTCGACCGTACCACATCTCTGCGCTGTACGTGGTGGATCTCAACCGATTCCGCCTGTTTGCCGCTGGAGATCGACTCAGAGGTCAATATCAGGCGCTTTCTGCCGACCCTAACTCGCTGAGCAACCTCGACCAGGATTTGCCCAACAACATGCAGGCAAGCTTACCGATCCACACGCTCGACAAGGAATGGCTCTGGTGCGAAACTTGGTGCTCCAACGACTGGCTAGATAAAGCAAAGACCATCGATCTCTGCTCGAATCCCAAGACCAAAGAGCCAAAGTTGGATAGAGCCAAGAGACAGATTCCAGAATGGACGGTGTACGACGAGGAGGTGGCGAGACTGGCGCAGAGGTTGGTCGAGGAGAAGAGGGTCGGTAGCAGTGTAGTTGCGCCTGATAGTCAAGTGGAGAAGGGACAAGCGTCTGCGGTAGAGGTCGACGCCCATGTTCACGACGAGTTGTAGATGCGCGCAAGTGACGTACATCGTCTTTGTAAAGCTGTAGACGAATAATGAGATGCTACGATCCTGCGTTTGAGGGCGATCGAACTCAAGGGGCGCGTCAGATTGAAATCGAAAGCATGAGTAAAAGCGAAAAACGTCGGGATGTTGAGGTACTACATTAACTGCGATACAAGAACAAGATGATGACAGGAAATACGCAGAGAACTGCGGGTATCTGCACAAGGTTGCGTATGTCAAGATGATGGTATAAGAAGGAGAGTGTGCGGGGGTATTATGGCTGAGGACTGCTACTGCAGCTGTCGTCTGTGACGAGCAAGAGTTCGGGATCAGAGTTTGATACGGAGCGGTAGCGTGCTTGGTTTTGGGAACATGCTGGGAAGACAGTCTCGCGTGAAGTACGTGAGGATGCGTCGGCGCGACCTGTTTTGCGGCGATAGTCGAGCGTGATGGAGCCGCCGCCACTTGCGATCAGCATCCTTCTGCTTCTGTAGGCGATCTCTGATGCATCTGGTCCATCTACCTCGTCGTCGAACGAAGATTCAGAGAGACTGCATGTTTGCGAGATGATAGGATCGGGCGGTGGTTCGAGCGGCTCGAGGAGTTCGAGGTAGGATTGCGCGTCCTCATCGTCATCGTCTTCCTCGATGCTCTCGGCGTCGAACTCTGCAGTTTTCTCGTCGCTGCCATCCCTGAGCATCGATCTAGACGTCTCCGGCTCTTCTGCGGCAGCCTGTTCGAGTCGAGGCGAAGCCTTGGTGTCAATGTTCTGAGATGTGACTTTCTCCCTTGTCGCGAGTGGTTCGGTGTGGCTTGGACTAGGTTCATGATCTTGAAGCTTACCAGTGGTTGAATGATGAAATTCGCCGGGCTGAGCCGAAAGCGCTGTATCGACAGTCTGATCATCAACATCCATGTCAGAGTCGAGCGCGGTCGACTTCTGTCTCTTTGCATCGATGTCCTGAACGTCAGTATCGATGACCTTTCGCTTGGTCTCGCCGCGAGTCGGGCTAGAATCTGCCTCGCGCTTGTCGCTGACGAGATCGAGAAGTGAACGACTAGTTGTTTCGGCACCGAAAAGCTTGGGACCCGCAGAAGCTTGCTGTCGTTGAGCCAGCTTTGAGGGACCAAAAGCCTGGGTTCGGGGCAAGCTGGAGCCTGGACTACTAGAGCTCAAGTGGCTTGGGCTGCCGAGGCTGTGCCTCGCACCATCAATCCCCAAGGACATGTCTTGCTCCCGCGAAGCTTGACGCTGGCGAGACACTTGTAGTGCTTTGACAGGGCTCTTTTTCTCCGGGCTGGCTGGCGAGATGGATGCCAAGACCTGTTCGAGGGACAAATCGGAGAGGATCTTGCTGGCATCTCTGTTGCCATCCTTCTGGGCATGGCTGACATCATCGACAGGCGTGAAGGATCGCTCTTTCCTCTTCTTCGGAGTGATGAGCACAGCATCTTCGAAAGATGTGTGAGAAGGCTCGTGGACAGCTTCGGTTTTGCCGTTGCTTTCGTCATCTTGTTCGACTTTGCTCGAGTGCATGGCGAGGGGGATGGAGCTCCCGATCAGCTGATTGGCGATGTCACGAGCAGCAGCCATTGCCTCACGAGCGGGTAACAGCTTGTGTTTGGCGTGCGATGCTGAAGCGTGAGTGTCGGAATGCTGTTCCGAAACAAAGAGGGGTAGCTTGGTGGAACGTTTGATGGCCTTTTTGGTGATAACAGCATCTTTGCCGCGCTTCTTGGGTGAGGCTGCGATCTGGCTTGCACGACCCTCATGCATGACAATGTCGGCTTCTTGCACCACGTCTTGGAGCATGGTTCGGTCGTCTCGAACTTTCCTCTTGTCCGCCTCGTCGCGTTCAAGGGCGCTTCGGACATCATCAGCGATGAGACTGACGGCTGTTTCGGTGCTAGCGATCTTGCTGAGGGCGGCGCAGAAAGCCATGTGTTGTTGCTTGACCTTGGGTGCAGGCGCCTTGGTAAAGGCCTGGGCGCAAAAGGAGCATCGAGAAAGGAGTCGAAAACCTGCGGCAGACACTGGAGAGAGATCTAGGGGAGAGACGCCGGCCTCCTTGGCACGCTCGATTGTCTTCTTAAGTTGCATCGCTGCGTGCGGAGCAGCTTTGGAAGTCTTGGGTTTCTTTCGAACAGGCACTGAAGGGTCGTTTAGAGATGTCGATGTCGATGTGGACGTGTCCTCTTTTACAAAGGGAGAGTGTGTTTTGGCTGCTGCTGCTGGTAATGATGATGATGATGATGACAATGTGATAGGAAGGCGTGCTGAACTGGCAGTTGGCTGAAGTACCTCTGAGTTGGACTTGGTGGAGATTGTCTTGCGTTGGGGTGGCGCCTTGGTGGGACTGTGATAGGTGAACTTGCTTGATAGGGTTTGTGCGAAGAGAGCGTTGGGATGTTTTTGCGCAGGTCCAGGATCTAGGTCGGAGTCGGAATCATCCGAGATGACGATTGGCTCGTAAGCACGGGAAGCATGATTGTCTGCAGGCTTCGCTGGCTTGGCAGAAGCTGAAGTAGCTTTCGAGGTCAAGCTGTCCTGAGCGTCTTCGAGCCCGGCACTAGGTCTTTTGACTCCTCTTGGCATCTTTGGGTCGGATCCGACTCGACGTGCGCTGCCAATCAACGTCGAGAGTGCTGGGACGACCGAGGGCTTGATGAGAGTAAAATCGCGAGGATAAGGGATGGCCGATGCGCCGTTCTGTCGACGTGAAGGTGCGTATGGGAGAAGTTGGTTGCTGCGATCACTTTTGCAGGTTGAGACGGACAGGATGCAGCCGCTGCTATCCTTGCGAGGAGACAAGGTGAGCGCACTGGTGGCTAGCAAGATGTCTTCGACGATCATCCCAACCGCGTAAATGCAAGCTTTGGTTGGGGCTGTTGAGCGAAAGGATTGGAGGCCTCATGGAGAGAAAAGACTTGGTGGCCTGGCTGAATGTGTGAGGAGAAGAGGAGGAAAGTGTGTTTGGCGCTGATTCGGAAGCGCAAAAACGGCCACGCCCACCGAACAAGGCCAAGATGAAGGAGCGGCAAAGAGCAAGATGAGATCTCGTTCTTCTTCAGGAATTGAGAGTGGCGGAATGGCTGCTGAGTGTGTGAACCCTGAATCAGTTAGCCAGGCGTATAGTGTATGCGCAGAAGCCAACCCTTTTTTTTTTTTAGGCGCAAAGTGGAGCAGCAGCCAAAAAAAAAAAAAAAAAAAAAAAAAAAAAAAAAAAAAAAAAAAAAAAAAAAAAAAAAAAAAAAGTCACGTGTGTGCTTTGACGCAGGGTTAGCACGGCAGGCGTTGGTTGTGTTGTGTGTTGGTCTTTTCTCGAGGCGCGTCCGAGGTGTTTGCTTTCAAAATCGCGTGTTGCTTTCTCGTCACGATCCTCGACCCTTTCAACATCATCACAATCACCACAACAAGGTCAACACTCGTGGTCCGCATTCGAGTTCGCTACGACACACTTGCTCAGCTCTCGATCGAATACTTACCACGTCACAGAGACACAACATTGGCACCATGGCCGGTCCCAGTTCAAGACGAAGCTCACGCGGTCGCACTTCCGAGACGGAAGCACCGACGCGCGCACGAAAGGTGCAATTTGGAGAAGCCGACGACCAAGAAGACGAGAGTAGAACCAGCGTTTCGATGGATCTCAACACAGACGCTGTCAAGACCCTGATCAACCAAGCCAGAACGTCAGTAGAGCGCTGCTAAAGTGCACATTGTGCTTGGACTAAATACTAACTTCTCATCTTCCTCTGACTTGGTCTCTATCGTGGTGCTGCGCTACAACAGTATTCTTGCAGACTTGGGTCCCCAACTATCAGCCCGCTCTCCCACCAAGATGGCCACCAACGCTTTCGAAATCTCACCAGACAACCTCTCTCTGCACACACTTCGAGATCAGCTTCTCTCCAAAGCGGATCGTAGCAATCAGAGGCGACTCTTTGGAGACAATGCGTCACCAGCCAAACGTAGACGCAGCAGCATGTCGCAGTTTGCCGGTGAGGGCGAGCTGGACATCAACTGGGCCATCTACAAGGAATGGCCAGAAGGACTCATCGAGGAGGAAAGGCTGTTGCTCGTAAGTTGACAATCAAAAGCCGACGCCATACTTCCGCCCAAGAAACATGCTGACATGCTGACACGCGCCCTCGTGTCGTCTCTTGACGATTCGTCGCCTTCGCTTACTGCCTTCAGGATTACTTTAAGAAACTCAAGTTCATCTACCTCGAACAAGAGACCAAGATGCGATTCATGGCCGACATTCAGGACGATTTGGAATCAGGAAAGGAAGCTACCGTCTACTCTGCCGCCGAAGTGGCAGAACGCGAGCGTGTCGCCAAGACGCTCAAGACGCAGCTCACCGAAGCCAAGGCCGAGGTACGAGGCTTGAGAAAAGAGGTGGATGCAGCAGCCGACGAGCTGTTCGAGCCATGGCAGGCGGTCGAAAGGGACAGTCGCGAGGCCGAGCTGCTCATCAAGGAGATTGGCGATATGGAGCTCGAGCTGGCAAAGATTCGCGCTCAGAACCATGGCAAGGGCGGTAGCGTCGCTGCGATTGCAGGACGAGACGGTCCACTGACCACCACCGAAGCCGAAGAGTACTGTGACACCCAGATCCAGGAGATGACGACACTCGAGGGCAAGACAACCGATGTCAAAAAGGCGATCGAGGCGACCAAGAAGGATCTCGTCTCATCGTTGAGGGCGTTGGACAGGATCAACGCAGAACGCTCGCTGGCGGAGAAGTTTGCCAACGAGGCCAAGATGGGTATGGGCGTCGATGGTGGTCGAGATCTCGAGACCGAACGTCTCTGCGCCAGCCATGCCGCCACCATCAGCTTGCTGCGATCTCTTCTGGGCATCGATGAGATCGAAGCTATCTCTCCCAACGAGATCCGCATCACCTACAAGCTTCCTCTAGATTCCGTCATCAACTCGCAGCAACAACCGCAAGACGCGGCAGCAAAGGCCACGACGACACGACGCAAACGCAAGTCGATTGCGCTACCTGACCAGTCGCTCGTCCATGTCAATTTGCGCTTCAAGGATGTCGGTGGTCGCATCGATGAAGTGACCGTGACATCGTCCAAGGGCGAACAGTACGACATGCCCGAGGCTTCCATGGCGAGGCTCAGAGCGTTGCAGAAAGCCAACGATGTGCCCTTGATCGTCCAAGAGGTCTTGGCTGCATTCTGAGCAGCGCATACAAACTTGCATTGCAAGCGTGTCACGCTTTGCAATCAGACTCGGCCTCGAGATTCTCTTATTTCTGTTTTCGACCCTCCCTCTGTGTGCAGCTCTATTTGTCGGTCGGCTCAAGACCATACGATTTGAATATACCCCGCTTGTATCTATGGCTGAATCACAAGACCACCTTTTCAAGATGATCTGAGCGCTAGACACGAGCGTCATGAGAAGTGAGTCATTTGAGCTTGAGCCAAGCTGAGCCATATTTCTCATATCTGTGATTTTCAACTTTGTTATTTTTTGAAGGCCTTGATTGATGCAGGGTCCTTCTTTCTTAGACACTCTTGTGGCGATTCGGCTCAGTTCCGAATTGGCTGAGTCTTGATCTGCAGGCGAATGTGTCAAAAAGCTGATCATCCCTGTTGGTATTTCTGTGTGCATTTACTGTACTCCTCCACGCTTTGCCTTTGCCATCCATCCTCCATCTCACACAATCTCATCTCCCTTGGGTCCGTGTCCTCAGACTGCTGCGCATGTCCTCGAGCTCAGCGCCCTCAAGCCTGCAAGCTTAAAGGTCCCTTCTTCGACGGCATCCACACCACATCTTCACCCTTTGCCTCTCTCGCACTTCATCCCATCGCATGCTCCGACCTTCCATCCTCTCGTATAACACTTTGCGCTTCGACCTTGCAGTCGACCTTCGACCCATATTTTCAACTTCCCTTCAGCTGAACCAACAGTCGACCTCGCCGTTCGGTCACTCCTAAGGGGTGGCTCTGTGACCGATCCTTGTTCTTACTCACCACTACAAGATGGGCACTTCCGATGACGAGGGCTTCGTCGTAGTCGATGCTCAAGGCCCTAACATCAGGCCCTCGGCCCGTCGAGCACCCACGCGCAAGTCTGCAAGAAACAAGCTCCCCGCCATTCCTAAGGCTTCATCTTCGCAGGAACCCAAGGACGATGCTTCGGGCCTCAACTCGAATCACCCCAGCCGACGGGCTCCTTCTGCATCGCCCATCAAGCGTAAGAGGTCGACCAACTCGGCTTCCCGATCTCCTGCCCGCTCCCTCTCCCCATGCGAGATCGATGAGCTCGACGAGGGCGCGAGTCGAAGGTACAAGAAGCCGGCTGCTTCTTCGAGCACGCCCAAGGACATATCGGCCACCAGCTCTAGTCCAGCTAAGCGCAAGAGCAAGGCAGCTGAGAAGGAGGCCAAACCGAAAAAGCCCAGCAAAGCCGCGCTCGAACGTGCCAAGCTCGAAGAGATTCGAAAGGACAAGCATTTCAAGAAGCTTGATGATGCCACAATCAAGCGTATCTCCAAGGCCCACCACGAGCGCCTCTACCTCATTCACCGCTACCGCGACGGCGTGCAGCTCAAGGAGGCTTTCGACGTTTGTGGATCCAAAGGCAACGTCTACAAGATTCTCATCGACCGCAACGTCAGTTGCTCGTGCATGGACTTCAAGCTGCGCCGTCAAGTGTGCAAACACCTTCTCTTCGTATATATCAAGGTCTTGCGACTTGCGAGTCATCTGCCTGTTTACTCAAACATTCGACTCACCGACGAGCAGGTTCAGCAAGTGTTTGACGAAGCTCTCAATGATCCCGTTGCCCAGGCGCTCGCCAAGCCGGAGCTCCGCGATGCTTGGAAGAAGGCGGTAGGATACAAGTCGGACGGATCCGAGTCAGCGCCTGACTCTTCGGCATCTGGCTCGAACGATGCTCCCGTCGGCAAACGACTGATTCCCGAAGAAGGCGACGTCTGCGGTGTCTGCTACGAGGACCTCGAACCTGGCAGCGTCGAAGGCCTCGAGTTCTGTCTCGAGTCGTGCGGACGTCCCATTCACACCGACTGCCTCGAAACTTGGTTTAAAACAAGAGGTTTTGCCAGAACGTGCATCTGGTGCCGAGCCAAATGGCACGACCCGTACGAGGAGCAAGGGCATGGTCACAAGAAAGACAATGGCTACGGTATCGGACTCGGACGTCGAGGTGCCGTGGTCGACAGCTCGGGAAGGCAGCTCAACCTCGCTGCTGCCGTGGGTCGTGAAGAAGATGTGGTGGATCTTGCAGACGCGGAGAACCCTGAAGGCCACGATCCTGATGCTCTGCCAGACGCCACCGATGCGAACGAACCCAGTGGCTGGGACTGAATGCCACAGCTCTATTTCCTCGCCATGCCATCGTCCCTGATACCCACCTCTTGCCCCACGATACGATACCAACCTGAACCACACAGCATCGACTCGCTGGTTACCATTTATCATTGTCCAAAACCATCATACCCACGCTATCAAATTCGCTCGCACCTTGTCGTGTCACTAATCGCAACGTACGCAATCAGTTTTACATTTTACGCAAAGCAATGTTTCCATTTCTTCTCTCGTGTTCTACCTCTTGCATCCAAGCAGCCCTCGTCAACGATGAAGTGTCAATGTCATTCTTGTTACTCTTGTGTGTTGAGCTGAAGTATCGAACGGATGTGTCGCACGACCATGTGGAAGAAAGTTGAGGTCTGAAGAGAAAGCGTGGTTGATGCGCCGTGCTCGGGCGGGACTGGCGGCGCGTGGAAGAAATTCCGAGATGCCGAGACAAGGTCAAGCTGCCACGCAACTCAAAAGTGTTGATCTCTTGAATTTCCAACTTCGGCTGTGATTGGCCCCCCACACGCTATACACCCTTTCCTTGCTTCTCCGCCATCATCATTTCTTCTAACACCTGCACGACGGGCAACACCAGTTATCTCGGTGCCTACTGTATTGTACATAGGCTAACATCCATACCACAGCGCAGTGCTAGTTCCTTATATCTGAAGAGGGAAGTAGGGTCGTCGTTCGTCCAAGATGGCTTCCTTCCTCTCGCAAGCTTCTTCCTACTTTGGGCGTACCAACATTTCGATCAACTATACCATTGACGAATCGCAATCCCCTGCGCACTGTGGATTGTGGAAGATCTACAAAGCCACTCGCAACGCCTCGTCGTCCACCACCGCCGCTTCTTCCGGTCCGTCCTCCTCCTCTGCCGGCTCAGCATCGAAAAATGTAGTCTCGATTTGGACGCACACCTTCAACACTCGCGGCCAAGTACGAACCCGAATCGCCGACCAGCTCAAGAAAGAAGCCTCCTCGCTCACCCGTCTGCGTCATCCTTGCATCTTGGAAGTTGTTGAACCGTTGGAAGAGTCGCGGACGGACATGTCGTTTGCGACGGAACAGGTTTTCGCGTCGCTCTCCGAGGCGTTGGTATCGGATCATCGACAGGATGTTCAGCTGGACGAGGTGGAGATTCAGAAGGGATTGTTGCAGGTTGCGAGGGGATTGGAATTTTTGCATGGTGCCAAGATGGTGCATCAGAATATGAGCCCGGAGAGCATTCTGATCAATGCAAAGGGCGATTGGAAGTTGGCTGGGTTTTCGTTTTTGACCCAGTTGCAAGGAGCGGGTGGTAAGTGGGAGTTTCCCGACTACGATCCTACATTACCGCCTGCGATGAGTCGAAACTTTGACTATATGGCACCCGAGTATGCCCTGGATGAGAAGCTGGGCGCGGAAAACGACATGTACAGTTTGGGATGCGTCGTGTATGCGGTCCACAACAAGGGCAGTCCTCCGTTTCGCAATCGCAACTCGTTGCCGAATCTCCGAGCCAACGCGGATCAGCTTAGCACCATCATCGGCAGTTCCAGTTGGAGCCGTATGGGGAAAGACGTGCTCGATCTACTATCCAACCTCCTCACTCGCTACCCTGGCGCCCGATTGACAGCTACGTCGTTCCAACAGGCAGGTTACTTCAACTCGATCCTCGTCAGCACGCTCAAATTCATGGAACGCGACAGCTTTGCCGGTCGAACAAAGGAAGAACGTGTTCAGTATCTCAAAGGATTACTCAAGATTCTTCCGCAATTCTCGGATCGTCTGCTGAGGCGAAAGGTCTTACCTGCCGTCTTGGAGTTGATGACAGATCGGTCTCTGTTGCCGTTTATCTTGCCGAATGTGTTTCATATCAGCAAGAATCTTTCGTCTCTCGAATTCACCAGTAGCGTTCTGCCCAAGTTGAAACCGTTATTTTCGGTGCAGGATCCACCGCAGAATATGCTGTTGCTGTTGGATCAGATCGAACCGCTCTTCGTACCCAAAGTTTCTCCCACCGGTTTCAGGGAAGAAGTGACGCCGTTGCTGTACGCAGCGTTGGAGGCCGAACACGTAATGGTGCAGGAGAAAGCGCTTCGAACGGTCCCGCGTTTGGCAGAGATCTTGGAATATGCCCACGTCAAAGAGGTGCTTTTCCCCAAACTCGCCTCGCTCTTCGCAAAGACCAAAGTGCTAAGTGTCAAAGTCAACTGTCTCATCTGTTTCCACAGCATGGTTTCCATCCTGGACAAGTACACCTTGACCGAGAAGCTGGTGCCCATCTTGGCGAGGATCAAGACCAAGGAGCCGAGTGTGATGGTAGCTACACTGGCGGTGCATGAGAGCATGGCGGGCAAAGTGGATAGGGAGACGTTGGCGACGGCGATCATTCCGCAGTTGTGGGTGATGAGTATGGGGCCGCTGTTGAATGCGGAGCAGTTTGCGAGGTTTATGAAGGCGGTTAGGGAGATGAGTGAGAGGGTGGAACGGGAGCATTCGGCGCATTTGAGGGATGTTAAGCGGATGCAGGATCATACGGATTCGTACACTACCACCCATGGGGCAGCTGGGGTGGGAGGTGGTTTGGGTGGAGGCGTGACGGGAATCGGTGCTGGAGGTGAGATCGACTTTGCGACGTTGGTCGGGCAGACAAAGACCCAGGCGGGTGGGCAGAAGAGTGTGAGTGGAGACGATCCATTTGGTCTTGCGGATGATTTTGGAGCGCTTGGTGTGGGTAGTGCTGCTGGAGTGGCAAGTGATGTCTCGCCAGCAGTGTCGAACGTGAATACGCCCGTTGGGGGGTTGACTCCTACGCATACGGGCAAGTCTGTCAGAAGCAATGGCTCTGGTATTCGTCCTTCTGCCAGCGTTACCGGCAGCAGTGGCACGGCGTCATCGTCATCGTTCACCGCGGCGGCAGCACCGGCTCTGGCCCCTCCACCGAGCTTCACACGCCCGACATTGAACGCTTCATCTTCGTCTTCGTTGTCCACTTCGACCAAATCCACCGCTGCAAACGCTACTTGGAGTTCGGTGCTCCAACCCAACACCCCGTCCACTTCTACCATCAAACCTCCTCCTCCCACCAATACCACAAGCACAGCGAACAACGGTGGTAGCTGTCCCAACTACAACATCTCCCTACCTCCTGCAACAGGTTCCAACTGGTCCACCAACAATACCACCTCAACCGTGTCTTCCTTTGGTGGAGTGCCCGCTATCGAATCCACTCCAACCACTCGCGCTGCTCCAACGATGGCAACCATGGCACCGACAGCACCAGCCCCAGGTTGGGGAGGAAGCCTCCTTCAACCCAACAAGCCTTCTTCCTCGTCTTCCTCTGGCGTTGCGAACAAGGCGACAGCCTCCAAGGACGCTTGGAAGGATTTTGATCCCTTCGCTTAGGCCTCTCCCCCCGCATCCTATCTTGGTCTTAGCATTGTGATTTCGTGCAATGGTTTTTTATGGGCTTATGCATTTTGCTCTCTCTCTCTGTCTCGTGTGTGTGTGTCTGAGTGGTGTGAGGGATGTGCTCAAGTCAAACGAGATGGTGATCAATGACATTTCGCCCAAATCGGCAAGGATACATCTTCTGAGGGTTCAAGATTTCACCTTGTACCCCGTTCATACGCATTTGGCCTAAACCCATCTCTGCCCTCCCCATCATCGTCGGTCTCGCCCTTGTCGTGCTCATCTTTGCTGTCCGCCGATTCTTCGGTGAAGGTGACAGTCTGAGTTCCCGCAGAGGACCTTGTCTTAGCTTTTGACCGTGATTTCTTCGTTTTGTGCTGGTGGCCGTTGCAAGGTTGTCCATCGTCGTGTTGGTGATCGTGACGGTGTTGATGTGCTTTGCGCTGCTTCATCTTGTCCCTGACGCCCTTGGATAGGTTGGGACCTTCGCTGCCATCGGGTCCTGAATCTGGGTCGCTTTCGGATTCCGAGCTGTCTGAATCCGAGCTTTCCGATGAGGAGGAGGAGGAGGAAGACGATTCATCCGAGCTCTCGTCAAACGCTTTTGGCTTGTGGTAGATACAGCAGACTACCGATCGCACCCATTTTCATCGCATCAGAGAAGTAAAGTCGAGATTCGTATCAGTGCTTGTTGCACCCAGCAAGACCGGGTCGATTGTGTGCTGTGAAAGCTCGCAAGCAACCACATAGAGGATAATGACCATTTTGCAGGCTCGCTCAGGGGCCCAATTTCAGGAAACATGGAACTATGGTAGGGGAGGGTACGACAACTCACTCTTGCTCTTCTTCCTTCCCAAACCTTCATTATCTACCGTTTCTTCTGTCCATACTACGCGGCGGGAGCTGCTTCCACTGCTACCGTTGATTTGGGCTGAAGCTCGGTCGGGTCTCAATCGAAGAATGCCTACATCTTCTGCTGGAGGAGGAGGAGGGGTGCTGGTGCCGGTGAGGGTGATTGTACGGGATGGACCTGATGCTTGTTGTTGAGTTTGGCGTGCGTTCATGGTGAGCCGTTGTGAGGCGAGTGTTGGGTTGCGATGGCTATCCAAGATGTGGTGGTCGGGTGGGAGACAACTACGTGCGAGATTGGTTAGGGGTTGTGACGTGCTGAGGTGGTCAAGGTTGGTTTGGTGGGAGACGACTGTGGTGCAGATGCTGTTAGTGGTAAGGGTGAAGATGGTGTTGTGAGTGGTAGAAGTGGTGATGGTGGACAAGGGTTCAAAAGACGAACACAAAACTGAGGCTTCTTTTGGGAAATGTGGAGAAAGGAAGCGTCGGCGTGGACTGCGAAGTTTGACCGGATCAAAGAAAATCACGCATACACTTTCTTTGCAGCATAGCCTCAAGATTCGTATCTGCAACCTCACTTGCTTCTCAACTGGATCTCTCGCCAATGCTCTCACGTCAGTCTATGTGCGTGGAAAGGATGAGATAGGATCTATAGTCTATCTATGTGCGAGCGAGCGAAGAACATGTGGGGGGCAGAATCTCTAATGAAAGCGGTGTTTCGAGGAACTGGACGAAAACGAGCGCAACCTACTTCTTTCTATACTTCTTCCCGGACCCCGTTCTCCTCCTCATCCTGTGTCAGCGCTCCATAACCATCAACCCTACCTCTCTTTTGCTTTGGCTTGTTCACCGGACTATCGACCCCGGAATAAACAAAAACATCATACGTCCCTGCTCCCACCACTCCACCCGCGATACTTGCCAACCAAGGATTCCACAGCCAATACCATCCATCATGGGTCCACACCTCCTTACCATAGCCCATCAGCCAAAGCGCGATCCTTGGACCTGTATCTCTAGCCCCATTGATCGCATACCCTGTATTGTATCCTAGCGAGGCGCCTATCCCGAGGAGGACTATGAACATTGCGAATGGTTGTGTGCCTTTTGGAGGATTCAAATTTGCCGTATCTGCCAGGGCAAAAACTACAAAGAGGAGGATTGAGGTTGCCAAGAATTCGCTGAACACGGCAGAGGAGAAGGAAAGGTCGGGTGAAGGGAAAGTGAAGAAGAATCCGGCTGTACTTGTGGGACCTGTGACGGAGCGATGGCCAGTGTTGCCTTCAAATCGTTCGATGTGAGCGACGTTGTTGGCGTAAACTAGTAAGCTGCCCATGGTGGCACCGAGGATTTGGGCCATGATAAAGGGCAAAATTTTCCTCCTTGGGAAACCTCGAAAGCAAGCCAAAGCGATGGTTACGCTAGGATTACAATGTCCACCGCTGATTCCACCACTTACCCATCCTGCCATCGCAACACCAGCAGCCCACGCCAATCGGCCTTGCAAGTAGCTTCCATATGCAGAGCTATCGCGAGTAGCGGAAGAATGGTAGTGGAGGTTGACTTGACATTCTACGCCGGCACCAAAGATGAGGATGAGGAACGTTCCGAAGAATTCGGCTATTTCTTCACGATAGATGTGACGAAGTTTTGCCCATGTGTTCGGTTCGCCGCCTTGAGGGTAAGAGAGGGAGATGGCAGAGGATGAGGAAGAGGGAGAGGGCCACCAACGAGGTGGTTTGTGGAGAGGTGTCTGTTGGTGAGGTAAAGGCGCTGAGGCGGGGAGGAGCGGGGCGATGGTGGTAGGGTTCGGATGGACGTCTCGAGCAGAGAGCTGCGAGACGGTCGAGAGTCGTGTCATCGCCACCGGATTTACCTCCTGCACAAGATACGATGAAGAAAGGGACGTTGTAGATGGAGTCGGGAGGGAAGGGAGGGAAGGGAGGGCTGGAAAAGAGCGGATAAGGGTTCTAGATAAGGGCTCCTTTCCCATCGACTGCAGGCTGTGTGAGAGAAATGACGAAATGAAAGAGATCAACACCAACACTCGGACCCTGACCCCCCTATCACAAGAAATTCACCGCGCCGAAGAGAACAACACCATGCCCACCTAACTTACCCACCGTTTACTCGCCGAACCGCATCCGCTCGCTCGAGCCTATGAGAGTCTTCCTGTCTGCCACTCAATCAATGCCATTTGGCAGCACGCCACACATCAAGCCAGGGTGAAGTGGACGTCGAAAGGCGATGCAGAGGGAAAGATGCCGGCGTCTTTTTTTCTGAAAAACATGCACAGACGCGCGCTTTAATCGCCGAGCCTTTTCCTCCTGTTTGGCACGCTTCTTACACTTTGCTCCCACATCATCGAGCATCACACCTGACACACTCCTCACTCTTCTTATCCGGTAGCTAGCAATACGGTAGCAAAAGCTTGTTCATTGGGTATGCAGCGGGTATACTGACTAAAAATGCATCGCTTGTGTAAAGTCCACAGATGCGTGGGAGAGAGAAGCGATCTGGTGCAGGAGCGGGGATCTAACGATTGGTATATCCACCAAACTTTCCCGTATTGCCCATGTTCTGACTCGGCTTCAGCGCCCTACCCCTGTCCAGCACGCTGATTCCTTTGAGCACCGCCGCCTCGTTGATGCTCTGCAATCTGCGCTGCTCCGCACATCCACATCCACAATACGGACAGTCTCCTACGGCCTGTCGATGCTCTCCATCCTCTTCGCCCGTTTCTGCTGCCTCGCTGCTGGGCCTGAAAGTGGGTGCGGTACCGTGGCCTACATGCTTGACACGGAGTGCGTGTAATTCGTTGCTGAGTTCTTGGATCTGCTGTTCGATCTCGCGTGCTCGCTGGCGGACTTCCTCTGGGATGGAGGGGGAGAGGTGGGGTTCGGATTCGATCGTGGGTTCCTCCATCAAGGGGTTGGTAGTGATGGAGTGGTGGAAGGAAGGGGTGAGGGGAGAATTGGCGGGAGAGTGGAATTGGGATTGCGTGTCAGAGTTGCTGCCACCTGCGTCGAGGCTAGGGAGACGGCTTGTGCCTGTGGCTCCGCCTTGGCCGCTCCAGTTGCTTTCGGCCGATCCGGGTACCGTCGGGCCGGGAAGGGCGGTTCCATGAGGAATAGGCTTGATCTCGGCGAGCTTGGGCTTGTAAGGACTCGAAGCAAAACGACCTGCCTCCGAGTGAACCGGTGAAGGCGTGCGGAACGACGACGCTGCCGGACTATGCGGTGCAAGCAACATAGTCGAATTCGTCGAAGAACCATTCGACGTCTCCCGCAGATGCCCCTCGGATAGAGCAGACGCATCCAAAAAGTCGGCAGCGAATCCCGAAAACATGGACGAGACGGGTCGAATCTGCAGCGCCGGCTTCTCGGTCAGACCGGCAAGCGGTTTCAGCTGATCACTCTCCTCATCGAGACCCGTAACAGAGAACGAAGGCATGGGCGACTTGCTCGATCGTGCCAGATCCTTGCTGCTCCCACTCGCCGGGAAAGTAGATACGCCGTCATAGTCGACGCTGATGCCCTTTTCCTTTTTGAGCTTGCGCATCAGGAATCCGCTCTTCTTATTCTTGAGCAGACGCATGCTGGATTGGCCGTCGCTGGAAGGATCCCGCTGCATGGCAAGCTCGTCATGCGTCGAATCGCCAGAGGCGAGGTGTTGCGATGCCTTGGTTGCGGTCGATGCACCTCCTGAAGTTGCAAGCCACTCGGACTGCTTCTGGCGCGCCTGCTCGCGAGCCTGTTCGAGAGAGATGAGCTTGTAAGGAACTCCTTCGATGTTGCCAGGGAGCGGAAGGCTGCCCGACGTTTGGCTGGAGGAGATGGAATGCATCCCTGCGTGATGAACAGTGGGCGAAGTAGGCTGAACACGAGAAGCCAAAGAATCTGTTGTGCCCTTGCCAAGCGGTGTCGACTCGCCTTCGGCTGAAGCAGAGCCGACTCCGTCTCCGTCTTCAAGGCTGCTACTGCGAGGCGCAACCTCGTCCGCCGTCCCGGCTGGGCGTGATGTGATGCTCAGCTCGCGCATCGGCGGCGTACGCGATCGAGAGCGCTCCAGAGAGCTAGAGCGATGACCCTGTTCATTGGCAAAACTCAGATTGTCGGTAGGACTGAGTGTGTCCTTCTTGTACGAGAGAGAGCGCACACCACCCATGAGCGGCGAGGGTAAGGTTCCATTGGCGTGTTTGGGCGATGGAATAGGTGGAGAGCGTGCCTGATCTCTGTATTTGCCGTTGGCCGACGTGATCATGTTGACGAGATCGGCTTGACTCTTGCTTACCGCCGATCCAAAGCTGCCGCCGTTGATGGTGCGAGTCGAACGGCTTTGAGGAAAGTCGCCGGCTGTGAAGCCTACTGGAGGCACAGGACTGGAACCGAGCTGGTTGAGGTTGGCCGACGCAGGGAGTTCGGATAGCGGAGCAGAGGCTGGATGAGCAGGTCGACGATCGTCGTGCGCTGCGGTCCCTCCTGCTCCCACCAGGCGCAAAGCTTTGGTGAGTTTGCCCTTCTTGGACGCTGGCACTGCGGCACCAGCAAGACCTAGGCCCTTGAGCATGCCGACAGCGGTATTGGAAACGCTCTTGGATCGTGAGCGCTGCGTTGCAAAGATAGAATGAACATCATCCTCCTTTTGAGCTTCCTGCTCCAGAGATGGTGCGTTAGACGCAAAAGAGCTGTGTGCGAGACCCGATGAGATATGTGCTGGATTCGGGCTTCTTGCTCCAGCATGCGAGCTCTCGACTGACGGTCTCGACTTGAAGCGCGAGAATGGCTTCTCGAACGTCTCTGCACTCGGACGCAGCTGTTCGCGGAGAGATGGGCGGCCTGCTGAAGTGGCAATGTCTTCTCCGCCTAGCTCCCAGGGCGCCGGTGCATTCTTCTTGACCTTGGGACCGAGTGTGCTGATTCTGCGAGCATCGTTGGCGAGCTTGTCTTGAAGCTCGACGAGCATCTTTTCTTCTTCTTCTGCTCCGCCGTCAAAGGAAAGGACAGGGGATCGGTCGCGACGAGTTTTGGCCTTGCGTGGACGTGAGAGATCGGTTGTCTGTGGCACTGGCGGCATCTTGGGGATCAATGTGCCATCGGGTAACCTAGCTGGGCTGATTCTAGACGCCGCATTGGCTGTACTCGGGCTTGTTGATGCGTTTCGAGGCGGTGAAGATTCGTGACTGCTTCTGGATGCAGCTTTGATGGGAAGCGGAGGTGGTACTCTGGATGAGTTCCGAGAGGGAACAGTAGACTGGGTATCGAACTCGGCGGTCTCGTTGCTGGATTGCTGGCGAGATCTGCTCTGGTGCGAGCCATTCTGCAGGTCGAAGCCACTGGCAAGATCGTCGTTGGCCCGATCATCCTGGCCATCGTTTGCGCTGTACTGGCTGCTGCTTTCGAAGCCACTTGCATCGCTTCGAGGACTGAGCATGCTCTGCGCCGAGGGGCTGAGCAGACCTACACCATCGCTGCCTAGGAACAAGTTGTTCTGGTGCGTTGCTGGAAGAGTGGGAAGAGGTGGAGGTGCTTCCCTTCGCCTACGTTCCGATTTGGCACCTCGACCGGCAAAGATAGAGCTTCCGATGCTGGTGGGACGAACATGGCCATAGACGCTAGTAGTTGCATCATGCTCGCCATTGGTAGCTGCATGCGAGCTTGCCTGGGTATCGGCATCCCAGCTCTCTGCATCGGAGAATTGGTCGTCGTTGGCGTCTCGGAGGTGGCCATCGTCGCCGGACCAGACGACATCGTGATGACTGGAGCGCTGAGACCAGTTGCTGGGTGGACGAAAGGAAGGGACGAGGCCATCTCTCTCCCTACCGATGGCGCGAGCGAGCTCTCTAGTCTTGTTGGTACGAGCAGGCTCGATGCTGGGGCGGCCTTCGGACTCGTAGAAGGAGTTGGCCATTGAAGTGGGTCTGGAAGCGATGGCAGACATGTTGCGAATGAAATTGGATCGGATGGTGAGCTGCTCTAGTGGGTTTGTATTGGATATAGGTAAGACTGTGCGACGGGGTAAGCGATGGTTTGGATGGCCGTATGCGGTGATTAGAGGACCACCATGGTCTGGGCGTGCTCCCGTGTTCGAGTCGTAATAATGATGAGTGTGGAAAGATATGACGACGTCTAAGATACGAGCTGAGATGTGGCGGAGGAAGCTGGAGCTCTATGAATGATGGTGGAGAAGTTGCAAGAGACGACACGTGTGTGGTTCGGGAGTGCGGTGGAGACGAGGCTGAACAAGTGGGTGTCGAGCGGTTGGGTTGGAGGTGTGCGAACAAGGTGATTGACGGTGCAGATGATTGGGGCAGACACCGTAACCGAGATGCAAGCAGGGTGCTGAAGGATTTGCAAGTGATTGGATCGGGTTGCTGGCAGATGGGGAGGAGGGTGAGATGGACAAGCAAGGAGGTGATGGACTGGTACGCTGGCGATGGTGAATAGCAATGATGTGTGGTGAAAGAAAAAGAAAAAAAGAGAGTGAGCAAGAGGACCGGAATGAGAAGGGGGAGGAAGAGAGGCAGATGGTACAAAGAAGGAGTTGAGAGGTTGTGAGGAATGAAACCAAACAAGGAAGGTGTGTGAGAGAGGGAGAGCCACCAGGCACACAAATCAACGACGAGTCGAGCTTTTTTGCGGTCGCCGAGCGTGCAGTGCATTCGGAGAAGCAAGGTCGAGGTTAAGCGACTGTGCGGCAAAGCGAAACGGCGGGCAACAAGAGAGAGAGTTTCTCTCCTTTTCAAGCAAGGCAAACATGACAGGAATGAGCAGCACTTGAGCACAGTTGTTGCATTCAAACACGCCTCACTTTTTGACAATCTCTGCACTGATGGGCAACTTTGCATGTCCGAGCGTGTGTGTGTGTGTCTGCAGGAGAACGTTGACCATGTTGTGTGACAGAAGGGAACAGAGCGCAGCGAGCTTTCTCACAGCGGGGAAGCTAGCCACTTCGCTTCCAGAAATCACACACACCAGAGACTTGATTCGAAATGCTGTACTGTATACTGTATGAGAGCAGCTGCTAACCTACAACAGCACAAAAAAGCCATCTCTCGACCTTCTCTTAGCCGAGGTGCGGGTCGAAGCAGGGTCTGGCAGCCGCTATTCTCGCCACTGCACCTCGACATTCCTTTGCCTGATCCCTCCCTACGCCATCTCGCTTCTTGCATTTCCTGTGTGTATGTGTGTGTGTGGCCACGCTGTCCGTATCGTTGAAATTCATAACGAGAGAGCGCGAGAGGGCGTGCCATGTCCTGCAGCGTAATCTAAGGGTCCCCTTTGTGTTTTCGACTGTACTGTACTGTACTGTACTGTACTGTACTGTACTGTGCCCTGTGCCCTATTTCCGCAACTTTTGATTCAGGCGCCGCATCGCACGCTGGCAAACGCTTCTTGGCATTTCTGCGCTGTTACCGGCGGGCGACCCAGATCGACGCTGTGCATCGCTTTGCACCAGTAGTGCAAGAAGAATTCACTTTGGGGTGAGGCATTCCGAGCCTAAGCCTGATTTACATTTTTTTTAGCAGCTGGCTGGTTGCTAGCGGTTGAGTCTCCGCCCAGATGCACGGAAAATCCAAGCAGCAGAAGCTGACCTCGAAAAAGAAAAGAAAAGAAAAGAAAAAAAAAGTGGGATCTTCTACTGATTCCTGGTGTGTTGCTCTTGTGTTGCAGATCTCAACCGCGTGCTTCTTTACACGCGTCACGCGTCGTCGATCTCCTTGCACCTACAACCCACACAACCACAACCACAGACAACGCATGCCCGACGTCATCAACACAGCCACTGAGCTAGGTTGGCCAGAGAGAACGTTCTGATCACAGAAGTGGAGAGGGGGCCGTCGGCGTTGCTAGTGGCGTCTGACTGTCCCGTCTGTGAACGCTTTCTTGTGCGTCGACAACGCCGAGCGGTTGTGCGTTTTTTGCGATGGTGGCTGCTGAGTGCGCAATCAAAGAGGTATTCTACGCGCCACAAAGTGGTGGCTTGCATACGGCGTCACTTCTGCGCTGTCTTGCTTTGGCTGCGTTTTGCCTTATCCTGCCAGCCTTTTGCGAAGCAACAGTGCTGCCGATTAAAGCACCATCGGCGATGTGCATGGCTAAACGTGTTAGGTCGACCTTTACGAAGACATCCAAAATCAATTTTTGGCGCCCCTTTTCGCTGTGCCTTTTTTCTTTTCATATATTTCAAAGCGTAAGAATTTACCAAAGCATCTTGATTTCGGGTCGCACCAACTACATCTTTCCAGCCTCACTGCCACCCGAGCAAGCATTATGCTGCCCGGGAGCAAGAAGACGAGCTTCAAAGCCTGCGTTGATAACCACAAACCGCTCTTCAGAGATGGGAAACGGGAACAGCAGGTAGAAAGTCTATCGCGCGAAAAGCGAGAGCATTCGCACCAACTCCGATTTCCGAATCCGGGCTTTGGCTACGCAGTCGTGCATGCGCATCTCGACCCTAATCACGATTACGGGGTCCAACTCCACCTCGGCAGCCAACCCCCATCCACATCCCACACCTCGCTCTCCATTCAAGACATCGTCACTGCCACAATTGACCGCTCTATCGAGAACTCCCCTATTGAAAGGACGAAGAGCATCTCACTGCCGCAGGTCACTCAACTCAGTATTGAACCAACTTTCTTCAGTCCATCCACGCAACCTGGATCAGACAGCATCACGAGTCGAGAAGAGATACACACACCATGCAGGCGGTGTCCAAATTCATCTTTGGACCGTCGCAGGAAGGTAAGCACTCTCAGCACTCCCTCAATCCTTGCGACAAACCTTACTAACAGATGATCTTCTCCTTTGCTTCGTCAGAGCGGGTGAAGAAGGTCCAGTCGCAGTTGCGGTCCGAGCAGCGAGCGCTCGACAGAGAGATGCGTCAGATCGATCAAGGTTCCACCAAGACCAAAGCCGAGATCAAGAAGCTTGCAAAGAAGGGAGATGTCAAAAACGCAAAGATCCTGGCTAGGGAAGTCGTACGTGCGCAGAAGCAGAAGAATCGGCTCGCTGTGTCCAAGGCGAGGCTGAACAGCATTCACATGCAGTTGCAGCATCAGCTCGGTAAGTGCCATCACGATTCACTGCATGGATTGATCGGTGCTCAGCGTACTGACTCGCAGACTTCTCTCGCTGTCATACGGGAACGGTGTTGAATCAATTGCAGCAATGTACAAGGTGACGGGAAGCATGCAAAAGTCAACCGAGATCATGAAGCTCTCAAATCAGCTCGTCAAGTTGCCAGAAGTGTCGGCTATCATGCGACAGATGAGCGCCGAGATGACCAAGGTAAGCTCTTTCCACGCTCACATACCCTTCCTTACGCTACACTTCACGTCCATCTCAAGCCTCCCTTCCCGGTACTGACGCTCACACACCTCTCTCTCCTTTTCTCATCGATGCCGAACGATCCGCGCTTGACTCTCGCAGGCAGGGATCATGGAAGAGCTTATGGAAGATACACTAGACTCGGGCGTCCTAGGAGAAGACGAAGACGAGATGGAAGAAGAAGCCCAAGAAGAGGTCGACAAGGTTCTCTACCAGCTCACAGATGGTAAATTGGGTCAGGCAAGTACAACCGACCACTTGCCAGATTTGGCCATCGAGGATCCCAAAATCAACCAAGCTCAGGAAGAGCAGGATATGCATCGCATGCAAGCTGCCCTCGACGGCTTGCTCCGTGGTTAGTCGAGCCAAAAGAAAACGTCACACTTGTCATTTGTTCCTCTTGTATTTGTACCCTTCCCCTCACATCGTTCGTCGTTGGATTCCAGACAAGCATGCCTGTGTACAACTCCGTCTGCGCTTACCGCTTGCTTCAGCATTACAAAGCCAGTTGTTAGCTTAGCCTTGCACACCAAACCTCACCCTCGCTGCATCGCCTCAACCCCGATGCACAAGAGGCAACGCGACTGCACCTTTCTCTGCCCGATTTCAACGCGTCTGACAACCAACACTCTCAACACTCTCAAAATGACACACCTCGAAGCGCACACCACACGAGAAAAAGATTATGTTTTGAGACCGATATGCTCAGATTGCTGCTGGATATATCTGAGGGGGGGTAGATGCTAGCGCTGGCGGTAAAAGTACAGAAGAGATACAAGGCGACCAAGAGAAGAAAAAAAAAGAAGAAAAGAGAGAAAAGATTGACGAGGGACGCGTTGGCTTCCGCAAGTCGAAGGGTGGTTTGGGCTGGATCGTAGCTGGAAAGCTACTCGGAGGACACCACGACGCGCTGCACCGGACGCGTCGGGCCGAGAGAGTGTAGGGATGAAGAGGGAGGACCGGATCAAGTTCTTTGAAGCGGGACACGCTTACTTGGACGAGGAGAACTTGGTGACCGACTTGGTACCTTCCGAGATGGCGTGCTTGGAAAGCTCACCGGGGAGGATGAGGCGGACGGCGGTCTGGATCTCTCGCGACGAGATGGTCGACTTCTTGTTGTAGGAAGCGAGCTTCGAGGCCTCGGTAGCGATGCGCTCAAAGATGTCCTGGACGAACGAGTTGAGAATGGCCATGGCCTTGTTCGAGATACCAGTGTCGGGGTGAACCTGCTTGAGGACACGGTAGATGTAGGTCGAGTAAGTCTCCTTGCGGACCTTGGTGGCCTTCTTCTTGTCACCAGACTTGGCGGGAGCCTTGGAGGTCTTCTTGGCAGCCTCAGAGGGGGCCTTGCCAGCGGACGAGGCGGGAGCCTTACCGGCGGTGGAGGAGGGCTTCTTCTCAGCGGGCTTGGGGGGCATGTTGAATAGAGTAAAAGGGGGTTTGTTGGTGAGATGGGTTGGGTTGGATGGAAAGTTGAAAGACTTGACGGATGAGGAGAAGGGAGAGAAAGAAGAGGGTCCGAAGTTGAGTGTCGACTGGAAGGTCTAGGTTATAAACCAAATCTGGGCGTGACCCTCAACGCACACAGCAGACGTAGAGCGCGTCTATCTCTCTCTCTCTCTCTCCAGCGCATTGACACACCACGCAACAAATGTCAGACGCGCAGCAGCAGCAGCTGTGCTTCTACGGTTGCGATTGCTGTGTGCTTCTGCACTGTGCAGTGTGTAACTCAGCCCGAGCGCGCACGCGTCTCTCTTCTTTACACAGCAAAATCGCAGGGCGGCTGAGCAGAGGAGCGGAATTTCCGATTTACAAGAAAAATTCCAAAAAAATCAAGGGCCAGGGCAGCGCAGTGCAAACAACGCGCTCTGCAAGCTGAAATGCAATTCTCAAGGCTTTCAGTGGGACCGAACATCAATCTCGCTCAAAGGGCGACGAAGCCCTTATTTCTGCGGTCCGTAGTTTCAAGCCCTAGTCGGTGCTCTATTTCCACTCTATCGCCGTCCTCTGTCCTCGGCTCAAAAAACATTTGTACATTTGCGGGCTTCGTCGACTCTATTACATTAGAGGGTTGACTGCTCCTCGACAGCATTCTTGGCTCTAGTAATCATCACGGCCAGTCTCTATTCAGCAAAGGTGGTTTACATGAATTCGATCACGTCTACGGTACATGGCTACCATGAGAAGAGTTAGAGCAGGAAGTACGTTCTACTCTAACTGTTGACAAAGGCGCAAGCGACGAGAACAAAGGCTCGAATTGAGACCATGATTTCGCTAGGCTGTTGGTTGAAGGCTGAGTGAGGAATGTGGGACGAGGCAGTTGAAGCCTTCGAAGCCTGTATTATTGGAAGCGCTGACGTGGCAAAGCCTTTCGAAGGCTGTAAATCGCTGTGGTGGGCGATTGAACGCCAAAAGACGTGGAAAATTATTCCGTTCCCAATGTCTTAGGCTTGCGGATCAACGCGTTGTTGTGTGTGTCTTTTTCTGTCATGACGCAAAAAGGCTGAATTGCGCTGCAGGAAATGGCTGTTACTGCTGCACTTTCGAAAAATGGCGTTCGCAATGTCTAATTCCTTGGGTGTTGCGTGCGTGTGTGCTCTGTGGTCGGAGTGCTTCTGCAGCAGCAGCAACAGCGACAAAGTCGCGTCGCGCCGTGCTGCGCAGTGCAGTGCAGCAGGAAAGTGTTGCGTTGCCAGTCGCTCTGTGGGCGGCACAGCTGAGCCACGCACTGTTCGCACCCAACCAACCCTCCCAAAGACGATAAAACCCTTGGTCCGAATCGGCTGCATACCTTTGGCCTCCCCTCTCTTTTTAGTCTTCTTCTTCCCATCGTCCATTCGCTCCTCAAGTCTCACGACAACCATCAACTCTCAACCCCAACCCTTAACCTCCCCTTTCTAACTTTATCTACAACAATGTCTTCCGGTGGCAAGTCTGGTGGAAAGGCTGGTGACGCCTCTTCCAAGTCGCAGTCCCGTTCGGCCAAGGCTGGTCTCCAGTTCCCCGTCGGTCGTATCCACCGTCTCTTGCGAAAGGGCAACTACGCTCAGCGTGTCGGTGCCGGTGCTCCCGGTAAGTTTTGCCTTGCTTTTCACACATCTCGTTCATACCTGCCACGAACCGTTCGACTAACGCGTTCTCTTCATTTTCCCTTTTTTGCTTCTGTTAGTCTACCTCGCTGCCGTCCTCGAGTACTTGGCTGCCGAGATCCTCGAGCTTGCTGGTAACGCTGCCCGTGACAACAAGAAGTCGCGTATCATTCCCCGTCACCTTCAGCTCGCCATCCGCAACGACGAGGAGCTCAACAAGCTCCTTGGTGGTGTCACCATCTCCCAGGGTGGTGTCCTTCCCTTCATCCAGTCCGAGCTCCTCCCCGCCAAGTCGGGCAAGCCCAAGAAGGCTGGTGGCTCGCAGGACATCTAAGCGTGTCGATCTTCGTCGCACGTTTCCCGTCCCGCATCTCCACTGTACTATCACCACCACCTCCATTCTCTAGCGTTGGCGTGGCTACCATGCCCAGTCTTCGTTTAGGACTATCACGATAGATGTCGCAGCTCGTCTGCATCGCGCTATCTCTGCGACTTTCCGCACACTTCTTCTCCCCTTCTCTGTCTTGTCTTCTCGTTTTTCTTTTTCTTTGTGTTCATCCTTGTACTACTACTACCACCATGGGCTCGGCGGTCAGAACAGGGCTCCGCCAGCTACGCAACATCCAGGCATCATACCAACCTGTGCTAAAAGACTGTCTTTCGCGTGTGCTTGTCGTGATGTGTGGCGTTCCATCGACATTGAGACTCTGCCATGCTGCTGCTCTTAGTGCGAGATCTGCGATTCGACCTGCAACGATCTGGCTCTGTTGGTTTGGAACGACTGGCTGGACGACGTCCTCTTGAGTAGTCTCAGCTGCTGAGCTAGAAAGGCTTGAGCCCTTCGCGCGATAGTCGACTCAGAGTTGCTTTTGCTCGCATTCTCATGATGAGAAAAGGTCGCTCGGAAAAGTCTGCAAAAAAATCGAGGCTGCAAAATCATCTTGTATTCGTCGTTCGTGGTATCTTCAAGTTGGAGTTGAGTCTCGTCTTTGTGCGAGTCGGATTCGTCGACAAGTGTTCAGGTCAGATGACCGTCGCTCGAACGATCTTGATCTCCTCTCGTGGCCTGTTTCGGCGTCGGAAGAAGGAAGGGCCACCAGAAATGTGGTCAGCAATCTACTCGTTACCCCGATTGCGGAAGCGGCAAGAACTCACCTGTCGTCTTTGGTCTCGGCAGCTCCGATCTCACGAACAGCGTGCATACCATCCGAGATACGACCAAAGATGGTATGCTTGCCATCCAAGAACGGCGTCGGTGCTAATGTGACGAAGAATTGGCTGCGATTTGTGTTGGGTCCAGCATTGGCCATCGCCAGGATACCCGCACCGACGAAGCGAAGCTCAGGATGGATCTCGTCCTCGAAAGCTCCGCCATAGATCGATGCTCCTCCTGAACCGGTCCCGGTGGGATCGCCAGTCTGGATCATAAAGTCGCTGATGACACGGTGGAAGATGATGCCGTCGTAAAAGCCCTGCTTGGCAAGCTGGTAAAAGTTGGCGCATGTCTTGGGCGCGTGCTTCCAATAAAGCTCACAGAAGATGCGGCCCATCGATGTGTCGAGTACGACAGCACCACTGTCTTTGCCTGGTATCGACATGGCTGTGCGACGTAGAGAGATGCTGGTGTGCTTTGGAGCGAAAAGAAAGAAGATCTTGTCAAGTCCAAAGTGTGGAGGAAGTAAAGTACTGTATGCAACAGAAACGCGCTCTTTTGGCTCAACATGTGCTTGCCAGGGTCCAATCCAAAATCCGGAGCCGAGCAATACTCGCACAGACACGCTTTCGATATTTCCACAGTTGTTGCAACACGTTGCAACCGGCCTTTCTTCTTGTCATCCAACACCCACTCGCCATCTTCTACGCTGTCTTTTCCTGACACCGAATCGAGGCGGAGGGTGTCACCGTCATCATGTCCGCCAGCACACAGCGGCATCCTGATGGCTCTACAGGCGGTGCCAACGGCGAGACGGCTGGAGCATCGTCCGCGCCGACCACACCCGCCAGACATGGACGTGCACGACATGCTCGTACCAACGCTTCGCTCACCTCCAGCTCCGCCAGCACCGGCATCGATGCACCATTCTCAACAGATAGACTGCCGAGGCGGACATCAGTGCCTAACGAAGCAAGTCGCATCTTCCAGGCCACAGGCTTCGACCCCTTCGGCACAGAGCCGGATACCCTCTTCCGCTCTCTGACGGTCAAGGAAGTCGAAGCATACGAGCGCGCTGTCAGGAGTACTGCACTAGGCAAGCAGGAAGAGCTGAGAGCCCTTGTAGGTCAGCGCTACGAGGATCTGCTCGGCACCGCCAATACCATCATCGACATGGCTGGCAGCTCAAGTCAGCTATCACAGAGACTTGATGATCTCTCGCAAGGCGTCAGATCAGCTGCTCTTGCAGAGGAGACAAGAGAGTCATCCAAGAAAGCCAGTAGACGCAGAAGCTTCTTGCCGACTCAGCATCTGCCCGCCGTGCCAGACGTCGACGCTTCGTCCCTCCAACAAGAGGCGATCTATGTGCTCGGCGCTTCGTTGCGTCTCATTATGGACGCACCCGAGTACGTCTGGAAGTCGATCGAAAAGGGAAAGACGTTACAAGCTGCCTGGGCTTTCATGCTTACCAGGGCCACCTGGTGGGATCTCATCGACACTGCCCCGCTCTCAGATGCACAGTCAGCATTGACCACCGAGGGCGAAGAAGGCGTCAGCTCAGCATCCGAAGCCGTGTCTTTGCTCAAAGTCAACGTCAAGAAGGCCTTTCCGTTCATCGAAAAGCAATGGCAAAGCATGCTGCCCATGCGCAAGCAGATTGTGCATCGCGCCGTTACTCTTCTGTCGGATGCTGACATCGAGTCGATGGCAGTGGTGGATCAGCTCGCTGCCCTCATGCTCATCGATGGCACCAAGCTCGACCAGGCTGTTCATCTACTTCTGTCTCAAAGGCTGACAGCGATGCGTCGGATGCTGCACAGAAGAAAGACAGGCCACACCCAACATCACCGTGGCGAGCGTCGACAAGGGACCACCAACCGAGAACTTAAAGCAGCATATGAAGGAGAACAAGGCAGAGCGGCACAGGCGTCTCAGACAATAGCCCAGCTGGTCACACTCTTCGCTCGGACGCTGCAACACGCCGTTCAGATCTTCATGCTACCGCCCAAGTCAGAAGCGAGCTCCTCATCACGGCCCTTGCTGCTAGACTTGCTCACCACGATCACCGACTCTGCCAACTTTACCGTCAGTGCGAACCCATCCACATCTCCCACCTCGGAGCGCACATTTCTGCTGCCACATCCTACTTCGAACAGCGATGGTCAAACGGCGCGCCAAAGTGCCGCTGCCCTGCGAGCTCTTCGCAGAAGGTCGAGTCACGGCTTGCCAACCACTGAAGGTACGACAGAGGTCGCGCCCGAGGCAGCGCCGAATCAGGTGCGAACAGAACAGAGTCGGCCACTGCGAGTGTCAACAATCAGCGTGATCCAGGCTTTGCCGAGCGCACGCGTCCTTTTGCGCCTCCTCCCACCATCTCTGTGGAGCTTTGCGCCATTCCTTGATCTCGAGGGCCAGGAATCAAAAGCACCAGGCCACGTCCTCGCCGAGCTGTCTTCCTGGTCGACCAAAGCACGCGAAGTCATCATTGGCGCGTCGGGAAGCACCGCTCCAGACACTCTGCGCTCGTTGCTCTTGGAGCTGAGCGACGTCAGTGAGCTGGCTCTCGTCAGAAGGTCGCTCCGCCTTGCTCTACATCGAGCACACCGTATTGTTTCGCGCAAACTTGTCGGTGCTGAAGGATCGAAAGACGAGCGTCATAAGGAGGCAGAGACAAAGGTCCATGCTGAATTGCAACAACTCGAAGAGGCCACTGACTCGATCCTGCAAGAGCGTCTAGTGCATCTCATGGAGCAGAAGCTTCAACATGCCGGTCAGGAGCTGCTCTCTAACGCAGAGCAGTTGGTAGCTTCCTTGCAGCCTGGGTCGAAACCTCAAGACAACGCCTCTCTTCATGTCGATCCACCTCTTGTTGCACTTTTTCACTCAATCGAGGTCGAAGCTGCTCCAGGCTCAAGTCGAAGCGCAGACAAAGTTGCAAGCCCGACAAAAGCAAGCCACGCCTTTGCTGCGACCCTTCAAGACCACGTCTCAGGTCGATCACAACAGGTGGACCGTTTGGCGAGCCTCTACGAGACCCCATTGGCGACACTCTCGGCAGAACTGCATTTGTATCAACGAGAGCTGGAGGCGGACGAAAGGTTTGCTGAAGCAAGCAGTTCCATTCAAGCAAAGTTCGATTCCATCCTTGCTTCTTCCCGGGAAGAGGTCGAGAAAGGACTGACCGACATGCTAGAGCAGGCAGAGTCAACAGCAGAGACGGGTGTCGCGAACGGTGTCTCGATATCGACTTCGCTCGTGATGCGACTCATTGCTGTGCTCGCCACCACCACTTCGACCAAGGAAGCCAGCACCAAGTCTCGACAGCCGGTCAAAGCCGCCTTGAAGCACATTTGGAGACCTCAGCTTGAGCAGCGTATTTCGGCCATGCTCAAGGCCAGCGCCGACAGTCAGGCTGTTCCAGACGCGACAGAGTCGTCAGTGTCAACCTCGCTGCTATACGCTCTGACCATGCTCTCCGAGTCCATCGTTCAGCTTGGACCGGCGCTCGCGGGTCCTGAGCTGGCAGAGCAGGTTCGCGACATTTTGGAGGGCGTCGTGACAAGCGAAGGAGTTTCCGCCAAGGACATTGCTGCACTACGGTCACTGGTGACGTGTGACGCTGCAAGCCTGGGCAAGCACATTGCTACAGACGCCAGCCTCCACCGCATTCGTTTGGCGCTATCGCCTCTCGTGCTCGCTCTTGCCACCACATCAACCGCATCACAACAGGGCTCAGTCACGACAGAGATGGTGCTCTCACGGGCAGAGCCAGCTTCCGCAACCGGACAGGTCAAGCCCATCCTCACAGTGTCGCGAAAGAAGGTAGAACGGTTCTCGCCACTTCCTGTCCGTTAACACCTTATGCTGCAGATATACGACGGGAGACTGGATTTTGCGATCGGGGCAATTCTATTGAGGAACATGTCATCATTCGTCGCACAACACTGTAGCCATGTGACATGATAAATGCCATACCAGGATGATGTGGACAAGCCCAACTCTACGAAGGGAATCAATGACATCCACCAATTGTGCTATAAGATGCTGACGTCTGAAGACACGTGCTGTTCCAGTGAGTGGCGGTGCCGACAGTGGCAATTGGGGCAAAGAGGGAGTGATTGCTGCACCTCCCGATGCCACATTCACGCATTGTCTGTGTGTCGTTCGCGCCGTGCGGTTGAGTCGCTTTGCCTCCTCGCCCCTCTCTCTTCGACAAGGAGACTCATTTTCGCGTCTCGTGAATCGTTGCGCGGTCGGAAATCGGGGTCCAAAAATTTCCCCCCCAAGACGCGAGCCAGCCGCTTAGCCAAAGGTTGGGTTTGTGATATCCTCCATCTATCTTTCGTCATCCAACGCGATCCGCCTCCTCCAAGTACAAGGTCCGTCCACATTCTCGCATTCAGGGATATCCAAAAGTCGGCGCTACGAAGGCTTTCACATCGATACACACGGGCAGACTGAATTGGCTCTGCAGGCAAGCATCAAAGTTCACAGCCAGGTCGGGCAAAACATCGATTGCGAAACCGCGACTGAATCGGATCAGGATCTACAAATACAAGTATCATTCTGAATCAGAACCGCACGGTATCGGCTGTGGACTCTCTTTCACAATCGGAGAGCTCACGGAGGGAGCTCATGGCTAAAGGACACTCGACGTACGGTCCCACCCGTTGCTTTTCGTAACGGACCCCAAATCGAGATTTGTACCGTTCGGACACCGTAGGGCTCGAATCTGGTCGAAGGAACATTCATCATACAATAGCAAGAAAACGTTATTCTCGGAGAATAGCCTATCCTGCAGAGAATCACGACCATCTGGCATCCACATCGACAAGTGTCCGAGACAGATTCTGAAGGGCATGCTACCTTTGCCGTTCGCGCCATCCATAGACAGATCGCCAGAGCACCCTCATCTCCATAGAGCACACGAGAGCACACAAGGCTTTGCTAGCGACCGCAGCCAGCCCGCAGTCTCCGATCTTACGACTCATAACGCTTTCAAAGAACAGGATCGCGAGAACAACCACAAATCAGCTGGGGAAGAGAATCCAAAAACCCCCGAGTCTCTCAGCAGGCAGGAATCATTACAACAACGCAGGAGAGTGCTCGGTGCGAGCATTCACAGTCCCATGACGCCAACGGGACTCGTTTCGACGACAACCACGTCTCGTTCGTCGAATTGGTTCGAGCTTGCCGTAAAGGCAAAGGCAGCAAGTCTGCGCGAAGCACAGCGCCAGATGTCGACGCCAGCATCTCTGCCAACAGAGACACCGACAGAAGAACAGGCTGGGTCGTCTTTGAAAGCTGGAAACTCTGCAACATCCCTTGAAGATGTAGAGATGCAAGCGCCGCAAGAACCAGCATCCGCATCAGCAGCGTCACCATCACCAGACGCCAGTATCAAAGCAAGCTCCGAAACAAGTGCGCCAACAGAAACACAGCCTGTCGCTGCAGTCTCAGCTCAGGCCCCGTCACCACTGGCAGGTGGGCTCGTCGGCGCGTCGAGCAGGACAACATCGGATGCACCTCCAGCACAGAAAATTGCTACCGCTGCTGCCGTTGCCACTGCAACTGGCACGCAACCACCGATAATCACAGCTCTTTTGACCCCAAGCACCAGTCGCAATGTGCCACTCGAGGGCGACGAATTACGGACAGAAGTCATGGGTCCTCCGCCCACTCTGCCAGCAGATTCTGCCTACCCTCCCCTCAATCCTGTCTTGACGGACGTGCCCATCCAAGCTCCCAACCCCAAACGACGAGGCCCAAGCACTGCCGCCAACGGCACGCAACGCAAAGCAGCACTACCACAAGCGCCTGCCGACTTTGTCCCGCCCGTCAACGCGAACGGCAAGATGCCTTTTGCTCTGTTTCAGACCCTCAAGAAGACACCAGCGGAGTCGAGTCAAGATTCCACAGACGCACATCGATCACAAAGGTATGTAGACGCGGTCCATTTCGCTTCTCTGCGACCTTTCAGTTGGTACAATTTCGCCCGGAGAAACTTGGCCGAGCATGATGGAAGGAAAGTGGGCGCGGAAAGGAGCTGGCACTTTGGCAGAGCAACAAAGTGGGACGGTACAATGGGTGTGCCACTATCTGTGCTGCGCAAAGCCTTCATCAGCCAGCCAGACATTTGATGGATGGCTCCAAAGCGTTGGCCAACGAGATTGAGCGCACACTGGGCGATCCGCGAGGAGAAAAGGCAAGCGAAAAAAAAGGCGCACAGACATGACTTGGAACCGATGGAAAAATCCACACGAAATTCAGCACTTTTCGCGCTGGCCAAGCGACATTCGACGCGCGGACTGGCCTTTTTCGCACGTCCGCATCCGCAAACCCCGATTGTCCTGAGAGCCCACCGCTGTTCTTAGATCAGTGCAGCTCAGTTTAGCTTTGCCTTCTGCCTTTCTCTTCGCCTTTTTTTCGAGCTTATCACTGACAACGCGCTCTCTCCCTCTATTCTGGCTGGATGTCTTGAACACTTTGATGATGATGATAATGGATTGATTCGACCATCGCAGCGAGTCAACTTCGGGCGATGTAGCAAATACAACCAAACCAGCCGACGCCCCGCGCGAAATCTCGGCACCTGTAGAGAGCAACGTCGTCGACCCGCTCCTTGCTGACGTATTGACTGACGCAGAGTCTGTCGCCACGGCGACGGCTACCCGCGAAACCAGTCCAGCCGCTTCTCTTGCCCTCGATAGTATCGCCCAACTTCCAGCTGAAGCGGCAGTGTCGGCACCAGCGCCTGCACCAGTCCCACCTGCAGCAACACCGTCCAAGCCAATCGCAGCGGACGCTCGCCTCTCGACACCAACTGCCGCAGTCACAGGCGAGATCGTTGAGGACTCTCCTTCTGCGTCTCTGCGTCGAAACCCTTCCAACAGAGGTGCATCTTTGCAAGCATCACAATCCATCACAAACGCCTACGCCGATCCCATGGGTCTCAAAAAACATCGCGAGTCGCTATTGCAGGATGAAGCACGTGCTCGCCGCTCTCCTTCCGTCAGCAGCACTGGTGGTGCCCCTGCGCAAGCCACCACGCCGACTCCAGCTGCAAAAAAGAGCAATGCAGCTCGTACCATCGTGCCGCCTCCCCTTGTCGAGCCTCCTCCTGGAATGATGTACACGCTCGAGGGTCGACTTCGCACCATCCCAGGCATCGCAGGTGCCATCGTCCCCGCCGACCCCAGTTCGACGTCCACCGACACCAACCTCACTCCCAGGCTCGAGGACAAGGGCACCGCAAACAATGACTTTTGCGAGACTTGCGGTGGTCATGGACGCTTCGTTTGCTGCGATGGATGTCCACGCAGCTTCCACTTCTTCTGCATGAGCCCACCCCTGGACATCGATGAGATGCCAGCATCCAACGCTGCCGAGGTCTTGGGGCCGGCTAAAGCAAATGCAGCACAAAAGGGCAAGGGAAAGGCGGGCTCATCTGAAGCCGAGTTGAATATGGACGAGATGTGGTTCTGCAACGTCTGCGTGGCAGAGCGCAAACCCAAGGCAGTGTCGAAACCAAAAGGGCTCGGTCCCTTTGGCTACCTGCTTCCAGTGCTGTCGCAGCAGAATCCAAAGAGCTTCCAGTTGCCCGCCGATGTGCGAACGTATTTCAAAGACGTGGCTACGGCCAACGATGGCGACTACATCAATGGTGCGATGGTGCGGCCGGTCAAGCCTAACAAGCATGGGCAGATTGAGGCACGCGATCCGTACCGGCTCAAGGATAAGAATGGCGATGCTGTGCTTTGCTTCCGCTGCGGAGGTACGGCACTCCCTTCCGAGTCACAGCAAGGAGGTTCTGCCTCGAAACTGCGGACAAGCGGTATCTCGAAAGCAAGCTTCAACAATGTATTCGGCGATGTAGCCGCATCTGCACCGGCCGAGCACACCATTAGGGAAGGCACGGGTTGGCGCAAGATCATCAGCTGCGACTTTTGTCCCCTGCACTGGCACATTGACTGTGTCGACCCTCCCATGCTAGGCATGCCGAGCAACCTGCGCAAATGGATGTGCCCTGCGCACAGCGACCACGTCAATGACCGTCGCCGAGTTGCACGCATCGGCACCGCCGTCCCCAAGACGCTCGATCTGCCCATTCCCTCCGCCAAGACCATTGGCCCTGGCAAGCACTTCCGCACGCGTGTCCTCAACAATGGCGACATCGACATCATCCCCGACCCCATGGAGGAGCTGATGGGCGCCAACGGCATCACAGGCAGCCTGCAATCAGGCGTGAAGGAAGTCTCGGTCGTACCAGGTGTCATCGATGCTGCCCCCGTCACGGCTGGAGGCACCAAGCTGGCCTCCAAAATTCGATACCGTTTCCCGGAGAAGGTGATCCGCACCGACTTTTGGAGCAAGCTGCGTGCCGACGACTCGAGCAAGATCGGCAGCGTCTTTTACATTGCTGCTGACGAGATTGTACATCGAGTGCCAACTAGATTGGTCGCTGTTGAAGAGGGTGTCACGCCAGACGAGTCACGGTATAGACTTTTCGGTAAGCGGGAGCACCCACTGAGCGGTCTTGACGCCCTTGCTGATATTGCAGCCACCAGGCTTGTAGCCGATGATTTGGCTGGTGGGAAAGTGGAAGACCTGTGCTTCAAGCGCCCGTCCAAGACAAGGCAGCTGATTGCCACTGCGCTTGGCATCGATCTGCAGAACGAAGACGTGCCCGAGTCGAACCTACGTTCGTCTCTGGACGCACCAGAGAGTTCAGATACTTCGACGCTATCGCCGCTGTCGAGTTTGTCAGAGAGCGAGAGCGAGGTCTCTCCAGCACCCGCACCGGCGCCTACATCTGTACCTGCTCCAGCACCGCCAGCACCTGCAACTCAACCCGCTGCACCGCCGGCCCCTGCCACCACCGCACCCGCGTTATCCGAAGAAGAACTGATCAAGCAAATCGCACTGGAAGCAGCTTCCGGCGTATCTAAGGGTGATCCCATCCGTCTTTCCAAACGCAAAGCAGCCGTTGCGGCAGAATCGGCGATCGCAGGCTCCCCCAACAACACTCCCAACAAGAAGCTCCGCTCCATCTCTCCCGCCGTGACCGCTGCCACCGCAACCCCTGCACCTAAGATTCATGCAGTACCGGTCGAGGTAAGGCCTAAGAAAATCACGCTCAAAGCCAATGGCAACGCTGCCAAGCACAAGCACGAGAAGGAGAAGCCATCGGGGCAAAAGAGCGAAAGCCAGATCGCCCTTAGAACAGCTTACCACCTAACAGAACAATACGAGGAGGAGAGAAAGGAGATCGAGCAATTGAGGGCGATCAAGGAGTTGATGCAATTAAAGGGCCATCGAAGGATGTTGGAGTTTTTGCTCTCGCCGAACAATGACGATGATGAGTAGGAGCAGTCCAAGTCTGGATCGCCACAGCATCATCCTAAGGAATAGCTGCGGACAAGGCAAGTGGTGTACCCCAATGCACGCAACCAATCGAATTCACACGCATCTGTGTACACTCTGCTCCTTGTTTTGCGAGCTAAACTGTGATTTTCTTGAGTCTGACATCTTGAGCCTTGTGATCATGTGAGCGGATGTGGTCATCGGTGGGTGTGCCAGTTCTGCTGCAAGCACACACATTCCTTTGCAGTCCTTGTTTGAGTCGAAAGCTATTGAATTTCATATACTGTAAGACGATTCTCGACATGTGATTTGGGAGTGTTGAATCTAGTAAGTATGCTGGAGAAGCTGCGGGTTGGTCTGTTCGACATGTCGAACCGCCTCTCCGAAGAGGCCGTTGGCCCAACCGAACCAAGGTCTAGTGAAATCGGTAGCATTGTGAACGTTGATACTCTCATGAATCAAGCCTGTACCTGCGGTAGTATTTCTGAGCAAGCTGAGAGCCTCTTGTTGTTCCTGTGCATCTGTGGTTGTTAGGATCTGCATGATTCTCGACATGGGCCAAGCGTAGTTGGATCCTACGTGTGGACCGCCGATTCCGGAGAAGTCTTTTCCTGCGTAGAACCATTTCGAGGTGTTTTTCGAAAGTACAAACTTTCGTGTTCGCTGATACACCTCGTCACTTGCGTCGAGATATCCGAGGTAAGGTAAAGAGAGGAGAGACGGAACATTGGCATCATCCATAAAGTAGCTACTTCCATATCCGTCGATTTCAAAGGCGTAGATATCGCCTCCCCTGTTGTCATCCGCAAGGTGGTTGGGAAGAATAGCATATTGAGAAATGGCAGAACGAATCTCAGATGCAAAAGATCTCGCGTTGGACGCAACATCCTTCATCGACTCTACTTGTTCCAACAGAGGATAGAGCTTCTCGAGCGCTACAGCCAACTGGGCATTGGAAGGGATCAAGTGCGGCAAAGTAGTAGCGTCATCGGAAGGACGAAATCCACTTTTGACCAATCCGTTGTAAAGTGCCGGTTCTCCCCAACCTTTATCCGCCTTGGTTTCGGTGGCGGAACGATCCAATCGCTGGAATCGATATACTCCGCCTTGAAGCGTACCGAACCTCTCTGCCCATTCACTGCGTTCGGTCAGATTGGCAGGTAGCATCGTGGTAGAGTTACTCGCCTCGTACGACTCATGCTCCTGCCTGCTTCCACGCTGTTGCGAACGCAGTGTGTCGATGGCCATCCGAACAGCACGTTGCCAAGTCTTGTTGTTGACGAAATCTTTTCGACCCGAGTACTCTGCGATGAGCGAAGGTAGGCGTAAGTGGGCAGCGAGCGAGTCTACTTCCCACTTGGTTTCCCAGAGGTAGACCCCATCGGTTCCCTCAACGTCGGTGTAGTTCTTGGGAGGCTGCGGGAGGTAGTGTCCCTTGGAGTGGGGGACGGGAGGCTGGACCCAATCGGCATCATCGCTGTTTCCGACTGCGGGGTTCTTCTTATTGGTGATGGTGGCGCTCTTGGGCGGACCAAAGGAGTTTCCAAGAGGATAGGTGATGACTTGCTGGCTCTGTTGGTACAATAAGCCAAGAGCGAGCCTGTAGAGTTTGGTCCAGTCCTCATCTCCTACTTTGTACGGTTCAGGAGGATTCTGAAGCAGAGGCAAGTAGGTGAAGATTTGGTTGGAAGAATCTCTCAACCATGCAGCGAGGATGTCTCCGGTAATGATGAATGCTCTGGGGAAAGCGGTGGTGGAGTCAGGATTGTTGAGCTGCAAATCGGTCCAGCCTACGGTGGTGTCTAGGGAGTTGGGATAGGCGTTTGTGAAGATACGCTTCAGGGCGGGGTCAGAGATCTTTTGCGTGATACGGCGGATTTCAGCCTCAACCAGACGGGAGCGGAATCGTCGAGAGGACTTCTCGGGTCGGGCATCGGGCAACGAGTCGAGGGGAAGAGAGGGGTTAGGCTCAGGCCAGGTGTAGGTGGGATCTCCATAGGCATCCTCGGTGGCTCGACCGTCGGCGTTGCGAGAGATGAGATGGTTGAGGAATGCGGCTTGGGTGTTGGGAGCCGGAGGGGCGGCACAGGCCGAGGAGGCCAGGGTGAGGGCCAGGGTGGTAAACGGTATGAGGTGGGCGAATTTCATCTTTTGCTATGTTGAAGCCGCTGGTGTGGATGGAAGTAGGTCGTAGATGGAGGTGAGAGTGAAAAAAAAGGGAGGGAATATATACCCGACAAAGACGGCACGTTTTTGTGATGGGATCTCGTTCTTGTACAGACTAAAGGGCCGAGTCGGACCGACGCTAAGCAATTCGCAACCGTTTTGAGGGCGATGTCGGTCTTCGCTTAGCTCTACCTTTGACTCGGTTGCAACCAAACGAGGTGGTGCGAACAGGAGTTTCTCATTGAGTAAAGAGGAAGGCGCACCAAAAGTGTAGCACGTACACCAGGCGTACCACCTCCGAGCTTCTTGCAGCAGCAGCTGCTTCTTGTAAGCGAAGCTGAATCTGCAAGATCACCAGGTCTCAAGGGCCTACAAGTCTCATGCAGAATACAGTTGACCGGGCCGATCAATGAGAAGAGACTGCTATACTGGAATTGTTGTCTGGAAAGCGAAAGCGGAGAGGCTCAACCAAGTGTCGATCATGCGTGGGGTAAGTGGAGAAAAAAAAGGAGCGGAATGTGGAAAATTGCCCGAAATGGAATTGCACCCACCACCCCACGCTTCAACGTTGCTGCCCACCGGCGACGTTGGTGTCTCCCCCATCTCGGTGAAAGAATCCACCGACCACCCACACCACCACATCACATTCGCACAAACTACACCGTCATTTTAAACAAACCAGGGTGAGTAAGAAGGGGAAGAGCTCGCTCTGCCTAACTTCGGTCTTGCTGGGTGCAGCTGAGCGCGCGGGGGAAGAAGGAGATTTGCGAGACAAAGTTGAATGCGCCGGTCAACTTTGACGTGTGATGATGGCAACGCACAGGTCATTTCCTTTTTTTGTTAAACAATGTCTGATCGACAGTGTTCACACTGTTGATTGAATTAAAAACAAAGCGGACCCGAAGAATGATTATAAATCCTTACCACGCATCTGAAGAGCAAGTTGGAATTGCCGCAGCACCTCTCACCCAAATCGCCTTTCGAATGGCGCACGACCAAAGTTGCCCAGCCAGAGCCAGAGCCAGAAGGGTGAGAAATTTACCCCCAACCCAGCCAGGAAGGGAGAGAGGCTCAGACTCTGGATGAGAATTTCGAGTGCCAGTCAGCACAGCACAGCACAGCACAGCACAGCACAGTGAGAATGGTAGAGAGAGAGAGAGGACGAAGGGGCAAGTACGTCGACACCACCGCCGATCCGCCTTCCTAACCACCAAGTCTTCGTACCTCACCCCCATTTCGTATATTTCGTCAAGATGTAAGTTGTACCCTCCCAACAACGCAGAGCAGCAGCGACAACCATCGCCATCCGACGACAAGGCGCAATGCCATCCCACACAAGGAGGATTGGACAATGCTTGCTGCAAAGTGGAAGCTTTTTAAGTTTTTCGTTGGATGGGTCGTTTTGTCAATGCTAGTTGCTGTGAAGAAGATGAAGTTGCTGTGAAGACGATGATGACGATGAATGCATGGGTAAAAGCGTTGATGACTGACTGTTTTTGTTATCCATCTTTGCTCCCATTCAACACTGTTCACCCCGACTCATTGCTACATTGTCATCCATTCATCCTCGACCATCTACGCCGCCAATTCTTTACTTTGACCACAACCGATCCACACCAACTATCCAATTATCAACCACCCATCATTGCAACTTGTTCATGTACAACCACCCCATCCTACCTCATCTCACATCCTACGCCAACCCAATTCGACCCTTGACTTTTGCAACGTCATCTCCACCAACAGGGCCAAGTCAAAGAACTCGTCCCAGCACAACCAGGTGCGCAAGGCCCACCGTAACGGTATCAAGAAGCCCAAGACCAACAAGTACCCCTCGCTCCGTGGTGTCGACCCCAAGTTCGTCCGCAACCAGCGTTACGCCAAGCACGGTACCGAGAAGGCTCTCAAGGCTGCTCGTGCCGAGGCATAAATTGGTCTCTCTCTCTCTCTCTCTTTCCCCTATTTGACCAACAACATCAACCATAACAACATCTTGCATCGGCAATCACAGTGCTTCCCCATGCAACACTCTATATAGATCGGCTATCGGTAAAATGATCCGACCTCTGTAACACCATTATTCTTTCCGGCAAACGGTTCCGACTTACCTATCGTGGTTGCTCGGATCAGCTTTCCGTCTTTTCATCATCTCAACCTCACCCCCCCAAAAATACTCAATGCATTTCATTCCGAGATCTACCTTCTTTCATTTCTCTTGCGTGCTTCGCGATTCGAATGATTCCGGAATACACGGCAGCACGAAGCAGAAGGCGCATGGCTAAGACACGGAGGGAAACAGGCATGCTCCACAGAGGCACGATATACGCGCTACTCTGACCTAAACCGCAATGCGTTCCAGGCAGAGAAAGCTGGCGATTCTCAGCGTGGAACTTTCTCGGTCAGGCTAGAACGTGATGTTTTGTGCTGATCGCAGCGGGGAAGGTGCAAGTCTTCAGCTGCCAGGTTGAAGACGAGGATGCGCAAGTGCTGGCTGCCGTGTACCCTCCTTGAGCATGCGCGTGAGTTTTGAGACGTTATACCTCATGACCCCATTCGAGCTGCGTTTTTTTGCGTTCCTTCTGTGCTATGAGACACCAGCCTTGACCAAACCCACGGCGATCAAATGATGCAAAGGTCCAGAAAATCCAGTACACATACAAGTCACTTGAACAAAACCTCGCGACTTTAATGTTGAGAGCATTGAAGCGATTAACGTTGCAAAAACGACAAAAGACAAGGTAACGACAGTAAAAAAAGAAAAACAAAAAGACTAAAAGTACAATGCAAAGGTAACGAGCTAGACCATACGAATCAACCGACAAAACTACTAGTTACAGAAGCGGAAAAGGGAAAGGGGAAGCATGTGCAGCGGTCATCGCCACTTTTTTAAAGAGGAGCTCATCAAGGCTGAAAAGGAACCACATCCACCCGATCGTACAAGGGAGGAGCTTCCCAAGTAGCTCTTCTCCAATCGAGCCCATCGTGTTGGAAGATATCTTCGATCTCGGGCGATTCGTTGCTACTCGGTATTGAAGGTAGCACCAGGGTCTGGGTTCTTCGGCGGATGGCGAAAGCGCCATTGTCGAGGGCTTGGAAAGTTGATGCTGCCAAGTTGTCCGTTCTTGCTTCGCGCTGGGCTCTCACAGCTGCCGCGTGAGTTTCCAACGGCGCAGAAGTGGTGCTTACCGCTCTTGGTCTTCGCGCATTGGCGCTAGGCGGAATCGAGGTCTCTGGATGAGAGAAAGCCTCTGTAGACCTTGACACGCTCGAACTACTCCTTCCAGAAGCAGGGGCAGTACTGGGCCGTCTCAACGACTGAATGATCGCCTCGTTGTCCATCTCTCCATACGCAGGAAGCCTCTCGCCCTTGGCACGCCATTCGCGTTCCGCCGTCCGGATGCGTTCGATCTCCTGATTGTGGGCAGCGAGCGCCTTGGCCTCATTCTTGGAGAGCACTTTGCCATCTTCACTGATCGGGCGGCCGAGAGAATCGGTGCGTAGCGACGAGTAGCCGTGCTTGCGTGACTTGCGCTTGTAGAAGAATCGAGAAGAGGCTTTAAAGCTCTCTACCGAGAGCACGACCAACAGGCCGACGGCTGCGACTGGCATCGACGCTGGGTTGGTGAGAGAGGTGTATCAGATGCGCGGGTTTAAAGATGTGGTGTTGGTTGGATGTTGCGGATTGAAACGGTGTAAGGAATGTGCAGTCGGTGCGCCTGTGGGTTAGGTGAGAAGGTTTGGAGGGCGCGATGGAAGTTGATGCAGAGCCGGATCTCGTTGCGGTCGTCAAGGGGATCGTAGCTCGTGGTCAGATTAGTTGTCGATGATGTATGTGATGGTGGTGGTGGTGACGGCGAAGCAACGAGGGCAAGCTGTGAAAGCAAGGAGTGTGTATTTGTGTTGATCTGTTTGAAGATGGGGACGGCTCAAAGATGCCGTGAGTCGCTTATCACGCAGCCAAGAGAAGATGGTAGTATAGGAGGGGGCTCGAGGGCGATGCAAGGTACCTCTTGGTGTATGTCTTGGCAGAATGAGGCGGATTACAGACGGCTGTTGTGATAAACGCTTTGGTCGCCGTGAATGCGCTCCTGGAAGAATCACACTGTGTGCGCGCGCTTTGAGAGACGGGGTGAGGGAAGTGTGTACGGGGAGGTGAGGATAAGGATGGTGTGCGGAAAGGTAAAAAGTGTCCGGCGGCAAGCAAGCCGGCATCGAGACAAGGAGGACGAGGGCAAGAGGGTGAGATGACGGCCAGAGGCGGAACAAAGCATACAAGCTTAAGACTCTTTCCAAAGCTCAGCAATCCAGTCGGAACTCATGCAAGATCGACCCTAATAAGATCACCGCCGCTCGTTCACACACACAAACACACACAACACAACACAACACTCCGCCCAACATTGTTCTTGTTCTCTGTTTGCGCCACGTTCCATTATTCCATGCTTTTCCCTGTCACCCGCCATATTGCACAGCCTCGAAGAAACCAAGACAGAAAAAAAGAAGAAGAAGAAGAGGTGGGTGAGGAGGAGGGTGTGGGATTGATGTTGCGTATGTAAAAAGATGCCGAGATCGTTGCTTACGACCCTTTGTGTCATTGCATTTCCCACACGACCTCGAAAGCACTTTACCACTCTCTGTATCGCGAAAAGGAACGGAATTTCAGGGTTCCCGGATCGGTCGCATCGGATGCTCGCCGGAGCAGAGCCGTCTTACTCCCTCTTTCTTACGGAAACACCATGCCGGCACACTCTTACACACACGCGCGCGCGTGAACGGCGGCAACAACACAACGTTGACACGGGTGGAGTGGAGGCGTGCATTGCTGTGCTGTGCTGTGGTGCCAGCCACGCGTGTTGTGTGAGAAATGTGTGATTTTAAGAGAGAGGGTGTCAGGCACTGCCACTCTGTTCGTGTGTGTGAGCACAAAATCAAAAAAAAAAGTGCTTTGCCGGACATGCCGAACGGAAGACTCGGCGCGAGAAATGTGTGAATTGCGAGGCTGTTTGCCAAGGATTTCTGCCCCCCTCTTTTTCCACCCTCTCAAAAGTCGCCGCCGAGACAGAGACATGCCTTAGAAAGGGAGCCTTCTCTTGGCTTTTGCGTTCAAGTCTTGCTGTCCTCTCAAGCATTGGTGGGATCATTATTAGTGCGAAATGGTGGTGACAGATGACGAGAACGGCGACGACGCAAATGGTGATGGCGGACCCGTCTTGGCATGTTAAGATGCCGCTGCTTACCAGCTGGCGATGACGTTTCTGCCAAGGCGCTCATCCCCACCATCTCATTCCCACATCTCGTGTCTCTCTCATATCGGCTTCGGCATCTATCCGATATGCTGTTCGATAAAATCGGTAGATGAGGACACAGCTGCAACCCGATGTTCGCGATCCCGAACCCGCCTCGCTCACCATGCATCAACCCTTTCATAAGATCGTTCCAAAGACTGGGAAACCTCATAGACATCCAGACTTCACTTGCTGGCAGTGAGATGCTTCTTCATTTGCGATCCATTCTGCATCTCTGCCTTCTAATTTCATCTGTAAGGAACGGCTTTCTCTCTCTCTCTTCTCTTCTGGACAGAAAGACACCGCGGCTGTTCTTGTCACCGTGTCGCAAGATCCGCCGTTTCGGGTCTCTCTCTTCTCCCCCCAAAGAGGCTGGTCCTGACACTTGCCGAACACTGGTCCTGTAGAGCGAGCGAGAAGAAGCGCAACACAAATTCGACGACGCACAGACAAGTCATTGCTGTCGAAAGCATCGTGCTTGTCTCATTCTCTCATCCCAAGGTGCATCGGAAAAGTGTGGTACCGGAATCCCGTTCATATCCACGGATTTATCGGAACGGCTTGTCCGATGGCAGTGTGTGTATCCCCCACTTTCGCAACTTGACAACCCGGCGCTGTGTCCGACAAGAGCAACAACAACAGCACCTTATCTCTGGAGAACAACATTGAGCTAATCCATCACACTCAGAACAATCTTGAGGCAGAAGACAAGAGCCGCCAGATACCAATTAGTTAGCACAACCAAGGCAAAGTGCAGCACCATTGGTGGTACAAGCGACGAGCAAGGCGTTGAAATTTTGTCGACAAGAGATATGTTGACCTCAGAAATCAGCTCATTTTTGCACAGCTTACAGCGAAAAGGAAAGCTTCTTGCAGGTGCGCTTTTTTTATGCATGGTGTAGCATGCTTCCTCGTGCTGCTGTTGCTTTTTCATTTTCTCTTTTCCAAGCTCGGCTATCCACGCCTGCGGAGCTATGAATTACTGGAGCAATTTTCATATTCTGTCAAAGAAGAAGGGAAAAAGAAACTCGAAAACCTTTTGCCGTCTTGTGTTTTGTGTGGTTGGATGAGCTGCTGGTCGCTCGGCGTTAGCGCGTCACTGCAGCCTTCAGCAGAAATGTGTTTTGACCTCTGCTCCAGTGCTGCCATTAGACCAGTAGTAACACACAACGTAATGCAAAGCGACGCAAGGGGTAACAAGATCGACGCGCCAGAAAGAAGAGCAGCGACCTGCTTCTCTCTCCAAAGCAAAAAGCGCGTTTAGGGCTGTGTGTGTGTGTGTGCGTGTGTGTGTGTGTGTGCGTGTGTGTGTGTGTGTGTGTGTGTGTGTGTGTGTGTGTGTGTGTGTGTGTGTGTTGACGCTGCTTTTCTTCTTGATTGCTGCTTGCTGCAACCAAGACATTTTTGGATTTCGCTTGCACCTCGCGTTTCAACTCTCTGTGTGTGCATCTTGCTCTTCGTTCTTCTTCAGTCTAGTTCAGCTCGGCTCTTCCTTGTGTTGCTTTTTCCGTGCCCGTCCTCACCCTCCTTCCTTCTCTCCACCAACCCCCTTCCCCCCTTTCGAGGTCGTATCGTACACGACTTCTTCCCCCGCACGATGGCCGACTCTGCTGGTCTTCGCACCAGAAGCGCAGCCGCAAAGGCCGCTGCTACCCCCAACGGCAAGAGCAACGCTCCCACCGAAGCACAGAAGCGTGCTGCCGTCGCCGACGAGAAAGACTTTGAGGAGAAGAAAAACTACAAGCCCAAGCACTCCTACCTTCATGTCGACCTCAACGATGACCAGATCATGGGCGGTGGAAAGCAGCAGACACTCATCAAGTACTCGCCCGGTATCGTCATCTCCGAGCAGGGTCGTGAGACGGACAAGAAACTCGACGAGCACTCGGACTGGGAATTCGGCGGTCCCTGGGGTGTCACTGCCATGATGACCCTCTTCCCCCTGCTTATGTACTACCTCTGGATCTGTCTCTGGTTCTACGATGGCAAGCTGGTCATCCCCAACTCGGTCGACGACATTTGGCCTTTCCTCCAGCGCATGGGTGCCCATGTTCGCGATGACGCCTACCCCACCAAGCGCGCTTTCGCCGGATACGGTGGTCTGATGGTATTCCAGTTCCTCTTGGCCGTCGTCATGCCCGGATACATGCAGGAAGGTCTCCCCGTCCCTTCGCTCGACTACAAGACCCTCATGTACAAGTGCAACGCCCTCTCGTCGTTCTACGCAACTCTTGTCACCTGCGCCGTCCTCCACACCACCGGCCTCTACAGGCTCACCACCATCATCGAGCACTTTGGCGAGTACATGACCGTCGCCATGATCGCAGGGTACGCCGTCTCGGCCGCCACCTACTTCCACGCCGTCGTCACCAACACCACCCACCGCATGTCGGGCAACTTTGCCTACGACTTTTTCATGGGTGCCTCGCTCAACCCCCGCATCGGCAGCGTTGATCTCAAGATGTGGGCCGAAGTTCGTATTCCCTGGGTTCTTCTCTTCCTCATCAGCGTCAGCGGTGCTTGCAAGCAGTACGAGGTCTACGGCTACGTCACCCCCAACATGGCCTTTATGGTCCTCGCCACCGGTCTCTACATCAACGCCTGCGGTAAAGGAGAGGAGTGCATCCCTCAGACTTGGGACATGTTCCACGAAAAGTGGGGCTTCATGGTCATCTTTTGGAACTTTGCTGGTGTCCCCTTCACCTACTGCTACAGCATCGTCTACATGGCCGCCCACCCTCCTTCATACTACAGGTTTAGCACCCCCACCTACATCTTTATGTACGCCCTCCTCATCTTTGCTCACTACGTCTTCGATTCTTCCATGGCTCAAAAGTCTCGCTTCCGCATGCAGCTCCAGGGAACCTACAAGTACCGATGGACGTTCCCCCAATGGCCCTGGTCCACGCTCAAGGATCCTCGTTATTTGCAGACCGAGCACGGAAATGCACTCCTCATCGACGGATGGTGGCAGTTCCTCCGCAAGCCCAACTACACGGCGGACTGGACTCAGTCCTTCCTATGGGGAGCTATCGCTGGCCACTCGTCAATTATTCCGTATTATTATAGCGTCTTCTTCCTCGCCGTGCTGACGCATAGGTGCGGGAGGGACTTTGAGAGATGCTCGAAGAAGTACGGCAAGGACTGGGACAAGTACATCTCCTTAGTCCCCTATGCTTTCATTCCATTCGTCTATTGAAAGCGCCGACCTTCTCAGCAGAAGAGACCAGTCCGGAGATGCTCGTTGCCGTTGCACAGCGACTTTGGTCACGATGGACCAAGAGGGTGCAAGTCGATGCAGCAATATCTGCGATGGTCGCGATGGTGTCGTTCCCAAACAAATTCTTCTGCGACCCTCTCTTTCCTAATCGCAAAGGACTCTCTTGTGGTTCCTTCCCCCTGACCCGATTGTATCCCTTGTCACCGAAGCAGATGCTTAGAGAACGGCTGCATCGGAGCAGTATGGGAGGGTTCAAGCAGCACAAAAACACATCCTCAATGTACAACAATCTTCCCTTCCCATTTCCAGTTTGTCACGCCGTCTGAATCTTGCTTGCTTCGCCTGGCCGAGAGATTTCGCTCCGAACGTGACAGACAGATCGACATTTCTAGCTTACACTTGGCTGACTTGTCTGAAGTGCCAACGCTCCGATCCGTATATACAAAAAGTGAAACGGCAAAAAAGGGTTAAAATTGTGTCAGAAGAAGATGTAACAACTTGAAACCGAAAAATAGGACCGTGCTTTGGGCTCTAATCTATCGCCCGTAATCTGGCGCCTGTCCTGTGCGTGACCTCCACCGAGATATCGCAATCTGCCTTGTGAATCCCCGACGATGTCTTGACGCTTGGATCTACCTTCCTTATACCTTCACCTCTTCTTATCTTCATTGGCGACCACTCCTCTTCCGGTACCTTCCTTTCTCTCGTACATACTTCTGGTATCGGCACTTGATCGCGCAGCAACAAGGCAAGCATCGCCGGCTTAAAATTCAACCAAGTGGCTGCAAATTCGCATCATAGATCTCTCGTCTCGTTGACCATCTCCAGCACTTCGACCCGCTTGTACCAACATCGGGGACACACACACAGCTATCAAACCGCAGAGCCTCACAAAAGCAGGTCTTTATCTCGTCTTTTCGACACAGGCTCGAACAGCTCACTCGCACACGCATTGTCCATCTTCTGCATACTGCTGCTGATGGAGGTATAAACACCACCACCACCTACGACCGACCCTTCTACGACTGGCTGGAAGCTGCAATAGCTCCACTCTCAAGCAGTCCACTCCACTCGTAGGTAGTGGCTCCTCCGAGCTCCATACACATCTCCTCAAGGGCCAACTCAACAGGGGAAGACCGACCAATCAACCCCAGTCGCAAGGGCATACCGTTACCGGCGGTTGGACCGCTCCAGTCCGTCAATCAGGCGGCAGCAGTCAGCCATGCTGCACTCCTCCGCAATTGCAGGCGCATGTGCCGGTCTTGTCTCTTCGGTCGTCACATGTCCTCTCGATGTCGTCAAAACCCGCCTTCAGGCACAAGAAGGTCGACGGCGTCCCCCTTCCTCCTCCTCCTCTCCAAACCCTCCATCACCGACCACCGCTTCCTCCTCAACATCAATACCAGCTTCATCCGCATCTGCAGCGCCTAGGTATTTGGGTCTACGAGAGACTATAGCCAAGATCTACCAATCCGACGGCTTACGAGGCTTCTACCGTGGCTTGGGACCGACAATCTTTGGCTACCTCCCCACCTGGGCCATTTATTTCACCGTTTACGACAATTGCAAAGACACCTTGTCTGCTCTTCATCATCAGTCCAAGGCGAATTCGTACTATTCGCAAGATTTCCTCATCCACATCTTGTCCGCAATGACGGCAGGCGCTGCATCCACCATCTGCACCAGCCCCCTGTGGGTCGTCAAGACGCGTTTCATGCTCCAGAGTGCCAAAGACACCGGCGGAGTCAAACCATACAGACATACCGGAGACGCTTTCGTCCAAATCTACCGCAGCGAAGGACTACGCGGATTCTACAAGGGTCTGTTGCCGAGTTTGTTCGGAGTAAGCCACGTCGCAGTTCAATTCCCGCTGTACGAGGCATTTAAAGGCATTGCAAGGAGGAGAAAGGAAAGTAGTGGAGAAGCGGGGGAAGAGGGGGAGGGAGAGTTGGACGCGGGGACGATCTTGCTGTGTAGCAGTACGGCAAAGATGATTGCGAGTGTCACTACTTATCCGCATGAAGTGTTGCGGACGAGATTGCAAATGCAGCCACGGAACAAGGCCTCTTCATCTTCTGCAACAGCATCAATACCGGAATCAGCGGCCAAGAGTAGCAGTACCAGCCGCACCACTGGATCACCACCGCCATCATCACCACCACCACCAGCAGCAGCAGAAAAAGGGGGAGGGGGAGGAGGTGGTCGATACACAGGAGTCATCCAAGCCACCCGCACAATCGCACGTGAAGAAGGCATTCGAGGTTTTTACAAAGGAATGACGGTCAACCTGATCCGTACCGTTCCTTCCTCCGCATTGACGATTTTGACCTACGAACTGATTATGCAGCATCTGAGTCACCCGCACGACGCATTGCACGATGCACACGATGGAGGTGGGGAAGGTGAAACGAGGTCGGACTGAAGCCAGCTCAAGTGTACAGTTTCCGTGACGCATGTCAATAGAAGACGGCAATCTAGTTTAGACAGAAAAGAGTGTTGTGGACGTTGGTTGTGGGGAGGATATGCGAAGGCGCGCGTTTGTGTGTTCTGAGGAGGAGTGATCAGAGGGAAAAGGGTCGCTCATGCGTTTCGAGTTTTGGTCTGATCAATGTGCTTGTCGTCGGTGTCTGCGATGGCTAAGTTAGCTCGATTGCACCTGTTGCGGGGTCTTCAGCCTCAGCCTCACTCTCATCTTCAGACGAGGAGCAATGGTTTTCGAAGCGAATCTTGAGCGTGTGAACAGAGATATTGCATCGTATTCTGTTAACTTTACGTGTCTGTTAACCAGCGCATTGCATTTGGCTCCATATGATGCCATGACCACTGGTCGTGTGGGAATGGTATGAGACGCTTCGTCAAAATGACAAGGAAAGAAACGTGTCTGTTGCGATGCACGACCTGATGTTGGGCCACAGATTGTCCTCGTTGAATTCAAGACCATTCTCAGTACGACACACTGTATTTGCATAGCATGCAATCAAAAAAGTCCTTATCATGACGAAAGGCAGCAGAAGTGTACAAAAGAAGTCGAAACGAACAGAGCATGTTGAAGGTATCATTGGTTTCAAGCCTGGTAACGAGCAGCGACGACGTTGGCTTGGACAGCGTTCTCCGTGGTGTCGCTTGGGTAGCCGGAAGTCATGACACCTTCGTAGAAGGTGCCCTGGGCGCTGTTACTGTTGTCGCCGCCAATGCCGAGGATGATGGCGCCCTCCTTCTTCATCGGGTAGTAGCCATTGGGTCGTGGGCCGCTGTAGTGCGTGCTGAGACCGCCCGACTGCGAGTCACCGCTTCGGATGGCCCACAAGTTGCTCGAATCACCCTTGACGACGGCGGTGACAAATCGAGAGGTGATCGAGGGATCGTTGGTGTTCTGCTTCGGGTTGTAACCTGAGAAGAGGCCATCTTCGAGGTCTGCCATCACCCACGGTCCGTTGCCAGCGCCAGAGCCCCAATACTGATTGTTACCAAAGTAGATGGCCTCCATGGTTCCAGGACCGTTGTCGAGGTTGTTGGTCTCGGCATTACCATAGTCGAAGCAGCAGGCGTCATTGTAGTGTGTACCGTCCAAAACGGCGTACATTCCTTCGGGCTGGGTGCCAGTGGCGACGCCGTTTGTGTTATCGTTCCTGTATCCGACACCGGGGGAGACGTAGACACCGTAAGCCTTGTGGCCAGCAACGGTGACAGGAGCAGCGTTTGCAACAGCGAGCTTGTCGGGTCCCGGGCTGGCTCCACCGGGGGGTGCGAGCGTGAGATGGTTGGCGCGTCCAGTCTGATCGTAGATCACCTCGATTCGGCATGTGGTGCCGTTGCAGAACTGGTCTTGTGCGGCTGCGTTGGCAACACCTCCCGCAGAAAGGGGGTAAACGTTGGACGTGTGGCCGTCAGAGTCGCGGACAAGCGAGTAGAGCGGACCAGTGTAGGCACCGTAAAGCGATCGTGTGGTACTGTGTGCGGCGACACAAGGTGTACCACCAGCGGCGTAGATGTCGCATGGACCAGAAGCCGCGTAGGCAGAGCCAGCAAGGCTGAGCGCCGAGAGGAGAGCAGCTTTCTTGAATGCCATCGTGTTTTATCGTTTGAGGTTTGAAAAAGGGCAGGAGACCAAAGGAGGAGGCTAGGTTGCGGTCTGATGTGAGGATAGGAGCTCGTTAAGTTTCGTTGTGGGGAACCATCATCATTGCGAAGTTCACGATGGCTTATATGCCTTTTCTGTCGCTATTTGACAAGCACGCTGTTTGACAGGCAAGGCTTCTGCCCAACTACGGCATCTTTTGGCCGCTTTGCTGTACATACCCGGCGGTGTAGCCACAGCGACTTTACTGTGTCGAAAGTCCGCTAAGCGCTCTGTGACAAGCCGTAGAGATTTCCTTGAGGGATAGATCGCCGAATGAGATGTCCGCAAGGCTGGTGCCCGCCGGCGGCCGGGCGCAACCTCGGATACAGCTCACTCGCCCTCGGCACAGACCGCGGCCAACTTGACCTTCAGAAGTCCTCCAACTTTTTGTGCTTCCACGAATCTAGCGGATCTGTTGTCGTGAACTCATGAGAGGCTGATGAAGATCATTGTACACGGTCCCATCGAGCCTCAGTCCCTGATTTTCTGGCTTGAGGTGCCTGGCAACTGATGAGCTCCGTTCCTGGCCGTTGATGAAATGAAGTCTGTTGGTTCTTTTGCGTCACGCATAGCATCGCCAATGCTCTTCCAGAAGGACGGTACGATGCGACCTCGATACAGTCTGTAGCAGCCTCAGGTTGCCTGCGAAGCCATCTTTTCGCTGCTTCGCTGCGATCGAGTTCAATGCGACAAGGAAAGGCAAAGCTAGATAGCCGCACTAGCACCGAATCGAGCGTACAGGCCATGTAAGGACCGACTGAATTTAGCGCCGGCAATCTCGATCCAACCCCGCAAATGGACCCTGGTTTATGGATTACCGCGCCGAGCATCGGCATAAATCTGCAGAACGCCTTTCACTTTTTTCCTGTTCCCCACAAGGCGCCGGCGGAGGGTCGGCGTAGAACTCAAGCAAGCTTTCGCATAAAGGTGCACACGAAGAGGCTACCGTCAATGAGAGTGGCACTAATGCTGCTGCTGCCATTGTTCCTAAAGTCTCATCTTCGCTGCAGTTGTGTAGGATGATTCAACCACGCATGATCTCCGTCGCTGATCTTTCGTGAACCCCTCCCCTTTCGCGTAGTGCGACAGGTACCGGTGATCTCATCGCTTCCTACACCCTAGCTTACCCCAAAAATTCTTGGCAAAGATGTCAATAGCAAAGGATTGCCGGACGAAGGGTCATGGGGTCTATTGCAGCGGAGAGTCAGCTTCCGATCGACTCGCTTGCGATTCTACGATCTACTGAGAGCTTGTCGTTGTGTTGTAGCAGCTTGAGATGGTGGGCGTGGCAAGGACGAGGCGTGTGAGATTGCCGCCTTTCTATCCCGCAAAGATCGGCTTAGAATAGTCTGCAACGTATCGAACAACATCGAGCTATTTGAGCATGATTGTAGCAGAACCGGTGGTATTTTTGGCTGTTGCTTACGATCTATGCGACAGGATTGGGACAGTCCGGCCAGGGATCGCAATGGTGGATCAGGTTGACCAGATGTGTCGGGCTTGCTTGATTTGGCGGGAAGAACATTCTCCAATCGGAGAGTTGTCTCTCCTGTTTTTCGTGAGACCCCTGGGAAAGCTTTGTTTCCGGTCCATTCTGGTTTGCGTGATGCTGATGATGATTTTGTAGCACAACTCTGGCCCACCATCCTTCTTTCGTCAGCGTTATCGCCTTCCGACTGACCGGGCTCACCATCTCCCCCTGTCCCTCGCCCCTCGGCAACGCCACCAACTCCCCCTCACCCACCTTGTCGTTGACCAACATCACCCGCACCCTCTCATCTCCAATACGATCTGCTGCACCAGCAATCGTCTTTGTCCTTTCGAATCTTCGCATCCTACTACCCGCGCTAGCCGCATCAAACACAATCCGTATCAACAAGGTTTCCAGCCTTGGGCACTCCGACGGCGACAAAATGCGTCGTAGCATGTGTTCGAGCTTATCATCGTCTAACAGATGCCCAGGATAGAAAGTCAGCGTAATCAGCCTCAGAGAGCGGAGGGAGGAGAGCAAGGGGTTGATCCAAGGTTCCAAAGTCGCTGTGCACAGGTGGTAGGCGTAGATTTCTCGCCGGCGGCGACGAATACGTGCAACTTCACCCTGGGCTGAGACGAGAACCGAGGTAGGCACGTTGAGCTGAGCTGATTCGACTGTGTCGACTTGAGTGTCTGCGATCGGAGACTGCAAAGTCGAAGGGTGTTTGGTATCAGAGTTGTTGGCGAGTGCCGCTAGACGCTCTTGTGCATCTTGCATGTCCCACGGGTCGAGGTCGCCTTCCGAGGGACCGATTTGGAAGCTACTGATCGACGGATTGGACGCAGTGGTGCTTGAGATTCCTACCGGAGCGAGTGGTTGACCTCGTGTTCTAATGGGAGAAGTTTGGCGTTGACGCGAGTAGAGTGTTTGCCAGGCAGGTTCGTGAGGGCGATCAATGCGTGGGTCTCGTGCTGATCCTTGTTCGTGATGCGATCGTCGCCGCTGCGTTGAGCCCGTGCCATTTTGCAGTACGCTCCAGGTTGACGGCAACGAGCGTGCAAAGTCTATTGTGCCCCGGCTATCTTGCTGCTCCTCGTCCGAGCTGGTTTCACTACGTTCATCGTCACTACTGGAGCGGTCCGGATCGCTCACCTCCTCAACAAGTTGTTCTTCGGCCCAGTACACACTGACACTCCGGTACTGCCTTGCTTTGCCCATGACATCCGTCCTTTTTCCTTGTTTCCTCGTCGTCGTCTTGAGCCGGGATGCATAAGCGTGGCCCACCACGAATCCACCAGAGCACTCTTCGTACCACCCAGCTTCTTTCAATCGCAGCTCCACGGGATCTACTCTCAGCCCTGACCGCTCTAGCGCCGAGAGGTTACCGAACCATGCCCTCTCCACGTTCCCGAGCACCGCCTTCGCCTTGTCACGATCCTTCGACAGGGTTGAGAAGAAGGCGTCTGCAGCGTAATCAGAGTCGAGCGTCAGAGTGCGCAGCAGCAGCGGTCGAGCTATCAAGAGGAAGAATTTGGACACGTAGAGAAGGTTCACGGTCCACGCCCAATTTGATGTGTAAGACGCCCGAAGAGGTGTTGTAAATGGTGAAGCTCTAGCGCCGTTGGACGACGAGGGAGGAGGAGGAATGAAGGGACACGGTGTAGAGGTGAGGATTGACAGCTCGATGATCTCGGCTAGAATCTCTGCTGGTAGACAAGGCAGCGTCGGAGTGGGGTTTTCAGGTGGTGAATCGGACATTCTGATGATACCACATCGAGTTCAGAGTGGAGCATGCGGTTGCTGGCAAATCAAGATGAAGCCGTATAAGGATAGAGCATGTACTAGATGGTGGTAAATTAGCACGAGGTTGGGACGTGCGCATAGCCTCCACTTTCACTCAAACTTGATGTCTGAAACATCGCGCGTCGCTTGCGTTATCTTATCTGCTACTGTATTAGCCTGAAAAGGTTTGCAGTTCGATATTGATAAACACTCTGTGCCGCTTCAGACACTTTGACAGACTGCTTTCAGTTTTCAGTGCAGCTCAGTGGAATTTGACGAAGCTAAGCACAACTCAATCAACAAGTGAACGTCTGATTTTGACAAGGATTCACACCGACTTTGATTCTGTCTTTTGGTGCATACAGTACAGCTGCGTCGCAAGCACACAAAGACATGTCTCTTGATATGCTCGACTTTGATGATTCGACGTGCGACAGCTACAAATTCGAGCTCTGGAACCGATACGCCAGCGGCAAAGCAGCCGGATTATCTGTGGTACTCAACAGGTTCACTACGTCCTTGTAGGTCTTGGCATACCTCTCCCAATGCTTCTGCACCCTGGCCAGGAACTCATTTGTCGAATCCTGCAACACGGGTTCTGGCGCCTGACCTTTCTTCCCACCAGCCTTCTTCCATCTTTCCGTTTCCAACAACACCTGATCCTGGAACCGCGTCCTGTTCTCTACAAACACGTTGATCACCGTAGTCAGCTGCGAGTGCAACTCCAAGTACCTCAAGTCGGTAAACATGAGCTCCTTGCGCGTGGTGTTGAGGAATGCAAAGTGGTCCTTCATGAGCTGGTCGACGGTTTTCACGTCACGAAGCCTGCGTTCCAGGTCGAGGTAGTTGGGCTCGACGACTTCCATAAGCTGAAACGCGAGAAGTTGCTGGACGAAGAACGTCATACGCGAACGGAGCATGAAGAGTTTCTGCTTCCACTTTTCCAGTGCCGGGTGCGTCTTCTGCTTCCACAGCGGATTGGAGGAGTGATCCAGCCACAACTCCGAGAGGGAGCGCTCGAGGGTCTTGAGGTGGAACAGGCCGCGACTAACAAATTGATATCGGAGGATGTTCTTGCGGCTGATGACCAGGGAGACGGGGAACTTGACCGCCACATCGAATTGTAGCAGTGTCACCGCAGGCACAAACGTCTCTTTGCTGGATGTCCCTGATGCTGCAGCTGCCGCAGCGTTGGCCTGGGCAAGCTTTGTTGCTTCGATCCCACCTTTGGTCTCAGCGATACGTTTGAGCTGGTCATAAGCGCCCTCAGAAGCCAGCACGATGCGCACGTCTTCGCGGTACGGATCCTCGAAGCCGACGGTGCTGCTTGAACCCAACACAGCGCCGAGATGCGTCTGCAAACGCTGCTGCACCGTCTCTCTGGTCTTTGTAGGCGAGACCTTTTTAACAAGCTCATGTGCCGACTGCTCCAAGAAGGACGAGAGGAAGTCAGATTCCGAGAAGAAGAAAAAGTGCCTGAGCGATCGCAAACGCTCGAGAATGTGCTGATCTTCGAGCAACAGCTTGAGCAAGGATGAGTTGGCTCGTTGGTAAGCTGCTTCAATGCGACGGAAGAACGATTCGTCGTTCATCACTACCACTGCTGCAGCTGCTTTTCCTGTGCTGGCGTTGCTGCCGGCGTCAGCCGCCTGTTCTGGATCGGAAGGCACCTCCAGCCCACACTCGCGAATGACATTGAGGTATTTCCCCGCCAACAGGATCTTGTGCTTCCACGGCTCGAGGAAGGAAGGAATCTTGGCACCGCCGGTAAGAATGCCGCGTGGATTATCCTCTTCATCCTCGAGCTCGGCATCGAGATCCAGGCCAAGCTGTCGCTGACGCTCGCGTTTAGCAATTGTAGTTTCGTCGCGCAGAGTGTATCGCGTCTCCCAGTACTCGTCGGTGGGGTCGGACTCGAGGGCGGCGCGAGTGACTTTGGCATCCTCCATGACCATGAACTCTTCGTAGGTGTCCGACAGATCGCCGGTGGTGATCCACTTGACGAGCGTCTGAGCATATGGCTGCGACGCGCGCTGGAAGAGGGTGGTGAAGAGGGTGCGAGCTTTCGGATCACCGCTCATACGTGTAATGCGGTCCCATAGCATGGAGAGGATCTCACCTCCTTTGGCGATACCGCCTTCGACCCCTTCGTCCTCGGGATCATCCAGCCCAAGAAGAGCTCGTCGCTCGCGTTCCAAGGCGGAAGTGCCACTGATCTCCGATCCACCTCCGTCGGACGAGTCGTCATCGTCCTCATCATCGAACAGATCTGCGTGCGAGATGCCGACGATCTCGTCGGTGAGCGCACGCACCATGGCGAGCGTGCGGGCAGTCTCCTGAATCCACATGAACAGCTTCTGCAAGCTAAAGGAAGTCGAAGAGGCCATCTGATGCTCGAGCTGGACGACGAGCAGCTCGTAGTCGTGCAGCAGATCGCGAATGGCAGAGCAGAGCGCATGGTTGACGGTACCGTACTCGAGGCCAGAGTCTGTCTCGATGAAGGCGTAGATGGCAGTGTAGTCGGTGGCGAGCGGAAGAATACGGTCGACAAGATCGCGCAGAGGAGCATCAAGTGCCGGATCGATGGTGAACTGTGCGCCTCGCAGACGATGTGCGACGTCTTCTGGATCGTACGTTGAAGCATATGTGATGTATTGTCCCTCGATACCAAGCAGCACATAGAGCAGATCCTCGAGGATGAGCGCCTCTTGCAGGTCTCGATCGACAAGGGTCAATGGAATGAAAGCTGGATCGTCACTATCTGCTGCGGGTGTTGGATCGGATCGAGCGGCAGGTTCGCGTGTTGTCGAGGGCAAAGGCTGACTGGAAGGGCCAGGCTGTTCCAACTGTGGCTGATATCTTTGTGAAGGCAATCGCGGCTCGGGTGCAGCCAGTGTCACCGAGCCAGTGGAAGGACCCGAAGCGGCACGAGAAGGGGCGGCGTTGTTGGTCGAGGAAATGGTGCGAGTCTTTGCCTTACGCGGTGTGGGCTGTGGAACCCTCCTATTGAGCGGGTTGAAGACAAAGCTGCCCTCATTGAGGAATGAGTCGACGGGCGCGACACCCTTACCCTTGAGCGACTTGGCAGCAGCGGCTGCCAGTGCAGCGCCGTCAGGTCCCTTTCCTGCTCCCTGAGTGAGTCCCCTGTTGACGGGAGCTTTTCCGAATCGACGAAGATGGTATTCTGTGGATGTCTTTGTTTCTGGCGCATTGGCGAGATTGTCGTCTGCCTCTGCGATGACGTAGGAAGCTGTTGTGCGATGTCCTCCTTCTCCAAGCTCAGGGATGTTCTCTATGCGATGTGATGCAGCAGCCAATGGCTCGTTGGGATCTGATGCGCCCCAGGATGCCATAGCGGATTGCCCTGTGGATTTCTCAACAGACAAGAGACGCTTTGACATCTTATCGAAAGCCTTTGCACTGAGGTTGAGATGGTTCTTCTTGCGCATGGACCGTCCCACTGGCGTGGCAGGCACCACGGGCGGCCTAGAGCCACTGGAAGTACGCGCGCTCGACATGATCAAAACAGTTTTTGCGGGTACAAGAGATGGCCAGGATGTTTCCGTGTCGGCCTAGGAAAGTTGTCTGTGAGACGGGATCGTCGACCGTATGAGTGTGACTGAAGCGAAGTGTCCGATACGTTCCCCTCTAGGTAGACAGAGATGCTGGATTCAGCGTCACTGATGGAGCAGTGAAAGTTGATTGTAGGGATGGGTATATAGATGGTTGTGATGGTGGTGATCAATACAGAGCTCGAGATGACGATCAAGGTCGAAATGGCCACAGCGCGGCGGAAAGTGTTGGTCTTAGTCCGACGTCGCTTGTCCAAAAGGTCAAGTTTTGAAATGTTAGCAACACAATTTTGAAGCGCGACGCGACACACTCTTTACTCTTTCAGCTGCCCGATTCCGCCTGGAACCTCTGTGAACAGACGTGTTGATTGAGCCTGCTGTAGCAATCGGGCACGGGTCCATTGATTCGGCTTCTCCGTCTTGTCACGGCTGCCCTTTCCCACGCTTTTGACGTTCGGTAAGACTCATTGGATTTCGGTGATGAGGGAGGATCAGCATCGGAAAGCTACGACGAAAGAAACGGGTCAGAACTGAGCTTGTCATCGACAAAAAAAACGGCAGCGTCGACGTCGGAAGACCCGATTTGCAGGGTGGCGAGAGGCCCGTGTTGCTCTCTGGACCCTGGCTAGGCTGAGCTTCTGGCCGGCACTTTGCTCAGCATACAACTTTCCTCACATTTCACCATACTGTCGATTAGCTCTGAATTCACCTTTTAACCTACTGTCCCGATATTAATACCCCACCGTACCTGCCCCCAACGCAACCATGTCACTGCCCAGCGACTCCGAGCTGGTCAAGCAAGTCTACGCCATCATCGTGAAAGCGTACGAGACGGATACTGTCGCGTAAGCAATCCCCTTTCCCCTACAGCCCCTCTCTCATATGTATCTCTCAACCTTTCTAACTCATACGTCATCCTCACTTGCAATCATGCAGCGAACACTCGAAGCGCAAAGTACGCGAAATGCTATCCGAGCACTTTGGTGTCGACCTCGAATCCAAGAAGAAGGTCATCAGCCAAATGACCATGGACCAACTCAACCTCGTCTCCGCCAGTCGAGATCTTGAAAAGATGCAAGCACAATCATCGACTTCCCGCTCTCCTTCACCTGCCAAATCTGCCAAGCCGGCCAAAGCCAAAGCATCAAAAGCGAAAGCGGTCAAGAACAAGACACCGACGAAGCGCAAGGCTGCCTCACCATCCGACCTTGACGAGGAAGACCAGTCTGATGGGGGGGCAGACTATGCCGGCGCAAGTGCAGACCCTACTTCCGATCCAAGCGAAATCGAAGCAGAAGCAGACGACTTTAGCGAGCTCGAAGAGGACTCGTCCATCTCTCGCTCTCGTAAACAGACCAAAAGTACTCAGAGCGCCAAAACCAAATCTTCCCCCTCCGCTTCCAAAACCAAAAAGGCATCTGCTTCTCGATCATCCACCGGTGGAAGCGAAGCCGAACAGCGTCTGACTCGGCTCAAGAAGCTGGTTGCGGAATGTGGAGTTCGCAAACCTTGGAAGAAGCTCTACGAAGCTGAGGGGATCTCTGAGACCGACTTCTCTGGCCAGTGCAGAGTCGTCCAAGGCGTGCTGACGGAGCTGGGAATGACTGGTAAGGGCAGTGTAGAGCAAGCACGCAAGATTAGAGAACAGCGAGAGTTTGCCGACGAATTGGCGGCGTTGCAGGAGAACAAGGTCATCGACGGCGGTGGAAGGGCAAGGCGAACCAGAGGATCCATAGGCAGCGCAAGCTCCACCAAACGAAGTGGAGGCAAGACCATCACCATCAGTGACGATAGCGAGGACTCAGACGAGGAGAGTGACTTTGAAGAAGAAGCAAAGGCAAAGAGGCCAAACAAGAAAGCGAAGACTTCCAATGCGACTTCTCGCTCCAAGAAGGTTTCCGATTCCGACGACAGCGAAGATGAAGGACCAACACGAAGAGTAAGTTTTCATTTCCTTTTCCTCGTGGCCAACACCCGTTCAGCGTCCGTTACTCACCATTTTCGCCCTTCTTCCTGTTCTTGCCTCAATTGGATGCCCAGAGCTTCAAATCGTCCCTCGCCAGCTTTGCAGCCGATCTCAACTCGGACTCCGACTAATCAACTTATCACTCGAAGGCAGCTTATCTTGTGAGAACCCCTTAACCAGGAATCAAGTTTCGACTCACCGTATTTGTATCTGCACATCGCACCGCAATCGCACCGTCTCTTCTCAATCATCTTGTTTTCGCTGACTGACCGTGGTCGAGCGTTCTGTATGCAATGGGAGATGGAAGCATGCTTAGAATACAACGTGGTTTGAAACGAGATTGGGCCGCTTTATGCCTGTTCGGCATCCTTGGTACCAAGACGCGTTGGGTTGCTATCTTGCGAGCTGGCACCGGCATCGATCTTGGTATCGATCTTCTTGTCGTCGCCATTCGAGGCAATAGGCGAGAGGTCGGTAGGGTTAGTGCTGAGTTGCGAGTCGTCGTCAACGTGGCGACTCTGGTCAACTAGCAAGCGCTCCTGCTGAGTGACGTACGTGGTCCACTGGCGTGTGGGAACGCCAGCCTCGAGCATCTCGTTAATCTCTTCGAGCGAGCGGCCAAAGGTCTCGGGAATGAAAAAGTAGACGAAGGCCATGGCAATGAGCGTTCCTGCGCCGTAAATCCAGCCGATTTGAGCGCCAAGGTTGGCGTTGTAGAAGAGATAAGGTAGTGTAAAAGTGACTGCCCATGCCACGATCCAGAAACAAGCCGTACCGACTGACATGATCTTGCTTCGATTCTTGCCTACCGCTAGCTCCGAAGCCAACACCCAAGCGATGGGCCCCCATGCCTAAGAAGAAGAACGTTTTTATATGAGGAGAAGAGGATGTCAGCAGCTGTTCCACCTTGGGATGAAGCGAGAGAGGCGAGAGCCAAGGGACTTACCAAGTTGAAGAAGAAGACATAGATGCAGATCATGGCGGCGATGGTTCGACCTTCGGTGACGCTGATGACGCCAGGCCAAGGAAGGGACTCGCCACGAGGAGGGAGACCCTTTGTACCGATGCCGGCGACGACGAAGAGGGCGATAAACATTGGGACGGAGGTGGTGAGGATAAGGGTGCGACGGCCGAAACGGTTGACGAGGAGGAACGAGCAGAGGACACCAACGACCTCGATGACATCGACGATGATGGTGATGATGAAGGCGTCCTCGAGACCGACGGCGGTCATGAAGGTAACAGTGTACGAGAAGATGAACTGCACTCCACCAATCTGCTGACCAATCAAGATACCGAGGACGCAGGCGAACTTGCGCAGCTCAACGCCGTGGAAGAGAGTCTTCCAGCCGCCTTCACCGGAAAGCTCGAGCTCGTCCTGACGAGCCTGTCGGAAGGAGTTGTACTCGAGAGCGATGACCTTGTCTCGGATGTCTTCGTTCTGGCCCTTGTTGACGCGCTTGAGGGCAGCGAGTGCCTTTTCGTCGCGGTTCTTCTGGATGAGCCAACGGGGCGACTCGGGGATGATGAACTGAGCACCGACGAGGATTGCAACGAAAAAGAGGTTGAAAATGATGGGGATACGGTAGGACCATGTCGAGTCGATATCCTTGGTACCCTGAGCAATGCAAGCACCGATAACTTGACCGATGGCGAGCATGAGCTGCCACGACGAGACGACAGCACCACGAATGGCGGTAGGGGCGATCTCTGAGAGGTAGAGGGGTGTGCAATTCGAGACAACACCAACACCTGCACCGAGTACACCTCGACCTAGGGTCAGCAGCGCTTTGGAGCCGATGGTGACGAGTTGAAGGATAACGCCGATAGTGACAAGAGTGCAGGCACCGAAGAAGCCACCTCGTCGGCCGACATAGTCACCCAGAGGTGCTGCAAGAAGGGAGCCGACGACTTCACCCGCCTGAACGATCGAGGCGTAGAGGGACTGATCTTGGGATGGAATCTCGTATTGACCGTTGGCCGGGTTGATGACGCCGAAATCGCGCTTAAAACGGTCCATCTCGAGGATACCGGTAAAGTAGGTACCATCGTAACCGTAGAGGATCGCACCGATGACTGCGAGAGAGCAGAAGAATACGGGTCGAAGGTTGGCTTTTGAGAATAGCTTGGTCTCACCCACGGTCACGCCGTTGGGCGATGTTGATGGAGCGGCACCACCCATGTTGCTGAGACTCTGTGTCGAGGGAAGTGAGAGCACCTGGTGGGAACGGAGACGAGGATGAAAAGGTGGTATGCCAAACAGCGCTGGTCGCCGCCAAGTACAAGCCGGGTAAAATTGAGTTCGGGTAGAATGGAATTGACCACAAAGGGATGAGATTGCGGCTCAAGGAAGGAGGTGAAGGATGACAAGTAGGTTCAGAGTGGTCGATGTGTTCTTATATCAGGCTCGACATGCTGTCCAAGGAGCCCACCGGACAGGGTCGGGAACTCCGATGGTTCAAGAAGGGCAGGCTTTTGGTCGGTCAAATCACTTTTGGCAAATGGTAGCCAAGGGTAGATGACTAGCCAGTCAATCAATCAGTCAGTCAGTGAGTGTGCGAGAAAGCGGGGATGGAATGCAGTTGGTTGCGGTCCGATGATGCCACTCGAGCAGCATTCTCTGCAGTCGGGGTTGGCCCTAATTGACTGACAGGCGTTGTGCCGCATTGGCAACATGTCTAGAGAGAGAGTGGGGGAGAAAGAGGCCAAAGGCAAAAGCGGAGACAGCGACTCGCTTAGCTTGTCACACCGAGGCGCTGCCAGTGTATCGAAAAAGTCGCAAGTCACAGGTGCAGAGGGTCACAGGACTGCTGTAACGGACAGGTCGACTTTCGGTGCAAGCCAGAAAAGACTCATGCGTCTATTGCAGTAGCAGAACACCGGTTTCTTTTTTTCCCTCCTCTCTGACACGCTGGAGAAGGTTCGGCTTGCCCGACCACAAGCGAGCTACCACATTGCTATTCGGCAGAAATTGTTGGCTCCAATCCAGTCTATGTGACAACTTCTTCATGCTTTAACGGCCCTTCCGAGCATCGCTTGACAGTGTCATGGATGGTTCAAGACGAAGGAGATCTTTTCAACCTTGCTCTTGACCTGTCTTGGCTTGCTTAAAAGCCATAGTTCCGCCGACCGGCGAGCTGCCAAAGACTCACTCTCACTTCATCTCATCTTCAGCTTCTCGCTCTAACTTACTTGATTTCAACGTCGGGAACAGTGCCTGCTGTGCAAATTCCGAAATTGGTCGGTGGGCCCCTACATCTTCAACACCTTGTTGTGCAGCATTTCCTAACCTCAGCACCAATCAGCATGGCCCACAGCGAAGTTCGTGTCGCAAGGTGACGCCATGCGTTATTCACAACCCACCAACACAGCCAACCCCCGCACCGTCCCTCTTGCAGCGAAGACGAAAAAAAAAGGTTCGAGACGCTGCTCGAGCGACCGATTGGATGCGTTTGAACCCGACAATTTCAAAGAAGCGATGGTTTGGCCGTGGTTAAACTTCCACACAACGAGAGGATCGCTTAGAGGGCGGGATTTCGAGAGGGTCGAGCAAGTTCGGCGCGCGACAGCTCTAAGCGAGCCTCGAACTCGCCGAAAATTCTCCGTGGTGCATGCGATACAGTAGATCCACCTAAGCAGCTCGTGGTGAGGATGCCTCAGCTCGAGACTATACAGTACGCTCAACAGCTGCCAGCCGAGAGGCCTTACCAACAGAGACTCCATCTCCCGGCATCGACTCGCCTAGATCACAGTGGACACGAACAATAAAGCCACAGTACTCCCTCAAGCGAGAGACCAAGGACGATTGCGTCTCCTTTACCAGCTTTGCGGAATAATGTGGCTGCACTCGACTCCCTCTCAAGCAAGACAGCAATAGGAAGGATTCGACCATCGTAATCTGGTCGGGACCCTCAAGAAGCAAGATCGACGCAAACAAAAAAGATGAAACCTTGAGAAATACTCTAGCAGCACCACGACGTCAAGCAGCCAGCTGGGTTCGAATATTTGTTCCTCTCTTGGACAGCTCAATCCGCGGAGAATTTTTTGGGCCAACGGTCAATTTCCTTTCTCTTTTCAGAATTGGCGGCGGCGGCGGTGCGCGTGTATGTCAGAGAGAGCGAGAGATGCTCCGAAATTGCACCTTCGCTTAAGCGCCTGCATTTACAATTCGAGGTCTTGCCGAAGCACCACATTTTAGCGGCTGCACCATTCTACGTCACATGGTCTTGAAAAGAAATTCTCGATCGAGAGTCGAGCCTTGCAACCCTTCGTATCGTAGCAGATCGGGGGTTGTCATGCATCTGATAGCGATGCGCACAACAACGATAGGCGTGGCAAAAGCGAGCTTGGCTCTCCTTCCATTCTGGTCAGCTGAGATCAACGTTGGTCCTTTTGATGCCAAGGCACCCAGCCATGCCAACCATCCTTCGCACTAGCGCAGATTTCTTGCAAATCGCCATCAACATCATCCACGCAAGAATGCGGGGTTGGGGCATGTTAGCTTGAACCGTGGAAAGTCGGCGAAACTCATCTTCAACCCAATCAACCACGCGGTTTTGCTGTGTGCCTAAAGCGGGTGTTGCAATTCGAATCGAGCGTCGATTTGTGCTGCACTTCAGCGAACCCCCGCAACAGCCCAAGTGGTTGTTGAGTGGGGTGCGATTGTGGGGTTACAACAACCACAGTACAACCAAGTTGGAATGGAAAGGAGGTTCTGCCGAAGAAAGAGCGCGGGGTTGAAAACTCCCCCCCGCTTTTTAGGACTTGACAAGTTTGACTTTTGGTCGGTCTGCTGTGCGGTCGAAAAGGAAACCTGCGCGGCATTGGGATGCGTATACTGTAATCAAACGTTGTCCTTCGTCATGTCGAGAACCGGTGACCTTGCATTCTGGATTGCCACACAGGTTTATCTTTGAATGTCGATTTCTCTGTACTCGGGCGAAAATAGGCTCTGTCAACAGGCTTTCCCAACTTCTGTCAAAGCCTTGTTCGAAAGGCCGTTCTGTATTGATATCATCCCCAGTCTCCTATAATTGGCATTAAAACGTGGTGGGGCTCTAAGTCATACTCCAGATCTTGGCCATCCCATCAGCACCTGCACTGACCATCTCGAGCGATTCCAATGTGGAAATGGGATTGGGTTCTACCCACAGAATCGGCTTTGTGTGTGCCTTACCCTCTTCCTTCTTGGGTCCAATATCCACCCTTTCTCCAGAAACCGTATCCCATCCGAGCAGATTCCCTTCTTCATCCCCGGCCACTACTCCATCCTCTTCCGGTGTCAGCATCGCCTTGCATCGATTCTGTCCATGTTTGTGACCCGTATACTCTTGCAGCAATGTGCCATCTTTCGCATCTAACAAGCGTGTCGTTGAGTCCAGCGTGGCGACCAAGACGCTCGTACCCAACTTTGACGGAGAAACACTCGTGATAGGTGCTGCAAAAGTATCCGATCTCAACTGTCCGCATCTCAGATCGTAGCATCTAAGAACACCATCTACGCTTCCGGAATAAATCCTATCCTCCCGAACCGCCAAAGAAGTTACAGCATCTGTGGCCTCTTTAAGCTCCATAATCGGTCTCCATTCCCCTTGAGCACGCAAGTCGAAAACCCTCACCGTGCCATCAAATCCTCCCGTAACCACCACACTTCCATTCCTCCCTCCAAATCTCACATCATTCACCTTGCCCCCCCTTCCAGCATCGAACCGCCTCACCACATTGCCACTTGCCACATCCCACAGGAAAACGCTCTTATCCCCACCACCTGAAACAAACCTCGAATTGTCGGGCGATATGTCTAGTGCTAGCACTTCGTGGTTGTGCTCTGTATACGATTTGATCGCTTCTCCTGCAGAGGATGAGGTGGTGGTGGCATTCCACAGACGGATGGAGCGATCGCTTCCGCCGCTTAGAATGTAGCGTCCGGTGGTGTTGTATCGGACAACGTTGACGGGGCCTTTATGCGCGGAATGCGTCTGTTTGAGATGGGTGGGGAGTTTCAGTCTGCTGGTTCCCAAGGAGATTACGTGTCTCGGCGCAGAGGGAGAGGAGGGGGATCGGGAGGGCTCACCTCTTTCGGAGTGCAAAGCGCGTGCGAACCAATTGGATACCTTGTTGCTCGACGTCTTGCGCTCCTTATCCTCGATATCACTTCTTGAAGAAGAGCTCGTGGCTGTCGGTAACGCCATGGAAACGCTCGAGGGATCCACACCATTGGCACGTTGAGCGCGCTCCCAATCACTGTCCATCTCCCATTTTGCCAAGGCATGCTTGAGAATCGCCTCAAATCTCGCTCTCCGTGCCGTATCCCGTTGCGCTTCGACCATCTCCATCCTGTCTACTTCCTCTTTCTCTTTGTCGTCATCTCTGTCATACGCTATTGGCAAACCATCCTCACCAACTCCCTCACCAAACTCTACAAACCGCATCTCATCCTCCGCCAGACCAACATAGGCTCGGGCCGCTCTATCGTCCGCAGCCGTCTCTCCCGCGCTCGCTACACTTTTGGCTAAAGTCGCACGGAATTTTGCCTCTGCTTCCCGCCGTGCGCGGGTCGTCTTGTCTTTTGCGGAGCGACGTGGAGGTCCCGCGAGACTTTGCGCCAAACTGGGGTTGGATGCGAGCTGTACAGTGACAGCATGGGCCGGGATCAGGATGAACGATCGCGTGTGCAAAAGATGGGGCGAGGTGGAAAGGATCGATCGAGGTAATGAGTTGAGAATGCACAGTTCGTGCGCAGAGATGCCAAAACGGATCGAGATGGATTGGAGAGTGTCGGATTTGCGTAGGTAGTATTGGACAGTTTGGCCATCGGTTGAGGAAGAAGAAGTGGTTGAGGGGGAAAGGTTGGTGTGCGGGTCGACTTGAATTCTCGATGATGAAGGGCTGATGGCGGTGAAACTGATGCTAGGAGAGGCGGTGATTGTGGAGGAGCTGCTTTGAGGGGTAATCAGGTCGATCTCTGCTTGGGGAGTCGATTTGGACGCTTGTCGGGTGAGCAACGACGGTGGGGTCTGACGAGATTGTTTCCCTTTCGCCTGCCCCAAACCTGTTCTGCCTACTCTGTTCCCTTTCCCGTCGCCATCGCTTGCATCATCCCCATCCTCTTCATCGTCTTCGAGCACAAACGCTGGTAGCATGTCCTTCTCCTCCTCCATCCCAGCCGCTACACCTGCATCTTCCTCGCCAGCCACTTCCCCATAGCTCGGCGGCATCTCCTCTTCACCCTCCAACATTCTCTCCACATCAAAAACAACCTCACCCTTCCTCGTAACATCATCCCTCAGTCCCTTTCTAAATGCCGCCTTTGCGTCCTCGCAGAGCGGACAGAAGGTCACCAGTCTCGCATTCTGCTTGATGCAGTTTTCGCAAATAGGACGGGAGCAACAGCTGTGGATAAAGATGGTCGAGGGTTTGGCGGTCGATGGAATCGTGCTTGAACATGCTAGACAGAGCCTGTTCGTTGACATTGTCAAGATGTCTCAACGATGGTGCAAAGAGTGAAGATGAGGGTAGATAGGTGCGCCTATTGTGTGTAGCGTCAGATGGCAACTTCGTAAAAAAGGGATTTGATTGTCGCCGACTGAAAGACGGCTGAGACGAGCTCTAGATGACCGTTATATGAACGAGAAAGATGTAGTGAATGTGGAAGGGGATGATGACAGTGAGCAACCTGGTGGCGGTAGAGAAGCAAGGCTAGTGTGCGATTCAGGGTCCAGCTGCATCAGCTGTGGCTTGAACGGGGGATGTCTTGCGCGCACCAAAAAGCAAAGAAATCCAAAAGAAGGAAGCCTGCTTGATGCCATGTGGAGGCCTTTTCCACGCTCTTTCCAGAGTTCGCTCTTCTCATCAAGAGATACACAATGCACACCATCAAGCGCTCTCACAAAATAGAAGAGGCTGTCGAACAATCAATTGCAAGGCCGATTGACGTTTTACTTTTTCCAAAAAGGACACAGAGTGGAAGACGGCGACTGTCGCTGTGGCAACAGCGGTACATTAAGTTGCGTATATGGCAAGTTAACCGGTCAGGTACATGGCCTTGGGAGCATCTCGGCCGATGGGATGGCTGTAAGACTCTGAAGAAAGCAAATATGAAAGTTTGCTTGCAAAGGGGCCTGAGACGGAAGCGAAGCATAGAATCTTCCGCCCGTGTGAAGTTGCGGAGTATGGCCACAGCTTGCCTACATGCTTCCGAAGAGAGCATCACACTCAGCCTGAAGACCCGATTCGGGCTGCAGTTGGGCAGCGAGTGACTGCAAGCATCTCTGACCGTCTATCCCAATCCATTTCAAGCCAAGCGTCTGTGCTATCGCGGCAATGAAAAGCTAGACTTAGCCCCTCAGCGAATGAAAGTAGCATCAATCTGCCTGATCTGAGGCAGCAGCAGCTTGACCTTCCTCCTGTACGCCGCACCTTCCTTCTTCTGTGCTGGGTTGCCTTCCAAATACACTGTTTCCAGGTTCGGCATCTTGTTCGGCCCGCATTCCTTATCCAACGTGTTGAGATCCTGAATCTTGTTGTCGTTGGCCCAGAACTCCTCCAACTTGTTCAAGTGCCCGATATTCTCAATCTTCTCGATCATGTTGCCTCCCACATCCAGCGTGGTTAGCTTTGTATTCTTCTCGAGGCCCTCGAGCTTCGTCAAACCGTTGTGGGAGATGTAGAGCTCTTCGAGGTTGACAAGTTTTTCGAGACCTTCGAGTTTTGTAATGCGGTTGGACTGGATCGAGAGCACGCGGAGGTTGGTCAGAGAAGAGAGGCCGTCGAGAGAGGTGATTTTGTTCTTGCCGAGCCAGAGCTGGGTGAGGTGGCTGAGATGGCCAATGTTTTCGATGCTGCGTAGACGGTTTCCACCCAACTCGAGACTGGTGAGGGAGTCGGCGATGGGGCCGGTGAGATCGGTTGGGCGAACACGGGAGATCTTGTTCTGGACAAAGTAAATCGTCTGACACTGGGCCAAGTGGGAAACGTTGGTAATGTGGTGGATGTTGTTAAACGACAGATCGAGTGATTCGAGCTTGGCGAGGTTGTCCAGACCAGAGATTTTCTCGATGGAATTGTCGTACAGATCAAGGTCTTCGAGCTCGGTGAGGATTCCAATATCTTTCGAGCGGATTTTGGTCAGCAAATTCTGACGAAGACAGAGACGCTTGAGGGAAGGAGCGAAACGCTGCAGACCGAGCCGTTTGGTGGTGGTCAGGCGAAGATGGCCAAGATCGAGCACTTCTTCGGTATCAGGGTAGTGGGCGAGCAATTCAGAGTCGTCCGGGATCTCATCTGCGGGAGAAGGCTGGATGTCCTGACCGTTGGTTGCTCCGCTGTGATCCACTCGAACGGAGCCATACTGTACGATGCCGCGGGTGATACCGGTATTCGCTTCCTCCGGCTCATTAGCAGCGCTGGAAGGTCCAGCTTCGTCCTCTGTCTGCGGATCATCTTCTTCATCGGCGCCGTTGGCGTGAGCCTGCTCATCTTCCGAATCAGATTCATCCCCAGCACTGGGTCGATCTTTAGAAGACATGGTGGGAGCCGGTGGAAGTTCGCCGACGATCTGCACCTTGGGTTGGGTGTCGGCGGATGAGGAAGCCGGTGCTGCGTTGGAATCGGCCATATTGAGATAGTAGGATTCCAGCGGAGGTGCTGCTGGGTGGTGGCTGTGGTGGTCGTGGTGGTAGCGAAAGGAATTGCCTGAGAACGAAGTCGAAGCTGGTCCAAGCACAACGAAGTTCAAATGCATAAAAAGCGCAGTCGCTTCCAAAAAAAAGGGGACGCAATTCTTTACGCCGCGGAGCTGAGCTTTTCGCGTCGATTTTGTTGCTCGAGACCAACACCTCGGTGAACTACTTCACGACTTGCGACAGACGGATTGTGTTTTGGACTATGGAGTCAGAATTACAGGGCAGCGAGAAGTGAGCTGCATCGGAGAAGGGGTATAGAGTACATAATGAAAGGAGAGTGAATGACACTAGAACCAAAGCAAGTGCTACAGAAAACTGATTCCAAGGAATGGCAGACAACAACAGCAGCAGCTACTACTGCCTTGCACAAATCAAATCGAAGTGCCAGCCTTCGCAGCGTAGGACTTCTTGTTCGTCGTTACGAAAGGGTCCTTTGACTTGTCGACGATCTCTGCTGGTTTAGCATCCTTTCCCTCGAGCTGAGTCGTTGTTGTTGTGGTTGTCGCTGTGCCGTTCAACTTGGAGGCCTTCTCCTCGGCCCGTTTTGTCTCGGCCAACTTTTTCATCTTTTGAAACTTGTCCGCCGAGATCCTGGTGCCGAACAGCACGTCAAAGTGGACAAAGAACGGCTGCGAGTAGTTGTACCGCAACCCAGTCATCTGATGATGCACATCGTGGTACTCTGCGCAGTTGGGGAATACCAAATGGAGCGGATCGAGGTACCAGGGGAAAGCGTATCCTCCGTGATCGGCGACAGTTTTGAGCGTGCTAAAGGTGAATAGGAGGATGCCTTGGCGGACGGTCATGAATGCAGCGGCGTGGGAGATGGCTGCTCCGGCAGAGTCGAGGAGGAGACCTTCAACCGGATGGTTGTAGAGAGCACCGAATGCGTATGGAACGTAGAGGCGATGGTGATGCGAGTGAAAGTGGCGGTAGAGGAAACGGCTTTCGTGGAAGAGTCGATGGAGAGTGTACTGCCATGCGTCCATGACGAAGAATGCGAACCAGAACTGGGCGGTTGGGATGCCCCACCAGTACAGCCACCATGCAGCTGAGATGGCATCCTGGCTTCCAAAGAGCAGCTTTGTCACCGTGGGCTGTAGCGATGGTCCGAGAAGCTTGGCCGTGCTAGTCCGCAAAAACTCGGCAACGTTCAAAATCTTTGCCGGGTGGTCCGCAAACGTCTGCTTCAGTCCGACGACATCGTCATCGAGCAAGAGCAAACCAAAAGTGGTCTGGATGAGTTGCTGCACAACGACCATGACGATGACGCGCGTGACGCTGACGCGGTTGCGCTTGGTGACCTCCTCGGGCTCGTGCAAGCGATACTGCTCGGTGAAAGGGAGTTGGAGCGTGTCGAGCGCATGGTAGAAGAGCGAAGCGACCCAATAGATGATGATTGGCAATGCAAGTGAGAGGTACTTGTCCGAGATGCCGGGGATCACGGTGGGTTGCGCCTGGAAGTAAAAGGGAGTCTGGTTGAGCTTGGCGAGCCCAGCAGACGCGACAGAGGAGGTGGCGTTGGCAAAGGCGGCCATGGTGAAGAGAGATGCGCAGGAGATACTTTTTGTGCTGCTGGAAGTTGGCTGTTTAGTAAGGACAAAGCTCTCTTAGACGTGTGTGCGGGTGTCGTGAGGGTATGGTACGACCTGCTACCGAGCGAGAGTAGTTTTTCGTTCGACACTGCTACGTCGATGTATGCTACGCTCGCTATCGATTCCGAGAGGCGGTTGACACTTTATGTGATCACGAACCGTGTAGGCAGGGAGAATTGCGGTTGAGACCCTCTATGCAAGGTTATAGGTGGTGGTGATGATGATAGTCAGATGGCAGAGTTGGTGGCTACCGGCGTCGACCGAAAAGAGCTCAAAAAAAAGCTCACTTGAAGTGTGCTCTGTGTGCGTGTGTATGTTTGTGTTGGGCGAGTTGAGAAAAGGGTTCAATTCCATGAAATCAACACACACGCACACTCTTCTCTGGCACCGTGTGTTTGACGTAAGAAATTTCGCAGCTCGAAAAATCAGCTCAGGCTCGTGTCTTTGCAAAGCCGTGCTTACAGGTCTTCGCTGTGCCGTCTTGTTATTTGACCGGGTTGACAGAGCCGACGCAAATCAAGCTGCACGTCGTACAGTGTGACTACAGTATGTATGCCGCTTGTCGATGCGTGCATCTCCGTGGCTTTTGTCACCCTTAGCCTCAGCCTCCGAACGACTGAACGCTTCGACAGACTCAGGAATATCAAACGATCTCAGCAACGGATCTCAGAGTATAAATGAAAGCGTGAGCTGTAGCATGCTGTGGCAAAAAGGAGAGGCATCGTGTTGTTCAAGTTTCGCAGTCCGCAGATCGACGGCGGACAATATATTGCTTGCACCAAAAGTCGGAAGCAAAATCGCATCTCGCCGAGATCCGGCTTTTTCACTTGGTCATGTTAGACCCTTTCCTTCTCCTCAGCATGGAGGGCAAATAGTGTTTTTTTTTTTTTTTTTTTCTCGTACGGCGTGATTTCCACTTTTCTTCGTTTTCGGGCTGAAACGGTTCCGTGATCGGGTTGAGCCAGAGAAAGCAGAAGCAGCACGATTTTGGAAATGGTCGAAAATTCCCACCTCAACAGCCTGTCTTGCACAATCTTGAAAGCGCTTCAATTCAAAACCGAGGTGTCGACTTCAAATTAGGCAGAACTGAATACAGGATAGAGGAAGATCTGTAATTGAGAAATGGCTGCTTTGAAATCAAAGCACTGTCCTATGGCGGCGGCGAGAAGAAAGCAGTCCACAGACACTCACACACACACACTCACAGGCGAGAGAGCTGCTACCTCTGTATGTTTGACGGTTGAATGGCAGCGAAATTCGTCTCGGTCGAGATGGCTCCTCGAACGCTGCCATTTGGCTGGCCTATCAATCTTCTAGAGAGGACTCAGAGCGTGGGACGGTGTTGCAACTCGTCTCGTCGCGATCCTTCCTTTCCATCACACCATCCCTTCTCCATCACCTCCCTCCCTACGCCCTTTTCGACCATGTCGTTCGCTCGATCCTCCGCACCCGTTCGAAGCGCCCTTCGCACCGCAGCTGTTCCTCGTCAGCTCGCTCAGCGTTCCTTCACCACCGCCAACGCTTCCGGCATTTCCACCGCCTCTGCCGACGATGGCGCCCTCACCTCTTCCGTCACCGTTGCCGTCAAGGCCGGTTCCCGCTACGAGACTGCTCCCGGTGTCGCCCACGTTCTCAAGAACTACCTTTTCAAGTCCAACCAGAAGCGTTCCGCCCTGCGTCTCGTTCGTGAAGCCGAGTTCTACGGTGGTCTCCTCTCCACTGCTCTCACCAAGGAGCACCTCTTGCTCACCGCCGAGTTCCTCCGTGGTGACGAGGACTTCTTTGTCGAGGTTCTTGGTGACGTTTTGTCCAAGTCCAAGTTCCTCGCTCACGAATTCAACGAGGAAGTCTTGCCCCAGGTTCAGGCCGAGTACGCCCAGGCTCAATCCAACCCTGCCGTTCTCGGATACGACACCCTTCTTCAGACCGCCTACCGTCAACGCAGCCTCGGTCACTCTCTCTTCGCCTCGCCCTCTTCGCCCGTCACCCACCGTCAGACCGTAGACTTTGCCCACGCCAGCTTTGCAAAGAACAACATTGCCGTCCTCGGTTCCGGCATCGATTCCGCCAAGCTCAACCAGCTCGTCTCTGCCCACTTTGGAGACCTCGCCGCTAGCGCTTCCGTCTCTTCCACCGCTGCCAAGTACTTTGGTGGTGAACAGCGCGTAGCTTTCGCTGCCCCCCACGGGTTGGAGGACACCCGTGCTGCCCACGGTCACTTTTTCATCGCTTTCGAAGGCGCCGGTCACAAGGATGCCGAGGCTGCTGCCAACCTTGCCGTTCTCCGATCCTTGCTCGGTGGTGAATCCTCGGTCAAGTGGAGCAACGGTGTTTCGCCCCTCTCGCAGATTGCCGAGTCGGTCCAGGGTGCCAAAGCAAGCGCTTTCAACCTCACCTTCTCGGACTCTGGTGTCTTTGGTGCTCACATCTCGGCACCTACCGCCTCGGTTCAGCAGGCCGCATCCAAGGTCGCTCAGGAACTCAAGAACGTAGCTGGTGGATTGAAGCAAGACGTCATCAAGGCCGCCATTGCAAAGGCCAAATTCGAACGCGCCAGCGTTCTCGAGAACCGCACCGCTTCCCACGAACTCGTCTCGGCTCAACTTCTCGAAGGTGGAAAAGTCGCAACTCTCGAGGAGAGCTTTGCCGCTCTCGAAGGTGTCAAGGCAGACTCGCTTGCCAAGGTCGCTGAGAAGTTGCTCAAGAGCAAGCCTACCACCGTCGCCGTCGGTGACGTTCACGTCTTGCCTTATGCCGATGAGGTTCTTTAAATCGGGTGCCCCAACTAGCAGCATTTCAACCCCTTTTGCCAATCTCACTTTTCGATATACTTTCATCCATACACACACACAGATTTGTTCACGCTTCCGAATGAAAATCTTCTTTCTTCTCGTCCTTTGTTGCCATGCTCGTGTCATCGTTATCGGTGTGCTTCTTGGATTCGTCCTTCCTCTTCTTCTCTTAGATTGCGACCAAAATCGGAGCACACTCACAACAGCATCCTCTTTCGAGTGTCAAAAGCTAAAGTTTTGTCGCAAAGGTATCATTCGATTCGTGCATTTCTAAACAGCAGACAGATCGAGCATCGTCATGATCAACGAATCCAGCCAAGTGGCCTAATCCACCAACTTATCGGCAAATACAGGCCATGCAGAACCATGCACCCTAACCCTATGCACGCAGATAGGTGGGGTCTTGGCCCATCCATCTACAAACTGCCACCGTACAGCTTCCACCCCAAACGGATACGCTCGAGCTTCTTCGGTCAGGTTGAAAGTCTGCAGTGTTGATCCGGTCGATTTGAATTCGAAAAAGCCCAGTAGGAGTGGGGCTTCCTTCTGATACTCTTGTGGAATGGCAGCGTGGAACGGCTCCGGGAGAAGTTGCTCAAAGTACTCGGATTGGGTAGAGGCCTTGGTACGGCGATACTGCTGGTAGTATTGGCGGTCGGATGGGTCTACTATGCCCCAAACGAGGATTCTGCGTGGGGCGGTGCGGATCATTCCGGGTAGAGGATGTTCCACAACAACATCATCGACCACTTTGGGCTCAGCAAGGTTCACTTGCAGCATCGAGTTCCATCCAGTCATCCAGCAGTTGTCCCCTCCCAGCCCAGCACCAGGAGTGATCGCCTTAACCGGCTCTCCAATAGCAACCTTCCTCCCCTGCGCCAAAAACTTGCCCACGTTCCAAACGCTGTTGTATCGATATCCTTTATGCACCGTTCCTTCCTCCGCGATCCACGCACCACTCGTAACAGCCGCCCAATCGATCTTGCCGGTTCGATCGCGCGAATACGTCTCCAACCGCTCCTCGATCAGTTCGCTCAAGAATGTCTGATCAAACGCCTGACCCAGCCTTGCGTTGACTTCGTCATTGGCATACTTGGCAATTCGCCCAACTTCCTCTTCGAGCTTGATGAAGAATCTCCCTTCTGTATCGTCGGCACGTTGCTTGAGTTGCGTATTGACCTTTTTGTCCAAATCCCGCAGCATCAGCTCGACAGAGGAGGAGACGGAATCTTGAATAGATTTCAACTCGTCTTGCGCCAGACGAGAGATGGTTCGCTTTGTGGAGGCAGTGAGTCGGTTCAGCTCCGTGGATTGACGGGTGTCTGCATCGGCTTGAATCTTGGCTGCTGCTGAAGAGAGGGAGGAGGAGATTTGAGATTCGATCGAGGAGGACAGAGTGTCAATCCGGGCGGTGAGACGGGTGAGCTCCGCACGAAGGCGCTGGTTCTCTCGATCGAGGGCGAGGGTCGCCGAACGGCTGTGACCAGGACTACTGCCTGGAACATCATCGTATGCAGGTGTGAGCGATGGTAGACGTGCAGAGAGCCCGTTGAGGTCACCAAAGTTCTGGAAGAGGTATGCTGCAGCCAGCACAGCAATGGCAAAGGTGAGTCCCTGCAAAAGAGCTTTGGAGACGTCGCGACCAAGGGCATTCCAGGCTCGCTTTGGGACCTTGATCAAGAATGCGATTGTCATGAAGATGATGCTGAAGATGAAGGATAGCAGCGCAGACAGGAGTCGAACCACAACGGAACGTCCTCTGGGCTGCCGAGCAAGCGGAAGTTCATCCTTATCGGCAAAGGTCAGGGGGGTATGGTCGTCATCACCGTTTTCGTTTTCGTCTTCGTCGTCATTGCCAGAGTCAGAGGCGCCGTCAAAGCGGGTTTCTTTCCCGCTGGCCGCACCTGCATCGTCGTCCTCACCGGGATCCATCACGCTGTCGCCTCCATCATTGGCGTCGTGACTATCTCGAGCCCCGCCGCCGCTCTTCCTGGCACGTCTTTTGGCGTTGCCGCTCATCCAAGTGGCATTTGCGATACGTCCTTGTTCGTATGCCCCAAGGGAATCTGAAATCCTGCCCTTCTTCCGCCTCGACCTAGTAGGTGAGCGAATATCGTCATCGTCCTCCTCCTCCTCACTGCCCGGTCTGTATGGCCTGTCGTCGAGAGAAGGTCGAGCTTTACGCTGGCCCGAGATCTTGCGCGCACCATTGATTCGAGGAGCAGGTTGCTGCTGCTGTTGGTCACTGTCCTGCAGTTGCGCTACTTCGCGTTCCTCCTGCTGATAGCTGTCGGTGACGTCATCCTCACTCGAAAAGATGGAGAGAGACGTAGCATCACGAGAGTCGTTGAAGCCACGCTGGTCTCCACGGAGCAGAGTGGGCTGATAGGTGGGAGGGCTGGTCAGGCGAGATTGATCCGAGGGGGCGCGGACGAAGAAGCTAGTGGAAATATCTTCTTGCTTGATGCCGACGCTTGCGGAACCACCTGCAAAGGCTCGGAGGCTGGCCAGAGATGGATTAGTGCGGGTCGATTGGGCAGGAGACGTCATATGCTCGACAGTCGGAGGTGAGAGAGCTCTGCGGGTGGGAGTCGAGGCGATTGTGGCATTGTGGGTATCAGGCGTTTCGGATCGTGCACTGATCCTGGGGGATCGCCGCGGGGCTCCGCGAGCCCCATTGCGGGATGACATCCTTCAGGCGATGGAGTGGTGTGGAGGATGGGCAGCTATGGGACAAGAGCGGAGGAGCTGCTCTACTCGGGCTGAATCTTGGCCAGATGGGGGGAAGCCTTCAGCTGAAGCAATTGGGGTGGGATTGACTGTACACTTGTGCAGAAACAAAGAGTTGCTGAAGACTGACGACGGTATGCCAAGGGTATCTCGATATTCGCTTCGAGGTGCGACTATTGCTATGCGGATGGTCGGGAGGATCGACGTGTGGGGTATATATATCGTGGTAGGTCGAGTAGATGGACGGAGGTCAGATGCTCAGGAAGCAGTGCACTGCGAAATGAAGCTATGCGGAAGCGGAAAAGGCTGCGGAAAGTGATTCTAGGGAGGAGATGAAGTGATGGCTGTGACTGTGATTGTGATTGTGATTTGAGATGGGATGAGATGGGATGAGATGGGATGGATGAGAAGCTTGACAACCAACGAACAAAAGGCTTGTGCGTGTCAAAAATGTCTCAGAAAGTGCAGTCTATGGCGGATCAGCCGCTTGAAAGCAGCTCAGCAGCGGTCACTTTCAAAATGTTAGATCCTATTCACAACCCCAGTTAATCCAAAATTGCTCCACTTTTTCAAGGGTGGAATTTTTCTTTCTTCTCAAAACGCTTTTCATGATCCGTCTTCCGTGATTTTGTTTTAGGACTGCGCAATGCAACACGAGAATCCCTAACCCATCTTCCTGTCACAGCTTCCACACGACCATCATCTGGCCCTAGGTTTCAGCTTCAACATGGCGTCCACTTCCGCTTCAGCAGCATCCTCGGCTGCTGCGCCACCACCAACAAGCGCCTCGACCCACCTCGGACTTCTCCCAGAGATTCCAAGAGCCAGCTCCATCATCGTCATTGGTATGGCTGGTTCCGGCAAGTCCACCTTCACAGCTAGTCTCCACGACCACCTCCACGAAAAGGCCAAAGAGCAGCAAGACGCGCAAGAGCACCAAAACGCTGGTTCCGGCGCAGGAACGGCAAACCCGTCTTCTCAGACTACCGCACCTTACATGGTCAACCTCGACCCTGCTGTTGGAACCCTCGGCTACGAACCCAATGTCGACATCCGCGACACCGTCGACTATGCCCGTGTCATGGAGCAGTACAATCTCGGTCCTAATGGTGGTATCTTGACCGCATTGAACCTCTTTACCACCAAATTCGACCAGGTGCTCAACATTCTCGAGAAGCGAGCCAAGGAAGTTGACCATATCGTGCTTGATACTCCCGGTCAGATCGAAATCTTTACCTGGTCCGCATCAGGATCCATCGTCACCGACGCTCTTGCCAGCTCCATGCCAACCGTCGTAGCATACATCATCGACACCCCTAGAACCACCGCTCCAGCCACATTCATGAGCAACATGCTCTACGCCTGCAGTATTCTCTACAAGACCAAGCTCCCCTTCGTTCTCGTGTTCAACAAGACCGATGCGCAGTCGCATCAGTTTGCATTGGAGTGGATGCAAGACTTTGAGAAGTTCCAAGAAGCGTTGGCGGCAGGTAACGCAACCGACCCTTCGTCGACCGTAACACAGCAGGGGCTCAACCCGCGAGCCCGCAACTACGATGCAGAGGGAAGCCAAGGCTACATGAACAGCCTTATGAACAGTATGAGCCTTGTCCTTGACGAGTTCTACAAGAATCTGAGGGCCGTCGGTGTATCCTCAGTCACTGGAGATGGTATGGAGGATTTCCTCGCAGCAGTCCAAGAAGCGCGTCAAGAATACCTCGATGACTATCGCCCAGAGCTTGAGCGTCTGGCCAAGGAACGCGATGCCAAGCGCGAGTCGAGCAAGAAAGAGCAGCTGGCACGTCTCATGAAGGACATGAAAGTCGGTTCCAAGTCATCTTCTCAAGGCAAGACATCACGACAAGCGGCAAGGTCGACCGAACACCTCTCGAAACATATCGACGAAGAGTACGAAGGCGACGGACAAATCATCGAACCTGTAAGTTTTCAACCTTCTACCTGTACGCCGTCAAAACTACCCGTGCCGGCGTATGGCGCACCCACTTTCTGGTTCAAAGCCATTCGGCAAGCAGCAGGAATCAGTGGGTCAGGGAGAGAATGGCTTGACAGGTATATCCGGTCGCATTCGAGCTCCTCCTTTTGTTGTGTACCCCAGCATTCCATGCGTACTCTCTCCGCCTAAAGTGCTTTCATGCTGCGAGTCAAACGCCACAGCAGCGCTGTTGGAGCACCTTAACAGCCTTCACCTCTTCCGAGCGCTTCTTTTGAGCACGTTTACTGACCCTCTTCGACTTTATTGAACTTACTTTCGCCGCATCGTAGGACTCGGACGAAGAGAAGCTTCACTACGAATACCCAGGGCCAGAGTATGATCGAGGTGATGGAACCGTTTGGCCTCGTCCTGTTTAGTTCGAGTGGATCGGTTGGTAGCAAGCAAAATTTCAGTTGATCAACTTTGCGCGCGGTGCTCCAATATTTTTATATCAGCACGATTCATGCCAGACGCCCAGCTTGACTCGAGTCTGTGGAAGCCGTCGGAATGACACGCCCTCGTCTGCTTGAGACTGACGCAGATGTACATCAGGGCCAATAAGACAAGCTTTTGAGTGGCAGCAGAAATGATGAAGCTGGCCGTACTCGCATCTTGTTTCGGGCTGAAAGAGAATCGTAATGGAGCGATGAAATAGCTTTTTGGCAGATGCGTGCCCCACCGATGAGCATTGAGCATCCCTGCATCATCTCGTGCACAATAGAGCGATGGCACGTCCTACGCTTGCCAACGTCTTGGCTCTTCAGTGCTCCTCTCGCCCGGATCGTGTCTTCGACATCAATCTGAGTTAACGATGCCTTTCACATCCCTTCCGAATTCCCACGCAAGCCTTGAACCTCTTCCCAAATCGCACCGCGGTCCGGTCTCGTTGAGTTGATGCGGATTGGCTTGAAAGATCGGAAACGGGACATCCAAGAGAAATCTTTCACACCGAGGAGGCAATGTGATGGCGGGCCCGACGATGTTCCCTCTGAGCTGATTGGTCACCACGACAACATCGTTTTGGGACTCTAGGCCAAGCCATCGTGCATACATGACCACTTGGCTTCGATGCAGCAAACTCCAAATAATAAAGAAGATTTGTTGCGGTTGTTGCGATTATGCGTATGTATTGGCAGTGATTGAGTGGACTGTTCTTCGGCTCTCTCCATTTCATTTCCCCCCCCCTTTTTTTTTTTTTTTTTTTTTTTTTTTTTTTTTCTTGATCTTTTTGAAGGCGAGACAGAAACGCATGGGTCCCGCACCTGCATGAGTGAAAATGAGGGTCGGAGTTGTCGTTTTCGCAAATCTTCTGAAGCTCGCACTTACGCTGTCCATTGTTCTCCGGCTCGTTGGACAGTTTCTCTACAAACGTGGATTTACGATCCTATCATGGATGGACTGCTCGACCGAAGATCGACCTTGTTGATGCAGCGAAGGGATCCGATGGGTCGTTGGGAGAGAAAACAGACAGAAGATGGAAAAGGATTTCGAGGGGAGCTGGCCGGCGAACGCATGAGAAACACGGGACGGTGTGTGTGGAGACGTCGAGAACCTGTTGCTGCTTCGACACTGACCGAGTGCCGGTTGGATGTCCAGAGAAATTGAGATGGATTTTCGCTTCTTTTTCTGCGTCAGGCTGAAGCGAGCTGCTCGGCTAGAGTGCCACGCGAAACGTCGAGGAGTGACATTACAGCGCTCTGCACTGTCAGTATCGACTTGCAGAGTGACCGAAGAGAGGCATTCTACAAATTAGAGGTTATGTGTCTCCGTTGTATGCCATGACTGTGCTTTACTATGCAATTGGCGTTCAAGGGAATGTAGTTCGTAAAGCGATCCATGCGTGGGCCTGATATGCAGGCACCGGTCTCCTGCCTCGAGTCAAGTGACGCCTCGAATCTATGCATTGAGCAAGACGAAGGGCAAACAAAATCGCGAGGAGTTGGTGAGAGCTCCAAAGAGCTGAATTCATTTCCATTGCCGTGGGGGCGAGGCTTTGATATTTGGACGCCCATGCCGGGAGTAGAGACGGGCGGAGAGCGAGAATCTGTTCGGATTGCCGCGGTGTCTGAGGAAGCTTTTTTGCCCATCTTTGTTGATCAATGATCTTTCTGTGGGTGAGTGGGTGAATGATTGTCGCCTTTTGTTGCCCAATAAGCGGAGATACCGTTGTAATTCAGATGTTCTAGCTGCCGAGCCGGAGCATGGCAATCCACTTTGGGCGACCAAAGGTAAGGCCTACCCAAGATGAAGGTGTCTAGCCTCCTCCAATATGTACTGTGGGTATGCATTCGAGCGAGACCTAGAGCGCAAGTTGCTGCTAGCAAATTGGGAGCACAGGGAAGCGCGGGCTTTGCTCCTGATTGTTGCGCGCCACCGACGGGTATCGGTTAAACAATGGATCGTCGGTGAAAAGGAGGCACCATCACCGAGGAAAAGTCACGCGCTGACTACAGTGGATGGCTACACTCGCCCTACGAAGCATATTGTACCACCAGAGTGATGCTTGAGATTAGCATGTCTACAGTTGGCACGTCTTTGCTTCTAGACTGTTTTGCGTGTCAGAGGGCTGTGTTTACCGAGCGAAATGGCTTGCTTTAGCCGAGATGATGTTTGGTGATCGCCGACACCATGAACTCGAACTGCCGGTTTGTATGGGGTTGTTGAGGATGAGCTGAACGAAGGATGTTGGAAAACCGTTTGTCCAGCTGAAAAGAGACGGAAGTGGGTTTTCCAGCGATGCGAGTTGGGTTTGAAATAGGCTTCAGGACGCAGCAGTGCATCTGCAACGTACAACAATGGACACCGTTGATCTGCAGCCAGGCCCACTGTATAGCAGAGCACGGCTGAGCACTGGAAGAACAACGTGCGTGCGGGCTATCTTGTCTACTGCAAAGTGCAAGATGTACATAGAGTGGAAGTGGACGCAATTCAAAAGGTGCAAATCTGAGTCTCCCTTCAATTCAATTCGCAGCGTGTCGATGATTTGTCCAAGTGATTTGCATTGCCAGCCGCGCCTCTACTGCAAAGGCTGGAACGCAGTTCGTTTCTGATATTTAAAAAGAAAGAGACACAGTCACGACCTCGTCGGAGTGTCCGTCCTTGTATCGACCCTAAGCTTGAGAAGCCAGGTGGATCTAGACGCCAATCAGATTGGAAAGTGGTTCGAGCCCTAGTCCAGTCGTAAGGTGTCAACGGTCTTTGTTGAGGTCAAAGGTGAACGCAGAGAATTCATCTTGACACGACACACGACGGATGCCGGTGCTTCTTGCATCGGAAGGGCCGATTTGCCGCGAGTCATCAACATCAAAAGTACCGGTCACTCTCGGTTGGTTTTGATCCATGTTACTGCAACTCCTCTGCTTTCCTTCCAAAGTTTGTGTAGTAAAGCTGGCTTACGTATCAAACAGCAATCGGCCTCTTTGATCAAGCTTAAGAGTTGGCAGTGATCTGAAAGAGCGCATCCTGCAAGCCTACTTGGAACGAGCGAGCTGAGTTTGGATCACTGTCGAGGCAGAGCATTGTTGCAACTTTAGCACATGCATCCTGTCGACTAGAGAGTCTGCCTGTCACATGTGTTTTTGGGGAAGGCCAGAATTCCGACACGATTTCGAGAATTGAATTCTGTTCAAGTGCCTTCCTTGAGGGAGAAGCAGAGGCCACAAATTCCGCTTGGCGCCGAATTCCAAAAGGCACACCAATTTTATTTTAATTTTTTAAAAAAAGAAAAAGGTCAAGGCCTTCCAAAAAAAATTGCTCATTTTCGTTTTCATTTCCTCTTTCCAGTAACGTTCTCTGACTTTTCACCCACGCTTCTTGGAATTTTTCAGTACACGAAATCCAAAGTCCCGTGTTATCCCCTTCCCTCGTGTGCCTCTGTGTCTGTGCGTGAATTTCTTTTTGTTACTGGGAGACAGACCCTGACTTCGACCCTGACGCTTGACAAGGGTTCGCACCCGACCACAAACGCATCGCAGATGAAGGACAGTACGGCAGGACGGACGCGCACCCGCATTTCCCTTTTTTTTGGCTCGTCGATTCTTCGTTCACACACGATGCGCTCTGAGGTAGAAGCACGAGCAGAAGCAACGCAAGCAGCAACAACAAAGCGTGGTTGTCGCTTTGCTCCTAGATTCACACCATTACCAAGCTCGGGACATCCGATCTCTGTGCCTTCTCAGGGTGTGTGTGACTTTGCCTCGTTCGCTTGAGCAAATTCAGAGGAGCTCGCCGCCGCCGACTCTTTTTATTCTGTTTTTTTATTCTTCTTCTTCTCTGCTTGTGTGACTACATATTTCGCCTACGGCAATCCCGAAAACGTGGGTTGAAAGCGTCGAGATGCGCCCTGTCTGGGGCTTTGGTCCCGTCCCCAAATTTCCAAATGTTCTCGGTTCCAGAATCACTTTACAGAGAGAAGGAAGTCATTCGATCCCTGAATCTTTCCGTCAAGGTTCGTTCGAAGAGTCAGACAAGATGAAGAGACAGACTGAGAGAGAGAGAGAGAGAGAGAGAGAGAGAGAGAGAGAGCTCTCAGCTCGAACGGCGAATTTAGCCCTTCGTGGAATTCTGCCTTTGCTTGTTTGCTTTCGCTTGACTGCCTCGCTCGTCCTTGCCTCTCTGATCTGCTCAAAATTAACATTTCTGTGTCTGAGCCAGCCAGATTTTGTAGACACTGTGCACACTTATCGCTCGCTCGCTCGCTCCCCCCTCACTCACTCTTGGTCGCAGCTGCGTCAACATCACTGCGCTTGTGCTGCATTTCTTGCTGCAACGGCTCCCGTTCGGCGCTCATCTGCGCAGCTTTTCACCTCCTTCTCCCACCCTTTTGGTGTTTCCTAAGACCGCACTGCACCGCAACGCAACACACTGCAGCGCATCACACTTGCGCTACACTTCAGCGACCGCTCAAATTTGGCGTTTTCGACTGCCATCAGAGCCGCGGGCGTGTCCTCTGTGCTTCTGATTTCTGCTTGGTGCTTCTTTCATTCTTTTCTGTCGGTTCGTGCGCTGCAGCAGCAAGCAGCAACAAGCAATTTCCCTCGTCCGTTCCGAATCCCTCTCTCCTTCTCCTTCTCCTTGCTTTTGCCTTTTTCATCATCACCATCCCGATCCTCGGTTGGTCTAGACTGCTGCGTCACTGCTTTTGCTTTTGCTGCTGCTGTTGCTGTTGCTGGTCTTGCTGACTATCAGTCATCGGCTACGCCGCGTCACCACCATCTGCGCAGTCACGGCTTGTCTCGTCTCTCTCTCCCCTCACCTTAGTGCTGGATCGCCTGATCCCGTCATCGGCACCATCATCCGCGTCAGCTCATCACCATCACCATCGTTGTCATCGTCTCTTTCAGCTCAGCATAACATTTCGCCTCGTTCCCATCTCAATAGCGTTCCGCCATAAACCAGGCAGACCATAAATCATCTCTGCAACGATTTGCTTCCATCCTTTCGACAAAAATATCACCCGCTCATCGATACACTCTTGATAGGTACCTGAGCATCGCTCCGAAAAGCTTCACTGTAATCGCAGCCAAAAGATCTACCACCGGCCCGAAAGCTGCAAAACGTGAAAATCGTTGGCTACAGTTTCATACGTTCGGCTGCCAAAACTTGAACAGCACGCGCGGACCTCTTCGGTGCTTGCTCTCACAATTGACGTCCGGCCTTTCACCAACTGTCCAGCGCAATCTGCCCGAGGAACGACCGCGCATCCGCAAAACAAGACAGACTCTGTGTCTGCCCAGCAGAGCGCGACTCGCCAACCAGTCGTGTCGACGTTCTAATCGCATCTCGCAGCGAGATCCAGAGCCCACAAAGGGACGCTTCGCTTAGCATTCCAGTCCCGCAGAACGTGTCGGCAGAACACATACGATCAGGCCGTGACATGCCTGAAGCCATGAGCAGCATGGTAGAAGGAAGCGTTGCTGATCCATCCATGGATGCTTCGGGCAACAAGCGCAAAAGGGTGAGTAATGGCTTGCGATGCCAGGACAAGGGCTTGGTTCGATTGCAAATGACGCAACAGAAGGTCTTGCAATGTGGCAAGAATTGAAAGAACGACAGATCAACTGAACCCCTCGTTTCTGGTTTTCATCTGCTGCCTATGTCAACAGATCTGGGCTGCTTGCGAGCCTTGCAGAAAGCGCAAGTCCAAGTGCGATGGTCAGAATCCATGCGGGGGATGCATTTCCACCATCAAGACCGCCATGCTGCCCATCAATGCCACAACTCTCCAAAATGGCACCATCGATGAAGCTCTGGTTCAGGCCAAAGCCCAAGAGCTTTGCGTCTTTGACTGGAACCGAAAGCCACGCGGTCCTAAGGGCAAAAAGGCTGCTTTTGCCGCTGCATTCGGTGTCGAGTCCTCCGGCAGCGTCGGCGCACCACGCAGTCATGCCAGCGCCGGCCCAGCATACATGGAGGCTCAGAAGCGAGTCCTAGATGAAGCGCACCACGCTCCTCGTCCTATGGCCAACTATGACACAGCATTCACATTTACAGCGCCGAGCGACACAACGGCCAACTCGAGCAGCAATCCTTCGCCCTCGCATGCGGCCTGGCCAGAGATGTCGGGAGCAGCCGCGAGCGTACCCGAAAAAGGCGGCCCTCACTATGAACACTTTGCGCCTGGCTCAGCCATGCCATCACAATCTGCCACCAACATGTCATATGCTTCCGCTCCAGCAAACGGTCGACCAGAGCTATATCAGCGCAGCTCCAACGAGAGCAGCAACTTGTCCGCTTCCGAGTACAGCTCCAACACCTACGGTGGACGATTGTCCGAGTCCAACACCTCCATCTCCACCTTTTCGCCGCCCATCGTCTCGGGGCCTTCGTCTAGGCCTATGGGATCCGAAGACCGTCCCTTGAAGCGCCCCGCCTACGAGTACTTTGGAAACGAGGATCGTATCAGCAAAGCTTCGCTCAGCGCATGGGATGCCCTAGCCGACAGTGCCAGTCATCCGCGTTCCAACAGTGTTTCGAGCTTGCTGCGCTCCCAAAACTCGGCAGGTACTTCCCCAACCGAGGTCAACCGCCATGGGGCATCTCCATCGCAATCACAGGGCTCGGGTGGCTTTCACGGCGCCTCGCCGCAGTCCGACGGAAGCGTCAACTATTTCAATACGGCCACCAAGCTGTCGCCGGCGGGCGGAGACAATGGCGATACGCGCTATCACGACCAGTCCATGCTCATCAACCGACTCAAGCCTTACTACAGCGAGAAGGACCGTCCCTTTGTGGCGCTGGCGATCTCGCAATTCGAAGCGCTCGATTCGTTCGAAAAGATGATTCCATCTCGCTACCTCTTTGGATCGGCGCCTGGCGCAGGCGTTTTCGACCCACCAGCGCACGTCCTGCTTGCTCTGCTCGCCTTCTTGGCGCACCGAGCTTTGCTTCTGCCAGACAGTATGAACATCGAGGACCTCGATCTGCAGGCGGGCGACATCGTGTTGCGCTGCGCCAACAACTATGGGCGACTCGAGGGAGATGACCGCAAGCAGATGCTTTCCTTTGCACGTCGCAGTTGGTCCCTCGCAAACGATCTCATGCTCCAAAAGATCCGCAGCGGCGAAGTCGATCCGCGACTCGTTACCACCGGCATGCTGTTGGAGATGGGTGCCGGAGAAGATGGTCACAGCAGCAAGGGACTTCAGCAGCGCAAAATGTGGGTCTTCCGCCTCGCCTATTGCTGGCGTCTTCACCAACTCGATGCCAAGCCCGACTCGGAGAGCTGGACGACACCTTGGGACGGTTCCGAAGTGCTGCAAAAGGCGCTCGAGATCTCGGGTGGCACCGATGACCCACGAGCGCCGCTCCCGCGTGCCTTTGACACGCGTACCATGATCAACGACCCGATCGAACTTGAGGCCATCCGTAGGCAGGTATCGCTCATCTTCACAGCAGCCTACTGGGTGCAGACCGCCGAGATGCAGGTGCCCAAGTTCGACATCTACACCATGGAGCTCGAGCCCGCCAGTGCCGACGACTACATCCATCACGGCTCGAATTGGACGCCCAAGCTGCATCCCGCCTCTAACGGATATCTGGCGCAGACGCGTGATCTCATCTTCCGCACTTACGGTCGTGTCACCCGTCTGTTGCACACACCGCTGGCCGACATCTGCACCGGTCACTCGCCTGAGCCGGATCTGCAGCATGCCATCACCGAAATGGAGACGACACTCGACTGGCTGGTTGACCGGATCGGCTCGGTCACCTACGACGGTCCCGAAATGCCATTGCGTGTCGCATCGTTTGTGCATTCGCGCCTGGTGGCGCTCCTCATGTATCGGCTGTTCACCTCGATCCAGGCTTTCTTCTTCCTGTTCCCCGAACGCACCACGGTCAAGACGAACAAGTCGCTGCGCATCGCATCGACCTTGATGCCAAAGGATGAGCAGCGCTCCAACTTTGAGATGATCGCGGGCGGCAGCGTGGCACCGGAATCCGAGAGCGAGGACGACAGCGCGGCAGGACGCGACTTCCAAGGACGAAAGTTGCTGCCGAGGCCGCAATTCTCGCGTCATCCTATGAAAGCATCGATGGCAGTGCTGTGGGAGACGGGCGCGCTGGCCAAGCGCTTGCTCTCGCTGCACCGAGCGCGCGATGCCGCGCTCGAGCCGATCGAAGGCAAGGCAGCGGAAACATTCAAGAGCGGTGAAGGCGAAAAGAAGGGCAACGAAGTGGGCAAGACAATGGACGCCTCTCTGCGCGCGGTACGACTGCCGAGGCATCTTCGTGTGCTTGCACAACATGCGTATGCCATGGCCGCCGAAGCGCACGTTGCGGGAGCCTCGTGGCTCGATACGTACGGCGACGAGAACCCTGGATGGAAGAATCCAGCGTCGTTCGACCTGCTGCCCGAGTTCAACAACGAGCACATTGAGAGCGGGCTGTGGGATACGGGAGATGCCTTCCTGGAATTGATCGAAGCGATGGCCAAGATGGGCAGCACGCACGCGCGCGGCAACGAGGAAACGACGCTGCGATATCGCCAAGAGCGTTGGAACTGGGCCAAGCGATACCAGCAGCCTCCGAGCGGGCTGAGCAGCATGCCGAATCCCAAGTAGCCCAAGTAGAAGTGGCACGCACAGCATTGTACTTTTGCTTTCTTGCACAAATCACATTGAAACGGGCTTTTGCAATGATACCACATCAGACCTACATACGCCAAGTGTGTGCGCATATGAGCCAAGACCGTATTCTGTCGCGTCTGTGCGGTTTTGGACTGGCCTCGAGATGGCGCTTACGGGTGTAAAAGGTTGAGCCGCTGGAGGATGAGACAGGATTGCATAATCTGTGAGGCAAGGCAATGCAAACTTGGCTTCAATCGCACGCAGTTGGACACGTTGTTGCGGCGGCTGTCGATTGGAATCACCGCTAGGCTTTCCTGTAGCAATTTGGTGTGCAGATCCTGAACAGAATGATACTTTGTTTCCTCGGCCGCCCGTATATCAGTAAGGCAGACACATGTGTCGTATCGTGTCAAGGATAGATTGGAAGGGGCTAATGTACAAACTATGAAAATTCTTGAGAGGGCAGAACACTTTAAACGTTAACCGAGACGGCGTATTCAGAGACCAAGACGACGCTCCATGACAGTGTGCATGCTAGGGATGCCAGCCGAGATCTCAGCTGTGAATCACAAAGATGGAAGGGTAGAGATTTGAAAGATGAGTTAGAAGCAAGGGAGGGGCAAAGTGTCAGTCAGCAAGTCAACGGTTGAAACAAGTTGTACGAGACAATAGGGAATGTTGGAAGGGATACGTACAGGGCAAGAAGTCGCGAGGCTCAATACGCTCATCGTCACCGTTGAGAATGTCGAGGTGAAGCTTGGAGATCGAGTTGGAGGTTGTGGTTGGGTCGAATGCGGGGTTCTGTTTTAGAATTTTAAGCGAAAGCAAAGCATTGGCTCAAGTCAGCAGCCTGTATCGCTTCTTTAGCATTGGATGTTGCGTCTGCTTTTGGTTTGATGATACTTACGTAGCTGGCAATCTTTCGCTCCATCAAAGTGTGTGCTGGGGCGCCGATACCGTGAATGTTACGCTGCATTGTGAGCTTCAAGTTGTCCCTTGTTGCGTCCCAGTTCTCAAGCCTGTTCTGAACGGGGTGATGCGAGTGTGTAGATACTTGGTGAAGAACATTCTTGAGGCCGTGACGCATGGAATCGTGAACGCCGGCATAGACAGGATGCGAAGTGGAGGAGTTGGTCGAGGTCGAGGTGTGAGATGCATATGCGGGTGGCACGAGTGCGTAGCTCGGCTCCGGGTGCGACTGGGATTGCGATGTGCTCATCTTGATGGCAATGCGTGGTGTTGGTGTGGGAAGATGGTGACAAGACGAGGAGGTGAGAGAGAGAGTGTGTGTGTGTTACTTGAAAGTGGAGTCAAAGGTGCGAGGTCCGTGTGTTGCGTGTTGCGAAATCGGGCTGAAGCCACGCACTCTCTGTGTACAGTCTAGAGAACACAGTCGATCACGGGCCACGAGCGAGCACTTAGACGTGTTAGATCTAGATTAGCCAGATTATGTGAGCGTGACATGGCAAGTCTTGAAAATTGTAAGAGCCTCAAGAAATTTCGGAATTTCATTCTTTGAGGGCCCAAGCTGAGCATTTCCAACGTCGAACTTTTTTTGGTACAGCAGGTCAGTCAATTTTTCGATTATCAGAGAGAAGAACATTCATTTCTCGTGTCCCTTGCCACTGCAATCACCACCACCACCACCACCATCATCACCACCTGAGGTCATCATGGATCCAGACGGCCTCTTTGACTTCCTTGCGCCCGCAGAGGCTGCACCCAGCCCAGCTACATCTTCGGGCTCTTCGCCTTCCAAAAAGCAAAAGAAACGCACCAAGGCTACTGCCTCTTCATCAAAAGTCACTCCAGCTACTTCTTCGAAATCGGACAAGAAGAACGGGCATGCCGCAACCGCTGAGCAAGCCGGTCCCAGCAATGCTGACGATGCCGACAAAGATAACGCCTCCGACGACAGCAACGCCGCACCTGGCCCGTCCAAACGTCAAAAGCTCAGCGTCGCTGACAAGCCCGCACCCGTCCCTACAGTAGTTACAGACGAGTTCACCGACCAAGCCACTCAAGCTATCCCTATCGACGGCGGTCTTGCACCATCCGAGTCTTCCACAGCAGAGGCCAATGCTGCCGAGAAGAAGATGCACGTCACTCACTCAGTGCGCCATCAAGTCGCACTCCCTCCCGACTATCCATACGTCCCACTCTCCCACCACGTACCCAACGACCCTCCCGCCAAAGAGTACAAGTTTACTCTCGACCCTTTCCAGCGCAACTCAGTTTCGTGCATCGAGCGCAACGAATCCGTCCTCGTCTCGGCCCACACATCTGCCGGCAAGACCGTCGTTGCCGAGTATGCCATCGCTCAGTGTCTCAAAAACGGCCAGCGTGTCGTCTACACCTCGCCCATCAAGGCGCTCTCCAACCAAAAGTTCCGTGAACTCACTGCGGAGTTTGGCGACGTCGGCCTCATGACTGGAGACGTCACCATCAACCCTTCCGCCTCCTGTCTCGTCATGACCACCGAGATTCTGCGATCCATGCTCTACCGCGGCTCCGAGATCATGCGTGAAGTCGCTTGGGTCGTGTTCGACGAGATTCACTACATGCGAGATAAGGAAAGAGGTGTCGTGTGGGAAGAGACCATCATCTTGCTTCCACGCAAGGTTCGTTACGTCTTCCTCTCCGCTACCATCCCCAACGCCATGCAGTTTGCAGAGTGGATCGCTCACACCCACGCTCAGCCCTGCCACGTTGTCTACACCGATTTCCGACCCACGCCTCTCCAGCACTACCTCTTCCCTCAGGGAGGTGAGGGCATTCACCTCGTCGTCGATGAACGTGGCACCTTCCGCGAGGACAACTTCCAGAAAGCAATGGGTGCCCTTGCTGATTCCAAGGGCGAAGACGTGGCTGACCCCAATGCAGGTGGCGGCAAACGTCGTGGTCAGGTCAAGAAGGGTGGCAATGGAGGCAAGAAGGGCCCCTCGGACATCTACAAGATCGTCAAGATGATCATGGTCAAGAACTACAACCCCGTCATCGTCTTTGCTTTCTCCAAACGTGAATGCGAAGCTCTGGCTTTGCAGATGAGCAAGCTCGAATTCAACACGGACGACGAAAAGGAGATGGTCTCGACCGTTTTCACCAACGCCATCAACGCGCTTTCCGAAGAGGACCGAGGTTTGCCTCAGATCGAGCACATTCTCCCCCTTCTTCGCCGTGGTATCGGTATCCACCACGGAGGTCTCCTCCCCATTCTCAAAGAAGTCATCGAGATTCTCTTCCAAGAAGGCCTCATCAAGGTTCTCTTTGCCACAGAAACCTTCTCCATCGGTCTCAACATGCCTGCCAAGACCGTCGTCTTCACCGCCGTCAACAAGTGGGACGGTAAAGAGTTCCGCAACCTCACTTCGGGCGAATTCATCCAGATGTCTGGACGAGCCGGTCGACGTGGTCTCGACGACCGAGGAATCGTCATCATGATGTTTGACGAAAAGCTCGAGCCCAGTGCCGCCAAGACCATGGTCAAAGGTGAAGCAGATCGTCTCAACTCGGCCTTCCACCTTGGCTACAATATGATTCTCAACCTCATGCGCGTCGAAGGTATCTCGCCAGAATACATGCTCGAACGCTGTTTCTTCCAGTTCCAAAACGCTGCCTCGGTGCCTGCGCTCGAAGCGGAGCAAAAGGCGGCCGAAGAACAGCGCGACTTGATCCAGGTCGAGCGTGAAGAAGAGGTGGCAGAGTACTACGACGTCAAACATCAGTTGGAGACTCTGCGCAAGGATGTGCAGACCGTCATTACGCACCCGTCGTACGTTTTGCCATTCTTGCAGCCGGGAAGATTGGTCAAAGTCTGTCACGATGATCTCGATTTTGGTTGGGGCGCTGTTGTGTCGTATGAAAAGCGTTTGCCAAATACACCTGGCAAGCGCGGCCCAGCCATCGACCCCAATGCACCACCTCAGAATCACTACGTCGTTGATGTGCTTTTGCACTGTGCCTCCGGCTCTGGCTCTTCGTCTTCCGATAAGAAGAGCAACCAGTCTGAAGGAGCGGCCAATTTCCTCCCCTGCCCCGAGGGCAAAAAGGGCGAGATGGTTGTCGTCCCCGTTCTTCTGTCCACCATCCAATCTCTCTCAGGCATCCGAATCTTCCTCGCCAAGGATCTCCGACCGACCGAGCCTCGCGAAACGGTTCGCAAGAACCTCGTCGAAGTGCGCCGTCGCTTCCCCAAGGGCGTACCCCTCCTCGACCCCATCAAGGACATGAAGATCAAAGACGAGTCGTTTGCCCATCTCGTTGAGAAGATCAAGATCCTCGATGACAAGCTTTCCTCCTCTCCCCTTCGCAAGGACAAAGACCTGCCCCGTCTTTACGCTGCCTACTCCAAGAAGCAACAAGCCGAAGAGGTCGTTTCTGGAATTGCCAAAAAGATCGCCGCCGCTCACTCCGTCTTGCAACTTGACGAGCTCAAATGTCGCAAGCGAGTCCTTCGTCGACTTGGATTTACGACCTCGGACGATGTCGTAGAGAAAAAGGGTCGTGTAGCATGCGAGATTTCCACCGGAGACGAGCTTCTCCTCACCGAGATGATCTTTAACGGTGTATTCAACGATCTGACCCCACCTCAATGTGCCGCCCTTCTGAGCTGTTTCGTATTCGGCGAGAAATCGACCACCCAAACGCGTCTCAACGAGACGCTGGCCGCCCCGCTTCGAATCATGCAAGAAACAGCGCGTCGAATCGCCAAAGTTTCCATCGAATCCAAGTTACCGCTCGTCGAAGAGGAGTACGTCTCTTCGTTCAAGGTCGAATTGATGGATCTGGTCATGCAGTGGTGTAACGGTGCCAAATTCGCAGAAATCTGCAAGCTGACAGACGTCTTTGAAGGCAGCATCATCCGATGCATGCGAAGGTTGCAGGAGTTGATCAGACAACTGGTCCAGGCTGCCAAAGCAATTGGCAATGAAGGGTTGGCAGACAAGTTTGAAAAGACCCTCGGAATGTTGGAGAGAGAGGGAAGCATCATCTTCAGTCCTTCGCTCTATTTGTAGTTTATATCCATGAAAAGGTCAGAACGAAAAAGGGTAATTTTTGTTGATGCAGAAGTGATTGATTCTGTGTGTGTGTGTGTTGAAATTGTGGCTTGGTGACCGAGTGAATTCGGAGCAAGTGAAAGATCAAGTGCTCTGACGGGCAACGTCGACGAGACGTCCATCAACCAGAGGTGAAACAAAGGCCAAGTTGGACGTATCATCCTCACCATCCGCTTCCTTGTTTTTCTCCCCATCCTGAGCTGCTCCTCTTCCTTGACCGTCTTTGCTCTCCTGTTGTACATCGTTCGAGCCTGACGAATCGACATTGGCGTCATTGTTGCGATTCGAAGCCTTGATATCCTGTCTCAGCTGTTCCATCTGCTCCTGGTCTAGGTGGAAAGATGTCGAAGCCACAGCGCCATGTTTGAAGTTGGCCGAGGAAATCTTTTGCCCGCCTTCAAATGCTCCTCCCTTCTTGCCGTCTTTCTTCTCTACATCCGAGTTCGGGCCTTGAGACAGTTGTGCAAGCCCCTCGTCCTGTCTCCTGATGAATCCCTCCAAGGCGCTAAGGAGACGTTGTTGCTCCTTAAGCCCAACATCCATCCCTCCCGGCAAGCTCTTTGCTGCTTCCTCGAGCTTCTTGAAGCTAGCCCGCAGATCACTTGCTCGCCTGACAATGTCGTGGGATAGTTGGGTGGGTGTACCTTTGCCACCGTTTCGAGACGAACTGTTGGCTCCACCAGCGGTAAGGAAGGCGAGAGTGGCATCGTCATCGCCTTCATCAACCGCCATACTGCCAAGGGCGATGTTGGCTGCCCCCGAACCTGCGTCCATGTCATCATCAGCGGTGGTATCCGTGTTGATGTCGGATTTGGCGTTGGCGGAGGCAACATAGAGCAGTCCTTCGGGTTCAGCAGCCTTCGAGACTAGGGCGAGGAGCTCTTTGATCTGCGTCAACAGACCAGATGCCAAGGTTGGATCGAAGAGGGCATTGTTTTGCACTTCTCCCAGGACTTCCTCCTGTGCTATGCGAGGTCGCTTCGCCTGACTCGACTCCGTGTCCCCATCCAGTGCCCTCGTCGTAGCCGCACCAGTGCTCGTCGTCGCCGCCATACCAGACCGGCTTCCGAGCGGCTCATCGAACCGCTTACTGACAGAATCATACTTGGAATGATGTTCACTACCACCCACGTGCAAAGCATCCCTAAACCCTCCAGGTGATTGATCAACTACCATCCTCCACACGTCGTCGTCATCTCCACCAGATCCTAGAGATCCGGCACGATTCCTTCCTCCCTTGACCGGCGTCTTCGGCTCTCGTTGTTCCTGCACCTCTTCCGGGTTGCTATGTTTGATAGCCCGTTTGAGCAAGTTCAACGAGCGCGCTCTCGTGATTGCGATACGTGTGCGTTTGCTTAAAGTATCCATCCCTTTCACCTCCTCTTCTGCTGATGTTGTTCCAGAGATCCCACTTGCCGCCTCGTTCTTGAGCTCTGCGATCCGACCGCTTTCTGCGGCGATGTCGTCGCCGGTGATGCTGCTGTTCTCGGCTTGAAGACGACGCATCTGCTTCATTCGCCAAAGGTAGCTGGCACCCAACAAGAATTTGCGGACGATGGCACTCATCAGTTGTCCATTCTCGTGATCGACTACGAATCTTCCTCGCTTCAAAGCGTCAAAGCCATCATAGCCTTCAGCGAGATACTCGCGAGTGACGACACGGTAGGTCTTGTCCATCTCGAGAGCGCCTCGGCTGACCAGGGCAGGTCGGTGCACTTCGACGTCGTATCCTCCACCGGGTAACTTGGTGACAGAGAATCGGCGAAGTTTCCCGACATCCCCTTCTTCCTCCGACGACGAGGAGTTTGAGGGTTTGGTTTCATCGCCGTCGACCTGCATCGAGTCCTCGTCGGCGTTGCGGCTTGCAGGAGTATCCAATGGATTATCGAGCAATTCAACGCTGACCAGTCGCTGCCCTGGAGGCTTCCTAGAATCCCATTTCACCATCATGCCTGCCACCTGCGGAAACCTTCCTTCCTGTTTAGGATACATACTCAACCCATTCTCGAGCGCATCCCAAATATCTTGACCCTTCAACTCCTTGCACACCACCGCATCCTCAAACGGCAGAATCTCGAGTACATCGCTCAAAGCGATCTTTCCAGGACCATACATCTGGTCTCCCCTCAAGCTTCCGCCACAGATGATGCAGCAGTCGACCTCTCTCGCATTGGGCGGACGCTTCTCGCTCAACTCGCCTCGATTGTCCCGCTCGCGCAACACCTCTTCGTAGCTGTTCATCAGTACGTCGGCTACAAAGTTGCCGAATGCCGATTCATCGGTGCGCACCTTTTCGGAGCGGACATCCCAAGGCGTGAGGGTGTAGGCTACGCTCTGACCTGTAGATTTCGAGATTTTGGCGAGCAGATCGTCGAGGAGAGATTTGAGCTCGGGTGAGGTAGGATCGTCGGGAGATGCACGGTAGCGTTGGACGCTGAGAGATTTGATGGTGCGTCGACGGATGGCAGAGGGATCGGCGTCGGTGAGCTCGAGTTTGAGCTCGGAAAGATCGCGGAAGTCGGTACCAGACTTGACGACCATTGCGGCCGTGTCCTTCTCTGTGCCTGGTTCGCCTCTGGGGAAATCATCTCCGGTGTACTTGGAGGCACCGTTGCCTACGTAGTAGATGTGATCGTGACCACCGAGCACGAGATCTACACCGTGCGAGTTGGCGTCTGGATTGGAGATGGCTCCGACAGCATTGGCGAAATCGATATCATTCGGCAGCCTGCTGTGGGTGATGGCGATGACAAGCTCGCACGCCTCCCCGTTGGGATCGCGAAGCGTTTGGCTGAGCTTCAGAGCCGTCTTGACCATATTCCTGTACACGAAACCTTCCGGGAAACTGGGCACCGTAGCGATCCATTCCTTCTCCACAATTCCGATACATCCTACCTTGACCCCTTGCACGGTCGTAGTCCAATACCGCAGCGTACCATCCACCTGATTGTCATCGTCTCTGAAATCTTCATCCCAATTGGAGCACTCCTTCTCCTTTTCCTCATCCTTCTCCTTTCCAGACCGATCGACAACGTTCGAGAACAGCCAAGGGAAGTTGTTCTTCCCCATAAGCGTTTGCAGATGTGGATAGCCAAAATCCCAATCGTGGTTGCCAAGACAGGCACAGTCGAGATTCATGGCGTTGATGACGGGGACCAGATGCGTACCTCTCGTGACGCTACTCTCAACGGAAGGGGAGTATAGATCTCCGCTGAATAGGACGAGACCCTTGCGCTCGCGTTGTGTCGAGTGCGCTGTCCAGTCGCGAGGAGACGAAGTCGGAGGGGGCAGGTTGGCCAGGTTGGATGGTTCGCCCCATGATTCGCGAATGGATTGGATCTTGGCTGCAAACTGGTCTGCTCCGATGGTGCCGCCCGACTTTTCGTCCTTTTGGCGGACTCGGTAGACGTCGTTAAAGTGGATGATGGGGAGGGTGACGGGCATGATGGATGCTTTCTATGCGGAGCGGACAAGGACGGCGGATCGAAGTGTGGCCATACGTCTATAAGTGTAGAGTCGAGACAGAGCGAGTTGGTCCTGAACGAAGCCAGTGGCGAACAGTCAGTAGAGATGGAAGGATGTTTTCGATGAAGGCTGATGAGAATGATGAGAGGATGACAGGAAGGAGTGGAAGCAAAGGAAAAGGGTCTATGCGTTTGGAATGTTGTTGAAATCACGGTAATCGGACATCTGAGCCGGTGGAACAAGGGTCCGTGCTTTTTCAAGACTTGGCGATTCACACGCTTCCTCGTTGCACCATTCCATCGGGCATCCTCCTCTCCTTCTCTTTGTCACCGTCGAGCATCATTCAGCAAGTTGGAACATACTCGCCATCATACGCACCCTCGTATCAGCGCATCGAGCTCTATTCAACGACAGTGTAGTCGCTGGCTGGCTTCTCCAACATGTCCCGCGATCCATACCACGACTTTGCGACGGACCTCAAATCCTCCCTCTCCTCCGCCCGGTCTCTTTCACAGTCCTACCGTCAGCTTCTCTCCAGATCAAAAGCTTCCTCTTCCACTTCCACACACAACACAGGCGAAATTGAATCCGCATACGACCGTCTATCAGATGCAATCGAAGGTCTCCGGCAGGATGTGGAGGATGTCAAGCAGAGCGTCCTCGTCGTAGAACGGAGTGGGCCCGAACGATTCGGTGTCACTCCAGAAGAGCTGAAGAGCAGAAAAGCATTCGTCGCAGAGTGCGAAGCTGAGGTAAAGGTGCGTATCTTTCCTCCCGCTGTAGGCAAAGATGATGTGTCGCTTCCACTGACGAATTTGATGTTGTGTTGATTGAGGGCAAAACAGGCATTGTCAAAAGTGGTACAAGATTCACCACCGGGCAGAGAAGGCAGATTCGACTCGATCAAGATCAACGTCGATGACGAGGACGAAGACGCTACCGAGGCGTTTGAGCGCGAGCAGCAGCAGGTAAGTCGACGCACCAGCCCCTCTCTTGGCCTCTTTTGCCCCTACTCAGGCCTTCGCCCATACTCATCTCACTGTTCTCTGCTGTTTGCTCTCATTGGCTCATACAGATTCTGATGTCACGCCAAGACTCAACCCTAGACAAGATCGGTACAACGCTCAGCTCGCTCCGCAATCAAGCCGGTATGATGGGGCAAGAGATCGGCGAGCAGATCGAGATCATCGATGCATTCGACAGCGAGGTAGACCAGAGTCAGGGCAGACTCGGCAAGGCGATGCGAAAGATGGACGAAGTGGTACGAATAAGTGATGAGAGGTTGGGAGGATGGTGTGTCTGGATCTTGATTGTCGTTCTGTTCTTGTTGTTGCTGGTGGTGTTTTTGATATGATCGCGCGCACGTCAAATAACTGCAACTCCTATACCCTCTATACATTCACAGTCGACAACACACACACACACACACACACACACAGTGAACGATAGATGATGTTCTGTGTGCAACAGAGTGTGTAACGAACACCACAGGAAGCCCCGCATGAGTGAGAAATGAGAATGAAGATCAAGAAGGAGAGGCTCGGCTGCTAAATTTGGCGGTGCGAACCTCCACCTGCACCTTTTTGTGCGAGTCAAGGCACAGGAGCACTCTTTGGCAGCCACGCGGGCTCGAGCGGGACAAACACATACTCGACTCACACGACGCTGCGACTACTTCCCATCCACCTTCCATCACCTAGTTTACTGTACTTTCCTTCGTCATCACCATCATCGCCATCTTTCTGTCGTTACTCTCTACACGTTATCAATCGCCAACATGGCGATCCGCTGAAGCCGCCGCCATCATGCACTACCACTCTCGCTAGAGTGTGCTTCCGTTACTACAGCCTTGTCCCGGCTACTTGCTTACTTTGGCGTAAAACAAGCACAAAGGGCATCACCCCCACCATGCCAAACAGCAACGAAGAGGGCTCTGAGCCCATCAACTTTCGAGCCGCGCTCGCTGCGTTCGAGCAGAACAGTTCCTCCTCCGCACAACCTCGAACCTTTCACTCGCCCAAACCACGCCCACTACAACCAGCTAGCAGACAACCACCGCAGACACCCGCTCGCTCGTCATCAGGCTCAGATCCAGTTCCGCGCTCTTCATCTACCCCACGTATCCTCAAGAATTCGGACGCACTGATGCCACCGGCCACCAACAACCCTTTCTCCTCATCCACATTTGCACCCTCGTCGATCCCCACCACCTCTGCATCGGGGATGCTTAGCGCCCCGTCTCCGACTTTCCCCACCTCCGCCTCTCCCATCAGTGCAACAGCATCTACACCACTGAGGAAGTCCGGCAGCGGGCTAAGCTTGCACGAGCTGACCAACAAGAGCCTACCCCGTGGCAGTGGCAATGGTAGGACAGCAAGCCCACTTCTTAGATCTCGCAGCAAGTCGGTCGCCGAGGACCACGATGCATCGACCAGTGGCAGCTCGGCACCCGTTTCTGGCCGGTCGAGTCCCTACCTCCCTCCTCGAACCGTCATTGGGCTATTCGGAACAGAAGATGAAAGTGGGATGGTACGACGAACAGAGAGCCCAGCAGGATCGCAGCACATGCTAGACACTAGTGCAGACGATGACGTGTTTGCTCATGCTGTTATGCAGCGGTCTAGCGCCCCACCCTCACCGGATCGAAAGCATGCACCTGGTTCGTTTCTGCCGCCACCTCAAGCGCCTTCTCGAAAAGGTAGCGCTTCGTCGACCAATTCGGCCAACGCTTCTACGCCCAGGTTGCCCCCTCGACCAGCCGGTGGTAGTGGGAGCTTGGCGCCGAGTCCAACGATATCAGAGTTTGGTCAATTCCCGACAAATGCTTCCTCTGCTACGCCGAAGGGCAAGGCCGCCTTAGGCTATGCGACGTACACTCCGGGTGCGAAGCGCAATGTAGGCGGCAGCAATGGCGCAGTCGATGGCAGTATGACTCCCCCGGCTCTCCCTCCTCGCAGCGCTACTCTCGGACAAGCAGATCGTGGCCGTGCTTCAGATGCGCACTACAAAGCTCGCCAGAGATCCCCGCTCAAGCACGCACCCACCATCCCCAAGAAGCCCAACGCCAGCAAACCGGTCCCTCCGCCTCGTCCAACCAAGACATGGGAAGGCAACGCCGGAGGCTTTCGCTTCGGCAGCACCCATCAGCTCTCCGAAGACTCCCAGCACCATCAATCTCAGCCACCACCACCACCACGCCAACGCACACATAACCGCAGTCTCACCAATACCAGCACCGGTTCAAACACGCACAGGAAGACCGGCAGTACCGTATTCACCAGCATCTCACTCTCCGATGATGCCAGTCTCGAACTGAAGCGCAGTCTTGAGTCCGACCTGCACTCTGATCACCAACAACAACAACAGCAGCAGCAGTTACCGCCTCCTAGTAGGGGCAGATCTATCGCGTACCCTCCTTCCAATGCTTCTTCTTCCTCTTTGGCCACACGTGGTGGTGCAACTGCGAGTGGTGGGACGGGCCCGGGAGGGGTGGTGAGCTCGCTAATCGGGACAGCGGCTAGTGCATTGCCGCTGTTCAAGAGCGCTTCGCAGTTCACAAGCGGAGGTTCGAGATCGTTGGCGGATGGCGCGCCGAGTAAGCAGCAACAGCAGCCGTACTACAGCGGGGGAGTGGCGGTCAGTAGGAGTGCCAGTGCGCATTCTGATCTGAGTGTCAGGCCGGGAGAGGGTGGAGAGTTGTGGGGTGGCGGGGGAAGGGTTGAACTGGCGGACACCACTATTGTTGGTAAGGCTAAGGTTGGGAATCTGAAGGAGGCACGAGATGACGGTGCGAAAGCCCGGTACGAGACGCTGTTCGAAAAGCTGCTTACCAAACAACAGAGCAAAAGAGTGAAGAAGAAAGCGGCCAAAGCGGAGACGGGGGCAAGCTCCAACGCTTCCACTATCAAAGAGACCACTTCGGAACGAAAACCAAGCGGAGGAGTCCAAGCTCTACGAGGATGGTTCGAATCTGATTCCGCCCCGCCATCTATCGCCGCCAACGAAATTTCTACACCCAATAATGCACCTGGAGAGTCAACACCAGATCTCTCACTCTCGCCTTGGACAGTACGCAAAGTATGGATCCGGTCCCACCTGCCCTCAACCTTCCTGGCCCAGGTGTGGGACGCTGCAATAACTTGCCAGTCGTCCTCTGTGCCAGGACTGGAAAAAGAGGCCTTTGTGCGAGGCATGGCGAGCATCGACGCCGAGCTAGAGCGCAAGAAGGTTCGCCGACATGCCAGACAAGAGAGAAGAAAAAAGGTTAGAGAGACGGTGGGGAGAAGGGTCCCACCTCCGCCACCTGTGTGATAGGCTTACAATGGATTTTGTGTGTAGACATGACGGCTGGTGTGTGTGTGAGAGAGAAAGTGTTGCGATTTGCGATGATAGTGTACAGTGTATTGGTATATTGTGCGAATGTGTGTGTGTGTGTTGAAGATTATTGGGTCTCGTTCGTCGCTGTCACCGGGGATAGCGTGCCATGGATCAAGTCTGTCTCAACGTGGTTGTATGAGAATACGTGGTACTTGTCAGCGATCCTCCTCTCCTTCAAACTCGAGACGGTATTAAAAAGTTACTTACCCTGTATAGAGCTCTCCAAAGCATCAATGCGACCGCTCATCTCGTTCACTGTCATGCCGCCGCAAAACCAAAATCATTCTTGTCAGCACTTGCCTTCCAATCGTCGCTCTCTTGAGGAAGGACTTCAAACTTACTGCGGGCGGTCACTTGACCGTTCATATCGTCGAATCTGCTCTCCAGTTGTCCGAGTACGGTGTCTACCCAGTCGATCAACTGATGTGGCGAAGAGATTTCGGGTGCTTGCAATGCTGCTGCGGGATCTTTTGTGCTGGTGGAGGGGTTAGCTGTTTCGGGGTGGGAGGAGGTGCTTGGTGATGCTGATGCTGCAGCTGCCGCGGAGGGCTGTTGTGTTGCAGTTGTTGACGATGACATGCTGTACAGATCGAAAGGTAGGCGATGAGGGAGGTGCGATGGTGACCGTGTAGAAGAGGAAAGTGTTGATCTCGATGCGCGAGTTACACAGCGACCATACAGAAATAAATAAATATATAAATAAATAAACGAAAAGCCTCCACGCGCAAAGAGGAACGCTTGGACCTTCCCTTTGTTCATCATCCATGAGAATCTTTCCGAGGCCCTTTGATCCATTCTTGCCTTCCCACGACGAGCAACAAAGGCGTCTCGCCGTCCACTGCATCCTAGAGCAACCATCAAGAGCGCTATAAGAGCTCATCGCTGGCTAAAGCTACATCCTCTCTCTTCCACCACCAGAACAAGACCCAAGTACATCCTCCAAAATGACAGCGGCAACAGCTCCCTCAACATCGGTCCTAGACGACCTCTGCGCGCCATACCTCCCCTTTGACGCCTCTTCGTCCGTCTGGTCCGACGTCATCCCCACTCCACAATCCGAGTCCTCCTCATCTCCAATGTGCCCCATCCTCTACAACCCCGACTACTCGACAGCAATGTCACTCTACCGCACCCTCACCGCCTGTCACAGCTCTCCGCTCTCTTCACCTCTCTCCTCTCTCGAGCTCACTCCTCGCGCTCTCGCCCTCACTGCTCACCTCATCCAGCTCAACCCCTCCCACTTCTCCATCTGGCAATATCGAGCCCTCGTCCTCCTGCACTCGCCTCACCTCGCACAGGCACCCGGCGGCCGCGACGCAGTCCTCCAATCCGAATTGCGATGGCTCGAAGAACTTGCGCACAAAAACATGAAATCCTACCAAGTCTGGCAACATCGTCGTCTCGTAGTCTCCGCCCTAGGTCATCCTGGCAGAGAGCTCGAGTTCGTCGCTGAAAACTTGGAAAGAGATGCCAAGAACTATCACACTTGGGGCTACAGGCAATGGATCCTCTCGCATTTCGGCGGACTTTCACTACCTATCGAACAAGACGAGCAAAAGGGCAAGGTGGAAGGAAGTAAAGGAGCAGGAGAGTATGGCGAGATTTGGAACGGTGAGGAGGAGTATGTGGATCAACTGTTGATGCAAGATGTCAGGAATAATTCGGCCTGGAATCATCGTTGGTTTTTACATTTCTCCCGATTTGGACTCACCGGCAATCCATCGCGCAACCTATCTTCGCATACCTATTCCGAGTCGATGCTCCAAGAGCTGCGCAAAAAGATTCGCTTCGAAATCGCCTACACCCGCGCGAGCCTCGCAAACGCTCCCAACAACGCCTCGGCATGGAACTATCTGCGCGCTCTCCATCTGTCGTTCCCTCGAGAAATGCAAACCAAACTCAGTGAGGCTTTGGATTGGGTCAAGACCCTGGTCTCGACAAACGTCGAAGCGGAAAACGATCCGAGTGTCGATGTTATGGGTAGAAGTCCGGTGGGCGCTCTCGAGTGGTGGTTGGACTGCATTGCTGAAGAGAAGCAGGGTGCGGTGGTGCAAGAGGCGGAAACGTTGGTCAAGAGGTTGATCGTTGCCGATCCGGTACGTAAGCGATTCTACGCTTATCGGCTGAAAAGTATTCGACGTAGCATCGCCGCCTAAACGTCCCCAACGGACTCAGCACACACACACACACACACACACTCTCTCTCTCTCTCTCTCTCTCTCTCTCTCTCTCTCTCTCTCTCTCTCTCTCTCTCTCTCTCTCTCTCTCTCTCTCTCTCTCTCTCTCTCTCTCTCTCTCTCTCTCTCTCTCTCTCTCTCTCTCTCTGACCACACTGTACTTCTTCGCACATTCGCAAGGCCTCTATCCAAAATCACCGCTTGATTTGCACGTGGCACAGTGATGAGACGTTATACAAGAGCTCAAAAGAGGATCGAAGCTCAGAAGAGCTTGGGAGGACCTTGTATGCCCCAAACCAAGCGTCTAAGATCGCTGAAGCAGTTTTCTACGCCTTCTGGTTGGCCGAAATCGGCAAAGAGTACCATGTACGTTCCGCACGCTGTTGCCAGTACACCACCGAGGAGGTTGAGTAGATTTTGACGCGCGGAAGGCTCCAGGGCGTCATTCTTGGTTGCTCGACGGAAGAATTTTTCCCTCTGATCGGGTGTTACCCTCCTAGCAGTGGGAGAGGGGACGGTGGGTGTGGTAGGAGGTCGAGTGTAAAATGCGGAAAGAATGTCGTTGGTCGATTGGGTGGTGTTGGAAGGAGTCAAAGAAGCAGTCGAGGCAAGTGGAGACGTTGGATAAAGATGCGATTGAGGGGCAGTCCACAATGAACCTGTCGAAGAGCCAGATTCAGTTCGCTCACCTTCCGGACACAGCGTAGCATCATCCACCTGTAGAGACAAGATAGAACAATCGCAAAGAGTCAGCAACCCTCTCTCAAAAGAACCGACAATCCATCACAAATACACCACCGCAAAGAACAGCGCAGTGTTGATCCATGTGAAAGAAGTTTCTCTTTTTTTTTTTCTTTTCTACTAGGTCTAAGATACATGTGCGCTGCCCCCGCCAAGCCGTCGTCGTCATCGTCGTTGTTGTTATCGCCATCCGCGAAGATCTGCGCATTGGTCCAGACAGGTTTTGGGAAGGGGGGGGGGGGGGGGGGGGGGGAGATTTAGATGCTCACAGTGCTCTCGTCTTGCTTCTGTTCTTGTGTCGATGATGGCTTGGTCTTGTTCTCCTCAGCCCAAGTCTTGGTACGGAGACTGAGGGCATGCAAACCCTTTTCGAATTCGCCTTGAAGCAGAGCATTGACCGCACGGTGGCGCTTGATCTGCGTCATACCCTGAAACTTGTCCGAGATGACATGGACGTAGAAGTGGGTCTCGCCATTTCCACCTCCCTGGGCAGCCATAGCGGCATGATGGGCGTGCTTGCTGGAATCGTTCCTGATGTTGACTTCGACTTGGGGACCAAATTCGGCTTCCAACTTGGTCCGCATGGAAGTTTCCATGCTCATCGGCCTTGAAGCCGAAGCCGAGGTGGCATATCCTCGGATTTGACCGCCCATACTCGAAGCTGCTGCTGTTGCAGAGGTCGAAGCGTTGGCGGAGAGGGTGGAGCCAGAGGCAAGCGTAGAAGCGGCGTTGGGACGAACGACAACGGGGATCCTAACGCGGATGTTGGAGGGCAAGATGTGGGCGGTGAGGGTGAATCGACCGGTCTTCTTGATCCTACCGAGCTTGTCGATACTCTCGTCGTCGTGTGTAGAGGAAAGGGTGAATTCGCAAGCGGTGTTGATCTGCGAAGTGCTAAGCCTGTTGAGTTGGACCTCTTTGCCCTCGTCACTGTAGTCTGTTTCGAGATCAAACGCTCCGTTCTCCCTCAGAAATGCAACAACGTCGCTTGCAGCAATGCTTCCCTGAATACCGAGTGCCGGCTTTGGCAATTCCACTTCACCACTGCTGCCGACCGCGGGACTCGAAGAAGGCTTGAATTTGGTGGTCGTCTGCCTGGAAAACACAACGGCGGGCGCAGATTCGAGCTTCCTTCGCAAACTGAGCAGTTGAATGGGGCCCAATTCTCGCGAGAGCGATTCACGTGCCTGCTGAATCTGAAGTGCGGCCTGGGCGGATTCGAGTTGAGCCTCGACGACGGATGCGTTGGCCTTCTGGTTGGAGAGCTGGAAGGGAGTGGGGAGAGGTTGATAGACGGCCTTGTTGGTTGGGAGCAACTCGTTTCGCATGCGACCAGGTTGGACCAGGACGATGCTACCGGCACGACCGAGACCGTTTACGTCGGCTTTGAGCTGTACACGTACGAGCCTCCTTTTCGAGAGTGTGCGGGCCTGTTTGCAACCACAGGGAAAGGGGCGAAAGGTTCAAATCAGCAAAGGGGGGTGGAAACTCAGAGAGACTGGGAATGGGGAGAGAGGCAACGTACGGTCTGTGCAAAGTTGAGGACGGCGGAAGATCTCATCTCGTCTGGGTGGTGCTTCTGTGAAGGAAAGCGCCGCGAGATATCGACTGGCGGAAGGTTTGAGGGTGTGAAGGTGTAGGATGATGGTGGTTGGCAGCGAGACGGCAACCAATTTTCTACCAAGGAGGTTAGGAGGAGGTGTGTATCTCTTCCCAAGCTTCTTCCCTTTGCTCCCCTTTTTTTTGCCGTTTCCTCGATTCGGGCGAGAAAGGAAAACCACATTTTCGCTCTAGTGTTGGAGGAAGCAATCTCACATATGGAAGAGATTCGGAAATCGGCATGGCTGACCAAACAAAATCCATATTTTGGAAGACCTTGGCTGACGTTGAATTTTCGGATACAAACGGCAAGCACATACAGTACCTCGATTGGAATGCTTTTTTCCTCTTTTTCCAGGGCAGCAGACCGCGATATGCGATTCGCGATGGTCTGACAGGACCACCAAAAAATGTGTCGAAGCGATGAGGACAACGTTCTTCTTAATTTCCGAAGAGAGTGACCAACTCAACATCGATCTCCACATCATCCTCAACTCTGTTCCATCATCTTCTCCATCCTCCTATATCGTCAATCCCAAGAAAGCGCCCGCTTCTTGGTGTCTTTGCCAGCTTCAGCGTCGTTTTTCTGGGCTTGGCTTTGTTTCACTGCGGTCTACAAACGGTAGAGCTGCGATAGCTGTCGAATCACATTGCTGCCACCATGCCACCAAGACTCCCACGAACTGCGCTGTCGAGCGTCGCTCGAGGTCGCTCCACCGCCGCACGAACGTTGTCTGCAGCCTCGGCACGCGCTCAGTCTAGCTGGGCATCCGCGATAGATCAGGCCAAGAACCTCGTACAGGACCAACTTGCTCAGTTTCCCACCTCTTCCGCATCCTCTTCTTCGCCGCATTCGCCATCTTCTTCGGCCGCATCTTCCGCAGCTGCCTTCTTTGGCGCTTCGGATGTCGCCTCTTCTTCTTCTTCTTCTTCTTCTTCTTCTTCTTCTTCTTCTTCTTCTTCTTCTTCATCTGCTGCCGCCCCAGCGGCTCCCATCATTCAGGATCCACTCTCGCTGGTCTCCTCCGAGCTGTCCTCGTTGCGCTCCAACGTCTCGTCGCTTCTCGGCTCCGGTCACCCCAGCTTGGACACAATAGCGAAATACTACTTCCAAGCAGAAGGCAAGCACGTCCGACCGCTCATCGTCCTTCTTATGAGCAAAGCCGTCAACGGTCTTTCCCCGCTGTACCCTGAACTGCTGGCTCAAGCGCAGAACTCGGCCCAGCGCAGCGACACAGGCAAGTCGATCGAACGCGATATGGGCATCAACGAGCCCCTCTCTCCCGGTAGCGTGCTCAACGACTTTAACCCACACATGGAGAGCATCGAAGGCTCCCTTGCCACTCCATCATCTTCCTCCTCTGACGCAACAGAGGATAGTGCAGCCGCAGCCCTGGCCTCTGCTACGGGTGCCATCCTCCCCACCCAGCGCAGGCTCGCCGAGATCACTGAAATGATCCACGTCGCATCGCTTCTTCACGACGATGTGATCGACGCCTCCCCCTTGCGTCGTGGCGCTCCTTCCGCCCCCTCGGCATTTGGCAACAAGCTTAGCATCCTCGGTGGAGACTTTTTGCTCGGCCGTGCATCCGTTGCGCTTGCCCGTCTGCGCGATGCCGAAGTGGTAGAGCTGCTCGCCACCGTCATTGCCAACCTCGTCGAAGGCGAGGTGATGCAGCTCAAATCTCAAGCTGCCGAATCCTCCTCGGATCCCGCCAGCAAGAGCGTCCACGCCAACATTTGGGAAAGCGAAGGCCTCCTCGCTCACAACATGGGTCTGTCTGCTCCTCAAGCCGAGCAAACCCTCGCCTCGGTTTCCGCAGCAGCAAATCAGCCTACCCCGGCCCACTTTTCGCTCTACCTGCAAAAGACATATCTCAAGACCGCCGCTCTCATCGCCAAATCCACCCGAGCATCCGTCATCCTCGCCGGTTGTGGGTCCGATGCGATCTCGAAGGCCGGCATTTCAGGCAGCGTAGCCGAAGAGATGCGACGCATTCGAGATGCAGCCTACGGATACGGACGCAACCTCGGCATCGCCTTCCAACTCGTGGATGACTTGCTCGATTTCCAATCCACCTCTGCCGCCTTTGGCAAACCTTCGGGCGGTGCTGATCTGCGTTTGGGACTGGCTACAGCTCCTGTGCTCTACGCCTGGCAGGAGCTGCCAGGCGAAGGAATTCACGAGTTGGTAGCAAGGAGATTCGAAGGGGAAGGAGATGTGGAGAAGATGCTGAGATTGGTGGACAGAAGTCAAGGACTGAAGAGGACCGCTGAGCTGGCCAAGGAGCATGCGAGAAGGGCGACACAACATTTGGAGGTGCTGCCGGACTCGGAGGCGAAACAGGCATTGGTGAAGCTCAATGAGCAGGTGATCAAGAGGGTCAAGTAGACATTCCAGTCATTCACTCTTAGCAATCGCAGCTCGAGATAGACGTATTCTAGACATGTATCAGTAGTTCACCAGACTTTATATGCATTTCCTGCTTCCACGCCGCTTCTTGCCTTTAAGTCTCGAGAGATTGAACGGCCACTTTGAGTTGTTGCATTTTGTCGTCGGTGTTGAACAAAAATGTGGTACAGTGTAGGTACAAGATGATGGTGACCCGAGTGAGGTGAGGTGAGGTACACTGAAATTCCGCCTGTTTTCCTAAATAAATCTAGACTTTGGAGAGCGTGGGCCCGTGTGACAACCCTTGATTCTGATCCCGACACATGTGCGTGTGTACTGTAAAGTACTGTACAGTACATGAATCCCGACATCAAAGTTAACTACGTGATCCTGTGTTGCAACACTTCACCTGTCACGCCCACAACAGAGTAGTCTCAGCGATGCAGTTCACCGATCCTTTCAGTCCCGCCAACCGTAACAAGACCAGTCCCAGTGCAAGCGATCTCGGTCGATTACGACCCTCTTCCTCCTTTCACGCCGACGACGACGCTTGCGATCCCAAATCATCACCATCAACCAGCGGTCCCAGCCCTTCTGCTTCGTCTCCGCTTAGCATAGCCGCTCGTTCTGCGTCCGAGTACAGCACCAGCCTCCGCAGCATCGTCGAGCTAGGCGACTCTTCGCCCTCATCTTCATCAGCATCGGTAGCAGGCAAGCATCCACGATCCGATCAACCGCCTTCACCGACGCGCACTTTTAAGCATTCGCGTTTTGCATCCAGTGAAGCTCGCTCAGCATCGGCGTTACCTTCGACCACCACCTCCTCCTCCTCCTTCTCCACCACAGCAGCCTCTCTCGCGTCGTCGACCTCGCCAACCTCATCTGCGCCAAGCTTCTCGGCCGCGATAGCCAAGAGTTCCCCTCCCACCTCTCAACCTCAGAACGTCTCCTCCTCGTCGTCCGCCCATGCTAGCACTTCGCCCCCAACAGCGCCGTCGTTGACCAGTCCGCCGCCGCCTGGCTTCTCCCTCAGTCCACCTTCGGCGGCACTCAAAGCGCTCAGCCGAAGCTCTTCCAAGAGGATGTCGTTCGATACAGCTCCCTCCTTTTCCAGTCCGCTCGCTTTTGCATCCATCCTTCCTAACGACGATGACATCAACGACGACGAGGTGCTCAACCACGACGGCACCGCTACCCACCCTGCTTCATCGTGGTTCCGCGAAAACGAACAACATCGATCCAACTCCGATCCACTAGTATCACGACGCCGCACACACGGCTCCACCTCGTCCTCTCAGGGCAGCCATGCCCAGCCTCTCTCCCCAACCTCGCCGTCTTCGGTCTCGTCCGCATCTTCCTCTCATCCCGGTCGTCGGCAGCGAAGGCAGACTGGTTCCGATTCGGCGGCGTCCGACACGGTCGACGAGGCAACGCATCGCAGCATGAGCTTCGAGCACCGACCCACCGCCCGCAAAGATTCCCAATCCAATCCAACTTCAGCAAACGACGGCGCCGGTGCATCGCCTCTGGCTAGAACATCTGTACGCCTCGATCGCGACCGAGCCACTTCGAATCCACTTCACAGAGCTGTGACCGGTGCTTCGAGGCTCAACCGCACTCCATCACGCCACTCTCCTTTCCAAGGCCTCGGTGCAGCTGATGACGACGCTTCTTCAGTAGTATCAGACGACTTTGGCACTACCGGCTCCAACTTGACGCGCAAATCGTCTGTCACCAGCTCGAGCGGCTCCATGGGTCCGCCGGCTCTGCCTCGACGCATCGGAGGCGGCGCATCAGGATCACCGGCATTGGAACCCGTCGATCGACCCGCCTCGACCATCGCAATGAGCAAACGCAAGGAAGACTCTTCGCTAGGTCTCGGCATCCCTTCCCATCCTTCGCCTCTCTCGTCAGCCTCTTCGGTCGGTCTTCCGGCTTCCAGCTCCTTCCACTCTGGCTCCCCTACGCTGGGTTGGGAGGCGCGTGGCAGCCGCAGCAATTCCGGTGCCTTTGCACCCTCCAGCTTCAGTGGCGCAGCCACAACGACGCCCAGCACAGGTACAGGTGGAGGCAGCGTAATCTTGCATTCCACTCGACGTAGACGCATGACTTCGTCGTCACTCAGCTCCAGTGTTCATCGCCGTGCTCGATCTCTGGGAGGCGCGCTGCTAGGCGAAGGAGCCATCTCGCCCGTCGGAGGTCCTGATGGCGTAGATCCCAATCTGGTCGCCGCCATCGAGTCAGGCAGCCCGAGCATCCCGCTTCCGGTGCCCATCCCTGCCACTTCAGCCTCGCATCGCTCTGGCAGCGTCAGCTCTTCCGGCACGCAAGGCGCTACCTCGTCGCTCTCCAGCTCCGGCCTCGGCTCTTCCTCGGTTCCCTTCGGCTCCTCTCTAGCCACCCGCTCGTCATTGCATCGCAAGAGAAACTCTCAGGTCATTCAAGACGACGAGCTGCCCGGGCTCGAGGCACCAGGTTCGACACCTTCTGCGGGACACACGCGCTCGCGAGTGCGTAGTCAGACGCTAGGCGTGCCTCCTTCCTCGGCGGCACCTGCTGCGGCTCAAGCGGCTGCCTTCGACGCCAACTCTGGCTCAACAGGGCCAAGTCCATCCGGCAAAGGTGTCGGATCCGCTGGTCTAGCTGATGCGATCCGTCTGCAACGAGTGCCGACAGCAGTGCGTTTGGCCGGTGATCTCTTTGTGCCGCCGTCGCCTTCACCTCGAACCATGCCCAAGAGCGCTTCCACCATGTCGATCGAGTCGCCTCTAAGCAGATGGACGGCTTCCGGTTCCGCCCAGCAGCCTGGCTCGTCGGTCATGGGAGGTGCCAGTCAAGGACACGGACTAGGGCTTGGACTCAGTTCGGAGACGTCTCCCTCGCCCACACCCAACAACCGACTCAACGTGCCGCAGACGCCTAATGCGACACGCAGCAATTCACCTTTGGCATCCGAATACTCGTATGGAGCGGAAGAGTCTGCTGTGTCGGGTCGCAGCTCACCTGCTATGGAGCGACTCAAGACGGATGAGATTGCCCTTCCCGGCCATGATAGCCGCGGTCAACCTTTGTCGGTCTCGATCCCCATCGGCAAGACCTACGGACCAACAGCCAGCCTTCCTAGCTCCGCCATCTTGGGCTCAAGATCCCCCACCATTGCTCCGCCCAAACCTGACCTGCTCGATGTTCCCACCAGTGCACCTCGTCACGCCGGTCTGGCAGCAAGCACGAGTGCCTACTCGCCCCTCCTTTCTCTCAGCATATCCTCGGCCCAGACAAGCCCAACGGCCGAACGACGACCTCGACTATCGCCAAGTCGATCGGCTGCCCAACGCATGTCGTGGGGTGCCCAGGAGCTTTTCGACAGTTTGGTAGAGTCGGCAGAGGATGCTGATCGAGAGCGCAGCAAGGTACATCCGACGTCCAACGACAAGCCCGCACCCTGGATCGCCTCGACGCAGGACGCACCTGCTCGGGCTTCCTTGGCGCCAGCAGCTGCAACGCTCAGCCAGAGACGAATGACACAGGGCAATCTATCCAGCTCGATCGGATCCAATGCCTTGCTAGCCATCCCATCGCCCTCGCGCCGCGTGCACCGACCCAGCGATGCCGCGCTCTTCACCCCCGGAGGTGTCTCTCCTGCAGCCAGCAACCAGCCGCTGTCGGGGACAGACGAGTATGCCCGCATCATCATTCAGAGTCGCAACGCCAAGATGCAAAAGTGGAGGGCGCAGAATCCCTCTCGACTCGGACCTCAGCAAGGTGGCCGTCGCAATGATGCGGCTGGTCTTGAGCCAGCCTGCCTGTCACGCGAACGAAGTGGTCCGAACCAGCCCGACATCGCCGTGTCGACCGGCCAAACCAACCTTGCTCGTCGAGGCACCACCATTGGCCTCCAGCGAGATTCGAGTTTGCTTGATGCACCCATGCCCGCTCGCAGGGGATCGGCCGTCGACTCGAACGACAGCATCGAATCGCAGCTGGACGAAGAGGAAGACAGCCACCGAGAGCTCGAGTCGTCGGCCTTTGCAGAATTCGAATGGGTCGATTGGCTCGACGAATACCGCAAGATGAAGGAAGCCAAGCTTCAGTCCGAGCGCGAGGAGGCAGAGGCGCAGGCAGCCACAGAGGCCGAGGGAGAGGATGATAACGAAAAAGCTGCGACCACCGAACAGGCAGAGGCCGAGACAGCGAAGCGTGCTCTGGCCAAGGCAACGTCGTCTGATGCGCAAAGGACAGGCAGTGAGGCTGTTGACAACGGGCGTGTCTCGGCGCTCCAAAAGCAACCTGCGGACGGACATCGCTCCGTCTCGGATCCCCTCACACGTCAAAGGCTGCAGACGGCTGAGCCCGTCAGCACGGAGCAAGACGCCATCGATGCTGAGGAGGTCGAAGCGTCTCTGGCAGCTCTCAGTCTCAACGACAATGACAACACCGTCAAGCCAAATGCAACTCGTCCACGCAAACCGGCACAACTGGGTCCCGCTCGTCGACCAGAAGGACCTTCTCGACAGCCTTCTCGTCCTGGCATGGACTCACGACGCAGCTTCTCGCTTGCGAGCGCCGAACTGACTCGACGTGGAGGACAAGGCTCGAGCTCGACTGCTGTCTCGACTCTGGCCTCTTCTCCCGGTCCCGTCAAATCCAACTTTTCACCGATCAAGCGTCTGGGCACGGATAAGACCAAGAACCTCTCTCTCTCGCCCATCACGAGTCGCGTGACGCCATCTGCACCCTACACCAGCGCGACAGGATCCGAGACAGCCCATGCCCAAGCCCACGCCGCTGGACGCGGACGCCGCAAGCATCTCGGTGGCAAGATCGAGGCTTGGTGGAGTGCAGTCAAGTCCGGCTTCACGGCTCCAGCGGGTGAAGGATGGGTCAAGCCGACATCGTCGCCTCGAGCCAACGAAGCTTCTCGCTCTGGCTCCGTAGCGGCCCTCTCGCAGTCCTTGCACCAAAGCCCGTCGGCCGCAGCCGCTCGACGAGATGGCTCCCTCCACAGTCGTCGGGAGGGTCCCCGCCTGGCTCGCTTGTCTTCATCGTCGATGGCTAACCCGACCATCGCAACGCCATCGCCAACCCTGGTCACGCAGGTCCAAAGCGGCTTCGGTCGTCATGTTCGGTCGCAGACGGGCAATACCGCTATGAGTGCATCTGACTCGGTCAGGACACTGCGTCCCAGCACTTCGACACAGAACCTCAGAAAGGACATCCAAGATGGCAAAGAAGCGAGCAACGACGATGACACTTTAGAGGCAGGCGATCGCAGTGATCGCAGGTCGGTCTCGCCTGGTGCCGATGCCAGCTTTGTCACTGTGCAGGAGGACCCCGCCAGCTTGGAGCCGCCCAAATCTGCGTCGTCCCAGCAGAGCCAAGAGACTCATCTGACGGTAAGCAGCAGCGGCAGGGAAGGCGGAAGACGTCGTCACCAGCCCAAACTGTCGCTGCAGCTCGAAAAGGGTCTCAGCACGTTTGATGCAGAGGAGTTCGACAAGATTGGCAAGGGCAAGTCGCCCTCGGACAACGCCAGTCCAACCAAGCAGCCGCTCTCTGCACGCTCGCAAGAGAGCACTGGCAGCGCAAAGGAGGTCAGCGCGTCGTTGGGTGTCAAACCAGCACAAGCGCCGACCATCTCGCCGCGCAAGTCGTCGATGCAGCTATCGCAAGCGTGGAATCCCAGCCCGCGCCCATCGCAAAACCCTCTTCCCGACGACAGTGCAGAGCGTGAAGCGACATTCGAATCGGACAACGAAGGACGTGCCGCAGCCAGGGCCAAGGCTGCCTCCAAAGCCATCACCATCAACTCGATCCGCCAGCATATTCGCCATAGGCTTTTGGCGTCCAAAGAGAGCTGTGACCGAGAGCTCCGTCGCATCATCGGTGCCATCAACAACTATGTGGAGATGGAATTGGAGCGACAGGAAGAAGAGGGACGGCACAGTGTTATGGACGATGACCGAGATGTCGAGGAGCTCGAAGAAGTCTTTGTCGACGACGCGGACGCAGACGATGCAGACGACGCCCCGAGCATGCTGACAGGTGAAGGTGGCGAAGAGCTGACGGGTGACATCACGTCCCTTTCGAGATCGTTGCCCATGTCACGAGGAGCGAGCAACTCGTCCTCCTTCTCCGCCGGCGCCGCTGCGGCTGCAGCTGCCATTACTGGCTCGAACGTCGCGCAGCACGGCGAATCTCACGATGGCGCTTCGCGAGCGGACGAGTCTGAACCACAGGCGCGCTCTCCCTCCAGCTCGCTCTTCACCTCACCCAGCCTAGGTGGCTTGCGCGAAGCTGCTGCATTGCGATCCGCACGCGAGTACAAGCTGCCTGCGCCGCCGCCGGTCAATTTTGCGGCTGCCACTGCAACCTCGCCGCGTACTGTCAGCACACCAACGTCGAACCCAGCCAAGCCTTCCAACCTCAACCCGTTGAGCCGTGCTCAGTCGCTCAGTCGCTCGGGAGCCCGCTCCTTGTCCAACTCGCGCTCCACCTCGCGGTCGCATTCGCCCATGCCCGGTGTCATGATGACTTCGAGCGTGTCGGCCTCTTCTGGATCTCCACGTCTCTCTCCGTCGCGCAGGACACGTGCGCTTCCGGCCGAAGATCTGGGCCCTCAGCCTTGGATGCAGCCCTTGGAGGAACTGGTGGCGGTAGCGATGGAAGTGCTAGACGCCTCGATCAATTCGCTCATTGTCCGCCCTGGCTCTTGCTCTCAGCTCATCTCCCGCATCCAAGGCATCGGTCGGTTGTGGGACGAGCATCCCGAATGGGCAGGCCGAGGATGGTTCATCCAGATCCTGCTCGCCGTAGCCGGTCTCAGTCGTGTCGTTGAATGGTGGGAGGCAGAGAAAGGCTTCTGGAACTTCAACGATGAGGACGAGCAGGACGCTGAGCCGATCCGCTTCATTCTCGGGGGCCAGGGTGGTGACGCTTCCGGCGAGGCTGGCGACACTGAAGCTGCCAAATCTTCGGGCTTCTGGGTGCCTTCCACAGCCAGCAGCCCTACCCGAGCGCGAGCTTTTTCGGTGGCGCCCGATCACCACATCATCACTCGCGGCTCGACCAGCGGCACCAATTCGCCTGCTTCGGGTCTAGTCAAGAGGGATCTCGAATCGACGCAAGATGCGGTGCAGAGGACTGCCTCTCCATCCAAAGACTTGCTTAGATCTGTGCTTCAGCACGAGCAACACACGGAAGACGTGGACTCTGATGCAGATGGCGACATGACGATCGTCGACCGCGCTCGACAGACGTCGCAGCGTCAGTACAGCACAGAGATGCGCCCTGAGGGCGCGATCGAGGCCCAAGGCGAGCAGAGTGAGGACGAAGCAGTGGACCAACAAGAGGAGATCGACGCAGAGCATGAACATGCCGACGACGCAACGCAGCCGGCACCGCAAGGATTCCGATCGGCTGGGATCAACGTGCTGATGGAACTTAGCATGGACGAGCAGCGCCTGCTCTACTTGAGCCCTGCATGGAAGACAGTGCTGGGCTCAGACCCTGCCGAGCTGTACGACACGCGCATCGAAGAACTGCTCGCCCCTGGCGACACCGACGTCTTTGCCGAAGCTTCGAGACAGTTGGAAGCCAACCAATCTCACACGGTCGAAGCCGTCTTTCGATTGCGAGTGGAGAAGACGCTCGTCAGCTCGTCTGTCTCTTCCGCTTCTTCATCAGACGGTCAGAGTGATGGCAGCGACGCCGTCTACTTCCAAGAGATGGAGGGCAAAGGAATGCTCATGATCGACCGGCAGAGCGGCAACCCTTCGCACTCGATGTGGGTCTTCAAGGCTACTGGGCCTCCTGAGCGAGAAGATAGATTGCCAGACGCCGCCGTGATCAAAGGCGGTCGCGGTATGGGTGTCGTCTTGGACGAGCCTACTGCAGCCCTTGCACATGTGGCATCCATCTCTGTCGAGCCGGTGCTGTGCCGCATCTGCGAGCGAGACATTCCAGCTTGGTTCTTCGAGAAGCACAGCGAGATCTGCAACGAGACGCATCGACTGGATATGGAGATTGGCGAGTGCAACGAAGGTCTCCGCGAACTGCGGAGAGCCATTCAGGATCTGCACAATCGCCTCGAAAACTTCACCGGACAGACTGCAGAGTCTGCGTTGGAATACCGCGGCGTCGCCATCACCACGCCACCTGCATCCAATCAGCCGCCTTCGGCCCTCGAGGGTCTCAACCGCTCCATCTCGCTACGCCAGCCGGCTCCTGCTTCGGTTCGCAAGCAGCATCTCCGCGCTCTCGACTCGGCCATTGAAGTGCTGCAGACCGCCTGCGACATCTCCACCCCAGCTATCAAGGACGAGTTCGCCAACGAGCCCATCGAGAAGCAGCGCCTCCTCTCGCCCACTTCGGAGAACAAGGTGGTGATCGTCCAGCAGTGGCGACGCCCTGCGTTGGACGACACTGCCCTGGATCTGCTCATGGCGGATGTCGAGAATGCCATGCGAGGCAAGCTGAGCGCTGTCAATCGCATGCTCAACACCATTGTCTATGTCGAGACCGTGCGGCAGGAATGGGAGGAGCGCGTCGAGGCTGCGCTTTCCGCGCTTTCGGAAGCCGAGGAGGGAACCGGTAGCTCTCGCGGGTCTTCCGCCTCGGGCTCAGAGTCCGGCGCTGAGGACCTGGTCGAAGAGGGTAGCGACCGCGGATCTGAAGAGAATGCCGAGGCCGCACAGTCGCAGCAGCCAAGTGCTGAACAGCGTGCCCTCGAACAAGATCCGAAGGACGACAGGAGGCCGACCACACCAGCACAACCAGCCAGCCAGCCTGTTCCCATGCAGCGAGGATCCGGATCCAACCAAGCTTTGTCTTCCGAAGGTGTTGGCGTTTCTTCCTCCCTCGGTCTGTCGACCCGTGCATCTCATTCGTCAGAATCGCCGATGCATGTCAAGCCTCCGCACAGCCGCTTGGCTTCCACTCTGTCCTCCAGCGCAGCGGACGATGAGGCGGAGACGGGGCAAGAGGACGATGACGGTGAAGAGGACGGCCTGCTGTCAGGATCCATGTTGCTGGAGCGAGACGATCGCGATCTTCCCGCTCCCCCTTCTGCGCTCTTCTCGGCGATGGGAGGCGCGACACCGGACGAAGATGACATTCCAGCGGTCGACGACAAGATGGGTGGCTCTTCGCACCTGGCACCCATTCCAATTCCTCGTGGCGGCGCGACGCTGGCACCACCGTCGTCGGCAGACCTGCTTGCTCCTCGTTCCATCGGTGGTGCCAGCGGCGCAGGTTTGTCCGCTTCGGTCGCAGTTCCTTCACAGCGACGCTCTGTCAGCCGTCCTCGACGATCTTCGCACCTTCCGGCGGTCACGGACGGGTTCGGAGGAACACCGCCGCTCTCGCCACATCTGTATGGCGAATCGCTCGGGGTGTCGCATCGTCACAATCGCAAGTTCAGCGTCTCTCACAAGAGCCCCATGGTAGGCTCGATGCCGCTTTCGCCCAGGATCCCACCTGCAGCGCCCTCGTCTCGACCCACTGCTTCTTCGATCAAGGACTTTGACATCATCAAGCCCATCAGCAAGGGTGCCTTCGGTAGCGTCTTCCTTGCGAAGAAGCGCACCACGGGCGACTACTACGCCATCAAAGTCCTCAAGAAGTCCGACATGATCGCCAAGAACCAGATCACCAATGTCAAGGCCGAGCGCATGATCCTGATGACGCAGAACCAGTCTCCGTTTGTGGTCAAGCTCTTCTTCACCTTCCAGAGCGCAGAGTTCCTGTACCTGGTGATGGAGTATCTTCCCGGTGGAGATTGCGCATCGCTCTGCAAGGTGCTTGGTGGTCTACCGGAGGAATGGGCTCGTCAGTACATCGCTGAGGTCGTCATTGGACTGCAACATCTTCACTCGAAAGGCGTCGTGCATCGAGATCTCAAGCCTGACAACCTGCTCATCGATCAGAAGGGCCATCTCAAGCTCACGGACTTTGGTCTCTCCAAGATCGGTCTGCTCGGTCGTCAGACACGTCAGGCGGCGGTAGCATCGGCATCTACCGGTGGCGCCTTTGCTGGCCATGCGTCGAGGACCGACTCGAACAGCGGATCTCTTCCTAGCTCGGCGGCCTCGTTCGCATCGGAAGCACGTCATCATGCACTGTCGACACCTGCTGGCACCACTGCAGGCGATACGGCAGCTTCCTTCTCGCCCATGACGCCTGGTCTGGGAGGCATGATGCGCAACCAGTCGTTCTTTGCTGCTCCCCAGCGTAGCCGTATTGTCAGCTCTTCTACCGACGCCAGCGACTCGGGCGAGTCCGATTCTCAACGTGCCGTACCCAAACCTCTGCCTTCGGCCCGCATCGACAGTCCCGGAAACCTGTTTGGTGCTCACCCGCTGCTCAGCGACAACCTGGGGCCCTCCTCGGGTGATGGAGGCTCGAGCGCGCCCAAACGCTTCGTCGGCACCCCAGACTACTTGGCACCCGAAAGCATTCTCGGTATTGGTATGGACGACTTTGCGGTGGATTGGTGGGCGCTCGGCGTCATTCTCTACGAGTTCCTGTATGGAGTTCCGCCTTTCCACGCCGAGACGCCCGAAAAGGTGTTTGACAACATCCTGTCAAGACGCATCGATTGGGAGGAGGATTCGGTGGAGGTGTCACCCGAAGCAAGGGATCTGATGGAATCGCTCATGTGCACCGATCCCAAGCGACGTCTAGGTTCGGGCGGACCCGAGGAGATCAAGGACCATGCCTTCTTCAAAGGATACGACTGGGACAATGTCACTGCCGAGCCTGGTCCGTTTGTGCCGCAGGTTACGGATCCCGAGTCGACCGACTACTTTGATCTGCGCGGTGCGAGCCACCAAGACTTTGACGACGAGCCGGCGCACGGCACTCGCGAGTTTGCTCGAGCCATCGAGGGCAACAAATTCGTCCAGACCGGTCTGCCTCCTTCGAGGATGCGTTCGCGTCTCGAGAAGGCGTTGCAGCCTCAGAGCTCGACGCAGAACGAGGATTTTGGCAACTTTAGCTACAAGAACTTGCCCGTGCTCAAGCAGGCCAACGACGAAGTGATCCGCAAGATGAGGGAGGAGCAGATGCCTGCACTCACCAAGGCGCTCGAGCAATCGGCCATCTATACGCGCCATCGCAGCTTCTCGGCCAAAGGCAGACCGGCACAGCGGGTTCACTCGCAGACGCTTGCCGGCCCTCCTTCGCCAGCGCAGAGTGCCTCGTCGCAGGGATCGACTCCGTCAAGATCCACCGCGCCGACTTCGCCAGCAGGACAGCTCGTCAGCTCGGCACATCGCCGCCGCACTTCGGAGCTCCCCGTCTCTGCAGCAGCCACTCTTTCGGCTACGACACCGGATGGTGATACTGCCATCGGCAATGCGGGTCGATCGTTCCCATCGCCTTCGGCAGCTATGCCTATTGGGATCGTTGATCGACGTCGACAACAGCTGGTCGAGGCTTCAGGCGGTGGCGAACGACGCAACTCGATGCCGTCGCGCATTCGAACCAAGTCGGCTGGCATTGCTGATCGACCAGCTCTTCCGTCTCATTGGCATCAGCAGCAGCAGCAGCATCAGCAGCAGCAGCAGCAAGCAACGCAATCGCAATCGCAATCGCAATCGCAGACGCAGCCGCAAGAAAGCTCCTCTAGAAAGCTCTCTCGCTCTGTCGCCAATGCTGCTGCCGGTACATCGGCCGTGTCGCCTACCGCCTCGATCTCGCCGACCAACGCATTCGCGCCTCTTCCTACGACGCCAGCTGGCGCTGCAGGCAATTCGGACGAGATCGCATGTCTGATCGCCGAGGACAATCCCATCGCGCTGCGCGTGCTCGAGACCATCCTGGTCAAGCTCGGATGTCGATGTACAGCCGTCCGCGATGGAGCTGAGGCGGTTCGACTGGCCATGGGCGATCACAAGTTTGCCGTCATGTTTATCGACGTTACGCTGCCGATCGTTGGAGGACAAGACGTGACGAGGATGGTCAAGTCGACGCGCAACGTCAACTCGACGACGCCGATCGTAGCACTTGCATCGTTTGATCGTGGCGAACCGATCGACGCTGCCGGTTCGTTGTTCGATGCTGTTCTGGCCAAGCCGCTGGAGAAGATCGATGTGTGCGCGACCTTGTCCCAGCTCGGATTTACGCCGACGCAGGCGAGCGCCAATACGGAGGTGAGCGGCGCACAGAATGTGATCGAGGTTTCGAATGGCTCTGGTTCGGCTTCGGGTACGACTAGTGCGCCGGCAGAGTCTCGACCTTTGTCGAGAAAGTCGACTCTGGCGAGGAAGACGCCTTCGCAGTCGGTGGTTGGGACGAGCGGCATGGCTCGTGCCAGCACACCGCCGCTGGTTGGCACGGCAGGTCTGGTTACAACAGGATCACCTCATCACACGCCATACTCTTCGTCGCCCTTGGGAAGCTCGGTGCTTACCTCGCGCCATTTTGAGGCGCCGCAGCAGCATCACTTACAGCAGCAGCAGCAGCAATCACAGTCTCAGGCGCCCAAGACAGCGGTCAGCTTGGCAACATGGCAACGGCTGGCAGAATCGCAACAGCTGGTGGATGGGGCTGGCGATCAGAGAGATGAGGAAACGGCAGAGACGCTCAGCAAGGTGGCTGAGAAGTTGTCGCTCTCTTGAACTCCAGCGGGGATGTCTCAGTGGAAAGTCGGCCGCCACAAGCATTTGATTTGTTTTGTTGGATATGATATTTTTGTTTTTGGTTTTCGTTTGCAAATTGCATTGTTTCGCATTGGTTTTGACACTCATTCTTTTCATATCGACTGTCGTGGAGAGTGGAGTGTGTGTGTGTGTGTGTGTGTGTGTGTGTGTGTGCGAGAAGGGGTGAGTGATGGATGGAAGCGGGGGTGTTAAAGGTGTGAAGGTGATTGAGTACAACATGACGTGTGTGTGGTCGGAGCGATGGGTGTGGGATGTCAGGAACGGCGTTTTGCTACATGGGAGAAGGAGAGTTGGGATTGATCGAAGCTCCGACAGGATTGCACTGTAACTCGAGAGTTATGAAAAGGGATGTCTAAGCGAGATGACGATACTGTATGGAGAGGCGGGGATTGATTTTTTGTTGTTTTCCTTTAAATTTTTTGATCGGGTTGTTGTTGTTATTTTTTTCCGATTGAGTATTAGCTTTGTCTGCAATGGAGTGGTGGGAGAGCGAGTGAAGATCAGGGTCTTGCTGTTTATGACTCGTGGCTAAGACCCTGGGGGAAGAGGAAGGAAGGGAATGATTGGATGGATGGTAAGCGGACAAGATGCCAACGTAGGAGAGAGAGAAAAGAGGATTCGGAGAAAGGATTCCGGACCATCATGATGTGAATTGCGAGCGAGTGAGTGGTGCTATAGCTCCGCGGTGTTACCGACACAAACAGAGAGAAGAAAAAGAAGAACAAGTCCTTTCCCAAAAAAAAAAAAAAAAAAAAAAAAAAAAAAAAGGTTGTTCCGGACCTTGTTCTTCTCTGCCTCGTGGTGATGTGGTGTGAGTGTAAGGGAGCTGGTTTCAAGGTGTACCAAAGAGTTTTGTGCGGAGAGCAGCTGCGGGTGTATGTTCAAAATGGTCAAGAGCAATGACAATTTGGATGCTACTCTGCTTCTCACCGCGGTAGAACTGGTCCGCTTAGAAGCGATTCGACCACCGATGTACTCGTTCTCGAAAGCATTGGCCATTGTAAGCATGCAAGCACAACAGAAGGGCTTGAGGTCTGCAGTGCTCGTTTGGAATGGGCAAGAAGAAAAAGCCAAGTGGCCACTACATTACTACACATCACATCAACCATCTTGACTTAGGTGTAGTGCGGTCATGCAACGTGGATTTCTTCTCCTCCTAAGAAGGTTGTAAGGCGTTGAGGGCATATGACGTTGGTGGTGTTGGATCGCGGAGGGATGGATTGCGAGCGGAATTGTGAATTGAAGAGCGGAAAACAGCCACGTTGATCTGGCAAGAATTTGAATTTTGACGACAACAAATTCAAACTTAAATGAAATACCCAATCAAACAAACAACAACAAAGAAGCAGTGCATACAGTACTCTGTAGTGCGATGGTGGCTAGGCAAGTGATGCCGAGCCGTTTTTTAGGGCTTGGCACATTACGCCCACCATCATGGCACAGCGACGTGTACAGAGCCCAACGTTCCCATATCATAACCTCCTCGCTGTACAGACAAGTGACTTGGAAGTGGTCAAAAGTGAAAAAGAATCAAGACATGTCGGACCGAAGTTCTGTACTGTATCTGCAAAAGCTGGCCGATCTGTTTTTGATGTTGGCCGTTTCCAGTTTCCAGTTTCCAAGCCAAAGCAGAGGCGGCACGCTTCTCTCTCTCTCTTTTTATTTCTTTTTTTGATGCTCCGCTCGAGAGGCGAGCCGCTTGGTGAAAACAAGTCAATCTCCGGCTCTCTCTCGCTTGGATCGCGCCGAAATTTCAAAATCCACCCAAACCAAAATCAACACACGCTCCTCCAGAGCCGTAAATAGAGAAAATCAAAGTGGGGCGCGTGCTCAAACCACATGCTCCTTTTGCAAAAGAAAACAGAGTCATTTTCGGGAAAAAAAAAAAAAAAAAAAAAAAAAAAATAGGCACACTGCCAAGCCAAAGGCGCGTTCCTCTTTTTGGGGCTTTTTTTTTCTTTCTGAAATTGTTTTTCGCCTGGTGTAGAGGTGCCTCCTTGTGTTTCAGCGCCGAGAAAAGAGGTGGGAAACGGCAATTTGGTTGGATTTTGGCGTGCGTGCGTGTGTGCGCTCCTTCCTCTTTGCCGCGCTTTGTTAGCCATTTTGCTCTGAACGCTTGCTCATCGCTATCATCTATCCTCTCCACCATCGCATCCTTCTCCTCTTACTGCTCTTCAACAAGTGACATTCGACACGTCTTGAACCCACTTCTCTCATCGTCGTTTAGCCACCGCTCCAACCCATCTGTTTGCCTAACATACACTCTTGGTCGCCATACCAGATACCACTTGCACTTTGTTGCGCATCAACCACACCATCCATACCGCTCAAAGATTCACAGCGCCTAAACATCGCTACCAACTCTCGTTGCAAATTCTTGTCTCGATTTCGGCATCTTCCGCCCCTTTTTTTTGGCTTCTCTCAAAAATCACATCTGCCCATGCTGGTCGCTTGAAAACAAAACCCCAACACAACATCACGTCGAGTACATCACACAGTCGACTCGGGCATCATCACCACGCTTCTTCCTTCTGATCTACAGACCACCATCGTGGATCTCGCATAGGCCTCCGGGCCACCTTTAAACCCTAACAACAATGGTGTCGCTACTATCAAGGCGCACCACCCACATCCTCCTCGTTTTGCTCGGTCTCTTCCTGGCAGGTACCATTGTCGTTCTCACCACCGCCAATGCCTACTTCTCCATCGACTCTTCGGCATACATCCTCCCAGAAGAGTTGGGCACATGGCAACAGATTCAATCGGGTGCATCGCCAGATGGTCCAGATGGCTGGGCCGCTCGCATCCCTTGGCTCGCAAAGATCACCCAACATGCCACTGCATCCAATTCTGCCACCAACGTATCCACTTCGCATCCAGCTCCCGTCATTGATCCTAACAACATGATTGCAACACCTCAGCCATGGCGCGACAACACTCCTAAAAAATGGGATCCCACCAATCCAATCGAAAAAATCCCACGCATCATCCACCAAACTTGGAAGGATGAGCATCTCCCTCCACGCTGGCAGGCCATTCGCGACGAGTGTGCCGCCATGCATCCAGACTACCAGTACATGCTCTGGACCGATGCCGATTCGCGCAAATTCATCGCAGAGCACTACGACTGGTTCTTGCCCGTCTTCGATGGCTATCCTTACCCCATCCAGCGTGCAGATGCCATTCGATACTTTGTCTTGCATCACTACGGTGGTATCTACATGGATCTCGACATTGGATGTCTGCGGAGGTTCGACCCTCTCTTGAGGTTCGAAGTCATCCTGCCCAAAACCATCCCCGTCGGTGTATCAAACGACGTCATGCTCTCCGCCAAAGCCCATCCTTTTATGGACCAGCTCATTCACAACCTCGTCACCTTCAACCATCAGTATTTGACCAACTACCCTACCGTCATGTTCTCGACAGGTCCCATGTTCGTCTCGGCCTCCTACGGACTCTACGTCGATGTCCATGGCCCGGCGTTCCCCAGCACGCCCAAGCAGCCCGAAGCAGGATTCAAGGGGGTCAGAGTGCTCCCCAAGAGTCTGTATGGCAAGAACGTCAAACCCGCGGATGCACCCGATGCCTTCTTCTCGCACTTTTACGGATCCAGTTGGCACGCAAACGATGCTGGATTCCTTATCTTTTTACGAGATCACGGCCGCTTGTTGGTCTTTGTTGGCGTTTGTGTCGTTATCTATGGCTTGTTCAGGACCATGTTGCCTTCCTTCCTGTGGAAGTTGGGATACAGGGCTGGATTTGGAAGAGGTTCAAGACGCACGCATCGAGAACCTGGGCGATGGATCAGCTTGCCAATCGGCACGAATTCGAGGTCCTTATCGAGAAGACGCTCCAAACGCCGTTCGACGACAGACGAAGATCAGAGCGTCCCTCTCAACGACGTCAACCGCCACGACACCGTCGGAAGCACCTCCGCTGCCAATCCATCTAGGCTCTCCATGCCTGCCCCTCGCCCGACACGGCTTAGTTTGCCCCTGTTCCAGTTGCAAGATCCGGAACCGATGCCCGCACCGCAGACCCAGTCTGTGCTCGCATGGATGGGCCAAACGCTTTCGAGACCCAGCTCGAGGGGAGATGCGATCAGCGAGATGGAAGCCAATTCTGGCGACAGTCCAAGCAAGAAGAAGGGCGTTCTGTATCTTCCTGCCTACTTTGTTCGAGGTGACGACAACAGTAGCTCTGGCAGCCAGCAGTTGAGCCCGAGCAGCAGTGCCAGCAGTCAACAGCTGCAGGGTGCCGCCGCAAACGGGTTATCTCCTCTGTCGTTGAGTTCCTTTGGACCCAACTCGAATGTTCATGCCAACGGTGCGGGTTCAGGAGGAGGACCGAGTCTCGGTCAATGGGCGTCATCGCTTCTCCCTGCAAACTGGCGTGGTCCAAGCCCAGCCCCAAGCCACAGCAGTCGACGATCGCGTCTGAGTCAAGATGTCGACCTCGAAAGTCTCGGCTCGCAAGACGACGCCGACGAACACGGCTGGAACGCCACTAGAGGTCAGGAAGGCCAACCGTTGATGGGTCGACCGAGCGGAGAATACGGTCGAAAGACGATCCAGGCTTTGCAAGATGCCAAGAACGAATACAGCCAACAGCACCAGCAGGCGAGTGTTGCACCACCTCCATACGACAGTACCAATGCGGTTGCAGAGGATACGGTTTTGGGATCGGGAGAGAAACAGCAGGTTTGAAAACTAGATCAATACTGAATTGTTGATGATAATGTGACTTTTTCTGGGAACATAAAGTTTTCGCTGTGCAGATGTGTGTGTACTTTTGTGTTTCAACATTTCCGCTTGAATATCAAGCGAATGGGTTTCTCGAAGGCAAACCGAAGCCAGCTAAGAGACCTACGGCTGCGCCATTTCTTGCTCCTCCACCTGGTTTGATGGGACTCAATTCGAGCGGGATGTCAAAGTTGGGGGCCAATCCGGCTGTATCTGCGCCTGCATCGGGTGCTGTACCACCCCATTGGATAGCACCACTGATGGAGGCGAGTAGTTTCCTCTTCTTCTTCTTTTGCACTTGAGTGTCGGCTGTGGTTGGAAGAGCAACTTTGGCGTTTTTAACTTGAGCCTTGACGGTCTTTGCGGGGAGGGCGAAATTGGTTCGATCGAGTCCAAACTTGGAACCGAGCACAGAGGAGTCCAAAACACCTTGATCATCCAACTCATCATCAGGAACAGTGCGCTTGTTCGAAATGCGAATGATGGGCGTAGCAGAAGGATCCGCCGTCTGATCATCGTACTCGATAGGCATGGTAACTTTAGACTTGCTTGTTTTGATGCGAGCTACGCTGCAAGCTTTTGTCAATCCTCGCTTGGTCGTAACGCTACTGACACCCTTGGATTTCGTCAACTCGGTCTTTCGACCAGCTTCACATTCAACCTCGCTATCCCACCCAGCGCCACCGTGCTTCCGATTGCGCCTTCGTCGATCATCGTCCGAGTCCTCTTCAGACGAATCGGTGATCGCCACTTGATCGCGCCAGTTCTTGCTCACCTTGGTCTTGGAGCTAGCAGAAGCGGATTTGACCCGCTTGGCCGTCCTCTTGGCGCTGGCTGTCTTGGTCGAGATCTGCGCAAAGGGTACGAGCGCATTGGCTTTGCGAGCAGTGGCGGCGGTGCTGATCACGCGTCTCTCAACCTCGTCCTCAGAAGGAGGTCCGAGCTCCGAGGCGCCCTGCATGGGTCTCTTCTTCTTTGCGTAGACGGGCGACGACGGTGGCAGCATCTCGGATGGATGCGGCTTGGTCGAGGCCTTGACCGGTCGCGTGGCCTCCACAGGCTGCGCCGGTTTGAGGGCTGCCAAAGTGGCCGAAAGTTGCTCGATCTGGGCCAAAAGTTGCTTGCGTTCCGCCTTCCACGTCTTACGCGTCTCGGCCATCATCGCATCGCGCTCGTTCAACGTTTCGATCTCGGCTTGCGCTTCTTCGAGCTGCTGTCGAACGGCCATCGTTTCTTGTTGGTCGGTGGCGGCGGTGGCGGCTGTGCGGCGAGAGTGGCGTTCGTCTTCCAGCTGTTCAGCCAACTTTTCGTTTTCACTCTGGAGCTCGAGAAGGGCAGCCGACTTGGCGCTGAGCCTCTTCTTGAGGCGAGCACCATCGCGCAGCGCTGCTTTGACGTGCAATGCCAGCAAATCGGCACGTTTGCGCTCGACCATGAGGCGGATACGTAACTCGTCCTTTTGCGCCTCCAACTCGGACTCGGTCGCATGGTATCGACCTTCGTGGTACGTCGCCTCGTTCTTGGCATGCTGCAGCGCAACATCGACCAGAGACGTCTGCCGGCGCTGCGAGACCAACTTCCACGCACGATCGTCCGCCTCGATCTTGTACTGACTCAGACGAAGCTGCAGCTCGGCGCGCGCGCGACCCTCGCGAGCGAGAGCGGCTTGATGTGTACCCTTGAGCAGAGTGAGCTGCTCTTGCAGACCAGTGCACTCGGAAGCCCAGCCTTCGGATTCCTCCTTGGCAGAGGCGAGCGCGTCTTGCGCCATGGCGAGTTGGCGCGCGAGTGCGGTGTGCTTCTTGCGGAGCTCGCCGAGCTCCATATTCTGCAGTCGATCTGCGCGGGCTGATGGGTCGTAGCGGTTGGTAAGCGAGGTTGTGGAAACGTCGGCGGGTGCGGATGGGGCTGCATTTCCGGTTGTAGGGGTGGTGTGGCCATTGGAGAGCGAGGAGAGATGGGCGAGCTTACGGCTGGACACACTTGGACTGGCGTGGGGGCTCATTCGTGGAGTGGCGCCAGCAAGAGCCTTGACACGGCTGACGAGGGGTGTTGATTCGACAGGCGCAGTCTGTGGAGCGGTGTGACAAGCGACAGCCAGACCTCCTCGTGCAGTAGTGTCACCCGATGTCTCTGCGTCATCATCGTCATCATCGAGCGGCGTTTGCTGTACGGGCAAGGGACGCGATTCGCGACGCGGATTGGCACGCGATGCGCGGTTGAAAGGGTCGAGCTCGCCGTCGAGATACTTGCTAAAGTCGTAGGCTGTGCCGGCTGCTGCTGCTGCGGCGCCGATGGGTTGATCACGTCCGTTGCGACGATTGGCAGTACCAAAGATGGAAGCCTGGGACGCTGTGGAAGCGTCTGCCGCTGAATCTGTGGCGGGAGCTGCAGTGTTGGGTGTGATATGTTGTGAGGTATGCGATGCGGAAGTGGATGCGGTGGGCTGAGTCAGGCTGGGCATCTGTGGGTTCTCGACATCGATGTCGGCGTGAATGGGGTTGAGGGCAGGGTCGCGACGTCCTGGTACAAGCTGAGCAGTACGATCGCCGCTGTCATCTGCAAGCAGAGAGCTGTTTGCTTTGGACGAGGAGGCAGCAGCAACAGTAGCCGCTTGACGAGCTGCTCTGGCTTGAGACACGCCCAGCGGAGTCTCGTCGCCTGCTTGTTGACGCACGCGTTGGATAGCGCCGTTGGTCAACGAGCTGCGTGCTGCGCGTGGACGCTGGTTGTCATCGCTATCACTGTCGAGATGGATGCGATGTACTTGAGCTGTAGGTCGGGGGAGCGAGCTCGGGACAGTGTTGGAGCTGGTGGCCGGGAAGGATGCGGTGAAGACAGCTCGGTTGTTGGAACGCGATGCAGAGCGCTGTTCCTTGGAGACGGCTGCGATTTGGTCGAGGCTGGGGAACTCGGATGCTGCAGCATGCTGAACTGGTGTCGCTGGCTCTGCTCGTGATGCAGCAGATGGTGTAGAGTTGGCAAGTTTTCCAATCTTTCGAGGCTGTGACGTTTGCGAGGAGAAGGAGGTGAACGAGGCTTCCGATGCAGAAGCTTCCTTTCGCGGCGATCGACGTACCGGTGGTGGCGTTCGTTGAACGACCATGGTGTGCGAGTGGTATGACAAGGAGATGCGTTCTGTCCAGTGATGTAGTTGAAGGATAAACGATAGTTGTGTTGATATCAAAGAGGATTATCGATCCTGATGAGGTGTTGATGAACGAAAGTATGAGTGTGGTAAGTCGCCAGGGACAAGGGTATGAGCCGGGTATGAGTGATGTGGCGGTGTATATGATTCCGTTACGTGAAAGGATGATGGTACCAACGTAGCACAAATCTTGAAAGGGCGACGCGGTGTTGTGGAGTCGAATGTGCATCCATCCCCATTCATTCAAAAGCGTCTCGGGTTTTTTTGGATTCTGCATGCATTTTGTGTCCACATTTTCTTACATTTCTTGAGCCTTTCGCATTTGCATTTCACTCGCGGTTGAGTGTGCCATTGGTGTTGTCAGCCCAGACGCGTACGAAAATTAATTACATCACGTGAGTCAGCAGCATCCAAATATCGGGAGTCATTGATCGGGTCGAGTCAGGATCGGCTCTGACGCACTGTTCTGCTTGCTGAAAGGCTCAAACAAAAAAAAAAAAAAAAAAAAAAAAAAAAAAAAAAAAAAAAAAAAAAAAAAAAAAAAAAAAAAAAAAAAAAGGTGGTAAATTTTGGCCGCGAGAAGAAAATCGCCGCTCTTCAGAGCAACGTAGCACAGAGTCATAGCCTCGACAGCTTCGAGTCAAGAGCATCATCATCATTGTAACACTCAACCATCACCTTCCCGATACCAGCAACAGTCCGACTCGGATCCTAGAACCTACAGCGTCGGCACCTCCTCCAGATCTTGACCCTACATATACCGCACACCGTCGCCACTCGGCGCCACTTCACCCCCACCATTTCCGCATTCACTACCCGACGCCTGGCTTCCACCCTTGCCCGCTCGTCTCTTCCCCTTCTCTGCAGTGCACCACGAGCACTTCCCATTGCCAAGTCCCTTCGACCTTCGGTTTGGACTACAGCCCCAGCTCTGCAACTAGCCACCTCTCCATTCTCCACATCCACCATGGCATCCGCAAATATCGCCCTCGTGCCCTCGCCGGCCTCCTTCAACGGCGCTCCTTACCTCTCCGAGCTGCCCGACATGCCCAACCTCGCCGGCACCGATATCAAGCGTGCTCCTCTCGATAGCTTCCGAATCGCCATTGCTCAGCACGTCTCTTCTTCGCTAAATGTCGACATCAACGCTGCGCTCGCTGCTGTCGGTACCGGCAAGGTCGGTGACTACACCGTTGCCGTCCCTCGATTCAAGCTTCCCGGCAAGCCTCAGGAGATCTCTGAAAAGGCTGCTTCCGCTTTCCAGCCCAACGAGTTCTTGTCCAAAGTCGAGGCCAAAGGTCCTTTCTTGCACTACTTTTTGAACGACAAGACCCTTATCAAGCTCACCCTCCAGACCGTTCACGTCATGACCCACGGTTACGGTGCTCCTCGTGACGAGCAAGGCAACACCCAGCCAAGCTACGGTACCAACCGAGACGGCGAGGGCAAGAATATCATTGTCGAGTTCTCCTCGCCCAACATCGCAAAGCCTTTCCACGCCGGTCACTTGCGATCCACCATCATCGGCGCTTTCCTCTCCAACCTCTACAAGGCCAACGCCTGGAACGTCTCCAAGTACAACTACCTCGGTGACTGGGGTAAGCAGTTCGGTCTGCTTGCTGTCGGTTGGAAGATGTTTGGTGATGAGCAGAAGCTCCAAGACGACGCTGTCAACACACTCTTCGAGGTCTACGTCAAGATCAACCAGCTCGCCAGCGTAGAGGAGGACGGTAAGGGCGAAAAGATCCACGATGAGGCCCGACAATACTTCAAGGCCATGGAGGACGGTGACGAGCAGGCGCTCGCTCTCTGGCAAAAATTCCGTGATCTTTCCATCAAAAAGTACATCGACGTCTACGAGCGACTCAACATCCAGTTTGACGTCTACTCGGGTGAGTCCCAGGTCAAGAAGGAGAACCTCGACAAGTCGCTCGAGCAGCTCCGACAGATGGACTTTGTCTCCAAGGAGGACAACGGCGCCACCCTCGCCGACTTGACCAAGTACAAGCTCGAAAAGGTCGTCATCGAGCGAAAGGATGGCACGCCGCTCTACATCACCCGAGACATTGCTGCTGCCGCCGAGCGATTCAAGACCAGCTTCAACGGCAACGGTTTCGACAAGATGATCTACGTCGTTGCCTCGCAGCAGGACCTCCACCTTGCCCAGTTCTTCAAAGTGCTCGAGCTCATGGGCTACCCCTGGGCTCAGAAGGAGACTTCGCGTCTCCAGCACGTCAACTTTGGTATGATTCTCGGCATGTCGACCCGAAAGGGTACCGTCGTCTTCCTCGACAACATTCTCGATGAGACCCGAGACAAGATGCACGAGGTCATGAAGGCCAACGAGGCCAAGTACGCCCAGGTCGAGGATCCCGAGCGCACCGCCGACATTGTCGGTATGACCGCCGTCAAGATCCAGGACATGGCTTCCAAGCGTATCAACAACTACAACTTTGACTGGTCGCGAATGCTTTCCTTCGAAGGTGACACCGGACCTTACCTCCAGTACAACCACGTCCGACTCTGCTCCGTGGAGCGAAAAGCAAAGGAGTCGGACAACCTCGAGTTGCCTACCGCCGATCTGGACCTGTCCACCATCAACCTCGACCTTATCAAGGAGCCCAAGGCTCGCGATCTCGTCATGTTGATCGCCCAGTGGCCCGACACAGTCAAGGCCGCCATGAAGGACCACCAGCCCTCGACAATTGTCACCTACGCCTTCCGACTGACTCACTTGATCTCGAGCTGCTGGGAGTTCTTGCTTGTCAAGGGTCAGGAGAAGGACCTTGCGCTTGCTCGTCTCTTTGTCTTCCGATGCTGCAAGGACGTTCTTGGTTCCGCGCTTCGATTGCTCACCATCACTCCTCTGGAGCGAATGTAGAATCAAACTTTCACTGCTTGTCTATGTTTTGCAATCGCAAAGGTTGGGTTATACTCTCACACATTTGTTCTGGTCTGCATTCGTTTGCGATTGTAAACTTACCGCTGAGAAGTGACAAGGACACCAAGCCGCTGATCCAGTCCGACCAACTCCTTCCAGCGCTCCTCTACTGACGTGTCGATCCGTGCCAAGCTCACCAAGAATTCGGAAAGATGTTTCTCCAACTCGGTCCATTCTGCCTGTCCACTTGCCTCTGTTCGGATTGTCGAGGTGCGAAGTGGAGACTCGAGCGCAGAGATGAAGCACTTGGCCACGGAAGAAAGAATGAGGCTTGTGAACCTCGTCGTCGAGCCCAATCTCTGCTTGGTATCTCGGGAAAAGAGCAACCGTCCAGCGAGGTTTAGCACAGCCATCGTACTCGGCATCTGATCCGTATGATCAAATCCAACGTTGGACATCCAACTGCGAAAGATCCAGTCCAAGCTCACGTCCAAAAACCGTGACACTCCGCCGATTCCTCCGCCACCAAAAGCTGGAGGCGTGAGGTCGTCGATGAGAGTCAAGTACGCTGAACAGGTGACGTTGACAAGTTCGCGTCCGAGTCTCGTGCTCGAAGGCGGTAGAGGCAGGTATGACCATGAGGAAAGGATGCTTTCCGACACGAGGCGGTTGAGCGCTTCGTGACGCCGCTCGCCACAGTCGTCTGGCTTGTCAAGGGTCAACCCCGTTACACTGTGGGATGTGGTCGTATCTTTGAGGATGGAAGGTGGGTCGAACGACTGCTGGCCAGGATCGCGGTAAGCGATGGGATGTGTAGTGATCAAGATGAGCTGACGCAGCGCGCCGATGGAATGCGAGAGCAGCGAAGGAGCGTACGTCTCATCGTGGATGAAGGTGAGGTTCACGTGAAGCGCTTGTTCAAGCAAGCTGCCTATTCCGGTTCGGATGAGCATGTTGGCCAGCGCCGTTTCCCTTCTACTGACATCTGGTCCGTCACCATCGTCGCCGTCCTGGTTCAAGCTAGGCCAAAGTAGCAATCGATGAGCCAGCACAGCCCCCCGCACCCGAAAGCGCGGCTGCGGATGCTCCATTAGCGTCAACAACGGAGGCACTACCAGCGGCCAAACACTGCTCCAATCGCCCTCGCTCTTCAACTGTAGATTGTCCATGCACCACGCCAGCACGTTGACGCATCCCAACGCTTCGTTGCGCTCCATCAGACTTTGCTCTGCACCCTGCGTCAAGCCTAGCTTCTCCGCAGAGCATCGCATGGACTCAGCGGAGACAGGGAACCGAAATCGCGTGGGGGCGAAGTTGGACGCATCGTTGTCCTCGTCGGCGCTCTGAAAGCGGTGTTGGCCCAAATGCGTATCAAGGTGAGAGACGAGATCCGAGCCTGCTGCGGGGGCCTTCTTACGCCCTGTCGTTGGGTCGATCGCGCTCGTCGAGCCGGACGACGAGGAGGCAGTCTCGCGAAAGATTGGCTTGATATAGTCTGCCAGTAAAGCCCGGGCTATGTTTGAGGGTCCGATTGTGTGAATGGAAGGGGTGGGCGTTCGCAGGTTGGAGAGAATATTCTTTGCTGTACTTTGGGACGCTAGGCTGATCCAGCCGTCGTCCATCTCCACTACGTTGGAAGCAGATGAATCGGAAGGTTTACCGCTTCCAGTAAAGATGGGTGGAAGGTAGCGTGATACTGCACACACTACGTGACCTAGGACGAGGCTTGTTTCCGCAGAATCTTCTTCTTGCGAAAGAGTGCTGGCGTTGAGCTTTCCCAACAGCAGTGCTACACGGGAAAGCAAGGAGGGGACATGCTGCTCTCTCCACTGCAGGAGTGCCGGATAGTGCTCTTCGGAGTGGGTCCATGCTTGACCGTCTCCTCGACCAAAGAGTGACGGAATAGAGAGAAGTCGGGAAAGTGTGAATAGTTCGCTCAAGGTCTTGCGAAGGTCATCGGTCTGGGACGCTTCCGCATCCTGAGGCAGCGTCGTCAGCCCGAAGCGGTAGCAACAAGGCGAGGCGGACGAGGGTGGGACATGATGAATCGGGCTGGTGCGTGGCAGGACCTCTATACCAGCGGAATTGGAGAAGAAAGAGGGCTTCGGAAGGTTCACCATCGCATCTCCTACCTTCTGTCGATGCTGTCAAGGGTGAATATGTCGTGTGAAAGTTAGTGAAGCTTCCTCAAGGTGGAGCAGGAGGTGCTCAGCGGACCCTTGACATGCCATTCTTCTCAAAGTCCCATTTTCCGACTCCCGAAAAAAAGGCCACAACCTTTTTCTTCCGGCTCGCCTTCGCACTATTGCATCTCACACGCTTTCACCACACCCTTCCACTTGCCATTCACACTCATCTCCACAGAGACAACCATCAATATGTCGATCGCAGCAGCATCCCTCAAACACATCACGGCAATGTCGTTCGAATTTGCCCCATTGAGCGCCTCGCAGGCCTCCAGATCGATGCGTCTCCTCCTCGCCCGTCTTCCCACCAAAGCACCCATGCCGGGAATGGACCTTCCCGATATTTCGACAAAGACAGTGGCAACAGACGCTCTGCAGAAGATTGAGATCACCTACAAGAACAAGCAGAAGCTTGTGCTCGACCATGTGGCTTCCGAGATCCGATTGAGTGACTTGGTCAAGAAGGTACGTCGAAGTTCTTTGAAGATGGATCGGACACACGGAGGCCTTCGCTAACTTCATACTCTTACTTCCACTGTCTTACACTATGTTTCAGATCGAAGAGCCAGCACGAGCACTTCGCCTCAAGGAAGAGGGTCTCTAAACTCTACCTCTCGTTACTGCATTCTGTCCTCGGACAGCTCATCTCATTCTCTCCAAAACCAGGCGGATCTCTGACTTGCTCTGAGACTCATAGCTCACGGCCGCCCCCGATACATGGAGACATACACCTGTATTTGTACCTCATATAACTTTGAACCATCAATCTAGAGTTTTCACTCATATGGCTTGTGCCGATCTTACGTTAGCTCCTCGGCTTCTGCAGTGATGCAGCACCGAGCGTGCAGGAAAGGAAATATCTCGTGGGTCGTATGTTGAGAAGAAATACGATTTGAAGCCCTTGAGACCAACGAAAAAGCCGCACATACAGCAATACAAGTTTTCAACAGACAAACGCTTAACAATGTTGATGCTAGGTGATTGAGCGTATGATAGATACAAATACATAACAAAACCTCAGCAACGATCTAAGACGAACGAATCATCTTTGACGGTCTCTCTTCTCCGAATTCGGGAATGCTTGCAAGTTGGCTGTGTTTGCCCTGGAAGAGCGAGGTGCTCATCTGTTGTGGGAGATGGAAAGCGTCCGATAGCGAAGTGAAGGATCGCAGCGCCAGAGTGCAGAGATGCTGAACACGTGCACGGAACGACTCGGACGAGGCCAGGATGACAAGATTCTCCACGTCTACTACTGCTTCGGCCTCGTCGAGGAAGACTCGGAGAGCTGGTCGAGGGGTACCGTCGAACAACGAGGCTATTGAGACAGGTGGCGATGGAGCTGGTTCTGAGGTCTGAGGTGCTTCAGCTTCGTTGGCGTCAGCTGCAGGTGCGGCTTCAAGCTCAGCCGAGTCTTGTTCTGGCTTGATGGTGTCCACGTCTGCGTCTTCTGCTGCTTCGGGCTTTTGGTCCTCTTCGTGAGCAGCAGCATCTGCAGGTACAGTGTTGGCGTCCTTGGTGTCTGCGTCCTTGGCGTCTTCGCTAGGAGCTTCAGGGATGACAAGCTCTTCCACTTGACCGAAATGCGCTTCGAGGAACGCAGCCATGTGTTCCATCTTTGCGAGCTGGTATGCATCATGGCGAACCTCTTCATCTGACGAAGCCTTGGCCTTTGCATTGCTGTCAGCTAGCAGCGCTGTCTCTGAGAAGGGGTGGGTAGGACACACTTCCGAACTCTCTGGTGGTGTAAGCGCCTCGTCGTCCTCTGTCGCTTCCATGTCTTCATCTGTGCCTTCCGCCTTCGTGTCTGCGTGGTCGTGGTGATGATGGTGATTGTGGCTGTGCATGGTCATCTTGACGCTGGAAGGTGCGCTATCAATGCCCAGCAGGAGCGCAACAATGCTGTCGGCGACCATGTCATTGGCGATACTACTGACCCACTCGACGAGCAGTTCGTGCCTTGCGCTCTGGCGCACATCGACAGCGCCCATGATGCGCAGCGTACGCAAACCTTCATCAGCATCGATACCTTCTTGGAGACGGCCGTACATGCCTTGGAGATGCCAGCGTACCATATCCCAGCTGACGGCGAGAGCTACACGCTGACGCTGGATGATGGTGCTGGTAGAAAGGCCAGTGAAGTCGGTCAAGTCCTTGGGATCGAGGATGGTGTATGCGAAATCCTTGCTAATGAGCAGTCCGTCGACAACGTCGCCTTGTGCAGGTGGCTTGGCAGCAATGGTGCCGATGGCCTTGGCAGTGCGTTGTGCACGGAACTGGAGGACGAGCGGCTCACAGTTGCGTGGAGTGTGGATCTTGACATCGGACCCTCGTGCTGTGAAACGCGCTTGCAAAGCAGCACGGAGCTTGGACATGTTGTTCTGCTCTCCATGCACAAGAACGATGTGTTGTGCCTTGATCTCATCGATGAAGCGCGAGTTCTGCGCAAAGTCGACATGTGCTGAGAAGGAGATGTAGTCGACCGACATGCGGCGTGGGATCTTCTGACCGTTCATGCCGATGATCTCATCAGGCTCGTTGAGGATGTTGCGCGCCATGGTACCTTCCACGGAATAACCAGAGACGATGAGACCATTACGCTTGTCAGGAGCCCATCGTTCGAGAAGCTCGCGCGAGACACCGGACTGCATGAAACCTGGCGAGGCCATCATGACGCAGGGACCTCGGTCCTCGAACTTTTCGAGCGAACGGAGGTTGGAGATGTGCTTGAAGACGAAGGGGTTGTCGCGGCGATTGAAACGGGTACGAATGTGGTCGTTCATGGTGTGAATGTAGGTCTGGTAGACCGAGATGCACTTTTTGGCGAGGGCAGAGGCGTAGTAGATGGGGACGCTGTGGAGTTCAGGATGAGCAGCCCAGTACTCGTCGAGCAAGAGAAGGAGCTCCTGCGCTCTGCCAAGGACAAAGACGGGCAGGAGGACCCGTCCACCGCGCTTGATGATGTGATGGATCTGTGAGGTGAAGCGATGCTCCTTGTCTAGACGTGGCTCGTGGGTCTGTGTGCCGTAGGTGGATTCGCAGATGAGGACATCGGGCTTGACAGGAGGGATCTCTGCTTGCACCAAATGACGGTCCTCCTCACGACTAAAGTCACCCGTGTAGAGGATACGGAGGCCGGCGATCTCGATGAGGAACATGCATGCACCCAGGACATGGCCTGCGTGATAGGCAGTGAAGCGGAGACCACCTGCGATGCTTACGTCTTGGTGGAAGTCGACGGCTTCGATCTGGCGCCAGGAAGCGAGCATCTCGTTTTCGTCAAAGAGATTGTCATCGTTGCCGGCGTTACTTATGCGAACGAAATCGGACATGAGGAAACGGTAGACAGCCTTGGTGGGATGGGTCATGTAGACTTTGCCGTGTCCATCTCGGAAGTTGGTCTTTTCCATAATGTAGGTGAGAGCAGCGGCATGATCGAGATGGAAATGGGTGATGAGGATGGCGTCGACGGTAGACCAATCGAGCTCGTCAATGAATGGCAAGGCGGCAATACCAGTAAAGGCGGGATGTACGCCAGTATCGCAGACGATGGTCTTGCCCTTGTACTTGAGGACGCAGCAAGAGCGACCAACTTCTTGGCCTGCGCCGAGCATCTCGATGGTGAGCTGATCATCTGCGGAAGCTTGCAGAGCAGCTCCGCCAGTCGAAGACTGCGGAACAACGCTAGGCGCCATGATATCTGTGCCTGTTCTGTTGCCGGTCCGAGGGATGAATGAGAAGCAGAAGCGAAGGTACGAAGAAGTGGACGAACAACGACCAAAAGGGTCCAGCCTACTGTACAAAGTCTGTGCAGGAGGCTGAGTTGATCGGGGATTTGAGCGCCGCCCACAAACCGATCGATTCACAGCTTGTGAGGTGAAATGAAAAGCCCGAGTTCAGCTCCACTTTTCCGAGAGAGCAACGCGCCTTGGTCGCTGCACAGACTGTCGGAGAGCATGAAATGTAACCGAGCAGAGATCAACACTGGAGCCAAGCATCTCGGATGAACCGACTCCTCATCACACGATTGCTATACTGTATAGCTAGCTACCATCACCACCATCCCATCGAGCCTATCTTTTCCCACGCCAAAGCTATAGCTGTGTAACGCTCTTTCAGCTTCATCGGACGAGCCGCGTTTTCACTTTTGGACAGAACTCGGCGTTGCACGGTCACGGTCACAGTCACAACACAACACAACACAACACAGCACAACACAACACAACACAACACATCGGTCGGATCAATGCCGATGATATCATTGTAAAGTCACATCCGACCTTGACGCCTCATCGGACCTGGCCGAGGCGACACAGCCTTGTTTGACCGCTGCAAAGCCAAGCAGCAGCAAAGATGGCATCGCCTGCCCGTGCAAACAACTTAGCACAGGCTCATCCTCTGTTTGCCGGAGAATCGCCGACAAAGTCACCTGGTCCATCTTCGCTTGTGAATCGACCCATTTGGGGTCAGCGCAAAGCAACTCAGGTGGATTACAGCGCTGATCCTCATTCGGCACTCCAACGACGCTCAGTCAGCCGCAACTCTTCTTACCATGATGGTGCTTCCTCATCCGCCCTTCGTCCTACTGCTGTCGACGAGGATGTCTTTTACTCACGAGGCGCCGCTTCAGCCAAGTCAAATATGGATGATGCCATAGATGCCAATCAGTCGGCCTCGTACATTCCTCGCACGAGCCGTGTCAGCAGCTATGATCTCCAATTCGATGATGCCGACGAACCAACACTCCCAGACGACTCGCTCTTTGGAGGGCCTGCTTCACCACAGCTCTTCCATCGTGAACTGCCAGCACCCAGAGCAACCAGATCTTCACCTTTTGCTGTAACTGCCTCTCACACAGCTGCATCTCCGGATCAGACACCTATGCCCAAACAGCATCTGGATCGTCCTAGCTCTCGTTCCAGTCGCAGAGATGGCGCCCCTTCTCCTTCAGAAGCACGCAGGAAGCGCAGTCCCACTCCAAGTGGCTCGCGCTCTTCCACCGCAACGAGCACTCATGCCAACCGAGTCCAGGATATGGCTAGAGAGGTCGAGTTCCCCTTGGACTGGCTGCAGCAACTCCATCGACTCGGCGATGGCGATCTCGAGTCGGCTCTCACTGGGCCACTCCCTCATCGTCCGCTTGCCACAAAGCAACCGAGCGAGTCTACACCTGTCAAGTCCTCTACCACGACTGCACGACGAGATGCAAAGCCGCAGTCGTACGCCTTGCAGCTCACAAAAGCCCTGTCACGAGCACTCGCCGAAGCGCACATCGAGCTCGACAAGCTCCGCTCAACCACAGAGCAGGAGCGTTCTCTCCATGCAGAGGCAATTGAGCACATGCAGCAGAGGACCGAGTCGCGAGAGGCTGCCCTCACTACACTCTGTCTCGAGAATGGCATCAAGCAAGGTCAGATCAATCGCAGTCTACTGAGAGCCCCTGTTCTCGACGCAGAGGTGCTCAAGCGAAAACGCATCGCTGAGCAACAACAGAGCCTCGCTCAGGAAAAAGCTGGCATTGAACCACCTTCCGATCGTGCAGATCGCGCTCTGCCAGAATCGTTGCAAGAAGCCATGCTTGACGACCTCGATGGCGTTGCAAACACTTCCATCGTCGCCCGTTCGCCCTCCTTGAAACCATCCAGCATCCACAGCGCTGCCGAACAAACACAACCCGAGCGTAGCCCATCGTTGCGTTCCCACAAGACTGCTGCATCAACAGACGCAGCCAACTCACGCCGTCAGCGAGGCAATCCTCTTTCCATCTCGATTGCTTCCACAACCGAGAGGGACATGGACGATCGTAGCCTCAAGTCATCAGCCGCTTCCTATGCGGATAGTCTCAGCACAAGCCCATCTTCTCGCTATCGTCCCGCCGCGCTCAAGTCATCTCCACAACCTCCCGCATCTCCTCAGTCACTTCACAAGTCAAAGTCACCGCAAGTCGCATCGCCTCGTGCCAGATCTACTTCTTCGAGCACCTCGGTCGCTGGCGGCCTAGGAGACTGGGCCAGTGGCTTGCTCCCTTGGGCTGGCGGCGGTGCCTCACGCAAAGCTGCTCCAAGCACCGCACAGAGCATGGTTAAAGCCACCAGCCCCGGTCGACGCGAGATGGCCGAGTCCGCTGCTGCTGCCAATGCAACAGGCAAGCGCTCCGTCAGCGCCTCCAAGTCCTCGAAAGCAGCCTCCGCCTCGACTTTTGCCAGGGCGTTTGGGCGTTACACACGTTCCTCGCCAGCTCCAGAAGCATCTCCCGCAGCACCTCAGCCCAACGTGACCCGTCTGCCAGACACTTATCAGTTTGACCGTCGCAGCGCCGACCCAGCAAGTTCGCTCTCGGCATCTGACAGCACTACAGGCCTGGGGGCTCCATCGCCTCGCCCTCCCAGTGCAGCAGTAGAGCTCGAGCCCATCTTGCCCAACGACGCGGCACCTCCCACCCTCATACGTCGCAAGAAGAAGGGCCGCAGAAGTGGTCAGGGCATGGCTGGTCTTGGCATATCCTCCAGCAGTAGCAACGAACTGGAAGACCCTGCGAAGAAGAGTGACGCGTCCGCCCTCAGCAAGGATGCGATCAACAGCAATGTCGCCGACACGGCGGATGCCTCCGCAGACACGCCTGTCTCCGCCCAGAAGAAACGAGCGGCTCGACTCAGCACCTTGGACGAAGAAGAGAGCTCGGGTGATGAGTTTGAAGTCTACGGAGGCAAAGCGCCGGTGCCAGGGTTTACCAAGATGGCTGAAACCGCGCCGGCGTCCTCGACTACAGTGCAAGCTGGCTCAACGGCCGCGGACTCGTCCATCGTCATCCGTCCGGCGGACGACTCGGACACCGACAGCAGTATCGAAGAGGAATTCCAGGTACTCACCGACCGCTACGGCTTCGTCTACAATCCCACCGATGCCGATATCCGGCTGCTTCGTCAAGCAAGGAAAGCATCAGCACCGGCGCCAGCCACGCTGACAGGCATCAAAGTCGGCATTCGTGCACGTGGCGGCACTGACAGTCAGAGTGAGGACGATAAGAACGATCCTGATCTCGACACGGCCGACTCGGAGGATGACGAGCTGGATCTTTCTCGCACTCCCGCGGCAGTTGCTCCGCAGATCGATCATAACGATGTCCAACTCCTTGCAGGCTCTCGGTCCACCTCGCCAGCACCTTCTACAGGTGCAACTTCGGCGATCGAAGGTTCCACCTCGGACGATGGCGCAGCTGCTGATAGCGCCAGCACAAAAGCCAAGCGTGCGAAGCGTCGCAGCAATCTATTGACCGTACCCGACAGCAAGCCAGTCCAGGCAGAGGTGCTTCCGGTCAGCGCTGTCTCCAAGCCATTGGCGCCTCCCTCTCGGGCCAGTCCATCCAAGCAACGACGCGGTACTCGTTCGAACGCATCTTCGCGATCCAGCAGCCCAGTCAAGGGAGGAGGCGCCACACATCTTGGTCTGCCCTCAATCTCAAACACAGTGCGACGGCTCTTGACGCAGCTCAAAGACATGCACGATACCCAGCAAGTCGAACAGAAGCAACGATGGGATGCCTTCCTGGACCGCAGACGAGCACGGTTGCAAGCCGCGTCGAGCGAGCCAAATGGTGCCAGCAACGGTACCGGCAGCAGCGCTGGCTCGCAAGCTCACAGCAGCGCGGTAAAGCCTTCAATGTCGACATCGGCATCCAAGACCAAAGCACTTCTTGCCGGAACCTTGTTCGGCGGCGCACCGGCCGATGGGGCAAAGGCACTCGGATCGGCTGAAAAGGCGCCTGAGGAAGACTGGTCCTCGGGTATGGTTGGCGTCAACCGCATGGGCGACTCCAAGAGCGGAAAGGAGGACTGGCGCGAGTTCCTCACCCTCTGCCAGACGGGAATTCCTCTCTGCTACCGAGCCAGAATCTGGGCCGAGTGCAGTGGCGCCAACGACATCGCTGAACCAGGTCGCTACCAAGAGCTGCTTTCCGATCATCAAGGTGAGACCAACGAGTGTCTAACCCAGATCGATCTTGACGTGCACCGCACCATGCCAACCAACATCTACTTTGGCGGTGACGGTCAAGGCGTTCCTAAGCTGCGTCGTCTCCTGGTTGCGTTCAGCTGGTACAACCCTAGCACGGGCTACTGCCAGGGGATGAACAACCTCGCCGCCACGCTGTTGCTGACGCACGCCACAGAAGAAGAGGCGTTCTGGGTGCTCGTCTGTCTGATCGAAAAAATCCTCCCAAGCGAATACTATACTTCCCATCTCCTGGTCTCGCAAGCAGACCAGCGCGTGCTGATCGAGCTGGTCAGCGAGCACATGCCGCGTCTACACGCCCACATCTCGGAGCTGGGCGTCGACCTACCAGCCATCACATTCGCCTGGTTCCTCTCGCTCTACACCGACTGTCTACCGGTCGAGACGCTCTTCCGAGTGTGGGACGTGATGTTTGTCGAAGGCATGGTCATCCTCTTCCGTGTAGCGATGGCGATTCTCAAGCTGTACGAGGCAGAGCTGTTGGCCACCACTTCGGCTTCTTCGTTCTACGGTCTGGCTCACTCGCTGACATCGAGGCTGTTCAGCGTCGACAAGCTGATCCATTTGGCTTGTAACGAGCTCAAGGCGTCGATCAGATACGCCAACATTTTGGAGAAACGCGAACGACATGTTGCCGATCTGACTGCCGAGCTCGGGTTGGATCTAGCTGGCACTTCTGCTTAAGCACCTTTTATCAGTCAGAGAGATAATGGACAAATGATATCTGCGATCATAGTAAATAAACAGTGTTTGTGACGTGAGGCGAGATTTGAGACAGCGAAGTCGAATGCATCGCTCAGAGGCAGTCGGGTGCATTCGGTATGGCCCGCATAATGCTGTGCCGCACACAGCCAGAAACCGGGACGAAAAAAAGTTGAGCTCTGGTATTGAAATCCGACCTGAGGTTTCCGACGGTTGCCTTTACTGTCTGAGTTTCTCAATCAGGCGAAGACAGGCGATGTCGGGGGAAACTTGTCGCTTGTGCCAAATGTAATCGACCAACTCCCATTGACGGCATTGAATGGCGAGGCGCAGATGGGTCTGGTCCAGATTGAAGGTGGGAGCCCCCAGGTGAGGAGGCCAGGGACCGGCATCAAAAGGAAGGCACGTGAGTGCATCTGCGTCGAGACAAGGCCCAGTAACGAGGAGATGCAAAATATCGAGCGCCCCGTTGCGGATTGCAATCTGACCCGCCAGACCGTCCTTGCAGTTAGGGTCTGCACCGAATAAGAGAAGAAGATGTACCAGGGAGTAGGCTTGACGATGTACTGCCATTGCCAGCGGATACCCCTGATGGGAGGATGCCCCTGCCCGATACTGGTAGAGTAGAACCAGGATCATCTGCAGGTCGTCGAAGCTCGGTACTGGCCCAACTTTTGCCTTGATCGCTTCGGCGTCGTCGTGGTGACGACTCAGTTGCTTGCTTCCGTTGGCCGCAAGAATGCTGTCTTGAGGTCTGACGTCTATCTGTCCCGTGATCCTTGGCGGTGCTGACGCCAGACTGAGAAGTAGCTGCGAAAGCCAAGCCGAGTAGACGTCATCCGGCGAATGGACCGTGTTCGAGTCAAGGGATCCCTTGACAGTAATACTGCCATTAGTGTCGGTGAGCAGCGTTTCGGAATCGTGGATCTTATCGGCGCCATTGCGTCGTCTCCTCCTCTTCTTCGGCCTACTCTGATCTCGCCGCACGTCCAATGGTTGCTCTCGTCGAACCTCTGCATAGTCGAATAGTTCGATGCGGCGGAACAGTCTTTTTGGCAGTAGCGGGAGGTGACTTGGAGTCTGGGATGAATCTGTTTCGGGGATAAAGTGAGCCGGCAGCCGCGCGGCCTTTGCAGCGCTAACGACACGACCGAGAACGTCTGAGTCGCAGATGCGCAGCTCAGAGACAAAGGTGATGACATCCAGACTAGCAGTACGAATTGCACTAAGTGTACAAGGCAGTGTCGCTTCCGACAAAGCTTGAACAAAGTCGTGCCACACGGGGTCATGATCCCGCTGAAGAACGGCGAGGCGGAAGGCGAACATCCTGCACGATCGGTGCTTTTCACGGCATGACTTGGCTGTAATATACGAGATCAGATGGTCGACCCATCTTCCAAGCACGTAGTCGACCTTGACGGATACGCTGGCGGATTGGCATGCTTGGCGAAAGTAGCGGCATGTGAGCGGTAAGCTCGAGGAGCGAGAGTATACCAAGATTTGTTGCAGGAGTTCAACAGGGAGGTGCTGTATGCCCAAGGGCCTCGACTTCGATTGGCGTTTGAGAAGCTCCAGGGTGGAGGGCATAGGCGCTTGGAAAATGGGACCGCCACCGACTTGTTCGTATCGGGGATCGCGCTTGGCGTAGGGGAGCGTGGGATCGAATGGATCATGATTCAGATCGCGTGGGCCTGAAGCATCGGAGGAGGGGGAGGAAAAGTCGATGTCGATAAACTCTTCAGCAGGCGTTAAAGCTGCTGATATGATGCCAGAAGGTAGTGTTGAAGCATCTGGTGGCTCGGCTGGAGAATTCACCGGCTTCGTGGCAGCTGAGTTGCGAGAAGTGCTACCGACAGCAGAGAGGGAGCGAGATGCTCGATAAGCCTTTGGCACCTTGGACTGATCCTGTCCATACAGCAGTGCGTCTCTGTCACCTCTTGTGTCTGTGAAGAAGAGGTCTCGATCGAATGTGGGAGATGCATGTGACTGAGCCGGCAGATGCCGAGACGAGGTTGGAGAACGGGAACGACGTCGATGTGACCGGTGCGAGCTTTGGGTGTGGCTGTGACGATTGCGCGAGCTTGTGTGATCTCGATCGTCTTTTCGGTTTCTCCGAGAGCTTCGGCTTCTGTCCGAGGATGAATTCACATGAGTCGGATCTTCCGATGCCTCTTGATGTCGCCTTCGTTTGCGAGAGCGACGATGCTCACGACTCGAGCTCCCCGGGTCGGTGTGATGGTGTTGACTGCGACTCGCCGAGCTAGAAGCGACTGGTCGATAAGATGAGAAGCGCGGTACTTGAAGCTCTCGTTGACTATCGGCCTCAGTACTGGCCCCTCGGTCTGCACTCATGCGGTAGAGAATGTCGGCAGACCGAGTTGAGGCTGAAAGTATATGACAAAGGTATGCAGTGGGAGCTTGTTGCTCGGCGGTGTTGGTCTTCCTCGTTGGACCCTTTTGCACCAAAAAAAAAGAAAGTTTCGCTTGGGTCTGCAGCTAGATTTATTCGCAACCTCCACATTTGCTAGATGTACCAAGTCTAACATCTGTGTCAAATGCCAACGGCCGATAGGAAGAAATTTGCGGAAGCATCACGTGAAGCTGTCTGGCTCAGTTGGGCTCCCAGTCACCGCAGAAAGAGGAATAGCGCCGTGTGCTGCACTTCTCTGCCTGTTCTTCTCGCGTGCAAAAAACCAGAGACTGACTGCTGCATCGGATTTCGAGGTTTCTCATTCCTGACCGTCCCTTTACGTTACGCTTCTACCTATCTTTACCTGCTCGTCCGAATCTCGACCACGGTATCATCAATCCTACCACTATCAGGTCGTACAGAACGCACGCTACCATCAACAGGACGTTCAGCACATTCACATCTGATCATCGACCACTGAAACGACTCAGGCCAACCTGCACTTGCATTTGCGTTCCGACTCCAACAAACAGCATCACACATCTTTCTACGTTCCCGACCCTATACATCAGCCAAAATGCGTTTCTACAAGAAGGAGCTCCCAGACGTTGACGAGGTGGTCATGTGCCAGGTGCAGCAGATTGCCGAGATGGGCGCATACGTCAAGTTGCTCGAATACGACGGTGCCGAAGGAATGATCTTGCTCTCCGAACTTTCCAGACGTCGTATCCGATCCATTCAAAAGCTCATCCGTGTCGGCAGGAACGAAGTTGTCGTCGTTTTGCGTGTAGACAAGGAGAAGGGCTACATCGACTTGTCCAAGCGTCGTGTCTCGCCCGAGGACGTCATCAAGTGCGAGGACCAGTTCACCAAGTCCAAGGCCGTTCACAGCATCATGGCTCACGTGGCCGGCAAGCTCAACCGCCAAGTCGAGGACCTTTACGAGTCCATCGTCTTCCCATTGCACGACAAGTATGGCCACGCTTTTGACGCTTTCAAACTCGCCATTCTCGACATGGACAAGACCTTTGAGGGTATCCAGATGGACGACGAGGTTCGCAAGGAGCTCCACGCCAACATTGCTCGCAGAATGACACCGCAGCCCGTCAAGATTCGTGCCGATGTCGAGGTTACATGCTTCGGCTACGAAGGCATCGACGCCGTCAAGAAGGCACTCCGTGCAGGCGAGGCCGTCTCCACCGAGCAGATCCCCATCAAGATCAAGCTCGTCGCACCACCACTCTACGTTCTCATCACCAACTCGACCGACAAGGTCGGAGGTATCGCATTGATGGAGCAGGCACTAGAGAAGATCACCGAGAGCATCCGCGCCAACGGCGGCGATGTCAACATCAAAATGAAGCCCAAGACCGTTTCCGAGGTCGAAGACCAGGAGCTCGAGCAGCTTATGGCCCGTGTCGAGAAGGAGAACGCCGAAGTCGAGGGTGACGAAGACTCGGAAGGCGATGAGTAAGCGTGCCATCTTCATGCATTCAAAATTCTTGGTCCGTGACATTTCTTTGTATCAGTATCATCAGACCACTTTCAACCATGCGCACATTTCTTCATCTGCCGATTACAAACCTTGATTTAGAGAATAGCCATGCTTCGCGTCGCCCTACATCGTGTGCGTAAAGATTTTTGGTTACCCCACTTTCCACTCTCACTCTCACCGCCGTGGACATCACCATCACCATCACCATCGTCATCGTCATCTTCATCAAAATGTCGAGTAGACGTGGCACGGCCCGGGCCACACGCCGTTCACGCTCTCAGCTAGAGGCATTGGTGTCCGAGAGGGAGCATCTTTGCCAGGATTTGACGCAACTGCGTCAAGAATGGGAGCGCATGAAAAGCCTCACTCGCATCTATCGTTATGCCCTGCAGATATTGGACTTTGCCGATGCGGCAGCAAATACGGACGGGACCAGAGCAACGGCTAGTGGAAGCTCTGGGTCTGGCTGGAGCATGAAGCTGTCTGCGCCGTACGAGGAAGGGATGCTGATCAAGCTGTTCTCAGCACCTCCCACTTTCCGCCACATGCTGGGCGAGCTCCTAGGCAGTCTTGAGACGGTGGACTACTTTGACTCGAATTTGCTCATACAGGACAGCGGCATCACACACCTCTGGCTGCTTGAGTCGTTTGCGTCAACATTTGATGCATTGTACAAGCCCATTGTAGCTGTACAGACTCAGTGCCTCGTGAACCCGCGGGGTTTACTCGAATGTGTCCCTCGTCTCCTCTCCCCCGACTTGTTTCCGGACTGCGGTCTCTCGTCTCAAGCTGTTTTTGCAGAAAACAAATCGGTCAGCATCTGCGGCGAGGCGACGTTTGTGCCACCGCACATTTCTTTCTGCAGTGTCGGAGAGCTGCACACGACGGTCAACGGTTGGAAGCTATTTGTGAGCTGGGCGGCGACCGAAAAAAATCGCACAATCATGCAAACTTGGCACCTCCGCCACTTGGAGTGGGACGAAGCGCTCGACCTGATGCGCGAATTGGAGGAGCCGTTGATCAACTACCTCAGTCCGGGTCAAACCATCTACATTGCTGCAGGTAGGGTCTCGATGACCCTCGCCGCCGACATCGGCGGCGTATATACGATCCGCGTTGCCAACCCGGCTGTGACAGAGTGGCAACATATCGTCTGCGCGCACTCAAGCGCGGTCGAGGGATATCTCTACGTCCTCTCGACCGAAGGCTCGGACACGCTTGCTGAGGCAATGCGCCGAATGGAATTCGAGCGGGATCTATGGCGCGAAGCGCTCCCTGGTCTGCCCGACAGCCGTAGAGATGGTACGGTCACCAGGACGGAAGTGAAAAGCTTCTTGGAGCAAATGTCCCACGACATTGCGCTTTTGCGAGGAATTGTAGAGGCGAGACAGACGGACGATGCTGTTTTCACGATTTCGGCTTCAAGCGTCGAAGATGCCAGAAGTTCAGGGGCTGGCGGTAGGATTAGTGAGACGAGTGCGGCAACGGCACCGCCACCAGAACTGCCGCCACAAGGGCAGCAGCAAGGTCTAGACGTCGTAGTCATCACTTCACGCGCTGCGGCTAAGCGCAAGATCGAGCTGTTACTCGATGATGATGAAGACAAAGACGCCGAGCGCTGAACCGCGGTACACAGAGAGCACACTACGGACGGCTAACAGTACAAGAGTCAAATCTTTGATAGCAAATCACATGGCTTTACATGTCCAGTCCACGATCCATGTCTGAAAAATTGAGGAAACTAGTGACGACGAACATTGAAGAATTCATCTGGGTGCTGAAGCGCTGCAACTGCGCGGCGTTGGTGGGTGGTGAGGAAAGTCAAGCCGACCTGGAACGAAGAGTTCATCCAGCCGAAGCCCTCACGGGGAACGCACTTGAAGTCGATACCTTGGTTACCATACTCTGCATCGACCATGTGCGAGAGATTGACGGCGTCAAACTTTTCAGGCACAGTACCGTTAAAGTCGACGAAGGCAAGTGTCATCATGTAGAGCCACCTGTATGCAAGGCGACGAGCCTCTTCGAGGTATCCGTATCGCTCAAGACCGACCCAGGCAAGCACGTTGTGCGGCGGCCAGGCGTAAGGATAGTCCCACTGTCGATTGGGACGGTCGATCGAAATCTTTCCGCGCGAGTCTTCAGTACCAGAGACGAGACCTCCCTGTTCTTCGAAGCGCTTGAGCGACTTGTGGACGAGCTTGGCGGCTTGGTCCTCGCTCGCCATGCCGGCCCACATGGCCCAGAAAGCGGTGACACTCTCGTAGACAATGGGCTCCTCGAGACGAGTGTCGTAGTCAAAGTAAAGTCCCATACCGTCGTTCCAGAGGTATTTGTCGACCTGCGCTTTGCGGTGTGCGGCGCGGGCAAACCATTCGCTGCTGATTTGAGGAGTTTCGATGGAGCGCGAGGGCGTGGCGGGGCCTTTTCCATCTTTGAGCAGCGATGGTGGGAGTGGGCCGTGCAGAAGGAAGTCGTCCTCGAGCTCGAGGCGGTCGTCAAAGACCTCACGGATGGCAGTGGCAATGTCGACTTCGTATTTGTAGAGCAGAGCGTTGAGGTCGATGGTAGCGAGGTCGGCGCACTTGCGCTCAAAGCGATACGTGGTGTCGTGGCCAGACTCGCGAACGGCTCGATCGTGCATGAAGTAGGTGTCAAGCTCGGGCTCCTTGATCTCACCGTGGTTGTACTTGCGGGTGAACTCGTTGACACTGCAGCCGTGCTTCTCTGCATAAGGGCGGAGAATGTGAGTAAAGTGGGAAGCTTCGGTCTCGGGTGGGACACCAAGACCCTCGGGTCTGTAGCGGCTGAGCCAGGTTTTTTCGTCGAAGCGAGGCTTGCTCATCCAGACGGTGTGGTACTCCTTGATGGCAGCCTGGATGGCCTTGCGCAGCCACTCCTTGTTTTCGGACTCGTTGGCCGGGTCAAGTCGCGAGTAGACCTGAAGCGCCATATCGGTGAGGAAGGGGGGCTGAGCACGCATGAGGTAGTAAGTACGGTTGCCGTTGAGAATCTTGCCGTAGTGCTTGATTTCAAAGATGAAGTGGTCGACGGTGCCCTTGGCGAGGTCGATCATATTGTCAACGACGAGGCCGAGCGAGATAAAGTAGCTGTCCCAATTGTAAAGCTCGTTGAAACGCGCACCAGGTACGACGAAGGGAATACCCTTGAGGCCGCGCTTCTCGCCGGTGGTGGGGTCGATGTCATCTCGCATTGCGAGTGCGAGCAGACCTGGGCGGTCGTTGAGATCACGGGTGTACTCTGCAGTGATATTGTGTGGGAGAGACTCTACGGTGAGGTTGAGGGAGGGGCGGTCTTGGGCGACCTTCTGATAGTAGCGAAGCATCTCTGTCTCGGAAGCGGGGACGTAGATGCGAGGGTTCTGCGACTTGCTGCGGTTCTTGGGGTCGGAAAGGATAGCGTCAAGGCCGTCACCGTCGATGCGGCGGGTGAGATTGTGCCAGAAAGTCTGGCTGATCATGCGGGAGAGACGGTCGACGGGGTTCTCGGTAAGGCGGGACTCGTCGAGGACGATGCGCTTGCGTCCATGTTCACGAGCAAGGGCGAGCTCTTGGAGCAAGTTGGAAAGCATGTAAGTACCACGGATGTCAAAGCCCTTGTAACCATTGCTGGTGGCTGTGCCAAGGGTCAGTACCTTGGGACCGCTGTCAGTGATACAGATCTGAAAGTTACCATCGGTGTCTTCTTGCTCAAGCACGAGGCGCATGGTCTCTTCGACGTCGACGATGAAACGGCGTGGTGCTTCCTGGATTGCATCGTGGCTCATTCGTCGGGAGAGGATGACAGGGTCGTCGTTCATTTTTTGCGGCCTGCGCTTCTGCTGACCCATACTGTAGGTGCGCACTACACCGCGAGCACGCTGCATGATGCGCTGCTTCTCTTCGTCGGTGCCATCACCGTTGTTGTGAGTGTTGTTGAGCGAGGAAGAGCTTCTGCCAAAGCTGCCGGAAAGGAGGGTGGCCTTGTCCTGGTCCTCACCGTATGCTTGGTCAGCGTTGGGTAGATCGCCGCGATGAGGAGTGTATTTGGGGCCGCCAACGGGGTTGAGAGCGCCAGGAATGGAGGTAACTGCTGCAGCAGCACCAGACTCGGCTGGCGCGATGGGACGTGGACCAGCTTCAGCTCTGGGAGTAAGAGCACCGTTGCTTCCGCTACCCGATGTGGCATTTGCTTTGCGGAGGGCGGGGAGGTCGGTGCTGTCATCTGAAACTGCGCTGTTGCTCATGCTGAGCTTGCGCATGTGTTGTGAGAGTGAGCGAAGCTGAGCGCGCTCATCGGCCGAGACATGATCGTCGTCGTTGTTGTAGTAGCCTGGAGCATCCTGGTTCTTGGTGAAAGGGTTGGAGGGCCGACGTGACATATTGTGTGTATGGATGTGTGTGATGGATTGTCGTGATCGCGGAAGATGGGAGAAGAGAGGAAAGATGAGGATGACGATGCTCAGCTTTGGCGTGCTGATAAGCTGTTCGGCACGGCCGTGCGCGTGTGAAGTGAACAGTACTGTACAGAGAGTGTGAGGTCAAGTGGCGCAGGTTGGGTCAAAATTTGAGATGCATTTCCGTCACACTGCCTTATTCTGTAGTCTGTCGCTCTTTTTCTCAGACATTCCCCTTTCTTGGCTTTTCTCTCTGTTATGACTCTGATGCCATGTGTAGCTTCTCTCTCACTCTATTTTCTTTTGTCACACTGCTGTGACTACTACCTCAAGGTAATTGATCTGGTTGTGCTTGCATCTGTGAGTGATGTTGCAGTCTGCAGGGTCTTTGAATTGTTGTTGCTGCGGCAATCAGCAAGAAAGATTGACCAAGCTTCCTCCGTATTCTCAACTCCGCAATGCATCCTCATGCCCAACCCCACATTATTGCAAGTTCAGGAATTTTCTTCTCAGATGTCAGATTGAATAAAAGCCAGATTGGTATTTTTTTTGACTGATTCACAAATAATACACTACCAACACACCAAAAAGTGGTGTATCAAGCACTACTCCACCACCAATACAGACCTTGTGCACCATCAAGAGCTGGTACAGCACAAATACATACCTTGAGCAAGTGATGGTGGTGTGCCAGACCTTGTGCAGAGCTGATACAGTGATGGTGTAGGAGTGCTACGTTAGATAAAGCCAATACACCAGTCATGTAAAAGCTGTTGAATTAGTTCAACACCGAGAGACTTTTTACAATGTGGCTCAACCTGATATGTGTTATGTTGTTCAACTGACACAACACATTCAAATTGGCAAATGGCCCAAGATTTCCATGCAGGATTCTGCTGATTGACACCAACCAGATTGGAAATGGAAAAAAAAGGTCTTTGTAACTAAGTTGACCCAGAGTTGGCGCATCAAACAGATGAACTTATTTGGTACCTTACAGTAGTTTAGTACTGGACCCTGCAGTGGCAACTCTAAAATCTTAATTTCCAAGATTGATTGTGACCAAACACTGATATTTGGCATCTAAGTGTCACTGACACTAAGGTCTTGCACATCTAGGACATCCATTTGCTTACAATTGTCAACAGCACTGTGCTTGTATGCAGGCAAACAGGACATAATTGACTTGTCCTCTTCCAAGTGTGCTTGCCACTTTTGAACAACTATCACTGCCATTTTTAACCATTCCAAAACAGGCAGAACTGGAAAGGCCATGCATGCACCCTGAATGTCAAGTGTTGGGCTCAGATTGAATTTCCGGATGAGTTGATGTATGTGATCATTTGCTCAGCCACTTCAGATTTAGCCGTGCCCTGCTGTCCCTTATCTCTTTCTTCCCATCTGCTCTGGAATTGAACAGCCCTTGTATGCAGTCCATCAGTGTCACAGTCTCATGCACAGATGCCTGAATGAAATCTTGTGCCTCAGCTGGTGTGAAGGGCTTTCTGTTCTCGTTGTTTCTGGTGTTATTGATCTCCTTTGCCTCTCCTCACCAACCAGTGATGCACGACATTGCCCAATTCATTCATTCATACGCAGCTAAACATGTTTGCCCAAATCACCAAGCAAAACCAAGGCCAGCAGAAGGTCAAGGCTGCTGTTACGGGACACCAAGTCCCAGTTCAAGAAAGACGCGTTGGGTATTCTCGAACTCAAATTGAGTTCGAGAAAGTAGTAGGACAGATTCTCAAACTCAGGAAGTGCAGTCGGGAAAGCATGGCTCAACTGGTATCGAGCTGTACAACTTGATGGGAGCCAAGGGCAAGGTGCTTGACGCCATCTGCGATGGTGAGCAAGCTCTTAATGGCTTGGTAAGGTGTTAGGGGAACTGCATGCGCAAGTTGCGTGCCGGCTGGAGGCCCGAGCTTGGTGCACACGCAGGTTGAGTGCATTCAGCCTTGGGCGAGTGATTATATATACTTCTTCTTCACTCGCAGTGTGGTGAGCGGAGCTCATCCACTCTACTCTTTACTTTCGTTATATCAAGAATACCTCTCAGTTGCGCTTTGTAAGCACTCTCAGTTGTACCAATTGCAATAGCAGCGCTTTGCAGTCATTCCACAGTCTGTGCTCGTCCTCAGTATAGGAGAGCCTGTCTTTGAACATCGTCAGCACCTACACTGATGCTGCGACACCTCAATCACAGCCGGAACCTCAACCGGGGCCTGGAACCTCAACCAGTCCACATACAGCAAGGCCGCTCCATGGCTAGGACCACTGGAGAGCACCAAGAACACTTGTGCTTGATCCTAGTGGTTAGTTACATAGCTCTACCCCAAGGGCTAAGCCCATTGTGCCGTATTGCCTCTGAATGGAGTGTTCACAGGAGTTAGTCGAGCTCAAAGATCTCAGTAGGGCCTTTCTCAAAGTTGTAGTGACATCGAGAGAACACCAGCCTCATTCTCGGACTCGGGTATCCCCGAAGTGGGTGAGGTCGGGCAACGCGCGGCACCTGCCTAAGTCTCATTTCGAGAATCACATTAAGGTCATTCCGGGTTTCCGTTCATCTCGAGAAACTCAAGTAACGGATATTCGAGCTCAGGCACACAACCCCTGACACTCCATTTCAAAGAATACTGGCTGAACAATGGTGTTGAGCCTCCCTTTGGCACTATGGAGTATACCAACCTTGCTGTCTCATACCTCTCATTCCCTACAACATGTCAAATTGAGTTGAAGTTGTGTCAAAATCTTGGAATCACAGGCTGTTTGCCTGCAGAATGTGTTAACAGTAACTGACCACCATCTCAACCCCCATGCACCTATCAAGTCCCTTTGAGCAAGGATGTCCACTTCAAACCTGAATCCCAGTGAAGGAATGATGGAGGCCTGGTCCAGGCTCTCAAACATGCCGGTCTTTCAGAGAGGCCATGACCTAATCGCATTTGTGGAGGCCCATAGGACCCAGGGCTACTTCAAGAATAGGCTCCCCTTTATTACAAATGGTGCCTTGCTCCTCTTCAAGTTCCCACCAAGGCCTGCAGACTTCTTTCAGGCCTTGATCCAGCACCTGAGCCCACCTATTTACAACACAAACATCTTTGAAGGTGAGAGTGAGGCGACCAAAGGCTGGTTCATCCAAGAAATGACCTGCCCAAAGCTTGACCAGCAATACCAAGCATTGCTTGTTGCGCTGGACTACAGCCATGAGGAGACCTTGGTACTGAAGCACTGTGTACCTCAGGAGCTTTTGCCCGGAGCGTTCTCTAGGGCTAATTTCTTGCCTTATGTTTTTCAAGATGTGCAGCATCCACAGCTGCTACTCAATTGCACTGGCAGCATCTCGGAAACTCATGTCAACTATGGGATTGTTGGAGGCCTCTCCACAGTCATAGAAGGTGACAAGCTCTTCCTGTCTTGGCCACCTTCCAAGAAGAACCTCGAGCTTTTCCAAGCTCTTCACCATTTCTCGACATCTTGGGACCAGACCTTCAAGGTCATCAAGCAGCTTGAGGATCTGCATGTCAACCATGTCAAGGCTGGCATGACGGTTTACATTCCTGCTGGCCAGTTGCATCTGGTCTTTTCACCAAAATTGGCCTTCTTGCATGGTCTATGGATCATCAATCCAACGGTGGAGGAATGGGACACAGTTCAAAAGATGTTTGTATTCCTGGTTGAACATATCGAGAAGAGACTCAGGCCATGGGGCTTGTCTTAGGCCATGGAGGGGCTGAAGGATCTGGACCATGGAATCAAGCTTTGGCAGCAAGCATCAAGAAAGCTGCCAGTCACAAGGACGGATAACACAGTCTCTCCTGTTGAGGTGGAGCAAGTTCTTAAAGTACAGTGAGAGGATGTGGCTAGGCTCCGGAAAGCCATCACTGGCAATCAGGGTGATGAAGGCAAAGGAGCAAGGCACACTAGTAAATCATTGGGCAACAAGAAGCGCAAGATCTAGGGCAGTGTGGCCGGTGGACCGATATGATGATGCTCAATTCCTTTGTCTCACAAAATAGTGCACACAATCAATGACAAGCATGCGAGTTGACCTAAAAAGATGATTGTAAGGGAGAATGACATAGTATGAATAACACAGAGGCATAATGAAGTGGGCGACGTGTTGAGCTCTGCCTGCCCAGACACTCTCGCCCTGTCGCACGAGTTGCAAAGAGATAGGTGGTGGTTGTAGAAGTGGTGGTGATGGTGGTGGTGAAGATGTTAATGTTGGAGTTGGTGTTGGTAGCAATGGCAATAGTGATAGCAATAGTGATGGCAATAGCAATGGTGATGGTGATGGTGATGGCAATGGTGGCGGTAATAGTGGTGGCTGTAATGGTGGTGGCGGTCATGATGAAGGTGATGGTGGATGTCATTGTTGTCATGGATGGTGGTGCAAAGCTAAAGCAAATTCTCAAACTGGCAATGCCTTGAGAACTATGACAGTGATAGACAGCAATCACAAAGTTGGGTTTGACCTACTCTTGTATGTTATCTCTAGATTGATGAAGCAATCTCAGTTTCTCAACATTGCATTTACAGTTGCCTCCCAAGATCAATGATGATGGTGGTGATTGTGGAATCATAGATGCATTTGGAACAAGGTGTCAAGCAAGCCCCACCTCCAAGTTCAAGGATTTTCTTCTCAAATGTCAGATCAAATAGAAGCTAGATTGGTAATTCACAACATTCAAAAGTCACATTGTTTTTGCCATCCAAGATTTGTCCTACCCTTTGGACACAAGGTTTTACAACATCATCCACATGCCTTGTTCAATGCAACATGATGCAAAAACATAGTTGCTTTCCGAAGAAAGCTGCTCTTCTGAACAATTGAGGGCCATCCATCTGCTGGGGCACTGCTAATCTTCTCTGTATCGTTTATTTGTTAGATCATATGTCGAGCCCCTCTCGGGGCCGACGCTGGAGAACGACGAGTTGGATCACAATCAGGTCAACAAAAATGTACGCGATCTTGAAGGGTGTATGCCGAAAAGTGAAATTCGTCAAGCGGAAGTTTCGAGCCGGATCATCCGTTTTCACGTTCACCACGTTCACCAGAACAGGCTACTGTACAGCACAGCACAAGGCGCTTGGTCTTGACCCCGCTTTTCATGGCAACCACAGCAGCTCCGCTTCTCCCCTTCTCTGCATCGCATCGCACCGCCTTCTTTCAACTGGACCCTCTGTCTGCCGCTCGTCATCCACTTTGCACTGTTCTTCTCCAGCAAGCAACAACGCACACGCACACGCACACACACTCTCACACGCACCACTCCTTCCAGCCGATCCTTCTCCGGTCGCCCTTTCAACCGTCACCGGGACAACACAAGGCCCTACCTGGTAAAGTGCCCTCCCCCACACTCCTTCCTTTCTCCTTCCATCCTTCTAGGTATTAGATCTTTCTCGACTTGACCCCTGCCACCGCCCCACTGGCGCTGCACGTCACCAACCATCATCCACTTCCACATTCGCAACCAATACTACGCCTTCGCGCCCGCTCTCGACCACTCCCGAGACGATCGTATTGATGTTGCTCAGCAGACAACGAAAGGGTTTGGAGGTATGTTTGCTGCTCAAAGCCCCCTTGGACCAAGTTCGCTTCTTGATCAGTTTATCGCTGACAACCACTCCTCCTTTACTCCTGGCTCCAGCTTCTTACAACTGGCCGCCTTTCTTTCTCTAGATCTCTCCTTGACCGCGCCGTCGTCGCAGCTCCTCGCTCCCTCCACACATCTTCGCCAATCATGTTCGCCCTCACACCATGGCGCGGTGCGCCAGGCACCCAACCCAAGACGTTCAGCCAGCAGAAGAACCTGCCTCGTCTACCAGTGCCAACGCTTGAGCAGACCTTTGACAAGTACCTCAAGTCGCTCTCGCCCTTCCTCCGCCAACTCGAAGAACAGGGCAAGCTCGAGGGTAGCACCGCAGACAAGGAGCTCGCCAAGCGCAAGCAGTGGGTCCAGGACTTCCTCGCCAACGGTGGTCTTGGTCCCAAGCTCCAGCAGAGGCTCATCGATGTCGACCGTACTACAGACAACAACTGGCTCGACGATCGATGGTGGCTTCAAAAGGCATACCACGAGTGGCGCGTGCCCCTCATGATCAACAGCAACTGGTGGCTCATGTTCACTCCAGATCAAAACATGCCCGCCGACCTCACTGAGCACCGCGGCCACGATGCTTACCCCATTGTTGGTCTCGGCTCTCAGAACTGGGACGACGCCGCTTGGGGCATTCGCCGTGCCGCATGGCTCGCCTCGCGCTTCCTTCAGTTCAAGAAGCGCCTCGACGAGTAAGTCTGGCTACGAGCTCTCTGTTGACATTCTCGCTGATTGTTTTGCTGATCATCCTCAATCCTCTGCCTGCTCTTCTTTCTATGTGATCTCCTCGTTGTGTCTCTGTCGCAGCGAGGATATCATGCCTGACACTTCTCGTGCCGGTCCGTTCTGCATGCACCAATACACGCGGTGAGTGTCTGAGCAGCTCGCTGACTCTCTCCCTTTTCCTTCTGCCCCTCTTGTCATTTTCCATTGACTGACCCTCAGGCCGTTGGTTCAATCGTCCCGCTCGCAGTCTCTTCGGTATCACGCGTATCCCTGCGCTGCCCCACGACTGGAACACTGCCACTCCTCATCCAGCTCCTGCGCGCCACATCACCGTGATTGCTCGCGACAATTACTACGAGGTCGAGGTGCTGCGCAAGGACGGTACTTTGCTCGGCGTCGACACCCTCGAAAAGGCGCTCTGGGACATTGTTGCTGACGCCAAGAAGGGTGATGGCGCTGGTGTTGGTGTGCTCAGCTCCGATAATCGTGATACTTGGACCAAGGTAAGAACCGCACAGCACTTACACGATTTCCTTGTCATTCTGAATCCTCACTGACCGCATATTCCTTTGTGCTTCATCCAGACACGAGAGCAACTGCTAAGCGTATCGCCAGTGAACCGCAAGAGCATCAATTCGATCGAGGACAGTTTGCTCTGCCTGTCGCTCGACTCGAGCGTGTTGGCTCTTTCGCCAGAACACCCGGCGCCAGCGCACGAGTCAACTCCGGTATGGGTGGATGCCGTCGCCCGCAACGTCAGTGGTGCTGGCCGAGGTGGACACAACCGATGGTTCGACAAGGCTCTCACCATTGTTGTCGAGCCCAATGGACGCGCCGGTATCATGGGCGAGCACTCGCCTTGTGATGCGCTCATCCCCAGTATTCTCTGCGACTTTGCCGCGGCCGAGCCATGCCCTCCCCCTGGCTCTAGCGTTCCCACCGAATTGAGCTCGCCCAACGAGTCTGCTGGCTGGAAGAAGCTCGAGTGGGCTCTGGATGAGTCGACCGAACGCTCCATCGAGCAGTCGGAACAGGCCGCTTTGCAGGCTGCCCGGGAGTCAGACATCCGCACACTCTGGTACGACGAGTACGGCGCCGACTGGATCAAGAAGGTGGGCAAGCATAGCCCGGACGCCTACCTCCAGATGGCATTGCAGCTGGCCTACGCGAAAGCGCACGGTCAGCAGACTTCGACCTACGAGACCGCATCCACTAGGCTCTTCAAGCACGGCCGCACGGATGTCATCCGATCGTTCAGCGACGAGGCTTACGACTTTGTGCGCGGCGTTCGCGAGGGCAAAGATGCCAAGACGCTCTACGCACTCTTGACCGCAGCAACCAAGTCGCACAACAACCAGACGCGCGAGAGCTCGACCGGCAAGGGTATCGATCGCCATATGACCGGCTTGCGCCTTCTGCTTCGCGCCGAGGATGGAGAGACGCCCGCCGTTTTTGCTGATCCCCTGTTTGGCGAGTCACAGTCTTGGCGCTTGAGCACAAGTGGTTTGAGCGCCGGTGACCGATTTGCAGGTACCGGATTTGGCACTGGCTACCCCACCGAGTCGTATGGAATCAACTACCTCGCTGGAGCACAACTACTCAAGTTCGGTATCGAGTCCAAGAACGATGCGACAACTAACTTTGCGCGCTGTTTGGTCGAAGCGCTCCGCGATATGCGACGCATCTGCGAGCAGGGTGGGCCTCCCCCTCAAGCCACTGAGGCGCACAAACTTTGAGAAATGTGTAGACGAGAGAATGGCGTTAATTCGATTTCAGTTGATCAATACATGGTGGTAGTGTGCCTTGTACTCGCCCACTTCGCGCGTCTGCCATGGCTATATCGTATCGTTGATGTTGAATCTTGATCTACTGAGCAAGAAGTCAAACCGTCACTACCTCAATGCTAGCATTGAGATATCATGGTGCAATGCGGCAATTCATGGTGATGCTACTTTTATGTGGACAGTTTTTGAACGCACCGTATGTGTCAGTGAGGTTCAGTAACACCTACCCGAGTCAAAGCACTCATCCAGGTCAGGGTTGCTCAAGCCTCCTGTTCTTTGCACCATCATCTCTTAGCGCACTGACACTTTGACTTCGACAACACCAATTGTGATAAGCTGCTTGTAATACTCCAACACCATGACAGCCTCGTGTTGTAGCTAGTTGCTGTTACAATGCAAGGCACAATCGGCCTTCAACATCTTGCTTGTCACAACCTTGATCTTGGTCCGGCACCCTGGCCTCGGCCATTCCGCACTCTCGACACCGCAAGGCCTCTCCAAGCCCCCTAGCCATTGACACGGCGCTCTCAAGGCTTCCTCCACAACGAAGAGACTCTGTGAGTGTGCTAGAGCATCAACACAGAATTCAGCCATGCCCTCATCCGAGGAAAAAGGGATAGGCATGTTGCAAGTGCTGGGGTGTTGACAGATACCGCACATCAAAAGAGGTGTTACACTGATCTCGAACAGCACAACGTTTGCATTGAAAAATTCGCCTTCTTTACTGACACTTACGCCAAGCTTGCAAGACGGAAGACTATGTTGCCAGTTATGATGGTGCATGCGAAGCCTCTCTTCACAGTCTGCAAAGCTACCGAACCTTAGCTTGTATCACCATGAACCACGGTGCCAAGTCGAATTGACGTCCAGAAAGAGAAGTCCTTGCCGGCTGCGGCCGCTCCCGACTCGCCTTCTTGACCTGCCGCGGGGGTATAGCGATACGAGACGTGCATCGCCAGCTCCAGAGGGCCAGACTTTGGTGGGTCTTTGGCGGAAATTGCAAGATCGAGGTAGAGAGAAGTGGTATGTCCTCTCTGGATGAAAGGTATTCGCTGACTGCTGCTGGCGGAGGAGAGTTGTGATCGACGATGCTGTGTATGCGATTGCGAGAGGGTCGACGGACCCTTTAAATGACGGCGCTGTGCTGTGCTGCGGCGCGCTGCGCGAACTTTGCTCGCAGTCTGGTCGCCGTCTTCTTGCTCTTCGTTGATGTCCGAGAAAGCACCATCCTGTTCACCTTGCCCTTGTTCTTCAGCATCATCGCTGTCATCGTAGCCGTCGTCGTCCTCGTCGTCTTCGTCTTCCTGGATCACCCATGCAGACTCGTCTGTAGGACCGGTTCCATCGTGATTGCGAACAGTGGCAGTCTTGACAGCATAACGACGCTGAGAGGTATCTGCATCATCGTAGGAGTCCGAGGCACGGCGTAGGCCTGACTCGTTCTTGGAAGCATAAAGATCTTCGGCCTCTTCCAGCTCCCATACTTCGTTGAACGCATTCAATGGAACGCTCGTCGCAGAGGGGTAGACCTGCCATCCCAGCCGCGGTCGTTTTGCTGCATGAATCGGCTGGCTGCTGTGAAGCAGTCCTGTATCTCCCAAAACTTGATCAGCGGGAGCCTTTGAGGGATTAGCCCTGCTCGTCGAAGAGAAGATGTATCTTGGCTGTGGGAGAGGTTGTACTGCGCCGTTTCTACCGCCGGATGCGGTGGACTGGGCAGAGCGATTGGAATGAGCGGGGTCGGCGAATCGAACGAAGCTCATGGTGACCTGTACTGGGTCATCCAAGGGATTTGTGATTGTGATTTGGAAGGTGTACGTTTGTCCTGCGACGAGAGTGTTGACATCTACGTCGTGAGACGTAGCAAAGACCGATGAACTTGAGCCGATCGGATCAGTTCCGCTTTGCGACATGAGCACGGAGGGAGGTCTCCTCCTCAGAGACCCGGATGCTGTGCCTGCCCCCAAGCTCGAACCACCGGTGCGAGTCGAGCGGAAGCGAAGGGGATCAAGATAGGGTTGCTGAGCGGCGAGAGCGATCTGGATTTCGGGCAGGAAGTTTTGCGCAACGAGCTTGATCTTGAAGCGATTCGAGGCGGCCTTAATGTCTGGTTTGATGACAATGTGTCGACAAGCTGGGCATCTCTTTGAAAGCTTGGATTTGAGTGGAACTCTTGTAGGACGCAATTCAGCCGCACGGACAGGTTGATCTGCTATGGACACCGAAGACCAACGCTGTTCAAGAGACGAGATTTTGTCGTCCAGAGATGCGAACGGCTGGTTTGGAGTCGGTTGGATGCGTGCTACATAGTCCTTTCGATGCTTCTCACGTTTTGCCATAACACCCATGGTCGGTGACGAGTGACTGCTAGAGCTACTGCGAGTATCCAGAGCGGATTGCCAAGGATTCAGTGCACGATATTTTTTGAGTTCGTCTGGCTCGATGGGGCCTGAACGGCTTGACGATGCGAGACCGGTACCGGCTAGATGCTTGGAGTGGGCGAGATGCGGAAGGTCACGTACGAGCTTGGAAGACTGCAGAGCGGCGGCAGCAGCAGTCCGCGCAGCATTCGCTCTGGCACTCCGGCTGGATGTAGCTGTGCTGGATGATGATGGTAGTGCTGTGGAGGCGGATGAAGCGGGCAACGCGCGAGAACGAGAAGAGCTTGCAGAACCGATGGCAGCTGAAGTGATTGCTGCTTGAGTCTGCGCCTTGAGGTAGGGATCGAAATGGTCCTTGAGTCGGTCGAACTCGAGAACATCGGGAGCATTGTCCTCATTGCGTTGCAGCTGTAGGCTGAGACCTGTGGGTTTCTCAAACACAAGACCGATCGATTTGGAATCCCATCGGCAGAAGGAGCAACCGAGGTAGTACGGCGGTTCGCCTTGACTGGCGAGCGGGTCGGTTAGATCGACGCTGCGTGCGCTTGCTGAAGCCAGGTCGGAAGCAAGAAGTGAAAGCGTGTGTTGACAGCAAGGGCATTCGAAACAGTTTCGCGCGCAGCGATTCTTCTCGGCCTTGACGCTGGCCCCTGGAACCTCGAAGAGACAGTTGGGACAGTAGTAGGAAGAAATGTCTACAGTGACGCAGCGGTTGCATCTGATCTCGTCGCATTCATCGCAGAAGTAGAGGGACTCGAGCGGATGGAATGCGTAGCGGGAAGCGGGAGAGTAAGCTGGCAAGCCAGGCGGTGGTGAAGCGAGGGTGGAGGTGTGACGCTGGCGAGAGGACGAAGCTGATGAAGTGGAGGCCGAGTTAGAGTGAGCCTGGTTGCAAGGGCAGAAGTAGAGGACGTGTGGAGACGCCATGGTCCACCGTCAGTGTCTCTGCCGCCTCAGAGGCTAGAAGGCGTGTGTGCGATGGACGACAGTACACAAAGGTGTAGGAGGTGTTGGTGTGTTGAAGTGTTGATCTGTGCCACGTCCAACGACACGCATTCACCAAGCAGCAAGATCTTCCAGCAAGTACATAGAGTGATGCGATTTAACATGCGGGTTCGTTGCGTTTCGCGCGGTGTGCGATTCGCAGCTCGCGTAGCGCTTGGGAAGAAAGCCAAAAGAGGAGCAAGGAGCAGGCATCAGACCACTTTGGAACAGAGTCCAACACGCAAGTCTCTAAAATATTGCGATTCTTCTCGCGTCGTTGCTGTCCTGCCTTTTGACTCAGTATCATCATCATTATCATCACCCAAACTCCTCGTCAACGTACAACGATAGAGTCAAACAATCATGTCCGCCTCCAACGTTGATTCTCAGGCCTTGGCCGACAAGGCCCAGCTCAAGATCCAGAAGCGCAAGCGATTCGAAGCTGTCTTCCCTCTGCTTGTCGAGGAGCTCACTGCTTACCTCGCCTCCGAAAACATGCCTGCTGACGCCATTGACTGGTTCCGCCGCAATCTTAACTACAACACCCCCGGCGGCAAGCTCAACCGTGGTCTCTCGGTCGTCGACACTGTCGAGATTCTTCTCTGCACAGATGCCTCCACCGGCAAGCTCTCGCGTCAGCTCACCGAGCCTGAATACCTCAAGGCCGCCATCCTCGGCTGGTGCATCGAGCTTCTACAGGCTTACTTCCTCGTCGCCGATGACATGATGGATGCCAGTGTTACTCGCCGCGGTCAGCCTTGCTGGTACCGTGTCGAGGGTGTTGGAAACATTGCCATCAACGACGCCTTCATGCTCGAGGCCGCCATCTACTTCTTGCTCAAGAAGCACTTCCGCTCCGACCCTTACTACGGCATGCTCCTCGAGCTCTTCCACGACGTCACCTTCCAGACCGAGCTTGGTCAGCTCATCGACTTGATCACTGCCCCCGAAGACTCGGTCGACCTCTCCAAGTTCTCTCTCCAAAAGCACCACCTCATTGTCGTCTACAAGACCGCCTTCTACTCGTTCTACCTTCCCGTCGCGCTCGCCATGCGCATGGCTGGTGTCACTGACGAGTCGCTCTATAAGCAGGCCCTCGACATTCTCCTTCCCATGGGCGAGTACTTCCAGGTACAGGATGACTTCCTCGACTGCTACGGCACCCCCGAGCAGATTGGCAAAATCGGCACCGACATCTTTGACAACAAGTGCTCGTGGAACATCAACGTCGCCCTTCAGAACGCCACACCCGAGCAACGCCAGATCCTCGACGACAACTACGGTAAGAAGGACCCCGAGTGCGAGAAGCGCGTCAAGGAGGTCTACAACCAGTCCAACATCGACCTTCCTGCCCGCTTCCACAAGTACGAGGCCGAGTCGTACGAACAGATCAACAACCTCATCAATAGCCTCCCCGAATCGCAAGGTCTCCGTCGCGAAGTCTTCCGCTCCTTCCTCGAGAAGGTCTACAAGCGATCCAAGTAGAGAAGATTTCCGCCTGCGTCTGTCTCTTCTGCTGCGCTCTGTCTCTTCAGCCTCTGTACTCAATAAATCAACCATCCCGCATAATGAGACAATGACTTTTATGGTTTTTTTTTTTTTTTTTTTTTTTTTTTTTTTTTTTTTTTTTTTTTTTGCTTGACAACATGGTTGACTGACCAACTGAAAGGTACTCATCCAAGTTGCGGTGCGCAGACGTTCGAAAAGCTGGGGCTTGGCACTTGAATTTCGGACGCAACGCGGCTGGCAAATACAGGAAACAGACAACGGTGAAACGGACTAACACTACAACGGCAAGGTATCAAACGAAAGTGAGCGGTTTATTGGAAGAGTCGAGATGCGAGAAAGCTGTTGCAGTGGCCCCATCAAGCCACCATTGCGGCAGCAGCGGTCGCGGCGCCTCCGGTCAGACCCGAGCGACCAGCTCCAAAGGTCTTGGTGATCGACCTGTCTGTCGGGTTGAAAGTGTAGCCGTTCGCCTGGAACAGCTTGGAGGCGAGGTAAGGTCGAATGTCGAACACATCCACCTCTTTGGCGCGCGTCTCAAGCTCCGACACAGGCACTGTCACCACAGTGCTGGATTGAGCTGCGCCACCGCGGCGAGCGCCCGTCGAGAGCTGCACGAATCGCATGCGGTCCTTGACGATCGAACCGAGGATGAACGAGAGCAGCTCATCGTGGTCTCGGCTCTGGTGCAGGTACTTACGGAAGCCTCGCTCGAGCGTCTTCTTGACGCTCATCTTCTGGGCCGAAACGAACGACTCGACTGTGGCACGAATCGCCACGTCAATGTCATCCGTACGCACATAGTCGCGCAAATGCATCTTGGCAGACGCCTCAGCCATTCGAATCATGCTCTCCAAGTGACGCACTGTGATGGGGAAGCTGCCGGTCGAGATCGACTCGCGACGCAGGTCAGCGTAAAGACGAGAGATGCGGTCCTGGTCCAGCGCGTTGAGCGAAGGACGCACATGGTCTCGAGCGTACATGATGTACTTTTTCAAGAGATCTTGCGGCAGGATGTCGGCGTCGAGCGAGGTGGCGACGAGCTGCTCGTCGGTCTCGTCATCGAACTTGGGGTGCGATCGCAGGTGCGAGCCCACGACGAAGCGAGCGAGCATGTCATCCTTGACTGGATCCACCGTATCTTTGACTACGCAGAGCGCATCAAAACGCGACAAGATGGGCTCAGTCAGCTCAACATTCTGGTTAAAGGGAATCGTGGGGTTGTATCGGCCGCGGATAGGGTTGGCGGCGGCAACGATGGCGCATCGAGCTTGCAAAGTGGTGACGATACCAGCCTTGGAGATACTGATCTGCTGCTGCTCCATGGCTTCGTGGATCGAGGTTCGGTCGGCGTCGTTCATCTTGTCAAACTCGTCAATGAGACAGACACCCTTGTCAGCAAGAACGAGAGCGCCTCCTTCGAGTGTCCATTCGCGTGTAACGGGATCTTTGCGCACTGATGCAGTGAGACCGACAGCGGAAGCACCCTGACCAGTGGTAAAGACGGCTCGCGACGCTGTCTTTTCGACATACTTGAGGAACTGCGACTTGGCGGTACCTGGATCACCGAGCAAAAGGACGTTGATATCACCACGGATGCGGTGCTTGCCTCCAATATCCTTCGAGACACCACCAAACAGGCTAAGCGCGATAGCAGTCTTGATGTCCTCGTGGCCGTAGATGGAAGGAGCGATACTCTTGATGATGCGCTTGCCGATGCGCTCATCCTTGGCTAGTGCCTTGATCTGTCGCTCATCCTCCTCGGTGAGGCGGAAGGCCGAGTAGGCATCATCGCGTTTGGCAATGTGGTTGGCTTCGAGGACAGTTGCAAAGACTGGGAAGCCGTTCTTGGTGTTGAGCGAGGCATCAAAGTTGTTGCGGTAGACACCGGTGATTTCGACCTCCTCGCCTGGTTTGGCCGAGTCGATGAGATCCCAAAGCAGGATAACCTCCCGGTGACGTGGGAGTCGACCGGGCGGCACGCTGCCGGGCGACTCTTGCAGGGTCATCTTCTGGTAATTGCGATAGACGGTTTGCTCCGAGTTGATGCGGAAAGGACCACGCTGCTCGCAGTTGGAGCAGTAGCTGATCTTGATCTCCTGGTTGGCGTCTTGCCAGAAAGGACCGAGGACAGCACCACAGCGAAGACAGTCGAACTTGACGTACTTGAGCTGCGGGAAGACACCACTGCGGCGGGTCACGACACCGCTGACGCGGACCAGCGAGTTGAGATGACCTTGACGCAGGTCACGAAGGGTGGAAGAGGTGGGGAGATCTGCAATACGAACGTGTACCTCGGAGTGGATGCGGTCGTAGGAAGGGTAGTAGAGCATGATGACGTCGAAGGCGACTTCGTCGAAGATGGGAAGCATGCTAGCAGGCGAGTTGGCCAAGAAGTAGGCGAGAATGGCTTTCGAGTCGACAAGGTGGAGGAAAGAGATCTCGAGCGACTCTGCGTTGGTCTCACCAAGGGTCTTGATACGCTGACCGTAGACACTGACACCATTCTCGTCGACATAGGTGACGAGGAAGTTGCGGAACTCGCGAACAATGGCCCTACGAACATTTTCGGTGGCGACCCAACTGGCAATGCTGTCGGTCTTGACGTCGCCGAGCTGCTCGAGCGGCAAGTCATCGGCAAAGGCAGCGGCATCGGCACCAGCAGCATTCTCGTCGTAGTGTCGTCGCCTGCGACGGTTGAGGATGGCGACACCGTCATCGGCATCGCTCGCGCCATCGTCACTGTGAAGGAACTCGGGAGCGCGTGATCGGCTTCCACGAGTGGCAGCTTCTGTGCGATCACGGCGATTCATGCGGAGTTCGGCGAGACGACGTGCATTGGCGTCCATCTGGTCGTATTGGTTGTCATCGTCGATGTCAAGAGTGGTGTCGTAACGGTCGAGGGCTGCGTTCTCGGTGTAGTCGTTGTCCATGTTCTCGCCAAAGAGGTCTTCACCCTCATCGTCCGAGTCAGCATTAGCCTGGAAGTGATCACCCAGCTGTCTCGCCTCTTGCTCTTCATCGACGACGTCTGCGTCATCGAGCTCACCATCGGTGAAATCAGAGAATGCGGCAGGAGGACTGGAGGGAGGCAGAGACGAGGGAGGCGGTGAGGATCGACCCGCGGGTGTTGTTGCTGTGGAAGGACCAGGCAATGGAGATGAAGCATCAAAAGGATCGTCTCGCTGCTGCAATTGCTGCGAGCGACGACGCTTGCGGTTTGCGTTATTCTGGGAGTCAGCCTGATACGTAGAAGACGAGTCGAAGACAGCGAAGAGAGTCAGTACCTCAGTCGGGACGTCCACCAATCAAAGTATTTGAGAGAACTCACCATGATGAGCGTTGGTATGGAGTGTCACGTGAACTTGATTTGATCTTTCGTTGGCTCCTGGATGGCTGTGTCGAACAGATGAACGGTGTAGAGTCCGTAGAAGATTTGTTGAAGTGGCGACAGGTGCGTTAGCTTGTGCAAATGCAGTCAAAGAAGGACTCGATGGAGTGGGAATGCGAGGATGAGATGGACGAAGAGAGCAAGGTTGGAAGACAACGGTCACTTGACTTTCTGTGCGAACAGAGAGGTGTTGGTTGATTTACGGATTTGGGAATGTGATGCGCGACAAGCGTGCGTGACTACCCCCTCTTCTTTGCTTTTGTTTTAGCCATCAGCTGTGATGGCCGTGCGCCTCGCCAAACAACACAAACCTCTACCTGTCACCCTTGCACACAATCCTTTTCTGCGCGCCGAAAATTTGGACCACAAGCTGTGACACGAACCTCATTTACACGTCGAGAACGCGTTCATCGCGTAAATGACTTGAGTCGCGTTCAACGATTTCTGACGCGACCAGTTTTCGTGCGAGAGGATTTCAAATTCGACTCGGATTTCGGACACGCAGATTGAACCCTTCCGGCTCGCAAAAAGTTCAGCCTTTTAGGGCTCTTCTTGGCTTGTTCTTCCTAGACGTTCAACGCACTTACAGATCCTGTACCTTCCCACTGTCATTGCAACTCGCTCTCCACAGTCAAGCTCACCTCACAAGATAATGGCGGCAGCAAGATCCAAACGAGGCAGCGCAGCCTCCAAGCCTCGTCGTAAGCGACAGAGGAAGACAAGGACCCTCGCTGTTTCCTCCGACGATGATTCCGATTCTTCCTCGTCATCCTCGTCATCCTCGTCATCCTCGTCATCAAGCAGTGATGATTCTGATAGCGAAGAGCAACACGCGCGACGTGTCAAAGCGGCGGGAAAACGTCGAACATCCTTGTCATCCTCCTCGTCGTCCTCATCTTCTTCCTCTTCCTCATCTTCGTCTTCCTCCTCCTCTTCCAGCTCCTCGTCCGAATCTTCCTCATCATCATCATCAGAATCATCATCAGAATCCGACGTCTCTGAATCCGACTCTCCTGAGAGTCGCAAGCGTTCCATCAGGCGACGTACCACCGCTGCATTTGAGTCGCAAGATCATCCAGCTTCGTCTTCCTCAAGCAAGCGACAACACGTCTTCAGACTCACCCCTGAACCTGATCCGCACGCAACAGGAAACGTCCCAGCCAAAAAGCACACGAATTACAAGCAAGGTGCACTGAAAGCGCTGGAACCGGAAAAACCACGATTGCCTCGACACTTGCAGCACATTGTTGATGCAAAGACGTCCTCATCTTCCGCACGCAAGGCAGCCAGCACCAGCAAAAACTCGACACCGCAGCAGTCACAGGCTCAACGCGAGCGTCGGCAACAGGCTTTCCGCTCTCTTTGGCTCAAAGCAGTAGCAGATGAGTTTGGCGATGAGCTGGACACCATTCGTACTGTAAGTCGACCACAAGAACAAACTCCGCACATCCATTTTCTCTCACTGACTTCTTCTGTCTCTTCAACTTTATTTCTTCATCGCAGCGCGAACCAACACTGGGCGCAGACGGTGGAACCAGACTCCCGCTCTTCATCGATGCTCTTGCATCTGGCTCAGAACTCTTCTCTTCTCCGGCTTCCAATCAGCAGCCATCGGACCGAACCAGTGTCGCTGATCAGGGCACCTTGGACGAATTGGCGCTGGCCTCGAACCTCCGCTAGCGCACACCTTGCAATTTCAATCGATTGCTTCCCACACGCTCGACTCCCAGACTAACTAGTGATCGCGATCATGCCATCACCCTTGTTCTGCATTTCGCCTCTGTGCTTGATCGAGACAAACTTGCATCTTGACCATTTTGTACAAAGTCCTGTGTGAGCCATAACGTAATTACAGTAGTACCGACGCGGATGTAGTACCGACGCGTTCGCCGAGCTTAATTTTCAGTCTGATGGTAGTACTCGGCGTGATCGCGATCTCAGCAGTCTGTGAATCAATCCGAGTCAAACTTCAATGGTGTGTTCCTGAGATGCTATGATACATGTTGAGCTAAACAGAATCAAAGTCGGACGCGTGATGAGCTTGCTACTGGCATGATATCAAAGAAACCAAAGCCACCAAGGTCATCGTCATTGATGGCGTCGAGAGACAGTTCAGGATCGATATTGTTGGTGATACTTGGCTCTGCAGGTGTAGCAGAGATGCTTGGTGATGCCGGGAGCCCTTCGTCGCCATCATGAGGTGCTTCGTCGCCATCAGGAACTGCTTTGTCGCCATCAGCAACTGCCTCGGCCTCCTCGGCCTCCTCCACCACCTCCTCCTCTCGAGTGTTCCTACCCTTGTATGCTCCCTTTCCAACTAAGTTTTGCTCTGCCTCCTCCCTTGTGATCATCTTCGTCCGTGATAGCACCCTTTGGTCTCCATCCTTCCTCTTCTTGCCCCTCCTTGTCGATGTTTTGTTCCTCCGCTCCAGCTCCAATCGCAGCAGATCGACCTCAACCCGAGAAGCTGCAAGTGCTGTTTCCGTCCGTGCATGTGCTTGTGAGATTGAGTTACCGAGCTTTCGGGCTTCACGTGGGTCCTGTTCCTGAGCTAGTATGACAACCGTGGTTTTGAAAACAGTCCGTGAATCCGGTACGGCACGTTCCTGCAGCGGCTGCCGGTGTTGCCGCGTTCCTGACCCAGGTAGTTGGTCAAGAACCTTATTTGCACTCGGGTTTAGTGTGATTCCGCTGTCGGAGAAGGCCTTCCAGGCTCGTGCCTGCGTCAGAACCTTCTCTCGTGCCTGGGCGTACATTGTTACAAACATTGGCTTGTCAACGTCGCTCACATGGGTCGCGGCGTCCAAGATCAAACGCTTGACAGAAGCCGAGAGTGGGCCAAAGATTGACACATCCAGGGGTTGCATTACGTGGGTTGCATGAGCTGGAAGCAGGAACGGAATGAGGTTCCTGTTCCAGCAAAGGTCGAGGAATGGCGCACTTGTGTGAGACTTGTGGCCGTCGATGATGAGCAAGCGCCAAGTTGATGGCGTCGACGGCCTTGTCTCTGGCTCGAAGATGGTTTCGAGCCATTCGAGGCCAAGTGCATGTGATGTCCAGCCATTGTCGGTCTTGGCAAACCTCCAGGAACCCGGTACACCTTCCATTTGCCGCTGCTCTCCGACTGTGTGGACCCAGCCTTTGGTGATGATAAGCGGCGATAGTACCTGACCGCCGCTTCCGATGCACTTGATTATAGTTGCCGACTCACGTGTTCCTGGCTGTGCCTTGTACCGAGCTGCCGGCTCGCCGGAAGGCACAATGATCCGCTCGCTTCTGGCCTGACCAAACATGAACCCTGTTTCATCCATATTGTAAATGTTTGTGGATGCTACATTATACTCACGCATGATCTCAGCCAAACGATTGAACCATTGTTGTATTACAGTCTCAGTAGCTCCGGAAAGCCGGGCATTGTCCAGGCACCAAGACCAATGGGACCGAATTGTTGGGTGCCGAAGCAGGAACGCCTGCAGCCACGTGTGCGTGACGTCTGGGGCTTGGCGACGAGCAGGATCGGAATGGATGACATTGTTTGCATGCTCACGGAGAAGCGCCGGTGTCAGGGCAAAGCCGCTGCAGGCACGACGCCAGATGAACTCAAGCAAACCCGACTCTTCGGTTGGAGTCAGGCGTTGCTGGTTGTTCTGAGCCTGGACTTTCGGCTGACGGCCTTGCCTCTGGTGGCGCAAGCTCGCTTCTGGAACATTGTTTGCTGCTGCGGCTTGTCGGATGCTGTCATGCTGTCCATTATCGAGCTCCAAAGATGCTCACTGCAGCCGAACCTCAGGTGTGTCGCAATCAGCCGCTGATGCCGCTCGGAAGGCCACAGAGCGCTTCGAGAAAGGGTGTTGCGGCATGCTGGTGACCAGTAAAGCAGTATAATAAGGTTATATTGTGGAATTGAGTTGTATTGATGGTGTATGCAATGATGATGAGGGGTTCCGGAAAGTCGGATGGTGGGTCTCATGCAAGGTTCGGACAAACACAGACGCGATCATATGGGGGTACTGACATCAGATTCGGTGGGACTCGGAAATGACTCAGCGCGTCGGTACTACATCCGCGTCGGTACTACTGTAATTACGTTACCGCGTCTTTCAAGGTCAGCGCACTGTAAACGCAAGATCCATAACAACTCTCTGGCTAGATGCCTGTGCTTTCGCGGGGCGTACAAACAGCATGTCGAGTCGAAAGCATCACACGACTGAGTTCCGCTCCAAGTGAAGAACCTGGCGGGGCAAAGCACCAAGATACTGCCATGTTGCCAAGTACAGAGCACGTGACTATACCAGGCTTCCAACGTGCGACTTGAACACGATGCTTCGGTCACCCAGAATCATGATACAGAAGGAGGTATATTGATAGATGCAAGAGGAGGTGATGGACTGGATAAAAAGTACAATGCTTGTCTGAGTCGAGCTGCCTGGATCCAGTATGTTGTAGAGGTCTCGTTTGCGATGGTCCTACTTGGAAGTGAGGTCTACTCCATCATGCAGCCGAAGCCGGCGTAGTGCGGAAGCGGGTCGACCTTTTGCGGCGAGCCTGAAAGCTGACACATTGCTCGTCGCTGTCCTCGTCTTCCTCCTCGGGCAGCGCTGCGGACAACGGCGTCAGAGCTGACGCAGTCTGCTTGGTCGCATCTTCTTCGGCATCTGCAAATTGCGACTCTTCCGCCGCAGAGTTGCTGACGATGGTCACGACTGGGTCTGCGACGGCAGTTCCGAGCTTCCTGACCAGCCCTTGAGATAGGGTCCCGTCGAGGTCTGAACGAGTCGCTTGCGTTTCAGCTGCCGAGGCAGAACGCGACACGCTACCAGAACTGATGGGTGTTGTCTCATCAGTTGACGTTGTGCCTGTCATCGCGCCGGACATATCAGCACGACCGGCATGAAGCTCACTCACTTCGGCCTTGCGAAGCGCTTCGGCTTCGGTCGAGAGGGTGGGGTCCATCGCAAATGTTTGACACCTCGGTGCCGCAGTATCTAGGTCATCGGCATCGCCCTTGTCGACCTCGAGCCGCCCTGAAACCACACTGCGATCGTCTCCAGCACTTGTAGACATCTCGTTCGGCAAGGTCGAAGACTGAGGAGGCGATAGGATGTGCTGATATGGTGGTTTGAAGACATTGTAGCCACCTTCAACAGAGGGCGTCAGAATATCGTTGGAGCTGTCACTGCCACTGGAACCTTTGCGACCATACGCCTCTGGAAGGAAAGCAGCACCACCACCACGATTGGCGCTGTCGTTTCGCACTAGCCAGCCATGACCCGAGTTGACAAGCATCGGCCCCTGCGCTACATCACCAGCACCGTGGAGGTCATCCGAAAGATCGTCGTCCGAAAGCTCGAGCTCAAGGTCGACGTCGTCGTTGTCCAGATCAGTGCTGTCCAGAGGCATAGCAACGTGGCGACGGCGTCCGAAGGCATCAAAGGCAAAAGACTGGGCAGCATCAGAGGTGGAGAGAGGCGAAGAGGGCTGGCTTGCGGCACCGAAAGCACTCCGAGTAAAACTACCGCTTTCGACAGGATCGCTAAGTAGTTCGGTGGAAAGGCTTGGCGCACCTGTGATGGCACTACTGCTGTTGCTGCCGAGGACTGGCGCGCTGGTAGGCGTCCCTGATTCAGCGCGGACACCTGTCTGCTGGATCGCGCCTTGAGTGTCGACAGACAGGGGACCCAAGGCAACGCCGACTGTGACATCTGGCTTAGTGCTACTGGTGGTGCTTCGAATGCTGTCGTTTCGTCTCGCGAGGCTCGTGCTGCCAACACTCGACGAAAAGGGAGGTGCCTCACGCGAGCCTCGGGTGCTGGGTCGCGACGAGCTTCGATTGCGTTCATCGCCGCCAGTCATGAGCCAGCTGCCACGCAGGAAGTCTCCAAGTCGATGGCGTCCTGAAACACGAGACGTCTGTGAGATGCTCAAGGTGGAGGACCGGCCCTCAGAGTCGATGGATCGTCTGGGTGAAGCAGCACGCTGAGGATGCGAGTCATTGCTGCCGGAGCCTTGTCGGCTGACCATCCGATGGAGCGTGGGCATCTGTGGAGACGATGCTTGGCGCGATGGCGACATCGAGGTATTGCTCACGCGACGCGCTGCACCGTGCGTGTCGGACGAGGTTCGTTGCGGAATCTCCGGGCCGACATCGGGACGGAGACCAGCACTACTCGTCGACTGGGCTGAAGCTCTTCGATGTGCAGCCATGCCTGGTGGCTTCATGGTGTCGTGATCGACTCCGCCAATCAGCACCGGGGGCGGAAGCATGGGCGAAAAGGTTGAAGTTCGGGTCTGTGCTTCTGCTACGCTTTCCGCAAAGGTCTGAGGAGACGTCTGAAGCGGAGAGAGCGTCTGCGATGTGCCAGACTTGGTATTAGAATCCGCGCCCTTCATCCGTGGTGAGCCTGATGCCACAGAATCAGTTTCGTCGGTGCGATGCGCAGCGGTGAGGGCGCGAAGAGCGGTGGTGCCGTCACGTCTACCGACAGAGTTTGCGCTTTTCTGGCGCGAGAAGAAGGTATGACCTTTGAGCGGTGTGCGTGGTGTTCTCACAGAAGATGTGGAGGGGCCAGATTGACTTGAAGAGTCAAAAGGCGTCACGGGAGTCGAGATCGCATTGTCTGCAAGACGGCTCTGATGTGGCGAACTGCCACCAGAGTCGGTGTAGGCATCCGCGTGGAATGAGGAGGCGGTGGAAGAGTGATTAACCGACTTGCTGCGTCTGCGACCTCCGGTGAAGGAGTCGAGCAGCTTGGACTGCCATCTCTTGACGCGCTGTTTGAGCTTGGAAAAGCCTGTCAAGGCATCTTCGAGGTCGGCATGCGAGATCTCGACAAAGGGCATGTGTTGAGGATCGGTCTCTGATAGCCAAGCGGGGGCATCTTGCAAGCCTCGGGTGACCCACTGATGCTTCTTGACCTCTTCGAGCGTAATGCGCTTGGCCGGATCCTTTTCGAGCAAGCGGTCCAACAGATCCCGCAGCTGTTTGGCGTCTTCGCTGAGGCCTTCCGGGTCCGCATCGGGACATAGTTCAGAAGGGCTTGCTGGCTGGGCATCCGCTTCTTCGTCGGTCCACTGGGAGTGCGAATGCCATCTGGGCTTCCTGGGCCCCACTCGAACTTGGTCTGCGCCCATAAAGGTGGGGATCGAATAGTCGGTGCTGGGAATGACGGCAAACAGCGCATACTCGGACTCGGCAGTAAAAGGCGTGGTGCCAAACAAGAGGCAGTAAAGGGTGACGCCTAGTGCCCACACGTCAATCGCCTTTGTGACCTTGGGTCTTGGCGGTGCTGTCAGGACCCTTGCTTCGGCAGCGTCGGCTACAGATACACTATTCGCAGCACCCTTTGGGTCGATTGAAGGAGACGTCGAGGAGAAGGATGACATGCAAAGCTCGGGCGCAAAGAAGGCTGGGCTGCCGGCGGTCTTGGCAAGCTCGCGATCATCCATGAGGCTTGGATCGGATGTAGAGCCGGCCGGCGGTGCGAGCTTGCTGGAAGAGGAGGAGGCGGAGGATGACGCGGTAGCGCTGGCCAACGCTGCTGCCTGATCATTGGCAATCATCATGGCGTAGCTAAAGTGGGAAACACCAAAGTCGGAGATCTTGACTCTACGATCTTTGTCCCAAAGCAAGTTGGCTGGCTTGATGTCGCGGTGGATAATGCCTTGGTAGTGGAGATATTCGAGACCGCAGACAACGTCCCGGAGGATGCTGCGCGCCTCGTCCACGGTCAAAGTGGGCCGGCCTTGATCGTCTTTCCAGGTGATCTCGCCTCCTTCCATGTATTCAAGCACCATAAAGATCTTTTTGCTTTGTGGATCGTCGATGACCTCCTTGAGCTGAACGACATTGTCGTGGCTGCACTTTTTCATGATGGCAATCTCGCGTCGCACCTTTTGGTCTGTTGTCCAAAGGAGCGCCTTGCGAGCTTTCTCGCGCTCCTTCTCGCGACGGCGATCGGCGTCCCTCTCAGACTGTCCCCAGCGAGCTTGTAAGCCGAGGGCAGAAGCAGAAGGAGAGCGGGGTACGCTAGGCAGAGGGGCAAATTGGGTGGAAGGCGTGCTCACCACGCCTTTGACCGTGGTGGATGCAGAGCCTGTGTCATCCTGTGGAGAGTCTGTGTCAGGCTGCGACTGCTCGTGCTCCTGTGCGCCTTTGAGGTGCTCAACAGATTGACTTTCGGATGCCGATGGATCGAGTGCTGCACCAGATAGTCGGAGCGAATCTTTGTTACGATTACGGTTGAGGAGACCGAGTCCTGCACCGAGACGTTTGCGAGCTTCTCGTTCGACAATTTTGACAGCCACGCGTTCACCGGTCTCGAGGTCGCGTGCCAGGCGGACCTTGCCGTGGACACCACGACCCAGTTCGCCTTCGATGAGATATTGGTTGACCATGCGACGTCCGCTGGTGTGCGTCTGAATGTCGAGACGATGGGTTTCGAGGACATGCGGAGCACGTTGGGAACGCATCGAGCCATTCGGATTTGGGGAGGAACGGCCCGAGTCCGGAGGCGAATTGTAGGTACTGGCGCTAGCTGAGGCAAATTGACTGTGTTGTTGGGCCTGTGCTGAAGGCATTGTGCCCTTGGTGCCGTGGAGCTGGTGCTGAATGTGCTGATTGAGGAGCTGTTGCTGAATCTGCTGGGCATAGAGGTGGAGCTCATTGACGGCTGTACGGGCCGGAGTGGAAGATCCAGAGATGACGGAAGGCGAGGCAGAGGCAGAGCGGCTGACGGCATCTTCAACGGCAAGAAGGGCAGGCGAAGCGGCGCTCTGAGCTGAGCCTTGAGGATTAAGGTCATGGTTTGGCGCAATCAGTACGGGATGAGCGAGCTCCTTGGTGTCGGATGGTAGCGCAGGCGAGCTGTACAGCTGAGCGGGGGACAAGGTGGCATCGGCAGCAGCGGGAGGAGCCGAAGCAGCTACACCAGAGGAAGATGTACCAACAGCTCCGAGAACATGGCCGGCCATGGCTAGGCTGAGAGAGGGATAAGCGGGGCTAGATGCAGACACGCTGGAGTCGGTGGAAGAGCTTCCGGAAGCCGGAGCGTCTGCTGTCGATGGTGGAGCTGCGGCAGGTTGCGATGAGACTGGCGCTGTGCTATTGGTGATGGAAAGAGCAGATGGTGAGGCGGAAATTGGCGATGGAGCGGCAGCATTGCCGTGGGCTGTGTTGGTTGATGCCATGGTTGCAGTCAGCTGGACTCGTAAAGTCAACAAGGCTACGCTTGAGATAAGGCCTTGCTCCGGCAGATCTTAGGACCTGCTGCACCAAAGCGTACAGAGCGGCGGAATCGAAGGTAGGTTCAGCGTAGAAGCTGCATTGCTGATGCTGTACGAAACGAGCCAATGAGGAGCTGCCGTGCGGTGATTGACCAGGAAGATGCTGCTATCTTTATGCCTTGGCGATGCTGGCTTAGTTCTGTTTGATCGGAGCGAGATAGCGTAGGAGACGAAAGCAGGTTTCAGATCCAAGATACGACTGGCGGTAGAGTGACTGAGGTCCGACGTGCGAGATGGTGGTGAATGTGATTGCAACGCCTCCTGGGCGTATCGAGATGGAAGTGTGATGAGCTGCTGATCAAGTCGGTAATGCTGGTTGTGATGGTTGTGATGGTTGTGATGATTGTGACGATTGTGAGTGTTGGTGATTGAACGACGTGTGTGTGGAAGAGAGACAGGATGACGGTCGTGTAGTTGAGCAAAGGAGCTGGAAGAGCCGATTGAAAAATGCAACACAAGCCAGAATACAGGTGGTACAGTACAGTACAGTACAGTACATACAGTACAGAGTCGAAGAGGGGTAGCAGCCTCGAGTTGCAACTGGGGAAAAGCCAAAAAAGAAAGGGCTCGGTTGGCTCGGAAAGCGGACGAGGGAGAGGTGACTGAGCGTGCACAGTCTCACGTCTGGGCAGAGTGTTTCCCCCTCTCTCTGCAGCTGCAAGCCACACACTGCAGCAAAGCTCGAGGCGAGTTGAGCGTGGCCGTCAGCTGCCCTGAAATTGTTCAGTTAGTTAGTCACAACGGAAAAAAAAGGGAAAAGAAAAAATAAATGCGCGCTGTGGCCTTGTTGTGAGCACACGCGAAGGTTGAGCTCAGAGCCTCGGCGCTGTTGAGCTCAACTGTGACGCTCAGATCTCTCGTCGTCCTGACGGTGCTTTCCGAATAATTGCTATCTCCTCTAGTTCCTCGATGCACATGTACGACTTGCTCACGCTACCACTGACAGCAGAAACTGAACCTGCTTCAATGGCAAATATGCTAGCTGCGTTCTATGACGATGCTCTTGGTGAGGGTCAAGGAATAAGCGCCAAGCTATCAGCTGTCATTTTCCAATGCCTTTTTGCCGCCGTTTAGGCCGCACTAAAAGTTGTACACCTGTAACGAATCAAGCTTGTGCTTGATGCAATCGCACATAGAAGAGCGACACAAAAGCCCAAAACAGAGCTTAAAAATCGTCGCTCATGCCCGCTCCTCGGCGTCGCCCGACGCAGCAGAAAAAGGACATCCTTTCGACAGGGTTAGGGTTCGACGGTAGCACAAAAAAAAAAAAAAAAAAAAAAAAAAAAAAAAAAAAAAAAAAAAAAAAAAAAAAAAAAAAAAAAAAAAAACCCCGAAAGAGACACACAGAGCGAGAGAGAGAGAGAGAGAGAGAGAGGGAGAGAGAAAGAAAGAGAAAGAAAGATAGAGTGTAGGATCGGTTGCAGGTTGCTTCGCTCGGCTGTACCAACACCCTGAGACATGTTTTCAAGTGGTTGTGTCATTTTCCGGTATCAGAGCAGCACTCACAGTGACTCTGTGTGCGGCATGGCAACTTGGTCCCTCAGTTTGTTATCAGTCATGCGCACCTCGGATTTAACTTCCGATCTTAAAGTGCAGCTGCTGTTCCTTACTCTGTAGTACAGTACAGTACTGTACTGTATGTTGCTTTTCTTCTCGAGCATCGATGGTCTTGCACTTGTTCGCCTTCGGACGAGCCGCTCCGCTACAAACAGACAGCCTCGAATCGCAATCACATGAAAATGGCTCGCGACCACACAGACCATGCCAAAGCCTTGCCTAGCTTGGCCACTAAGACAATAGGATCAGAGTGCAGGGATGCGTCTACATCTACAATCCTTGGCTTTGGTCCTTTTTTCGAACACGCATGGAAACTTTGCAAGGTCTAACATGAAGGGCGGATCTAAATCTCACATCATCCCGATTCCACAGATACCTCAACGCTTGACTTGCCCGCTGGTACAGTACTGCTTCGGACCTCTCCAAGCCCTGTCTCCGTCAACTACATTCACTGGTCTAGGCCTTCCTTCGTGTTTTGGCACTGATTGTTGACACCCCGGCCTTGAGCACACGAATCGAAAGGTAGCTTCATGCATCACTCGTGATGGCTTCAGATGAGCTTGATTTGTCAGAAAGGGTCCTTTTAGATGTTTCTTCGGAAGTCGGTTTTCTTTTACACAGCTTCTTGATCTTTGTTGGAAATTTCCCGGGAAAAGTGGCTGCTAAGCGTGGTCAAATTTCGAATCCTCTCCTCCACCCCAACAGTAACTCAGCTCTCGTGGTGAGGTAACACTTGTGCCGTCCCAAAAGCTTTGTGTTACCCTTCCAACTATTACATTCGTCTCACGTCTTCCTACCATCATCCTTCCTCTGACCTTGTTTCCTAGTCATTCAACTTCATCATGAACCCCGCCGAGATCGTACGCGCCATCCGCGCCCAAGCCGCCTCCGACCAACATCCAAATACCAATAATCAATCCGCTGTCGCCGCGCTTATGGCTTACAAGCTCTCTCAGCGTCGCGATGAAATTCTTCAATCTATGAGAGCAGGTCCATCTTCCTCAAGTTCATCCTCATCGACACCACCTCCCGGGTGCCCTATGCATGCCAGCGCCAGTGAGGCAGCTTCGGCGCCAAAGCCAGCTCCACCCAAGCCTTCGCCACCAAAGATGGTCGCCTCGTCTGGAGGCCAGTGTCCTATCCCTCACGAGGATCGCGATGCCTACCTCGCTTCCAAATCCGCACAGCGTCCCTCCTCTGCGGCCATGGACCCAGCTTCATCCGCTTCCGCATCGTCATCCAAGCCATGGTCCTCGACACTCAACCCGCTCAATATGATGCCTACTCTCGGTCAAGCTCAGGCACCCGAGCAAACCATTGAGCTCTCTACAGAACGTGTCGTCTCCTCCATCCCCCGTTCTCGTTCTTCGGCCGCTCCTGGTGCTTCCCCATACGATGCTCCCTCCGCGTGCCCCGTCAAGCACGACAGCAGTAAGCCTTCGGAAGAGCAAACCGAAAAGTGGGAGTACCCCTCTCCACAGCAGTTCTACAATGCTCTCGTCCGCAAGGGCTGGGAGACCCCCGAAGAGCACGTCGAAACCATGGTCATGGTGCACAACTTCCTCAACGAACAAGCTTGGCTCGAAGTGCTCGAGTGGGAAAAGCTTGCAGGTGCTGACTCGTCGCGGGCCGAGCTCGCTCGCTTCCAGGGCAAGCCGGGAACCCTTACACCAAAGGCGCGCATCTTCCAATGGATGTCCAAGATCATGCCCAACACTTTCAGCTCCGAACCTCCCTTCGATCGTCACGACTGGATCGTAAGGAGACCCGACCAGGACGGCAAGGAGGTCAGATACGTCATCGACTACTACAGCGTTCCTGATGATCCGGACAAGGACGAACCCGAATTCGTGCTCGACGTCAGGCCCGCATTGGACTCGGTAGAGAGCCTCAGTGTCAGGCTTCAGAAAGGTTTCGCCGAGTGGAAGCAGGGCGAGGGCTTCTTCTCCGCATTTGCCGCCGAGAATCAGTCAAAGCCAGCAGCTTCGACATGAAACATCCAGATTCGCTCTCACCAAAACGGCTACATTCGGTCCACATCCGACACTGTCTCTGTTATCCAGTAGTAATCTCTGTATTTGTTGCTCTGTTCTCTTGCGCTTCTATTGGGCTCAATTAGACACCATTCTCTCAGCAACCCCAAGACCGTCTGTGGTAGATTTTGTTGCGTGCTGTTCTATGACAAGTGCTGTACGCGTTGATGAAAGGGTTAGATGTGATCATTGTGGCGTCTCAGACTCAGCAGCTTTCGTCTGCTGTCCATCGAGATACAACCAGGCAGCGTAGTCGGCAACTAGACCAGAGACAACGATCCAGCCAAACGTCGTGTTGGAGCAAAACTTGCGCCAGCAGTCAGAGCGATCATCTAGGTTAACCGTGCGGATCTGCCAGGCGAGGTGGCTTGCGGCACCGACGAGGGCGACGCAGAAGAAAGGATGATGGTGGGCCAGCGCATCTAGCATCGGAGAAGTCGAAGCAAGACTGTCCAGGGTGGAAGGCGAAAAGACGAGGTCGCCGACGGCAGAGGCTCGTGCGGGAGCAAGAACGTCTGCTGCAGTTGGAGCGGCACCGATGGCAGGAGGAATGGCTTTCGACGCGCTGTATGCGAATAGTCCGATCGTTCCGGCAGAGAAGGCGGACAGTACGGGTCTGGTCTTTTCACCAAACAGCAACGCTGTCGATTTGACACCTGCATGCACGTCATCCGTCTTGTCTTGATGCGCATAGATTGTGTCGTACACCAGCGTCCAAAAGATCGACCCGGCGTACAACGGCAGAACGACCGACCAGTCGACCGTACCCGCCACTGCAGACCATCCAAGCATCGCACCCCAGTTGAACGCGAATCCTAGCACCAACTGTGGCCAGTACGTGATACGCTTCATAAGCGGGTACAGCACCACAACGCCCAACGAACTTGCACCCAATGCAATACTGTATAGATTCAAGTTGACCAGCACTGCGAGACCGATACTCAGCTGAATGCCGAGGAAGCAGAGAGCTTGGAACTGGGTAATGTCTCCAGAAGCGAGCGGGCGTGTCTTGGTGCGCTCAACCATGCGGTCCATCTTGACATCCCACATGTCGTTGATCGTACATCCAGCACCGCGCATGACGATGGCGCCAACACCAAAAAGCATCGTGTAAAAGAGCGGGGTGGTAAATGCCAAGCCGAGGGTGTGAGAGGCGAGAACGATGGACCAAGCGCAAGGCCAATAGAGAAGCCATGTGCCGATGGGCTTGTCAATACGGGTGAGAGCCAGATAAGGCTTGATGCTGAAAGGCTTCTTCATTGGAAGTGTCGATGCACCAGCAGGGGCAGCTGTAGCTGCATTTAGAGAAGTGGTGGCACTGGCAGCAGATTGTTGCGATCGCTGGTTCGCAGTAGGCTGGTCAGTAGGCTGGTCAGTAAGCTCAAGGCCACTTGATGTGGAAGGTGAGGCTTGGCGGCTGGAGGTGCCGCTGCTGCTGCTAAAGTGCCTGACACCACCGAATGCTCCAAGACCAGCTCGAGAAGAAGGCTGCCGTGCTGAAGTCGAGTAATGGCGACGACCTTCGCTTTCGGGGAACTTCTTCTTCTTGGGCTTGAGTTTCGAGTGGTCATGCTGGACATTGTCCGGTTGGCCGTCGCCGTCCTTGTCCTCGGCCTCGTGTGATGCGCTTGCCGCCTTGCCATCGTCCCTATCGTCGGCTTCGCCATCTTCTTGTTCGTCGCGCACATCCTTCTTCGAGCGGAAGCTAGCCGCTTCATGATTGCGGATGATTTTGAGCGCTTTCTTGTTCTGCTTTCCAGCTTTGGTCTCGCCCTGATCCCACTCGAGGTCGTAGTCCTCGGCGACCTTTTTGGTGGTCTTGCGAAGATCTTTGACTTCCTCGATGAGCTCCTGGTACCGCTCGACGTTGAACCCCTTTTCGATGTATAGCTTCTGCTGCCGCCTAGATGTGGTCTCGTTCAGCACGGCGCGATAGGATACTTCACGGTTGTGAATGAGGAACCAGATGTAACCACCCAAGATGGTGCCGAGACCAGTGAGGTAGGTGACGGGCTCCATGACGTCCCAGCCGAGTTCAGTGCAGAAGGTGAGGAAGGCGACCGAGCCCCACCATGTCGTCAGAATGGCAACGCCAGCAAATGAGAGTCGCTTGGTTCCCAAGTGGGCGATACGGTCACACTCGGCTTTGAGCTTGACGAGTTGCTCAATCTGTTCGGTCTTTGCGTACAAGCTGGCGCGAAGGAAGCGGGTTCGATCCTCAAAGGAGGGTACGGTGACGTAAACGTTGCGTTCTCCTATGCGAATGACAAAGGAGCCAATGCGAGCAGCGTCACGCAAAAAGTCGCCAATACCCGTTGCGGGGGACCAACGCTTCCCGTCGGCGGCACGAGTGTGAAACGAGATTGGCGGGTCTCCAAGAGGATCGAGGAAACCTTGTCGGAGGAGCATCTCGCGCATCTCCAACTGCTCCTTGGTGAGATTGACGCGCTTGTCCTTGCGCTCTGGTGAAGAGCGTGGGCCGATGGACACGCTCACCTTGTCGCCCTTTTCGTTGTCCTGTGCTGAGCATTTGCCCGCTTGACGCTCCTCCTCAAGCTGATACCGACTGGGTTCTGGACTTGGGCCCTCTGCCCGGATTAGGTTGGCGATGTAGCTGAGCGGTTGAGCGCTGTGTAAGAGAAAGACAACGCTATGGGCGGGCGCATCGGCATCGTATTCGTCTGCCTCGACGTCCGATGGCTCGCCGTTTTCCGGCCCATGGAGGTTGGAATGCGGGCGATGGTTGACCTGGGAAACTGGTGGGCCTGGCGTTTCTGCGGCTTGCTCCCAAGGCTCGTTGGAGATGCTTTGACGCTCCTTTTCTTCGACCTCGGATCTCTGTGCATGTTGATGTCGTTGTGCTCTGGCTCTGGCTGACGAGTGCTTAGAGGACGGGGACGAAGGATCCGAGCTTGGCGGTTGAAGAGGTAGCGTAAGCTTGAAGAGGCTTGTCTTTGTGAATGCGAGATAGCCTTGGTCTCGTTCGCGGCCTAGCTTTACGTTGCGGATATGTTGGCTATTCTCATCGGCTGGTACTGCTGAGCTTGGATAAGTGGTCTTGACGCCTGAGGGTGTAGTGGCATAAGTGCGAAGGCTATTCAAAGGCTGCTGCGACACCAAGGCACTGTGCAGAGGCACTCTGAACGAAATATGACGCGACCGTGATGGGGAGGCACCAAGTGCCGGAAGCGCAGAGATCAACAGCCGTGATGGGCCAGGAGCATTGAGCTTTTCAGCAGCATTCCTACAAGTCGCTGCGATGTTTCGTGATCCGCCTGCAGGTCGGAACATCCGAAGAGTCATGTTCGACATGATCGGAAGCACAACCGATAGCAGCGCCGCCCTATCACAACTTGATGCTGCGGCAAATCCGATGTTGCGTCGACCTTTCAGTTGGTGGTGGACATGATAGCAGCAGCGTCGAAGGGAACGAGAAAAGAGAGGTGGTTTGTGCGATTTTGACTGACGTTGCATTTGCTTTGCCATGACAAGGTACTGTAGCTCGGCTGTCATCAAGGCATGAGCAACCCTTTCTTCTTGCAACGGTGAGTTGGAAAGTGTTAGGTTACAGTAATGCGGAATGGCTTCCTCGCCAAGTTTGTTTCTTGGCTCTTTTGTGTTGAGCGTTCGTTGCCTTGCGTCATGATGCCGAATCTTGCGACCTGTGGCTGACAAGCACATCTGGGAGGGTCTAACATGAATGATTTCAAATAACCCCAAAACTCAGTTCAGGGTCCAGAGACCAGAGCTCCACCGTGCATGCCAGGCAAGGCAGCCATTGTGCAGCGATGAATCATCCTCTCCTCCTGTACCAAAATGCTCGCACAAGCAGCTCGGCCTCCTTTCCACGAGGCCTGTTTAAGCTGTCACAGCGTACACCTTGGCATCGAAGCAGCCGCTGATTCATCTGATGCTCAGCCATCCCAAATTATCGGATGCTGGCCTTTGCAACCTTCTCAGAGACTTCAAAGGCTCGAGTCGGTAGGAGTCGAGACAGTCTGTGCACGGTACAATCGACCGTTGCAGCACAGTCGCTCATAGTGCATAGTAAAACTCTCATGAAGCATCGTCAAGATCGCAAGATTAGAAGCTTTGGTCGTTGCAGACTGCCACCTCGCCTGATTGTCATGCAAAAACCTATATAGTAGAGACACAAGCCGCGACGATACTCACGTCCTGATTCATCATCATCTCACAACAGCTCCAGATCCCCATCCCCATAACCACCACCACCACCACCACCGCCACCACCGCCACCATCTTTATTCATACAGAAACAATGTCAGGCCAGGGCGGTACGCAGTCTCCTCCTCTTCAGGGTCGCGAGAACGACCCCATGGGCCAGGTAAGTTTTTCTTAGCTCTTACACGTCAGAAAGCTTTGCAGAGCATGCTGACCGTTGCAGAATCCTGTCCTTCTGTAATGTGCATATTCAGTCGGCTCCTGGCAAGTCGTCCCAGGCTATCCCGGATGAGCAACAGCGCGGAGGCATCTTTGGCAGTGGCGTGAATAAGGGCGCCGAGAGTGGTCAGGCAGGCGATGCCATGAGCGGTCAGGGCAACCTCGAAGAAGTAAGTGATCTTAATCCGAGAAAGAACGAGCTTCTCTGGATCTTGGCAGTGACTGACCCTATCCTTCTATCGAACTATTCGCTCATTCCCAGGCTGTTAACAACGCCAAGCACGCCGACGAGAACCAGCCCGGGAAGTGAGCAAAGCATTGTACTTTGCACATCGCTCTAAGGGACTTCGCCAGCAAGCTGCACAGTACACGAAACAGTCTCGCGCAATTTCCTCTATCAGCTCGAATCATACCATTGAAGAAACCAAGCTGTACACCTCGAAGCGTTTGTGCAATATCTATGCTCCTTGACGAGTTCTCCGGCGAGATGGTGTGGATGGAGGAAGTTGTGGCCATGTTGCATAGGCGTAGTGTGGTGCCGGCGGATAACTTGGATGCTGGGGATGATAGTAAGGCGAAATGCCGCTGGTGTTGCCTTGATCAGGGCCTCCACCTAGAGCGTGGGGAGTAGTCGCAGTGTTGTGAGGGGCGCTGGAGTGCTGTGGTCGATGCGAAGCGCGATCTAAGTCCAGTGTACGTGAACGTGACTTGATGCGAAAGAAGGAGAGGAAAGAGTTTGTTGCTCCGACCACAATTGAAAAGCAGATGAGCGTGAAGAACATGGTCTTCCAGCTAACCGAATCGACAAAGCCGTTGAGAATCTCTGCAAAAGTCTCGGCTGTGACACGCGCGGTGCCGACAACAGCTGGGTCTCGGGCTGAACATCGCTCCCAATTCTTACATGCACTGGCGAGGGCGGGTGCTTGGAGGTCAGTGCCGCATCGGTTTGCCGTGTACGCAGCAGCGCAGGCTGTGATCTCGGACAACGTGTCTGTAGTAAGGGCCGTAAGCGAAAGCAACGCACACGTCAGCAGTCGACTCCTCGCACCACAAAAATGCAAAGACTCTACACTTACCCATCTCGTATGCGCGCACTTTCTCAGCAACGTCCCGCTGCACAGTGCGAACAACGTGGTAGAGAAGATAAAGGAAGGTCGAAAGAATGCTGGCGTTGAAAAGAAGCTGTGCGTAGCCCAGCAGGAGTTCTGGTTTGTCCATGTGATGTATGCCCGAGGATGAGGCAGCAGCTGGCTGATGTGGAAGCGGAGAAACCGAGTTGGGCATGATGTAATTGACCGCGTACTTGGTGATGGATCGAATGCGACTAGGTGTACCTCTACGGCGACCCACACCGTTCTCCGTTTCATCCGCGTCTTCATCATCGTCCTCCTCTTCATCTTCTGTGCCGTAAGTGGACTCATCGCCGCTGTCGCCTTCGTTCGAATGAAGACCTCGAGAAGCTGGCACAAGCTCGCGGCTCTGCAAATGCGCCAATCGTTTGCCTTTTCGGCTGAGAACGCTTCTCTTGCGTCGGACATGCTGTGATGGTGCGACATTTGCATCGGTCCGCGTTGCTTTAGAGGAGCTGTTGCGTGGAAGAGCATCAGCATTGCTCATTGAATCATCTGCGAGCTCTTCATTCGGATCTGAAAGATGGGCTCGAAGGTTGGCCACCCTGTGCGACGGCGGTGTGAGGCTCGACATTTCGACATCAGTCATGTCGGTATCCATCGGGAGCTGCGAGGTGGAAGGCTGAGCTGACCATGACTGGACGCTATTGCAATCAAAGATACTGGCTGCTCGAGTGGCAGGTCAACGGGTGCAGCGTCCAACGATGGTTGGCCGTGTCAGTAACGAGCTCAAGACCTGGTACTACAAAAAAGGCGGACGCATTACGTACTTTGAGGAGGACCAGGGGGCGATGTATCCATGGGAGCTTCGGTGCCTCGCTGCCAAAGCATGCTGTGCGAGATTTTCGATGCCCGGATGAGAGGCCAATGTGGTGTTGGTAGAATGAGAAAGAAAGGTGATTTTGGGTGGCTCATCCATGGGTCGCGTGTTGAGTGTTGGTCTCCAGCAAAATTCCGAGGCTTCACCCCCATCTTGAACGGTCTAACATCTTCAAAATTCCTCGAAGATTCTCCACATGCTTGGGAGCTGGACCCTGGCCGCATCGCTTCTCAAAGAGCACGTTTTGCTTCGGTAGCCACCATCGTCGAAAAGACTCTGCTGACCCCAGACATTTACCATCACGACTACGCTTGCGGCGACCAATAAGGGCAGCTCACCTCTGAAGGAGTCCGATCAAGAGTCGTGGAGCTTCTCGAGACAGCTTACTCGATCGACCTTGGCCACGCCGACACCACGAGCGACCGTGGCCATTTCAGAGATGCCGAACCACTACTGAAGAAGCACCAATCCAGCTCTAGACGACTCGGCAACTCGCCTGTCCCCGCCTAGCATCGACGCATTCCGATACAAGATGTCGCTTAAGCCGCTTACCCCGCCGCTGCGCTTTTCGACGGTTGCATTTTCTTGCACTGATCAGAACAACACTACAACAGACGACTCGGACCTTCGCTCGCATCCGCATCATCGCGAATCAGTTTATCGTGGTGCCTATCCTAAAACACGCAATCTGTACTTTCTCTCGCGTCTACATCTGCGAACTGTACTCAGCCTCACTCCTAGACCACTCGACAACGATGCTGGCCTTCTCGCGTGGTCTTCCCCCACCGACCCTTCATCCTCATCCACAAGTGTAGCGGTCGAGGCGTCGAAAAAGGCCATTCAGCTGCTTCATGTGCGATGCGAAAAGCCAAAGGACGAAAGCGGAGGTCTGACTCGTGAGGGTGCTGCCCGTGCACTGTCTATCTTGCTGGATCGTCGCAACCATCCTATCTACGTGCACTGTCTCGACGGTGTCGAGGTGACGAGCACTCTGGTTGCGTGCATGCGAAAGGTACAAGCCTGGTCAAACCCTGCCATACTTGCTGAGCTTGGACGGGCATTGCGCGACTCAAACTCTTCTGAGTGGACAGAGGTGCCGCCCCATTTGTCGTCATTCTTAACCAAGTTCGGTCAACCCGATGGCATCCGCCTCCCTCCACGCAACCACATTCCATCTTGGTTGTGGCCTGCACCGAATCCGCTGTCCATCCTAGCGGATCCTTACGCATGGGCAGGCTCGGCCCATCACTCAAATCTCAGCAATGGTCACAATCAGAATGGTTCGAGCTCTGGAAATGCTACCGCCGCTGATGGCGCAACGTCCAGAATCGTATCGCATCCAACTGCGATCACCGGATCAGTCGATAGTCAAAATAGAACCTCGCCGCAACCACCAACACATTCGTCTGCTCGGCATCACCGACAGCTGCCGATCCACCATCCAACCCTCAAACTTCATTTTGAGATCGATCCAGACCTCCCACCCGAGCCTGTTGCCACGCTGTCATCCGCACTAGCATCTTCCGCGGTTACGTCGTCGTCACAGCGCCCGATGACACCCTCTCGTCCCCTTCATTTCCACTCGCGCACTTCGTCATACAACAGCAATGCGAGCGTGCGCACTCCGCCGCATTCAAGGCCCGCCAGTCGAGCAGGTCGACACGCCACGGGCAGCTCCCATCCGCTTGCTGCCAGATCCGCGTCACAGGCACCAGAGGAAGATAAGGCAAGTGCAGCTGCAACACGCAGAGTCGCAAACAGTACAAGAGATTCAGCAACTGCTTCTCTCGTCAGCCCGAGCCCCGCATCAGCAGCACTGCGAGCCCCCGCCAGCGCAATACCTTCTGTCGCTGCGTTCCTTGAGAATCAGGTGCAAGACCCGGATACCAGCAGCTCAGCTTACCCCGCAGCGCAAAGCGGTAACGAGTCGCCGACAAGACGTCCGCGTTCGAATCTCAGCCTGGAAAGTCATCTTGACCTGCCTCATCGGGATACCTCGGTGTTCAGCTCAAAGCAAGATCCCACCACGACCGACAAGACGCCGACAAGCAGCATGATTATCGACACAGACGCGAACGTGGAAGCGGATGAACTCGACGTCAGCACGCCGCGCGCTAGACCTACCACCTCGAACAACCTCAACATCGGCATCGCGGGTACCATTTTCCACCACGACGACGACATCACTGATCACGAGGGCGATTCGTACTCCATCAGCCGAGCAGCCGCTTCTTCCTCGCGCGGAGGGATCGAAAGCGCAATCGGCAATGGCTCGAGGGTGGTCGTGCCATTGGAACAACGGCGTAGGCGCATAATGCTCGAAGAAGCGGATGGCGAGCAGACTCCAACCAAGGCGAATACATCGGCGCGAAGGCAGACTCTGCAGAGCAACAGTCAAGACACAAAAGACTTGTCTTCGTCAACCAGTTCAGCAAGCTTTGCTGAAGAGCAGAATAGGCCACACACTCAAGCCTCAACAAATCCTCAGCTCCGGGAGACCGGCCACGATCTTAGCATCCTCAGCCCTCGCATCTCAACATACGTCCGAAGGAAAGACCAGGATGCAGAAGAGATTGTCCAATCCCCGTCTGTTTACGGCGCAGATGATGAAGAGAATCGACAAGCTGGCTCTGGAGAAGGGGACAATGACGTTGACGCAGATGAGGAGGCAACAGGGCACGACAACGAGAATGAAGAGGAGGAGGAGGAAGAAGAAGAAGAAGGAGAAGAAGAAGAAGACGACGACGACGACGAGGAGGAGGAGGAGGAGGAGGAGGAGGAGGAGGAAGACGAAGATGAGGAGGAAGACGAAGAGGAAGAAGACGAGGACGACGAAGACGACGAAGACGACCTCGCATTGGAAGCGCTGGACTTGGAAGGCTATTGAGCTCTCATGTCACACTCTGACCTGCGCACGGCCACAATCCAATCCCAGTACATTGTTGCGTATAACTTAAAGAGTGCTGATGCTGTTGCTGCACATGCATAACAATACGATTCCACGACAAATTAGAGATGCTGATGATCGGGCTGAGATCTACAAAGTGGCGTCGTCATCTGCTGTACTCGACGAGGTGTCAGCATCTGTCGCAGCAGCTTTTTCCTTCTTCCCACCCAGGATCAACTTTTTCGGTTTGGCTTCCACTCCACCACTCCCGCTCGGGGCCATCGGAACCCCACCGGGGCCGCCGCCACCAAACATTGCTTTCCACGTCGCATGATCTCTCTTCTGTCTGACCCTTTCCGCTTCCAATACACCACCTGTCTTTCTGAGCACCTTTTTATCCACGAATCCAGCGAGCTCTTCGCTGAATTCGTCATTCGTCTTGGACGCCAGCAAATCTTTCTGCCTCTGTCGCTCGACTGCTTGCAGCGCACGCAGCCGCTTCTCGTGATTGACCGCTTGCGATTTGACCTCCATCATGACTGTCGACAGACCCTCGTGGCCCTCCTCAGGCAGAGGAGGAATGTACTTGCCACCCTTGCCAGAGCCGCCTCTGAGCTTGACTACCTGCTGAATGTTGCTAAACACCTCTTTGAGCGCGCCAAGATCGTCCCTCAGATCGGACAACAAGCCTTCTTCGTGATTGAGGAACTCTTGCTCGTCGACGATGTTCTGCAGCTCGGATTCCCATGTCTTCTTCCAGCTTGGCTTGACCGTCTGAACGTAGCTTTCGAGCTCCAACAGGCCTTTTGTGGCGCGATCGACATCCTCGACGATTTGTTTGACCAAGATCGGCCTGGGCTTGACACCGCGCTGAATGACATCGACACGAAGATCGTCGACCGTATCCTGGAGATCCTCGATGAGGGTGAGAAGGTCTTGCGATTGGGTGTCGAGACGAGCCTTGCCAGCGACGATAAAATTGCGCTCTGCTGCAACTTTAGTGGAGGCGATAGCTCGGACGGCACCCGACTGTTCACGCACTTTGGCGAGGATCGACTTGACGTCCCCTTCAAAGTCGGTTTGCAGCTGACGAGTGATGGCGAATTCGCGTCGAAGATTTTGCAACTCTTCAAACTGGACCTTGAGTTCGTGGGCAATGCGCGAGCCTGCCAAAGCCGAAGAAGAGGAGGACGCGGCCGTGATTACGCTCGAGTTCGAGTCTTGAGGCGAAATGGGCGACGACTCTTCATGCTGCGCGCCGGCAGCACGTGTGTTGGCGCGCTTTAGCTGAGCAACGCGCTGGCCGGCAGCTTGGAACTGTGAGTCGCTAATCTTGGTGGGTGTTGCATGTGCTGCCACGAGATTATCGTTATTGATCAAAGACATGCGACGTGCATCACGGTCGCGCTCAGCTAAAGCCGCTTTGAGCTCACGGATCTCGCGCGAGATGGTGCCAAGCGAGAGATCGAGATGCTGCTTGACTTGGTCGAGCGGCTCAATGTTGAGCGTAAGAAGGCTGCCCTCTTGAACGTCGCCGAGATCTTCGAGCTCGTAGGTGACACCACTGGCAGGATCCTTGACGTAGATGGTTGGGAAGTCGTCCATGCCTGGAGAGTAAGCAAATCGGTCGATGAAAAGCATGCGCAGTCTCGCCACGCTGATGCCACGTGTGACAGGATTCGAAGGATCAAGCTCGATGACAGCCTTGCGAGTCTGACGACCGAGTTGAAGAAAGATGTTGAGCGACGTTGCTGCTGTGCTGGAGCCAGCGCGCGGTGTCGATGAAATCTGAGTTGATGATACAGGAGCGGTGGACTCGTTCACAGAATGAATCGTCTTGACCTCCTTGGACTGCGACTCTGCTGATTCACCTATCTCGGAAGGAGGAGGCTGAGCATCGACGAATGGGAGCGATTCAGTTGAGCTGACAGCTTGTGAAGTGACACGCTGTCCAGGTGCGATGGGCGCAAGCAAATCTTTTGATTCTCTTGGCGCAGCTTTTGCGATGTTGGTGGTCGGCGGGATTTCCGAAACCATGCTGCTAGGCTCAGGAGAAGGCGTGCGGCCGTCTTCACGGCTGAAAGTGGACGAGGTTGGCGTCTTGACTTCCTCGATGGACTCGAACTTGCTATCAACGGTAGCAGCACTCTTGGAACGAGGAAGAGGACGTCCGCCGCTGATACTGTTGCTGCTGCTCGAAGAACCAAAGTAGTCGGTGGTGGTTCGTGCGAGCGTGGAAGGACTTGCGGCGCCTTCGAGCGCTGGACTTGCCTCAGGAAGCGGAGGTCGGATGACCCGACGTGCGCCGCTTCCTCGTCGTTCCGTCGATTTGCGTTCGGCGAGCGGACTGCCAGCACCACCAGCACCAGGTGGATACATGTTCATACCAAGACCTTGACTATAGCTCTGGCCGATGCCCATCTTGTTGAATGTATAGGCGCTGAATCGCTTACTTGCTCGACGCTCGAGTGCATCGCGGTTCTTGAGCGCCCTCAGACTGGGATCGTGTTCGGTGAAGTCGGCAGTGTCGACGGATGACTTGGGTGTGTGACGAGGTGATCGGGTGCTCAGACGCTGCGGTGTCATGCTGCTCAGGGGCGCAGGCTGGTCAGAGAGGCGCTCTTCCTCGTTGGACGCGGAATCACCACCGGAAGCACTTGGAGCAACTGTACCATCGTCAATGAGCGTGTGACGCTCGACGCTTGGCATTCGTGGAGTCACCTGACCTGACTCGGTCTCGGACGCATCTGATGTCGAAAAGGTTGCTTGAGGCAAGCCAGGAGACTGTTGCTCGCTGCCTCCCTTGTCTGTCGATCGATCACTTGTGGCGCGTGATATACGACTAGGTGGCCGAATCACGCTACCTCGACTTACTGAAGCATTGGTAGGAGGAGTCACAGATGAATCACCATCTTCGCCTGCCATTGGCACAGATGCACGATCTGAATGCAAAGCAGCTCCCGCCGAGCTGGCACGCTGGAGAGAATCGTGTCGTTGCGAGGATGTTGCTGCGGAGATGACTGCTGGTTGTGACTCGGTCAGAGCGGGTGCAGCACCTTCGCTGAACCCTTGACGAGATGCGCGTGGCCCAAGCACACGGCTTGACGGTTGCGGCTGCGGCGGTGGCGGTGTCGATGCCATTGGGGTTTCGGGCAAGATGCTAGATCTTTTTGCCTCCTTTGCCGCGCGCTGCTGCACGAGGAATTGCTTGTATTCGGCTTGCTTCATCTTGAGGCCTTGCAAGAGGTTGATGATGATCTCTCGGATTCGAGGAAGATGCACTTCAAGTACAGCAGGGGATGCCTCTTCCGAGAGACAGCGCTCCAGGCAGTCGCGGAGGTCATCGGGCACTGAGTTGAGATCGCTCATGTCGATACCGTAGGAACCGAATGCCAGCTTAGCAGAGTTGAAGTCGTTGCCGAGTCGAACGTAGATGTCGGAAACGTCCTCCTCGCTTCGCTGTCCGATGGACCACTTTGTTAGCGACTCAAGCAGCATCTTTGTCGCTACCAGAAGGCGTGTGACCGAGGATTCCATGTGACTGGACGAGTACTTTGCGGGAGAATCCTGTGCAATGCTGGATGCAGTCGAACGAGCTGAGGTGGGCGCATTCACTGATGATTGACTGGTCTGCCGCTCTCGGCGTTCTCGTTCTCGCTCCACCTGTCGTTGCTTTTCTCTGGCCCTCATCTCCTCCGGAAGCTGAGCTGGTGAGCGTGAGAATTGACTTCCACTTGGACTGTTCCATCCTGGTCCGGACGTCGAGCCTGCACTATTCTGGCGTGTCATGTACGACGAGCCATGTGGGCTCGACTCGTACGACGGCGAGCCCTGTCCGTCATGTGTATACACGTGCTGAGGATGTCGAATGCGTTCTGCGGTGACCGGCTGGCTGGAGCCTGAGAGACGATGGTTGCTGCGATCACCCGAGCCTTTTCGGCTACTCATGAGGTTGGAGAACATGATCTAGCCCGACCAAAGCGTAGCAATGGCGCCACGCTGCGCTGCTCACGTACACCGCGTCGGATCGGTGCAACGATGCGTCGAGGCGAGTCGAGATGGTATGGTTGCAGCGGGTTCGGCTTGCCGTCGATGGTTAGGGGCGGTGGTGAGTGATTTGGAAGAGTGAGCTATGAGTTGTCTGTGACAGGGCACCGCTTAGCGTTGCTCGGTCAAAGCCAAAACCAAAGCCAAAAAGAGGCCGTGAGTAGGTCAGTCTGTGGTCCAAGCGTGTTGCTTTTGCTTCAGGTCATTGCAATCGCGATCCCGATCGGCCCGATATGTGTGTGTTTTTTTTTTCCATCATTAAAGGGTACAGAATTGATCTTATGAATTTTGTGGAGTGAGATTGTGGCAGGTATGCAGAGCGATGCGCCTTCGAAGTTCAAAGAAGCGCTTTTTTCTTGTGTGCTTAGCCGGCGATATTCGCGGAGATTCTTAAATTTTTTTGAGCGACTCGCTTGGCTTCACTTCTTCGCACGTTCTTTCTTCCCAACACCACTATCATCTCTGACACAGGCCATTCGATTGTCTCTCAGCATGCCATCGACTGCCACACCGCCACCAGAGCTCGAGGTGCTCACCTTCTTGTCGGATCCAAACGCTCAGGTCCGACAGGTGGCCGTCAGCAACATTGTTGGCTTCAGTGCCAAGGACAGCCCCCAACGCTCCCTCCTCATCTCGAAGCACAAGAACCGAGACGGGTCTCCACTTCTTGGCCGCGACGGAAAGGAGGTCGACACTGTTGAAGATCTGAAGCGACTGTGCCAGGATCAGCCTGTAAGTGTCGCCCTCAGAATGATCCAGTGTCGCTACTGTTGTGCCTAGTTACTGATCCGATTTGGCTTGATGCATCTTTTGACGCACAGATCACCGCACACGATGCCTTCAGTGCCCTCATCAACATTTCCGACAGCCTTGTTCTCGCGCGCAAGATTGGTGACAAGACCTTCCTCGAGTTCCTTGTCCGTTATATAGCCGACCCTGTTTCTCTTCTGGCCGATTTGGCATGCATGCTTCTCTCCAATCTCACCAAGCTCGAGTCCATTTGCGCCATTCTTCTGGATCTGCAAGTGCAAGCTCGTCCTTTCTACAGCTTCATGGCTTCCGAAGAGATGGAGGGCGCTCTCAACGGCATGGACGTCGAGCCCAATGATCCTGAATACGCCGTCAAGAAGGCAAAGGCCGAAGAGTATGCCAAGAAGGTCGCAGAGCGGGCCAAGAAGATCGACGAAAAGGTACCCGCCATGGCTCGATTGCTCGACGCTTTCGAAGAGGGCGCCACAGTGGCTTCTCAAGGAAGCGATCTTGAGGCCATGAAGCAGCGCGCAAAGGATGCTGCTACCAAGGCTGACGACGAAAAGGAGCCAGAGAAGGTCGAGCGTGGACCAGACGGAAGGCCGAGGATCAAGCGCAAGACCAACTGCAACTTTTTGGCCAGTGTCTTTGCCAATACCACCGTCTTGCCCAGGGGCAGAGATTGGTTCGTGAGCCCATTGTCGGCTTCCACGGCAGCCGCTTCGGCGACAGCTCAGGCAGCGCTAGCCCGCGGCGTCGATGAGCAGGGCGCCATCCCTGCCGCAACCGAATACCCGGTCGCTCGTATCATGGCTTTCACAGAGCATCCTAACCTCATCCGCAGGGGAGGAGTCATCAGCACTCTCAAGTAGGTATTCGTTCGTCTGCCTCTCACGCGCACAGCTTTCCATTCTCTGAGATTGGTTCACCAGCTCACCTATTTATCTCTTTATTTCGTCGTAACACTTTCTCCTCCACAGAAACGTCCTCTTTGTCAAGTCAGCACACAAGCTCCTAATCGCACCACCACCTGCCCGCGATGGCGAAGACGAGATGCTCGCTGGTGCTCTCCGCGCCACCACTCGTCCACCCTCGTCGGTGGACATCCTTCCTTACCTCCTACTTCCGCTTTGCGACGGCAAAGAACTCGCTGAGGTCGACCTCGAAGACCAGGAGGAGCTTCCTGAGGAATGTCAGATGCTCCCTGAGGATAAGAAGCGCGAAAGGGACCCTGCTTTGCGTCTCATGCTTGTCGAGTCCTTGCTCCTACTCTGCACCAATATTTACGGCCGCCAGTGTCTTCGTGCACGTGGTGCTTACGTCGTTGTCAGGTCAGCGCACTTGGTCGAGCCGGACGAGAAAATCGCCGAGGCAGTTCTCAGATTGGTCAACATTCTCAAGAGAGACGAGTCGGCCGCAACGGCCAAGGACCTCGAGGACGACGCGGAAGCAAATGTGGAGGACGTCGGCGCCGAGTTGCAAGAGGAGGATGAGAGCGGTGACGAGGACCTGCAGATTGAGGAACTCTGATTTCGCACCGCTCCGGAAGCCGCTCACGTAGCTAAGCACTCATTACAGCTTCTCGTTTAGATCAAAATCTGATCCACTGATCATCAGCATGCAATTGTATTTTTACTCGTCCAAACACAGATTTTTTTTCAGCCTCGATCCGTTTTGGCGCCTGAATCGAGCCTCTACGGTCCGTTGACCCAGAGGCAAGGCCATCCTAAGCTTGTCGCGCTCGCGCTCATGCCCAGCACGCTGGTCCGGCACGACTCGGACCGTGAGCCTCGTGGTTCTTGTCTGGCTCTCTGCGTCCATGAACAGCGTCAAGCCTAATTGTTGGTACAATTGGCTCGGTCGAAGCCCATTTGGCTTCCGCTGCCAAGAGATGAGCATGTTCATGCATACACTTACGCCACAGATGAGGCAATTGTGTCTGCTTCACCACGGGGACTTGCAAAACACAAGTCTGATGCTGGATTCCGTCGGGGAGGGCTCGATAGGGCACTTTTCCGTGGCAAACCGAACGTTTGTGAGCTTACGGTTGCATCCTCAGTGACAGAGCAGAGCTAGTTGCCTCTGTCACAAGTGGCTCTGGCAGAATATGCGTCGACCACGGCACAAGAGCGATAGGATTAGTGCGGTTTCCTCGCTATGGTCGACACACGTACACTTCCTTTCCACGCCAACATGAGCTCACCTCAGCAGACAACGCCACATCTCATCCAACGACGTAGCATGGAGGAAGCCACCTTTGCTTCTTCTTCATCTCTCTTCTCTATCTGTTCGCCGTTCTCCATCCACGGAATCATACGGTGTCTCAAAAGCGGTTCTTGGCAAGCAGAAGCCGACGGAAGACAAAAATTTGTATCCATCCAACGACGCTCGATGGGAACAAAGGTTGATCGGACGAAGCCAACAGTACCCGAGTCGAGAGGGAGACGTCGGTCTCGTCTCGGTCTCTTTTGTTTAGCTTCATGGCGGATGCCGTTCAACTACGCGGAAGTCAGGCACCTTCCGAGCCTCTCATCTCCGTGCATCAAAGCAAAAGTATGAGACCGCACAAGCACCAAGCTATTGTGGCGGTAGTTGCACAATACGATAAAGTTCGAGACGCCAAAACTTTGATCCATGGTTGCACATTCTCGTGAGGGGTTCGCAGCATCGCGGAATCGAGGCAAGGATCGTCAAGGATAGAGGTTCCGAGACAGTGGTACACTCGTTTAGGGCAATGAAGTGGAACCCGCCACATGCGCGCTTGTGAGACTGGTTAGGCTCAGTTTCGGTCGACCAGAGCAGGCAAAGCAGTGTCAGCTCTGTTGTCATCTGGAAGGGTGCTTCCCCACCGGAACCATCGATGTGATGTCCCCATCTGTCGCTGCCCCAATCGTCCATCTTTTATCACTCCAAACTACAGTTGCTCGTCGTATCGACTTAAGACAACACTTTATAAAAGCAGCTCCACTTTATGACCTTGACGCCAACAGAAAGAGTGACTACCTGCAATTTGTCTTCGTAGCTCGCTTGGGCATTCTTTCACCAATGTGTTTCCGTTCAATTGCACCTTGTTCTCCCTCTACAGATAGCGGCTCATCCTCTCCATCTCAGCCTTTCCCACACCTCACCTCTCATCCGTCCGTCTCTACCCCCGGCACCGTTCCTCACGAAGGCTCCATCCGTAAGCGCGTCGTGCGAGCATGCGAAGTCTGCCGTCGCAAAAAGGTCAAATGCAACGGTCAGAAGCCCTGCAGCCAGTGCATCGCTTTTGCCGAGGAATGCATTTACGTCGATGTCAAGGATCGTTCAGCTTACAGTAGGAGATATGTAGAGTCTCTGGAAGCGAGATTGGCCGAGCTGGAAAAGACGGTGGCTATCTTGTCTCAAAGCAGAACGTGTAGCTGCCAGTGCCAGAGGAGAGAAGCAAGGGAAGGACCACGGAGAGCGAGTGATCCTGGAGCTGGTACCTTGCCCAGATTCCAGTTCCACGACGACAAGAAAGAGCAAAAGCTATCTTCAAGTCTGGAAACAAGCTCAAGCTCCAGATCATCAACCGATCTCTGTCCTCTTTCAGCATCATCCATCATTGCGGAAGCAAATTCGACTCTACACGCTCGCTACTGCATCTCCAGACAGCAAGCACCGCTGCAACAGACAGCTCTGACAGCTCCGGAGCCACCTCTTGAGCTCGACCATGACTTTGCGACTCAAATTAGCTTTAATTCGACGTCTCTCCCTCTGCCAACAGAAAGGACTTTCCATGATTTGCTTCACTCTTTCGCCACCCGAGTCCATCCTTTCTATCCAATTGTCTCACCCTCGGAGGCTCAATCGGCGTGGCAACAGATATCTCACCTGCCATCATTGTCAACGGCGACTGACCCAGCCGCAGCTGCCCTTATCTTTGCTGTCATGGCGTGTGGTGCTCAAGCACTCGGCACAGAAGCGGCTCCTACCATGCCGCATCTTGCTCCGAACTCACCGCTCGGGTTCTTTGGACAGTCCAGACTTTGGATCAAAATCATGGGTGAAGTCAGGCATGAAGTCGCGGAAACCTGGAGACTAATCCAGGTGCATGCCCTGTTGGCCCATTTCTGTGCTGGTCGCGGGGATGCTTGGTCGGCGTTCAGGCACAACGTGAAGGCTCAAGACCTGTTGGAAAGCTCCGCCCTCGACCGTAAAAATGTGTCCTTCCAGCAAATGTCTGTGTCGATCACCTTGGTCGATCATCTCGTCAGGTCTCTGGCCTTTCAACAGCAAGACCTCCTTCCGTTGATGACTACTCCGTCTGTCCCAAGCCAGGATAGCAAAGGCTACGGCTCGGACCTCTTCTCACACCTGTTCGAGCTCTCTACTCTTTGTGGTAGTTCCGGATCCTTCGGTCACACCCTGTTTAGGCTCCTGCATCCGCCCTCCGAATCTTGCGCTTTCGAAAGCCTCAAGATCCACTCACGACAACAAGATGCACTCTTGCAGGAATGGTATTGCCACCTCCCTATCGCCTTTCGCACCTTGCCGACACCCACATGCGATGCGACGTTGGCGATTGGAAGCTGCATCGCCTTTGTTTCTCTCTTATTCGAGCAGTTGCGACTTCATATCGCGCTGCAACACCTCACTCGTCGGTCGGTCGGGAGGGTCCTTGGTGAGGCCGAGCGATCTGATCTTGCACGATGCATGCAGATTGCTGGACGCGCCATCCAAGTTTTCCCAACAATCATTCAGCATTTGCCACCTGGTCCTTGGCTAGCATTATATGCGCAGAGTATTGCAATCTCTGGAGCATTTCTGGCTCTGACTGCGGTACGACAAGCCGGGTGCAATGTGGAAAGACTAGTCGCAGAGGTAGAGACAGCAGTGGCTGGACTGAAGAAGCTGGAAGAAACGATGCAAGGGGCAGCGGATATTCGGGCGCAGTTGGCAAGACTGGTAAGCGATATCAAGTTACAGATGAGGGGAGCGAATGTCAAACGCGAAAGAGGCGAGGAAGTGCAACGGGCTCCCAGCAGTACTGCCTCTACGGAAGGGATGGCAAACAAAAGATTCAGAGCAGCGACACTGCCTCAGAGCGGGCCTCCGAACGGCGTGTCACCAATATATCGTCCCGAAACTGCTCCACCGACGCAGCAGATTATGCACGGCGTGCCTCAACAGCCTATGACGCAGGCCGCTTCAGCACCATGGTCGACAACAAACGGCAACAACAACAGCAATAGCAACGACCATGGCTTAGAATTAGGCATTGGGGATCTAGCAAATCTCTTCCATGACTCGGCTACGCTGTTTGCCTTCCCAGGTCCTCCTCCTCCTTCTTCAAGCAATCAATCGCAGCAGCACCATCCAGGCGCGATCAACACCTCCGCCGCTCCAGGGATGAGCTTTGACCCAAATCAGGAGGCGATGATGGCTGGCCTACTGCAAGAGTTCATGGACCAACAAGAGCAGCAGGCACACCAACAAGCATAGAATTCCCATCTACCTGCTTTGTCAGGGCATGTCTAAGTGACTTGAACAGAATTCTACAACAATCGAAAGAAATTTTGATCCACAGCGCTCCATCTCGAAAAACAAAACTGGTAACATTATCGAAACAGCACATGGATTACAGAAAAACATCTTGGGCATAGTGATGAGCAGCTAGTGTGTGACTGAATGCCTATCGAGAAACAGAGATCGGAACTTTAATGAGAAAAAATGGCGGCCTGAGCATCATCCTCCGGTGCAACGTGAGTACCTGCATCACGTACAGCAGACAAGGAGGAGGTGGAAGGGGTGGCGCGATGTCTAACGCGGGCAAACTGCTTTTTGATTGATGCCAGGTGGTTGCGAAGCTTGTTCGTGCGCGAAGCCTCGGTTTGTGTTTCGAGTTGAGATGGTTCAGCGGTGACGAGACCGGATACGTCGAGTTGTGATGACTGCTCCTGCTTGATTTGGATACCGTCGAACTGGGAAGCAGTGGCGAGGGAGGGGTCGATCTCATCCTGAGGTTGAGAGTCATACAGGATGGGTCGGCTGAAGTTGGTTCTGGCGTTCGACATTGGTGTAGGGGATGCTACACGGCCATATTGGCCTCCGCCTTCTGTCAGGTTCCACTCCTGTTTAGATGCTTGCGGCACCAGGTTCGATGGCGGAGGGTACGCGAACTCGTCGCTATACAACACTGGGCCACTGGGAACTACTTGTGGCCGACCATTGCTAGCGTTCGGATTGACTACTGGCGTGGACTGGAAGCTTTGTTGCCAGCTTTGCCACTGAGGTGGAGCTTGCAAATATGATTGCTGCTGATACTGCCCACCCTGTGGATATGCGGCCGTGCTGTAGTCGAAGAGTGGGCACACCGGTCGATCATTTTCAGAGACGGGCTGGCTCAATATCTGCATGAGAAGCTCTTCAACGGCCCGGCTCTGGCGTGCTTCTTCTTGTATTAGCTGGTCGCTGCTGATCGCTGAAGGCTCACTGCCATCCACGAGAGCTTGACCAATAAGGCTCCCGTCGAGGCTGTAGACGTGTCCTTGTACTTGACCTAGATGATTGGGCTCGGAGAGGGCCACTACAGCCGAGTTGGTGTTGTTGACTCCGTGGCTCAGCTGAGGATACTGGGCCATATCGACGCTTGCGAAGGAATAAGATGAAACGGGCTCAGCTTGCTGCTGAGCCACCGGAGCTTGTTCCATGATATCGTAAGCAGCAGCTCCATCGATCGAGGTCTGGGAATACGAGGGAGGAGGAACTGCGCTTTGAGAAGAGGAGGGCTGCGACTGGCAGTAGTCAAGCCAGCAAGGATCGGGCATGCTCCAATCAGACAGACCACTGTAATTTTGAGGCATCGAGCTCGGATCTGCGTGAGTGAGGATGGAGAGGCTGACCTGATTCGCAGGGTCCAAGGTTGGAACAAGGCCACTGTTGAGCGATCCAGCCCATGAGCCTTGGGTGGAGGTGAGGTTGATAGCCTCCTGGCTGTACCACACGTTCTGAGATCTGAAGTCGGCAACCGAGCTGACTGTGGAGCTGCCGGACTCGGACTGGACGAGCGATGGAGGAGATGCATCAGAAGCGGAGTGAGTCGGTGTGGGTGCAGTCTTAGAGCCATCTTGGCCGCTTGTTGAAGGCGAAGCAATTTCTGCTGTTGGTAGAAATCCCTTCTTGGCCAGGGATGCATGAAGCAAAGCGCGTCGCTCGGGTGGCAGGGCGCGTTTGACAGCCTCGACCAGGCTCATTTTTGGCCTGGAATGCTGGAGCGTTGTGCCGTCGGTAGGTGCTGTTGCCTCGTCGGTGGTGATAGCTAGACCGATGGGGACAGGCGGAGGAGCCAGAAACACATGAGAATCATGGCGAAGATGGTGCGGAAGGAGCGTGTTGAATTGATCGGTAGCCAAGGCTGATTGCGAGGTATGACCGTCAAGCGATCTACGTGCCGAAGCCGCCTCCTTGCGATGCCGACTGGGGTAGCCGTAGGAGACTGAGCGAGTGACGGGCTGCCTACTGTTGTGAGCGAAAATTTGGTGTGATGCTGCGTGCAGTAGGATTGGCTCCGAATGCTGTGCCTGAGTGCGCGAGTGTTGGTGTACGGAGGGAGAGGAGGGGCCACTTGACGATGTGCGGCGATGTCGACTAGCCGAATAAGGCAAGGCCTTGGATCTCGCACCGTCGAGAGAGGCTCTCTTGCGCCCGCTTCCTGAACCTGAACCGGACACAGGGCCGCTGATGTCTCCGGGCGAAAAGTCGGTATCTGCTCGCTTCTCTGGTGTCTGCAAGACCGTGGAGGCGTTGGTGGCACGCGCAGAAGCCTTCTTACTAGCAGGCTTGAATCGGTATTCCGGATACCTTTCCTGGTGCTCCCTAGCAGCTTGTTTGGCTTTTTCGTAGAAAATGGCCTTAACCTCCTCTGATTCGTTGCGCCAGAGCTCACCGATGGTGCTACTCAGCTTACGCTGATAGTCGAGCTTGTCGAGACCGGTGCCCATGTCTGAGTGAGGCTTGTTCTTTTTCAATTCCCGCATCTTGTCGGAGCGATATAGGATAAAGGCATTGGGAGGACGTGGAATCTTTCGCAAAACCTTGGGGAGCACAGGGAGCGAGCAGTGTTCCAAATTTGTCTGAGATGACTGCGAATAGGAATCGCTTGGGAGTGACACCAAGCTTTTGGAGCGAGAGCGAGCATTTCGAGGAGGCATGGATGGCCCAGGTGTGCTCGAGGTATCCAGCGAGTGTCTCTCCATTGATAAAGCTGTCTAAAGAGCGAGATGTGCCGACGATGAGGTGAAAATTGATTGATCCTGAGAATATGACGAGATCAAAAGGAAATATTTTTGTGCTTTAAAGATGGTGTGACAGCAAGAAGAGGAGTGAGCCAAGTCAAGAAGAGAGTCGAGAGGGAGAGAGAGAGAGAGAGAGAGAGGGGGAGATAGGGTGAGAGAGGGAGAGACTGTGTTTTGCAAGCAAGCAACGACTGGGACGAGATTCGGATGAAAATTTGCCTTTTTGAGGGGAAAGAGAAGTTGTTTCGATCCTGATAGGGTTGACTTGAGCCAATGTCCTGCCACACAGCCCATACGCCCTGGAGAGGAGCAGAATAAGCCACTTTGTTGTGATGCGGAATGTTGTGATGTGCGGAAGATGTGAAATGAGATTGTGCGGAAAGCAGCGCGTGATGCGTCTCTTCTGAGATCACGAGATTGGATGATGATCTGCGTCGGATAGTGTTCGAGGTGGCTGCACGTGCCAAGAGTCTGTTTTGGCTAGAAATGAAGTGGTGGGGATGGATGCAGATCCAGTGTTCGCCCAGTGTTGCACTGTACAGTATGCTCGGTTGACATACGCAAAAGGCGATGTCACTGTAGTTGCGCCTTGAGGTGACTGAGTGATGTTTAGCAGGTGGGCTTGGAATTGTGTGACTTGAGGCGGAAAGTACCAACTCTGGTTCTTGCTCGGTCGTAGCAAGAAGCGAAAAGTCAAGACCCATCGAGCCTTGTTGAGAGCCTTCATGATGAGCAGCTTTAGGGCGGATGGAGGATGAGTGCGGGATGGAAGAATGGAAGAAGGCTACGTTACGAACAAAGGAAGAGGGTCCAAGCTCAATGCGAGTGGTGTACATGGTGCATCGAGTGTGGGTTCACAAAGACACTGAGCTAGTGCTTGCGTGTCCGAGAACAAAGGGGAGCCCAAAACAGTTTGGAGCGTGCCGTCCCCTTTCTTGTTCTTGTCGCCACGACAATAGAGTTCGGAGAGCCAAACTTACAGCTGGGCGCCATCATCGGCAGTCATTGTGATACAAACGCGTGCAGTACCCTGGTACTGTGGTCCAGCCTCCTATTGCTGTTTCAGAATCAACCTCGTGGCTGCGGCCAAGATCAATATCCAGCTATCCAACTCAAGCCAGCATAGAGCGGCTGTGTAGCTTTCATGCACATGCATCTGGCCCTGAAACTAGCGTACTCGAGAGCTGTAGATATATGATGATGGCCCTCTGCTGCAGCTAGACAGGGTCTTGATCGCCATATCGACGTCCAAGAAACAAACACTTGGAGCTGTCAAACTCACGTCAAAGGGTCTTCGCTTAGGCTGGGTCTCAATTCCCCTCTTATACTACTTGTGTGATCTCACATCCAAGGCCAAAAAAAAATAATAAAAATTCCCCCCCCAGCTCTGGTGTTGGTCTCTTTTTTTCCAGGCCGACATTTCGATGATTTTGGCGCGCCGGTTCACGCGTCGCGCAAAGGGGAGAGGAAATTTCAAGAGAGCTGCTTTGTGACTGTTGTGGTGCTTCATAGTTCGGACCCTGACTTTCCTAACTTTGAGCCCAGTCTCGCCTGCCTTGATTTCTGTTCACCATCATCGACCAGCCACACTTCTTCCTTTGCTCTCGACATCGACACACACTTAGCTGGTGTAGCCCTTGATAGCTGTAAGCATACGCCGTATCTCGGCTTTTCCGCCTTCAGCACCACATTGGGCTCTCACACAGGCGCAGCCACAACTCTGCACCTCGGCACATTGCCGTCAAAAAATTCCCACGATGGCGCCCGTCTCGACAGATACGCTCAAGCAACCATCGGCAGGCCCGTCGAATAAGCGTAAGATCGATCAACATCACACTTCGTCGTTCACCGATACGCTCAAAAAGCTCAAGGAAGAAGCCGATTCGAATCAAGAGGTCGACGATCAGGCATTGTGGCCACGTCCTTATCTAGAGCCTCTCGACGTCGACAACCATGCCGTCACCTTCCAGCAGATCGATATTGAAGAGCACCAGGCCGTGGGTCAATCTCCTGCCATTCGCATGTATGGTGTTACTGCTCAAGGTCACTCGGTTTGCGCCCACATTCACGGCTTTCTCCCTTACTTTTACATTCATGCACCACGCGGCTTCACCGCAAACACATGCAACGACTTCACCAATCATCTCAACGTCCTCTTTGGTGGCCGCGCTGTTCACACCTCCCAACTCGTCAGCAAAAAGAGCCTCATGGGCTACGCCGGCCACGAGAACGTCGCCTTCATCAAGCTTACCATCTCCGACCTTCGCAGCGTTCCAAAGATCCGTGGAGCATTCGAGCGCGGCGAAGTTGGCTTCAGAGACCTCTTCACGCCTGGCGACACTTGCCTCACCTACGAAAACATCGCCTACACATTGCGTTTCATGATCGATCTCAACATTGTCGGCATGAATTGGATACGTGTTCAGCCAGCCAACTACAAGCTTCGTCCAGAGAGCCAGAAAATCTCGCTCTGCCAGATCGAACTCGACTGCAGCTGCGATGCCATCCTGTCTCACGCACCGGACGATGAGTGGTCCAAAGTTGCTCCTCTTCGCATTCTCAGTTTCGACATCGAATGCGCAGGTCGAAAAGGTGTCTTCCCCGAACCCTCGGTAGACCCTGTCATTCAGATCGCCAACATGGTCACGCGGCAGGGCGAGTCAACCCCCTTCGTCAAGAACGTCTTCACTCTCAACACGTGTTCCCACATCGTCGGCAGTCAGGTGCTCTCGTTCAACAAAGAGATCGACATGCTCGAAGCCTGGACCAAGTTTGTCCAAGAAGTAGATCCGGATGTTGTCATCGGCTACAACATTGCCAACTTCGATTTTCCGTATCTGCTCGATCGTGCCAAGGCGCTCAAGTCGACCAAGTTTGCCTACCTCGGTCGTGAGCGCGGTGTCCGCACAGAAGCCAAAGACACCCACTTCTCTTCAAAGGCATACGGTACACGTGACTCCAAAAACACCGAGCTTCAAGGTCGTCTTCAGCTCGACATGCTCCAAGTCATGCAGCGCGACTACAAGCTCCGTTCCTACTCGCTCAACTCGGTCTCCTTCGAGTTCCTTGGTGAACAAAAGGAGGATGTCCATCACTCGCTCATTACCGAGCTACAGAATGCCGGTCCAGAATCGCGTCGTCGTCTTGCTGTATACTGTCTCAAGGATGCCTATCTGCCACAGCGTCTCATGGACAAACTCATGTGTTTCATCAACTACATCGAGATGGCCAGGGTCACCGGCGTACCCTTCAACTACCTCCTTTCTCGTGGTCAGCAGATCAAGGTGGTCTCTCAGCTCTTCCGAAAAGCCAACGAGGACAACTATCTCGTCCCAGCCTACAAGGGCGAAGGCACCGAAGACCAATACGAGGGAGCCACCGTCTTGGAACCCAAAGCAGGCTACTACGATCGCCCTATTGCCACCCTCGATTTCGCATCGCTATATCCTTCGGTCATGATGGCCCACAACCTCTGCTACACCACGCTGCTCGACAAGAAGACCATCGACCGTCTCGAGCTGAAGGAGAACGACGACTATGTGATCACGCCCAACAACAACTACTTTGCTACAAAGAAGCTGCGCAAAGGCCTTTTGCCCACCGTCCTCGAAAATTTGCTCGCCGCCCGAAAGCGTGCCAAGAACGATCTCAAGAAGGAGACCGACCCATTCAAACGTGCTGTCCTTGACGGTCGTCAGTTGGCGCTCAAGATCAGTGCCAACTCGGTCTACGGTTTCACTGGTGCTACCATCGGCAAGTTGCCATGCCTTGAAATCTCGATGAGTACCACAGCCTACGGACGACAGATGATCGAACAGACCAAGACCTATGTCGAGAAGCATTACACCATCGCCAATGGCTACGAGCACGACGCCGAGGTCGTCTACGGTGATACCGATTCCGTCATGATCAAGTTCGGTGTGCCTGATCTGGCCAAAGCCATGGAGCTGGGTGCGGAAGCGGCAGGTCTCGTCTCAAAGACTTTCGTTGATCCCATCAAACTCGAGTTCGAAAAGGTGTACTTCCCTTACTTGCTGATTAGCAAGAAGCGATATGCAGGTCTCTACTGGACAAGACCCGAAAAGTATGACAAGATGGACACCAAGGGTATCGAGACGGTCCGTCGTGACAACTGCCGACTGGTGCAGACCGTCATCGACACTTGCCTGCGAAAGATGCTCATCGACCGAGATGTCAAGGGCGCCGAAGAGTACGCCAAGAACATCATTTCCGATCTGCTGCAGAACAAGGTCGACATGTCGCAGCTCGTCATCACAAAAGCGCTGGCCAAGTCAGACTATGCAGCCAAGCAGGCACACGTCGAGCTGGCTGAGCGCATGCGCAAGCGTGATGCAGGTTCTGCGCCCGCTCTCGGCGATCGTGTCGCCTACGTTATTGTCAAAGCGGCCAAGGGTGCAGCGGCCTACGAGAGATCCGAAGACCCTATCTACGTTCTCGACCACAACATCCCCATCGACACGCGATACTATCTGGAGAATCAACTCGCCAAACCGCTTCTGCGTATCTTTGAGCCCATCATGGGTCCCAAAGCCAACACCATGCTCAACGGCGAGCATACTCGTGTCGTCCAGGTGGCCACATCCAACGTCGGCGCTCTCATGAAGTTTGCCGTCAAGACCGTTCAGTGTCTCGGCTGCCGTACGCCGTTGAAAGACCAGAACGCGCCAGTGTGCAAGAACTGCAGGCCAAGAGTCGCTCAGCTCTACCATGAGAAGTTGGCCCGCGCCTCAGCGCTCGAGGTCGAGTTTGCCAGACTGTGGACGTGCTGTCAGCGCTGTCAGGGCAGTCTGGCACAGGATGTGCTGTGTACCAACAAGGACTGCCCTATCTTCTTCAAGAGGAAGAGGGCGCAGAAGGACGTCGAAGACGCGGTGAATGTCGTACAACGTTTCGATACCACATGGTGATCTTCTGAAGTCCTATCATTTTCTCACGTCTCGCTTATTCAGGTCCATCGTTCTATGTGGGAAGCATCTATCATCGTAATCTAGCATATGTATTTGAGGCATTGGCCAATCACTGTGGGAGCATGAGCGTGCAACAAAAAGGTGTCGCATCTTACAACTTGGCGCCATCCTTCCTGAGGAAAGTAGCAGCAACGTTCTTCCTCTGAATCTTGCCCGTGGCCGTCTTGGGAATTGCATCGGTAATCCAGATCCTTTCGGGGATCTTGAACTTGGTCAGCTTGCCCTCCATTGCCTTTTGGATCTCTTTCTCGCCCAGACTCTCCTTGCCGTTGTGTAGGATGACGACGGCGCCGACCTTCTCACCGTACAGCTTGTCGGGCATGGCGAAGGATACTGCCTCCTTGACGCCCTCTACGGCGAGGAGGGCAGCGTCAACTTCGAGCGGAGAGATCTTCTCACCCGACCTGTTGATCAGCTCCTTAATGCGACCGACAAGCTCAACGTATCCATCGGAGTCTTTGCGTCCCTGGTCGCCAGTTCGGAAGAATCCGAGGTTGGCTTCCGTCTTGACGAACGATTCTTCGTTGGCTTTGGGATTGTTGAGGTAACCTTTGGTGACGTTGGCGCCGCGAACGCAGACCTCGCCAATGGTGCCTTGGGGTACTTCGTTACCCGCTTCGTCAAGAATGCGGATTTCGACGCCGTGACCGATACCGACGGTACCAGGCTTGCGCTTGGCGGGGGGGAGCGGGTTCGAGGTCATCTGGTGCGCCGCTTCGGTCATGGCGTATGCTTCGAGAACGGGCGCGTTGAAGGTCTTTTCGATCGCATGGAAGGTGGAAGGCGAAAGAGCGGAGGAGCAAGATCGAATGAAGCGAAGCTTGGGCACTGGGTTGGGGATGGGCGAGTTGAGCAGCATCTGGTGGATGGTGGGCACAGCGGTGTACCAGTTGCACTTGTTGGTCGAGAGCTCGTTCCAGAAGACACTGGCCGAGAACTTGGGAGGAATGACGGCACTGCCACCGGAAAGAAGCGTGGCGAGTAGACCACAGAGCAGACCGTGAACGTGGAAGAGCGGCATGACGAGGTAGGTGCGGTCGGCAGGCGTGAGGTTGTAGGTGCTGATGATGTTGCCCATGGTGGTATACAGGTTCTTGTGGGTCAGAGGCACACCCTTGGGTCTGCCTGTAGTACCACTAGTGTGCAATACGAGGGCGACATCGTCATCCTGAGGCTTCCTAATCTGTCCCTTCTTGCCAATCTTGCTTCCATCGGCCCGCACAAGCGAAACGCTTCCATGTCCACTGGGATCGAAAACGATCTCAACTGCATCAACACCACCGACCTTCTTGGCAGCCTCCACAGCAGGATGACCGGCCTTGAGGGCGCCCTTGGGCAAGAGGAGGAGCTGCGACTCGGTGTCTTGGAGGTAAAACTCGACTTCACCCTGCGAATAGTTGGGGTTCAACGGCGCAGCGACCAGCCTCTCGGCACCAGTGGCCAGGAAGGCGAGGGTGAACTCGATACCGTTGACAAGCGACGAGCTTACCGAAGCGCCGGGGGCGAGGTTGAAAGAAGCCAGCTGAGACTGGAGGTCGAGAACGAGTTCGTGAAGACGGGCGTAGCTGAAACTGAAAGGTGTGGGCGAGGAAGGTGGAAGGATGATGGCAGGGGTGGTTGCCTCCAAGCCTTGGCGAGGGGCAAATACAGACATGAGATTGGCCATTTTGATGACGATGCTGCAATTGTCTGTGAGCGGGTGAGGATGGTGGTGAAGGGGGATGATGATGATGATGATGATGATGATGATGATGAGTGAGGGGTTACACAAAGGAAAGGATGGCTATCGATCCACAATCCCAACTTTTTCAAGCGACGTCTGTGCGGAGTAAGGCTTTGGTGCCCCAAATGACTTTGGCGGGAACGGCAATCGGCGTCTTCGGCTATACTAATCTCAATGTCGCGTCTTATCCGCCTCAACCCTAGATCGGACCCGATCCGATTAGCCGCTCTAACAATGGTTAAAGTGACCAAAAAAATCGAAAATTTTGCAGAAATTGAAGAAGGGAAGAGTGGGGAATTTGGTGAAAATATGCACGACCACTCTGTAGCGTTGTCCAAATTTTTCCATTTTCTGCGGACCCTCTCTGGACAATTTCTTCCAAGAGCTCAATATCCAACCCTGTCTGCTCACCACCAATCACCGTTCCACACATACTCGATATCAAAAGATGGGTCGCAGATCAAAGAACAAGCAGGCACCACCTCAACCTCTGCCCGAGGACCGTCCTGTCAACAAGGGCAAGCGCAAGGCCCCGGAGTCCAGCGTCCCCGCCAAGAAGGCCAAGACTAGCACCACAGCAGCCGCCTCAGCGAGAGGAGCTCACGGCAAGGCACGCGCTACAGCTTCCGCAAACGCGTCCAGCTCCAAAGTGGGCGTAAACGGAAAGAGCAAGGCTCGTGCAGCTCCAGTCGAGCTACAGGAGAACGAAGACGAGGATGACGAGGAAGATGAAGAAGTAGAGGAGGACGAAGAGGAAGAGGAGGAAGAAGAGGAAGAGGAGGACGAAGAGGAAGAGGAGGACCCTTTGGCAGCACTCGGTCTGCCCAAGAACGGCAAGCTGACAGACAGGCAACGTAAGAAGGCGCTCGCAGAAGCTGAGCGACTCGAGGAGCTCCTCAAGAGCCAGGGTCTCTCACTCGACTCAGATGATGACGAAGAGGAGGCTGGTGAGGGCTCCGAGCTTGAGGAGGCAGACGACGACGAGGGCTCAGAGCAAGAACTGGGTGATGAGTTCGATCTTGGCGAGGACGACGAAGACCTTGACGCTGAGGAGGGCGACGAGGTTGAGCTCGATGGCGAGGATGATGAGGATGAAGACGAAGACGAAGACGACTCCGAGGCAGGCGGTGCCGAGTTCATGCTCCCCACATTGGAAGAGCGCGAGGCTGAAAAGATGCGCGGTGCCGACCTCCAACTCGTCCACATGCGTATCCAGGAGATCGTCACAGTCCTCTCCAACTTTAAGAAGCTCGCCATCGACGGCCGTTCGCGATCCGAGTACGTCGAACAGCTCCTTGCCGATATCTGCACCTACTACGGCTACAACGCCTTCCTCGCCGAGAAGCTCTTTGAGCTCTTCACCCCAGCTGAAGCCATCGAATTCTTCGAGGCCAACGAGACCCCACGACCCGTCACCATCCGCGCCAACACCCTCCGCACCAGGCGAAGGGACCTTGCCCAGGCGCTCATCAACCGCGGCGTCAACCTCGAGCCCATCGGTGCATGGAGCAAGGTCGGTCTCCAAGTGTTCGAGTCTAGTGTCCCCATTGGCGCCACCCCGGAATACCTTGCTGGCCACTACATGCTTCAGGCCGCCTCTTCCTTCTTGCCATGCATCGCGCTCGCCCCGCAACCTAACGAACGTGTGCTCGACATGGCTTCTGCTCCCGGTGGCAAGTCGACCTACCTCTCTGCGCTCATGCAGAACACCGGAACCGTCTTTGCCAACGACTCGAACAAGAATCGCATCAAGTCGCTCGTAGCCAACATCCACCGTCTCGGCTGCAAGAACGTCGTTGTGTGCAATTACGACGGTCGTCAGTTCCCCAAAGTCATTGGCGGCTTCGACCGCGTTCTCCTCGACTCGCCCTGTTCCGGAACAGGTGTCATCCACAAGGATCAGTCTGTCAAAGTCAACAAGTCCGAGAGGGACTTTGCACTGCTTACCCACCTCCAGAAGCAGCTCTTGCTGTGCGCTATCGACTCTGTCAACCCTCGCTCTAGCACAGGAGGTTACGTTGTCTACTCGACCTGCTCCGTGATGGTCGAGGAGAACGAAGAGGTGGTGCAGTACGCCCTGCGCAAGAGGAGCAACGTCAAGATCGTCGACACAGGCATCCAGTTCGGCAGGGACGGATTCAAGAGCTTTGGTCGCTCCAAGTTCGACGAGCGCATGGTGTACGCACGCCGCATCTTCCCCCACGTCCACAACTTGGATGGATTCTTCGTGTGCAAGCTCAAGGTCAACCCACCCTCAAACAACGCCCACAGCAAGAGTGAGAAGAAGGAGTCCAAGTCGACAGCAGCCGCAAATGTCGAGGGCGACGAGGAGGAGCAGGAAGCCGTCGAGGCAGATGACGGTCTGGTCTCGTTGGACAACCCAGAGGATCAGAAACTCATGCAAAAGTCGCTCAAGAAGGCCAAGTCGCGCCGCTAAGCACCTTTCATTCTCCATTTCCACACCTGTTATCATCATGCTATCGTTCAGATCCGGTTCCATATGCAATGTCGAGATATTTTAACGCCAACTCAATCACGCATGAGATGCCTGACTGTGTCGCACACCTCACGCCAGCAAGTGATAGTTTCGAAAATGTCATTCATGAGGAGAATCACTACACGTCATGTGCAAAGCTTGCACTTAGAGACGGGCGTTCTCAGGCATCATCCTGAGTGCCTGTCGGATACCCAAATCAGCGAGAACCTCCTCGGAACCACCAAGGACGGCATCGAACTTGTAGGTGCGGTGGAACATCTCGACAAACTTGCCCATGCCGGTCTTGGTCAAACCACGTCCACCAAAGATCTGGACGGCGCCATCGGCAACCTCGTGCGAAACACGGGTGCTCCACGACTTGAGAAGACCAACCTGACCAGCCAAAAACTTGGATTGCTGGGCGTATGACATCTTGCACATCTGGTAGGTGATGTTCTCGAGCCAGTTCTGAGCGGCCTCGACGAGCGAGATCATCTGAGCCATCTTTTGACGGATGACGGGCTGGCTGGTGAGGGGCTTGCCAAAGACCTTGCGCTGGTGGATCCAGAGCATGCACTCCTCGCAAACGGCACGGGCAGCACGGATGGTGGAGCAGCACATGACCCATCGCTCGTGGTTAAAGTTGGAGAGAATGTAGTAAACACCCATGCCGTCCTCACCGATGAGGTACTTCTTGGGCACCTTGGTGTTGTCGAAAGTGACGTAGGCGGTACCGGCAGTGGTCGAGTAGGAGGTCTTGATCTGCTTGGTCTCAATGTTGCCGCACGAGCGGGGGATGCAGATCATGGCGAAACCCTGTTCGGTCTTGACGGCAGTGGAGAAGTAGTCGGCGAAAGTACCGTTGGTAATCCACTTCTTGGTACCGTTGACAATGTAGTGCTCGCCATCCTCGGAGAGGGTGGCAGTGGTGCGGAGACCCATGACATCGGATCCAGCGAAAGCCTCGGAAATGGCAAGGCAGATGAACTTGTCACCAGCGAGGACAGGCTCGACAATCTCCTTCTTGAGCTCGTCAGAACCAAAGTTCATAACGGGAGGAAGCCCGATAACCATGCCTCCGTTGAGACCGTCACCGAAACCACGTGCACCGGTTCGGACGAGCTCCTGAGTCAAGATGAGCTCGTGGAAGTAGTCAAACTCCTCGCCCTTGATGCCCGCAAAGAGCTTGCGGCCGTGGAGGTGCTTGCCGGGACCCATTCGCATGGCGTTGATACCGTTCTGGCCCATCATCTTGACGAGCTCTACGTCAGGACGCTTGCCGCTGTCTTCACATCGCTGAGCAACCTCGACGACGTGCTCGTCGACAAACTTGCGCCACTCGCGCTGGAGGTGACGGTGCGAGTCATTGTAGTAAGGCGAGTGGTAGGCGGTCGAGAGCCAGGTGGGCTCGGCGTAAGGAACGCGCGAAGGGCTGCCCAAGGGGTCGGGCTTGAGCTTGGACTCCTCGCCCTTGATGGTGCCGATGATGAGACGCTGGTACTGGGGCTTGGCGAGAATCTCGCGACGGTGGAGACCGAAGAAGGTCTCGGTGGCGTCCTGACCAGCAACCTCTTGATCGTGGAAGACGTTCTCTCCACCAGGGTGGAGCTCGGAGAATTTGGAGACGTTATAAACCTCGGCGTCGATGACAATCCAGAGATCGCCGGCCTTGTTGTGCTTGGCGACTTCGTCGCGGGTGTATTCCTTGCGCTGAGGGGCGGAAGAGCCCTGCTTCTGTGCCGACATTGTAGGGGGGGATTGGGGTGTATGCGGTTGTTTTGTGGTGAAGAAGAGGAAAGAGTGTAGTCGACTTGTGATTGTGATCCGGAGTTTGACGGGTGAGATTGTCTGAAAGGTTGGTGGAGGGACGATGAGGAGAGACGATACAAGAATGTGGTCGGGAAGGAAGGAAAGGAGGAAGGAAAGGCAAGACGATCAGTGGCGATGGAGTAAGAGAGGGGGCATTCAGTGATTGATTGGGTTGACAGGAGGGGCACACGAGCACTCGACGGTTCAGACTGAGACAGAGAGACACAGAGGAAAGGAAGAGAGGACGCATACCGTGCAGTACACTTGCTCAGTGATACTCGGCTGCTTTGAAATCACAGCGACAGCAACGCGGGAGGAAAAAACAAAAATAAAAAAGACAATTCACGCGGATGCGGGGTAAGCATCAGCTGAGCTTTGGAAGGACCGAGCGTCTTGAGCATAGTGTATACCTACAGTGTAGCAGCCACTCTCAGTGCTAGGTTGGTGGCGCGCACAAGCACCAACATGGTACAGTCGTGTCACCACAGTGTAAGCCTGGCTGGTCTCCTTGCTGCCCACTCGGCAGACAAGTACAAGCGCGGATTGAACAGCATTTCGCTTAAGTGACCGTTCGTTCGTTCGTTCGTGCGTTGGTCCGTCCGTCCATCTGTTCGGCCCGCTGAGACCAATCTGGTTTGAGGGATTCCAACAACTCTGCTGTGACTGAAAGCTTACGATACAGGTACGAGCAGTGTATTGCTTTGGAAGCTAGGACATGTCGGTCCTGTTTTGTGTAATGTAGAAAGAAGGGATATGGCCAATTCGAACCGGTGAAACGGAAGTGCTTGGACCGGCTTTTTGTGGTTTGCCCCTCTCAGGGTCACCTCGCCTAAAATCACAGAATTGAGGCGCCGAATGGCAAATGGGCCCTTTTGTAATCAGACTCAGCTGCCATTTTTCACGCTCTCTCTGTCGATCCACGCAAGCTTAGGACCCCTCCTCCTCCTCCTCCTCTTTGGACAACATCAACTCACATCCACACCCATTTCTACACATTCGGAACTTGTCCTGACAGTCCTGGCATGTGTTGACATCGACAACAACACCGACCAAATCTGCAATCGAAGAGCAAAAAAAAAAAAAAACGGAAAGCCTTTGGGCGTGAACTATCGGTCTTGCGCGCGCGCCCATGTCTGTCAAAGGCTGCAAATGTCCCGGAGCACTTTCCATCTTTGCGCGTGAAATGCAATCGGCACCCTTTTGTTTTTTATTTATTTACTTTTACTTTTTATTTATATATATATATTTTCACTCGTCCGAGTCGTTCATCGCTCTCCTGAACGCTTTCCTGTGCGTTACCATTCCAATCGCCGCTCAACCTTTTGCTCACCACTAGAGCCAGACATAGCAGTGCCAAGTCTTTGCGTTTTCGACCGCAAGCCACTCGAGGCGGCAGAGTCGGTTCACCGCCTCTTCCAGGACAGATCGCCCCGAGTCGCGTCCCGAGGTGTGCTACCTAGCCTACGACGCGCTCAGTGATGCATGTGTCGAAGAATGCGTCGTTCATCATCGGTGGGCCGATGCATGTCAGGGCACAGACTTGAGCGAGGGGCTCGAGTACGACGCTATTCGAGGCGTGAGTGAACGGCAGTGACCCAGTCAAGATCTTAGCTAGACACACGTTCAGGCCGAGCTCGCCGATTGATGTGGACGTGGCTAATCGATATGCGGACCACAACGAGCTGCTGGATTCTATGCTATCCATGTGGCAGTCGTTCGGAAAGGATGCAATTGGCAAGATGCACATTCTGGCTTCCGCTTACCCTCTTCCCCATCAGACTGTCGAAGAGCTTTCGAAGCGTGCAAGGCATAGCGACGGCGGCGAGAAGACGATCTGAGCTGCACATGAACCCTACTGGCTCAACGCCTTTTTGAACAGCAACGAACCAAAGATCGGGCTTTCTTCTTGGCCCGTCTGTACATCGTTGAGCGTCATAGAGAGGCAATGTTGTGGATGTTGTGGAGTTGAGTTGTCGCCAAGTGCGGTGTTGTCGAGGCAAAGATTCAAGAGGCGACAAAGCGGGTGATGTGGGACGAGCTCAGCAGCACAACAGATTTTCAAGCAGCTGAGGACAAGGTCCATGTTCGGAGACCAAGCAGGAAAGTCGAGAGACCAAGATATGCAATCGTTCGACAAAGCTGGTGTACCAGCACCGAAGAACACCGAATACTCGTTCTCATTGGAATGCGCCTCTAGACTGCCGAAACAGCTCGAAGCGGTAGACAAGGTGCTCAACACCGCCGAGTCGACCACTTTTGTCTGCCTCAATGACGACGTTAAAGAGTCGGAGGAGGCCAGTCGCGAGCTGAATGGTATCATGAAGGATTGCTTCTCCCGTCATTGGAGCCAGAAGCTTCCTGGAAAATTGTAGAGCCTTCAACAGCATCGCATTGTATATCGCATCCCATCCCATTTCACAAAACAAACTTATTCAGCCAGGTTCGGATCCGTTTCTCGGGTGTCGGGAAGAGCAAACTGCTTTTGGCAAGGATGTGGACGTTTGTATGATTGCCTAACACCGTAAGATTCAAAGTTTGATGCAACAAGGTGTGGAGGCAAGCGCAGCCGCTATCCGGATTTTAGTCTTCCAAGGCTCCGGAGGCAAGCTCGACGCGCCTCTGAAGCTGACGGAGAAAAGCGTCATTAAATCCCAAGTCCGGTCATAACAGTCATGTTGGCGGGGCACGGGCCTAAAGTTTTATGCCACAAAGTAATGTCAATGAGCCGCTTGTCAAAGTATAAGTATCAAGTTGAACAAGGTCCAACATTTCACATTCCGCTTTGAATCCACCCGCAACTCTTTCTCTTTCTATCTCGACGTCGTCAGCTCTATTCTGGCTCACGGCACTCCCATCCCTTCGCCCGCCATTCTCGCTCGATCAGCGCTCAGAACGGCCGCCTTCCCCAAGCAGGCCTCTTTGCTCACTCTTCGCTGCTACTCTTCGCCCTCCACATATCCTGTGCGAGTGTATCAATCGCTTTCGACTGATACCGCAACAGAGCCTGTCGCACGCCGCTTTGGTACCTCTGCAATTGCTGCTTTCTCGCCCTCCAAAATGTCTGAAGACAACTCGAAGAAGGACGGCTTCGCCAACTGGTCCAACAAGGACGGCCATTTCCGTCGCCAGGAGTCCACTTTCCGAACCAGCATTGAAAAGGGTGGCAAGCACCAGCCCGAAGTCGGACGATATCATCTCGTTGTCGCCCTCGCTTGTCCATGGGCTCACCGCGCTCTGATTGTGCGCAAGCTCAAGGGCATCGACCGTGTCCCTGACTTGCTCCCTGTTCACGTTGTTGACTCGTTCCTCGGCAACGAGGGATGGAGCTTCGTACCTTACGACGAGCCTGCCGGTCTTGGTGTTCCTGGTACAGGCATCCACATCCCCGGTCATGAGGACAAGAAGCGCATTCGAGAGCTCTACCATGCAGCTGACCCCAACTACTCGCAGCGCTGCACTGTCCCCATCATCTGGGATACCAAGCTCAACACCATCGTCAACAACGAATCCAGCGAAGTCATCCGTAACCTCAACTACGCCTTCGACGACTTTATTCCTCAGGAGTTCCGCGGCGTCACCTACTACCCCGAGGATATCAGTAAAGACATCGACGCCTTCCACGAGTGGGTCTACCCAACCATTAATAACGGTGTCTACAAGTGCGGGTTCGCCACCTCCCAAGAGGCGTACGAATCCAACGTTGGCCCACTCTTCGAGTCGCTCGACCGTGTCGAGAAAATGCTGCAGGACGGCCGAACCTACCTCTATGCCGACAAGCTCACCGAAGCCGACATCCGTCTCTACACCACCATTGTCCGCTTTGACCCGGTCTACTTTACCCATTTCAAGTGCAACTACCGCACCATCCGTGATGGCTACCCCCACATCAACAGATGGATGCAAAACCTCTACTGGAACAACCCCGCCTTCAAGGACACAACTGACTTTGACAGCATCAAGGCGCACTACTTCCAGAGCCACACTAACATCAACCCGAACAGGATCATTCCTGAGGGTCCTGTGCCCCACATTCTGCCCTTGAGCAAGTGATTGTATTGTACTCGTAGCTGTGATACCGGATTACAATCGTTGTATACCACTGCTGCTTGGGATTGAGAATTGTGTGAGATCAGAGTGCGTCATGAGGCCACTCGAAGATTGCGATGAAGGGTGCAGGCCCAAGGATCGCGTGTCGATCGGCTCGGACAATTTGGTGTAAGCGAGCCTTTTTCCAAAAAATCAGTAATGCACATCCTTTTGCCAAACTTCGGAATGGTTGACCCGTGCATGCCTGGTCCCACCATCATCACCACCTCCCTCCTTGTCCACCATCATCTCTCATCCTCGAAAACAACGGCACTTCGGGATGAGCCAATCCGGCCAAGCCGACCAGCCTGCTGCTGTCGCCTCAGTGGCCCAGGACAAGGCACCGTCGTCTTCGGCCGCTCCAATCAATAATACCAACCTCGTTCTAACCGCGCTGACCGCCGGACTCGGTCTCGCTTTGCTCACCATTGGACTATGGGACGCCATTCTCGTTGTGGCTGTGGCGATGCTTCTCGTTTGCAATCCCTGGATACGCACCTTGCTCGAGCTTCCTAGCACGGATGGCAAGCGCGGGCTTAGCACTTTTGACCCGGCTCGCTACCTTCTCCCGTACACGTCCGGCTCTGCTTCAGAGACAACTCATGCTTCTCAGGGCCAGGATGAAGACTTGTTCTCATCTAGCCCAGAACACGATCCACAAATGCCGACCGAACAGCTCTACTCGCTCACAGTCATGCCAGACCCACTTCGAGAGAGCAGCCAAAAGATGATTCGTTTTGTCATCCGCGACTTTGTTCAGGGCTGGTACGACAACCTCACCTTTGCACATCCCAATTTCCTCATCTCAGCCGAAGCCAACGTCTCGCACACCGCCGCCAGCATCTACCTCCGCTCCCGACAGCTCAAGAGCGCCAACACCGCCGCCGAAATCCTGCTCACCGTGCAGAGTGTCGTCTTGTCTTCATTACGGCGTCGACGCACCACTTCCTCGGCACGCTCAACCTGGCCCAGCACCGCCGCTCGCGTCGATGCACTGCGAAAGGCCGTTCGTAAGCTTCTTTCTCGCAACCTGGCGCCTGCAGAGCGCTCCAGTCCCGTTGTCATGCTTCTCTTGACAGAGATCCTCGCCAAACAGGCGTGGCAGGTCGTGCAGACCATCGGCGATCCGGACTTTATCAATCAGAAGATTGTCGAGTTTGCAGAGCCTGCTTCAGAAACGAGTCTCGAGGGTCAGGCCATCTCACCTGATGAGCTCGAGCGGCTCAAGGGTTTAGACACAGCCGCTATCGACCCACGATTGGCGGAGCAGCCCGCTTCTGCTGACTATCCTGTGCCTTTAACATCTGCTACAGTACCGCGGTCGAGACCAGTATCTGGCGATCTGTCAAAGATGCAGTCTCCAGCGTCCAGCCGCGCTGCTCCAACCCAAGCTTCTCGCCAACACTCTCCTGAAGCGCACGCACCGCAAAGCACAGCACCTATCCAGCCTTCCGTTCTGGACTCTCGCTCCTCACACAGGTCCGCTTCGAGGGCTCCTGCACCCTTGGAACCGCCTCGTCCGCGCGTGACGCCTCCGAGAAAGTCAAACAGCTCAGGGCCGCTCTCAGCGCTTGGCGGCTTTGCTACCGGTGCGCTGGGTGCTTTGGCAGATGCAGCAGAGCGTGCGGTGGATGTCGTGGGTGGTACTGTTGACGAGTTTGGCAACCTGCTCATGGTTCCGGCTGAGTCCTCAACCCGCAATCAGGCCAATGTCAGTGCTAGCCACAATGCAGACGGGACCAACTCTCCCCGTCGTCGGTATGCAATCCTTGCAGAGAGGGAACAGGACGAAGTTAGCCCCAGCAGAGGGTCTCAGAATCGCCGTGCGGCAGGCAATCTTTCAACAGACAGCTCAGCTCCTGCATACCATCTCGATGTGCCTTCAAGCGTGGATGAGCCGCCGCTCCCTGAAGCGTTGCGACAGAGCTTGTGCAACAGTGGCAGTGCCGGCGCTTTCGAGATTCCTGACACGCCTGAGCGCCAATCCATGGATGCACCTTCCATCGTTGCCCCAGCCCCCGTCGCCGCTGCGCTACACTTCCCCAGCCGCGACAGCTTCTCCATCGACGAGCGCCAAGAGGACGAACAAGCCTCGCTCGCCGCCATGCACGCTCTCCTTTCCGACCGCAGTGCCCAAGCGTACGAAGCGTTCGAAAACTTTCTCGAGCAGCCCAACAACCGCTTTTGCGCGCCTAACGAGGGCGAATCACTGCTCCGCCTCCATACCCAGCTCAACACCCTTGCGAGTATCATGGAATTCGCCACGCTCGACGAGCAGACATTCCGTGCCGACGCGAGCACTATTCTCACCAAGGCCCTCGAGCAATTGCCCAGTACGCTGCCTCCTACACACGATGGGCAGCGGCCGGTGCTGGTGAGGCGCAGCGCGCAGCAGGTGCTGACGAATCTCGAGTGGTGTGCAAACATGGATGTGGTGGAGCCGCTCAGGGAGAACATCATCGCCAGATTGGTGCAACTGCACAACGCGTTTATGGTTAGCAGTGGAGCATCAGCTCCGCCGAGTCAGCCGCAGAGTGAGCAGTCGAGTCCCAGTAAGACAAGGTTCTCAGCCACACTGCCAAGGACGGACTCACCAGAGCCGAACCAGCTGCGTGCGTTCTTGGACAGAGAGAACAGGCCCAGCTTCTCGAGCATGGATTCGGAGAGGGCGGCATTCAGGTATGAGCCGAGGAGGAAGACTACAGCGCCCAATGCAAATGTGACTTTGTTACAGCCAGGAGCACAGACGCCGCCACGCGCTCCTTCGGTACCACCTGGACCAGGTGGAGCGCCAGTAATGGGCCCGCCATCAGGACCGTCCAGGCCCATGTCGGTGCCTCCTCGTGTGCCGTCTGCTCCTCCAAGGCCGCAGCAGATGGTGGTGCCTGGATCGTCAACACTCGCTGTTGCACCACCATCTCAAGTGCAGAGAAGCAGCACCGATTCATCGCCCACCCAAGCACATCCTCGAACTAGCACAGACGCCAACCATACCCCCTCGTCGTCATTCAGCGGCACCGTAATCAGCGTCACCGACATCAGCGCCAACGCCGAGAGCAGCAAAACCGTTGATCTGCGCACCTTTGAGGTGATGATCTCTGTCGAAGGTGTCGCTGACCCTAGCGATGCAGCTTCGACTACGAGCCCAGACGGTTTTGTCCTCGTTCGCCGCTGGCACGAGTTCGAACAGATGGACGCCGAGACTCAGCGCCAGCCTCGCTCGAGCAATCCACTCCCTCGTCTGCCTGCAGTCAAGGGGCGGAAGAGCGCCGAGATGTGTCGCTTGCTCGAAGCGTATGTGTTTGAGCTGCTTTTGCCAGCGAATAGAGCGCAGCTGGCAGACATGGCGGGTGCAAAGAGATTCTTTGATAGGACGAGGGCTGGTGCTTCTGCCGAAGATCTTAGGCGGAAAGGCGGTCCAGGTGCGTTCTTGGGCGGCATTGGTAAGGGTATCGTCAGCGGAGTCGGCATGGTCGGCAAGCAGGCAGCAAAAACAAGTGCTACCGGTATCCAGGCTTTGTCGACATCCACAGGCGGCGCACGCAATGCTCTCGAAGCACCCTCAGAACACGCATCGCCACTTCGACCTGGCTCTACCTCGGATGCACCCGACGGTCTAGGAACACGGTTTGTTCCCAGCTCACCAGTCGTCGACTCTGCTTCCAGCAACACATCTGCTTTCGTCTCTCGCACCAACTCTCCCTCGCCCTCGCCCTCCCGTCGACCACGCGATGCCACCTCCACCCACACAGCCACTCGCACGACCACCTCAGAGCTGAGCACACGACACCTCGACATGCTCCTTTCGTCCATCTTTGCCGTCGCCGACGAGGCGTTCAACCTGCAAGGCGGTTGGACACTGCGCCGCGGCATGTTGCGAGTGCTCGAACAAGTGGTTCGTACAACCTACGCCTCGTCCATCGTTGCTGGTTTCAACAACTCTGCCGCCGGTCTCAACGTCAACAACTTTGCCAAATGGATTGGGGACCTGACAAACACTATGTGGCCGAACGGCCGCAAATGGGGCTCCGAGATTGGCACTCCAGACGAGAAGCAACCGAGGACAGAGGAGGAGAAGCGCAAAACGGCGGAAAAGGCAAGAGAGATCGTCGTCTCCTACGCACCAGCACAGGCAGGGTATCTCTTGGGTCCAGGCGGAAAAGTCGCGTGTGTCAAGGCGTTGGCTGAGGTACACGCTACACTGATGGATCCCGTCACGGCTTGCGATCTCGGTCTCACGGTTGTGTTGAAGGCTTTGGATATGGCTAGTCGCTGATTGTGGCATCTGGCAATATACACCCATGTAGACATACGTACATTGCATCTGTGAGATGTGATTGGAAATCGATCGTCTTACCAACCGTCGGTATCACCTGACGGCAACGCGGAGAAGTGCTTGGGCTAATCTTCATTGAGAGAAGAAGATATATGCCTTACAAACTTTGCTAGCCTTCTAAGATATCACTTCTGCATTGTTTGACTGTGCGCTGAGAAAGAACATTCCTGAATCATCCATGATCTTGGCTATCTCTCTCTGAAATGAGAGAGGCAGGAGAGAATGAGAGAGGCATGAGTAAATGGTTGTCTTCAGACAAGAAGGCAGTGTCCATGCTTTTGAGTGGCAATGGCACAAAAGCCCTAGACCTGTCATGCACAATGGCACAGACAAAGGTAATATGGAGAGCAGATGATGATATTCCATGAAGTGTAAAGTGAGCAGACCAAGTCAGTTAAGCTGACTTGGCCTGTTAGACCAGAATGTGCATCAGCTATTCTACAAAGTGTGTGGATCACAACATCCCCCACTCCTGCAGAAGGCAAAGGAGTTGCAATCATATCTTAAAAAAGGAAATATCCACCTTGGAGCCACCCCCTGCAGTCACCCCAGGTGGCTCTATTGCAAGGCCACCTTTGGAGCCACTGTTGGGACTGCCATCCAACCCCTTTGTTAGTTCCTATGTTATCCTGAGTCCTGACAAGGAGCTATGGCTGCCTGTCAGATCGGGAGCCCTCTGTCAGGGGTCGTGTGCCTGAGCTCGTATATCTAGCACTGTAGCTTTCGCAAGATGAGAATGAGTTCGAGAATTAACTGTCAGGGGTCGTGTGCCTGAGCTCGGATATCTAGCACTGAAGCTTCCTTGAGATGGGATTGAATTCGAGAATGAACCTATGGTGATTCTCGAAATGAGACTTAGGCAGGTGCCGCGCGTTGCCTGATCTCACCCACTTCGAGGACACTCGACTCCGAGAATGAGGTTGGTGTTTTCTTGATGTCGCTACAACTTCGAGAAAAGGCCTGCTGAGATCTTTGAGCTCGACTAACTCCTGTGAACACTCCATTCAGAGGCAATACGGCACGATGGGCTTAGCTGTTACAGTAAGCGATATAACTGACCACTAGGATCAAGCACGAGTGTTCTTGATGCTCTCCAGTGGTCTTAGCCGTGGAGCGGCCTTGCTGTATATGGACTGGTTGAGGTTCCAGGCCCCGGTTGAGGTTCCGGCTGCGATTGAGGTGTCGCAGCGTCAGTGTAGGTGCTGACGAGGTTCAAAGACGGGCTCTCCTATATTGAGGACGAGCACAGACTGTGAAAGGATTGCAAAGCTCTGCTATTGCAATCGGTACAACTGAGAGTGCTTACAAAGCGCAACTGAGAGGTATTCTTGATATAACGAAAGTAAAGAGTAGAGTGGATGAGCTCCGCTCATCACACTGCGAGTGAAGAATGAGTATATATAACCGTTCGGCCCAAGCTGAGTGCACTCGACCTGCGTGTGTACCGAGCTCGGGCCTCATGCCAGCATGCGACTTGCACATGCGACTCTCCTATCGAACCATCAGGCCTGCTCGCCATCACAGATGGTGTCGAGCACCATGCCCTTCGATACCACCGAGTTGCACTACTCGAGACCAGTCGATTCACGCTTTCCCGGCATTGCTTCCTGAGTTCGAGAATCCGACATACTAAATTCTCGAACTCAATTTGAGTTCGAGAGCCAAGTACGCGTCTTTCTCGAACTGGGACTTGTGTCCTGTAACACTACCCCCCCTCCGAGTTCCGAGCTCCGTCGAGGAAGATATTGAGCGCAGCGCCGCGCTTAATTTCGAGCTAGCCGCGAGTTCGAGAATGCCAAGGGTCTAGTACTGGACCCTTTCTTCCTCGAATACATCCATCATGCCATCCCATTCCTCGCCGACGCCATCCAACATGGCACGCAAGTCTCAGGGCCCGCGCCCTAGCCCTTTTTGAAGACCGGATGGCTCGCTGCGGACTCCTCCGCCTACCCCTTCGGCCGCGATGGTCTCTGCCCTCGAGGGCTTCCCAGGTCGGCGCAGGAGCGCTCCTCCCTTGACCGATGCTGTGGCCTCGACGGCCACGGCCTACTCCCTTGGTCCGGTGCCGCCTGCGCCGGCCAACTCTCCCGAGCCTGAGTCCTCGCCAACGCTTCGTCGTGCGACGGCTCATGCAGCCGAGGCTTAGGGTTCCAAGGCCGTCAGTGGATGGGGTGTTCCAGAGGAGACGCGTCTGCCTGTGAAATTTTGAGACGGTCCAATACAAATCCAAGACGGTCCATTTCAAAGTGAAGACGGTCCACTACAAATCCAAGACGGTCCATTTCAAAGTGAAGACGGTCCACTACAAATCCAAGACGGTCCAATTCAAAGTGAAGACGGTCCACTACAAATCCAAGATGGTCCACTACAATTCCAAGACGGTCCACTACAATTCCAAGACGGTCCACTACAAATCCAAAACAGTCCGCTTCAAATTGTAGGCACTCCAATAAAAAGTGAAGATGGTCCACTACAAAGTCAAGACGGTCCACTACAAAGAAGACGGTCCACTACAAAGAGAAGATGGTCCACTACCATTGTGCACTTGCTTGGCGCTCCTTCAGATCACCATCATCACCGATACAAATCCGATTCAATGTCCAAGGTTACGTGCCCTGTCTGCTCCTTTGCCTATGCAGCAAGCAATATCACAAATCATTTCCGCAAAGCACACAGCGGAGTGTTTGTCACACAAGAGGCTGCTGCTGGAGTGGGTCTTGTTGCGTGTGCTTGTGGTCAGCTTGTGCTGAATGCTGCAGCATTGCGGAAGCATCAAGGGATCCGCAAGTGTCACGGTGCTGCTTCACAGCCTGCACCACCGGCTCCAACAACACAGCCAGCTGCATCTGCAGTCACGCAAGCAGAGTCAGCTCCTGCGGCACTGGCAGTTGAGCAAGATGATCCATTCCTGCAGCTGGTGGATCCCGCTCTTCTCATGGATGAACAAGCACTTGCACCGACATCAGACTTGGACTCAAACCGAGAGGATTCCCGACTTGCCCTGGTGGACGACAATTTGGACTTTGTCTTTGCTGAGGCCGATGCAGAGACAGCAGCAGCAGCAGCAGCAGCTACGCAAGAGCCAGCGGCAGAAGATGTGGAAATGCACGATAATTTCCACAATAATTTCCAGGAAGACGCGTCCTCTGGTGAAGTGCTGGATCCATTTCCAATTCCAAGTCTCGATCTCCCAGCTGCAGACGAGGACAATTTGCAGGAAGGATCAGAGGCAGGATCGGAGGCAGGATTAGAGGCAGAGACATTGGAGCAGGAGGAGGACACTGGGGAGACATTGCCGCAGCTGCCGCTACAGGAGGTACAAGCGCCTCAGCCGCAGCAGCTAGAGCTTGACATACCTGACATGCCTGACGATGGCATTGTTGTACTGCTTCCAAGTATGGACTCACCAACCGGACCCGTGCCCAATCTGCTGCTCAACTCACATGCCGCTGAGGAGCCTCCCATGCTTCCACCGATCCCTGGCCTGTCTCCGATCACCGATTGGAATGTGGGAGTTGACACCGATGTGGATTCATTTGCGGTGACAATTTCTCCTGCCAATATCCTCAAGATTTTTCCGGCCGGCTGCTACCTGTCACTGATCAGCCACGCGCCTGATTTCAAAGACTTGGCTTCATTCAACAGCTGGGTCTATTTTGCGGAGCTCAAGGTGCTTTTCCGGTTTGAACCGCAGTTCAAGTTGCCGCTCATCCAGCGGCTGTGTCAAGCACCGCAGAAGGCAATTCTCATTCCATCGGAATACGCCACAGCACTCACACTTGGTGAGCTGCGCTTGGATGTCGGAATTGTGGTGGAGGCGCTGCAAGACATTGGTTGCCAGAATGTGCGCATGGGAGCATACGGCATCAAGGTGCCAGTGGACCGGTTCCTTGACCCAGCCATGCTGAGTGAGCATCCGATGCAGGAAAGCAATGTCTTTGATATTGGCTGCACGATTGATACTGGACGCGTCACACTGATTGCCCCCAAGAGCAAAAAGGGCAAGTACAAACAATATCCGATGGCATTACGGGTGGGGAGAGGATTTGGAAGTGTGGAATTGAAGTGGAGCAGCCGGACAGATGGGATTACGCACTTCAAAGGATATCCCAAATTGACGCATCTGCTCAAAGCCGGTGCAGCCGGTGCAGGCCAAGCAGGAGTGCCGATGACTGTCAAGACCGTCAAGGACCGCATCAGCACACTGGAGAGCTGGAAACAACGCATCATTGGCACAGCACCGGAGCTGGGCAGTGGAGTGCGGCTGGAGGTCACAGTGCAGGCAGCCACGATGCAACAGGCAAGAGCGGCAGCTGAGGCCAGCCAGTACTTGGATCACCGATACCTCTTCTCTGAGGCAGCAGGAGATCAGCAGCTGCTCACGCACACGATATGCAAGGCAGACATGTTTGCAGATCTGGATGCACTGCTGGCCATTGCGGAACACAAGCAAATCTTCCGAGGCAATCATTCCAAGCAGTCAAGCGGAGTGCAGCGGCAGGCTGTCATTGACCTGTACAATGCGATGGGCTGGCATCCCGGGCGTAGACCAACTGCACTTGACAGTCTCATGGCGTGGTGGGAGACCAACCAGGCTGCTCTAGATCTTGCAGATGAGCTGGAGCGGTTCAGCACACCGGCAAGCACAAAGCATCTGTTTTCACATGTGCAAGCTCATTTGCGGTGCCGGGGCTGCCACAAAGTGGGTACATATGCTCTGTGCGGAGGAGCCAATCAATTCCGCATCCGGTGCACTGATTGCCGGGCCACTCTTTCTGCGCAGAAATTCCGAACCCACCTTGCTCTGCTTGCATCACGGCAGCAGCTGGGAGTGGATCTGCGTGCTCTGGTGGTGGATCCTGCCCGGCTCATTTTTGCAGGGATTGAGCAGGAAGACTTTGCCATGCGGAAGCTCAGCCAACGGCAGGATCTCAATGGTCTCTGCCGCACAAATGAGTTTGCGTCCATGCGGGAATCAATGTTGGAGTGCTTGGCTCTGCATTTGGAGCACAGACGTGAGGCGCCAGGGCCGCAGGAGATCAGAGCCGAGGCAGTGGATTGGTTGCGGGAAAATACACAGGCAGTGGAGTATCATCTTGGTACACGGAGCAGACCAGCAGCAGAAGCATGCCTGGAGAAGTTGGCTGAGCGGGATGTGGAGCTCAGCCGTGAAGAGGAGGTTGTGCTGCTGCATGGAGTTGCAGGAGCATTTGATGTGCGGATTGCTCACTTGCAGCTGTTGCGTCGGTCTTGGTCATGCCAGGTGATTCCTCTTGGCAGCCAGGGTCCGTACCTTGGACTGGTGCAGCTTTCAGGTGGGTATGAAGTGCTCACGCAAGCTCAGTAGTCTGCTTTGAAATTGCCGCAGTAGCTGTTCCCTTTGTGCGGAGTGAAAATTTTTGTGCGGTCAGTGATCAATGCAGCCGGTGTGAATTACCATTGATTTTTGAGGCCTTCATTGTTGCATGCGTGTGTGTTGAAATATTTTTTTCTGTGATCTTGGAAATTGATTGTGATTGAAGTCGGTGTCAGCTGGGTTGCCAATGAGGACTCTACCATAGATCTAGCTTTGGCAGACTTGAGTGACCAACAAAGACGCGTTCGCTCAGTGGCTGATCTCTTCGGAGTATTGAGAACCAATTTTTGGAGCAGGGTCCCTCCGGCGTGGGGGAAGTCGGGGTTCGAACCCCTTCGGTGTCCCATTGTTTTCAACAATGGTAATCCCCTGTCACAGAGCTAGTAAAGTCTTCTTTCAAACCCTGACGGGTTCAATTGATGTTGATTTTCACGGCTTTGTGTCTGCGGCTTTGTTTTTGCCAAAATGGAATGCGGCACTGTACCAATTACAGATCAGTACAAATTGTATCGAATAGCTCTCATTTCAATCAATGCGGACACACAATGCACACAATACATGGAGAAGGAAACGGTGTGAATTCAAAGAACAATGGATCAGTCAGAGTCAGGAAGCGGCTGGAAAAGCTGCCAAGCATCGATGCACCTTTGCCGGTAAGCAGCCTGCTGTGCTTCTGGGGTGTTGGCCACTTTGCCACCCAGTCCGTTCCACTTGACCACATCTGAGGACATGAACATGGTCATTGATGCTCGAGTCTCTCCTGGGAGGATGGGAGAGTTGAAGTGGTGGAGCACGTGGGAAGGGAAGAAGCACAGCGCACCAGGAGGAAAGTCCAGGCTGACCTTGGCCTTGGTGAAGCTGATCTGCAGCTTGGTGTAGTCACCGTAGCTGAAGACGCCAGCCAGGCCCTGCAGATAGTCACGCCTGTCACGGTTATATGACTGTCTGGTCCTAGGCAAAAAACTATATGCAATTTTCTTGTTCTGGGAACCTCAGTTGGGGTGTTTAGATGTATATTAGTTACAAACATCGTTAAAGTTTAACGATTAACGTAACTTTCCGAGCCGTCAAAGTTTTCAGTCGAGATGTTGAAACTACTAATCAACTTGGCTGCAGATGGTGTGAGGGCATGCATTGGGGTCCAAAGAGGTGGGCATGGACAGGGAAAGAGGTTTATGTTTCATGTTTGGTGCTGTACGCCATCATTCAAGGTTTAACCTTGTCAACCTGGAGTCCAACCTCCTTAACATAGGCTGGAACCTCCATAACCTCTGTAACATTGAGCTCAACCTTCACAAGATAGACTGCAACCTTGGCAACCTCTGGCTGAACCTCCAAAAGGTGGAGCTCAACGTCCATAACCTAGCCCTAGGCTGCAGGTCCTCGTTGGCCGGCAGCGGACCAGGCCGCTCTGCCAAATGGACGTGTCCGACCTTGGCTGCTGACCCCAGCGGACAGCGCAAAACACACTGGCCAAGTGCCGCAACGGTTTGAAATTTTTCTTGGCTCAGCAAGCGGCCCAGCATCCAAGAGACGCGTCAAAATTCTTGGAAATTGTTGGAATTGCAGTTGCGTCCACCCACTGACCCAGTGCCCAGCAGCCAGCAGCCAGCACACAGCTGCCACTGCTCAGCAGCCACGGCTCACCACAGCTCACCACGGCTCAGCTGTTGCCGCTCAACAGCAGTGAGAGTCTGTCCATTTTGGGTGTAGCAGCCCAATGGTCTGTACACATTTCAAGCTGTAGTCTGTGTATGAATAGGAGTCAAGCGTACAAGGGCAAACACCTATTCAAGGGGCAGTGCAGACCAATGGGCCGCACAAAGTTGTGAATTTCCTCCAGCCCTTTTGTCTGGGACTATCTTGTCAAACTGCACGCATTCTTGTTTGGTCACATCAATCTCACTTGAACAACAGCACGTCTGTTGATGCCAGAAATCAACTAAGAAATTGGGTCATTGAAATGGATTGCAAAATTGGAAGTAGACGCGACACGCACAGCAACTGCAGTGAAAATTTTGATTGCCGCTTTCTTGTTTGTCAAGCAGCGGCCAACGCTCAGCAGTCACCAGTCAAGAGCCACTGGTCAATGCAAAGAGCGGTCATCGACTCATCAAATTGAGGCCACCGGTACTGCCATCCTTGGCAACAGCTAGAAATGCATCGATGGAGCGGCACCCACAGTTCATGCTGCCTGCCCTTTGTTAGCTGTCTGGCAACGGCCTCCGGCTCCCATGCTTGGTGTCATTCACACTTTGTGACGGTCTTCACAAGCGTCAATTTTCAGCACAAAGCATTGCCCATCCACCTCAACAACAAGCTTCCCGCAACAAATTCTAAGCCTTTTTCTAAAGTCTAGACAATTCTTGGTTGCCACACTGCACAGTATTTTTGAATGCATTGCTCCTGTCACACTGCTGTCCACTTACGCCAATGGCCAGCACATTTGGATGCTTTGTTCCCACCTGTGTCGCTCACATTCTGCCTAACAGCAATAGGAGCAACAAGAAAGCGTAGGTGAGAAATTTGTTCTTTGCCAATGCCGCTCTGCACGTACCACCTAAGAGTGCTACAGGTCTGTGCTTCTGTTTGGCACCGCTCACAGCGGCACTCTCATCCTTTGTCTCTGCTTTGTTCCAGCTGCTACATCTAGCAATCTCAGGATCTCTGTGACAGCAAAGACATTTGGCATACCGTACCGCTACACAACTCTGCTGTGTGTGAGACTGAGATCTTTGTGCATATATATGGGCCATCTTGCAGTCCCTTGCCGCTGTTCTGTCTCCATCTTTCCATCTCAGAACATCTTCACCGTACAACCCTCTCTTTCTTGTATCTTTCCCTCACAATTATTCCACGCTACAATGTCTCAGCTTTCCGCCTGCTCTCTTGGTGCTGATGTCAATGCTGGCAACTCTCCTGCCGCAAAATCTGTCTCTACCACTGATGTTGAGAGGTACGTTCAGCTCTGCTAGCCTCTTGCCGCAATCAGAATATTCTGCTGACACACTCTATGCTTTTCAGTCTTGCGCTTCCCCCCGCCAACCAGGATGCTTGTTCTCCTGCGGTGGATCCCAAGTTTGCCGCTCAGCTTGGCCGCTTCCATCTCCGTCTGGTCGACCATCCACGCATTCTGGTCTGCACCCGCATTGACTGCACTCATCGTCTTGCAATTTTGCCCTTTTTCAAGGATGTGACTGCTCACCTCAAGAAATTCCATGCTCACACTATCGTTGAATCTTCCAAGAAAGCGCTCAAGGATTTGTTGGAGCAGCTGGACCTGGAACACCCTGCCACCGTCACCATCAACAAGGATCTGCTGCCGGTTTCCATCATCAAGGAGTTGGACGTCAACTACCAAGGACGGCACTGCAACTTGTGCTCATACAGCATCATGGCCCGCTCTTCCATGAATGCTCATGTGCGTGAGCACAGCAGCCAGGCTGATGGAGACGTCAAGTATCTTCACCCTGTTCCGGTCCAGCTCTTCTATGAAAATGGACAGAGTAGACGCTATCTCTATGTCAGCAATCCATCTCTGGCGCAAACTCCTCCACCCCAAATTCTCACCACTACTATGGATGCCGATAAGCTGGATGACGCTACCAAGGCCAAGGTCAATGCCTTCATCAAAAAGGACAAAGAGCGCCTGCAAGAAGCTGGACTTCTTCAGCCTGGCATCCAGCCATCTGTGGTCAGCGGCAATGTCACTCCATGGGCCCGTGAGCTTGGCTGGCACCGCTACTGGGCTGGCAAACCGGTGGTGGCTATTGGTAACCTTGGCCACAATCCAGGAGACTGGGACGGTGCATACTGTGACATTGCACACTGGATCTTTGTTGTTGGCAAAGGTGTGGTTGCAACCTGGATGAACCGCTTGCTCAGCGCTGGCCGTCAGGTGCAGCAGACCTTCCACGCCTACAACGACAATCCAAGCAAGCCGTACAATCTCAATCCGCAAACTGTCAAGAAACGTGCTCATCTCTGGGCATGGCTGCTGGCACTCTTGTTTCACATCTACTTTCAAGGCGTTAGGGTTAGGGTTAGGGTTAGGGTTAGGGTTAGGGTTAGGGTTAGGGTTAGGGTTAGGGTTAGGGTTAGGGTTAGGGTTAGGGTTAGGGTTTAGGGTTAGGGTTAGGGTTAGGGTTAGGGTTAGGGTTAGGGTTAGGGTTAGGGTTAGGGTTAGGGTTAGGGTTAGGGTTAGGGTTAGGGTTA